>CM056721.1:8034509-9236652 GCA_029844215.1 Przewalskia tangutica | reverse complement strand
CTTCGTTGTCATGCTCCCCCACACAAACCAGGAGTACTCCCTTTTTATGTGACTTGTTCAAATAGATTGGCTTGTAGTGAAGTCAGAGAATTTGAATACAGATTTGGACCTTATCAGGAATTTGGTGCTGCCGATGTTTCTACGACTGAGATGCATCTCCTTGAACGAATTGAAAGTTTATTGTCCTTGGGACCTGTTAGTAGTTGTCACGGCTCTGATAGTATAGAGGCTGCTAAGGAGAAACAAAGTACAGTCAATAAAATCATCTTTATGATGGAGGAAGAGAATCAGCATATGATAGAGAGAGTGTCAGACTATGGTACATCCCAATGCAGGGTGAAAGAGGATCTATTTCTTGAAAGAAAGCTGAAGCAGAATTTCTATGTATGGCTGGTTCACCAAGTTACTGATGATGGCAGACTGCGAACTGTTCTTGATGATGAAGGTCAAGGCGTACTTCATTTGGTAGCTGCACTTGGTTATGATTGGGCCTTAAAGGCAATTTTAGCATCAGGGGTAAGTGTAGATTTCCGTGACATGAATGGATGGACTGCACTTCATTGGGCCGCATTCTATGGCAGGTACGTACTTCATAGACTGATTTTTCATTTCTTCATTTATGCTTCACTTAGCAAGTCAGTGGCCCATACTCACAGTCCTGTGACTTTCTTTTTGGATTCCTAACTTATTTTTTTTTATTTAAGCAAAAGAAACCAATAGCCGATAGAACTTACCTAAGTTCTGCTGAGATCCAAACACTGTTGGATCTTAGTTGTTATCTTAGAGTTCAACACAAAATAAAGAGAAAAAAGACCAATGCTATGCTAAAGCAAGTAAAGCGAACATCAATAGAGTCCTTCGTTTCCTCTTATTTGTAATCCAAGCAATGTAGAGTCAGCTTTTTACCAGATAATGTTCTAGAGTTAACATAAAACCCTCAACCAAAGGTATTACAATGGATTCAATGTCACTTCGCTCTTAACAAAAGTTTAATGTGCTAAATATTTTGCTAAAGTTTTGGTACGTCCTACCCTTACTTCTGGCTGATTTCACCTTCTGGTAGGAATGCTTTCATTAGTTCATAAGATATGATATCCAGATGCATTGAGAATCTGAGAATTACATATAAGAGATACCAATCTAGTTATTTCAAAAAATATTTCACATTCCATCTTATTATATTTTTGTTTTTCTAGGATTTGAACCTGAGACCTCATGGTTCTCCTCTCACTTGATTGACCACTAGGCCACAACCTTGGGTGCACGTTCCATCTTATTACATATATAAAAGTCATACATATATATATAGTATAGGGAGCTTTGTGATGATTGATGGCATGTCAATCAAAACTGATTCTCTTCAATGCATTCTGCTATAGTTGTAGAGAGGAGAGAGTCTAAACGATCTATTCTATTTCTGCTATTGACAAATCGAAAAGCTGAAAGGAAATTCAAGTCAAACTAAGTCATGTTTTACTTTCATTTTATCCCCGTTGACACAAGTAATCTTATACGTAGTGCAATCATCATTCATTCCCGTAAAAAACTTCCAACAGAACGAGCAGCTTGCTAATAGGTTTTTATCTTGCAGGGAGAAGACTGTTGTGGGTCTTGTCTCTTTAGGTGCATCTCCTGGAGCATTGACAGACCCATCTGCTGAATTTCCTTTGGGTAGAACCCCTGCTGATCTGGCATCTGCCAATGGACACAAGGGAATATCTGGATTTCTTGCTGAATCCTCTTTGACCACTCACCTTTCTAAGCTTACTGTGACTGATGCAAAGGAAGAGCTTGCTTCAGAAGTATCTGGAGCAAAAGTTGGAGAAACCGTTACAGAGCGTGTGGCTGTTACAACTACTGGAGATGATGTGCCAGATGTACTTTCGCTTAAGGATTCTCTGGCTGCTATACGCAACGCTACTCAAGCAGCTGCTCGGATACATCAAATTTTCAGGGTTCAGTCATTTCGGAGGAAGCAAATTATTGAGCATAGCGACAATGAGTTGTCATCTGATGAGAATGCTCTTTCCATTGTAGCTTCTAGAGCTTCTAAGTTGGGGCAAAACAGTGGTATAGCTCATGCGGCTGCTGTTCAAATCCAGAAAAAGTTTCGTGGCTGGAACAAGAGAAAAGAGTTTCTTTTAATTCGACAAAAAATTGTTAAAATTCAGGTGTGTTTCTTCTTTCAAATAACGAATGTCGTTATACACTTGGCAGCTAGCCACACATGTTTTGTTTTTGTTGATGCGGGAAGTATCTTGCCTTTAAGTTGTTTAAATAACTTCCACATGCAAAATTTTATTCATGAGTCAGGCTGTGTCGTTACGGAAGCTGTGCTAATCAGATTTTCATATATGGGTCCTTGTCTCGCGAGATAGCAATGACAGGAGATTGACCGGTCGGGGTCGAGTGATTCAGGGGTTTAGGGGTGGTTCTCCTGCTGCGACTACCTCTCGCCACGCTGACCATCAAATACGAGATTGAGCCCCTTCTCAAAGATTTGATGGAATGGCCCACCCCACCCAAGAGCGCTTATGTCATAGGGGAACTCATGGCTGGAAACAATCCTTATGGTTTGTTTTGATATCCGGTAGGAATAATTAAAAAAAGTCCAGGTTGGTTGGTGAGCCTAGTGATAGGAGACAATCTAGCTTGGTTCGGAGAGCACTTGTTGGGTTAACTATTTTTTGGTTGCTAAATGTTACGACCTAAATGCTGAACTATTGACCCTACTTGTTCGGATGGGCAACCCAAAGTAGGAATGCTATTCGGGGAAGAGACATGTCCTCCTAGCAACGTTTTTCAGCAGCAAGCTTTTGATGACTATAAACTTAGAACAGCTACGCCACTTGACTCTATTATATAAAAGTAACGGAGTCGGGGAATAAGAAGAACTGCTACGCAACTCTCCTTAGAACTATATAGAAGAAAGAAGAACTGCTACGCCACTTAAGTAATATCGTAAAGAAGAACTGCTACGCCCCTTTCCAACCTTCTAATCAAGCAAGTGGCTAAACGCCCCTCTCCTTATAGTCGAGATTGGGTTGGTGTTAAGTGCGAACTTGTGATGCAACGATCAAGAAGGTAGAGAGACAGTCGATTAAGCATACTGCGATGGTCACAAGCTCTCACTAGAAGGATCTTGGCCCGGTCTGAAAGTAGACCTCTTTTAGCTGATTTATTAAATTTGACCTATTGTTTTAAAGTTCTCCTTTTATATAGCTCAACATCTGTAGTCCTTTTCTTTCTTTACACTGACACTTTCACTCTTCATTGTGAAGGCTCATATAAGGGGGCATCAAGTGAGGAAGAAATATAAACCAATTATCTGGTCGGTAGGAATTCTGGAGAAGGTGATATTGCGGTGGAGGCGTAAAAGAAGTGGTTTGAGAGGATTTAGATCAGAGGCGGTCATGAATAAGCCAAGCACACAAGACGACTCATTACCGGAGGATGATTATGATTTTCTGAAGGAAGGAAGAAAACAGACTGAAGTCAGGATGCAAAAAGCCCTTGCTAGGGTGAAGTCCATGACTCAATATCCTGAGGGTCGTGCTCAATATCGTAGGCTGCTTACTGCTGCTGAAGGACTTCGTGAAGGGAAGGTATAATAATGAATGGTTGCTATTTTCAGTGTTAATGAATGTGCTTTTATGTAATACTAGGGTGTGCAGAGAAAAGGGAGGAAAACTGTAGCTTACTTTTTTTTTGGCTGGGCAGAAAATAACAACTGCTCTTTCACCTATTGCCTGGCATGTACATTTATGCATCTACATAGTGAGTTGATCTATGGGTTTGCCCTCAAGTTGCAAAATGAACTATGTGTTGATGCTAGGTTACTAGATCAAAAATTGACTGAGCTTTTATAGGGCAAGAACTTGGAAAAAGGCTGCTTCTGGAGAAAAATAGATGGAAAAAGAAAACTAGGATGCTACATCTTGTTGTGGAAAGTCTAATTGTTTTTAGGTTGATACTTCTGTGACTCGCCGAGTTTCATCAGTCATTCTGGCTTGGTTAAATTTTCATGAAAAAATGCAACTATGAACGGTATTAGCTGTAGCTACCCTCTTATGACACTTGCTGATTATAGAAGCAGATAAATTTGTCTAGGACAGATTGTTTGCTGAGAGATCTTACGGTTGGATGCTTGGTTACATAGTTGGATTAGTGTACCTTGAATTTCTGATTGTAGTTTGATGAGTATTTCAAATTGTTGATATCACTTAACATATCTGTGACTCCTCAGTTACGCATCTGAATGCGAATTTGTCAGTATTTTTCTTATTACAACTGTAGAGTCTAGGAAATTGCAGCCAATTGTATTGGGTTGTAGTCATTGCCTCTATCTTGATCTTGATCACGACTCTTGGACCATGTTTGGGTGAATATAAATTTCAGCTGCTAACTGGACCATATCTTTTATTGGCTTTTGAGTTTTGATATCATTATTTTTTCTTCATAATTCTTTCTTCACTTTCAGCAGGATGGTCCAGCTCAAATACCGGAGATCCCAGAAGATATTATCTACCCTGAAGAGGAGTTGTTCGATGTTGAAAGTCTGTTGGATGATGATACTTTCATGTCTATAACATTTAAATGATCTTCTTTTGCCTTGATTAGCCCAATTAATAGCTGATTCATTGTATATACATAGAACATAGTAACAAATTCTGCACTGTCAAGTTACTTGAGAGAAAACTCAATTTGATCTAGACTCCTATAATTTTTGTTTTAACATAAAAGAAATGCTGATATGTGCAGCCATCAGTATTCAGCAAAGTAAGTTTTTCCCTGTCAATTTTCTTTTCTGGAAACTTTTTTGCCATTTCTAACAATTCCCACAATTTTAGCGAGTGTTGCTCCATTTTTGTATGTATCTGCTGCGTTTAGTATTGCTCCATTTTTGCAAGATCAAACCCGGATGATGTTGCTGCTCACGCCTGGGGAAACCTTTTGTTCATGGAACCATAATCAGCAGAAATAAGGGCGCACTGTTGACGGGAGAATGTTTGTGACTAGATACAAGTGACTAATGAGTCTAATCCTTGCACTTGTAATTTACAGATCAAACTTTAATCTTAATCTTTTCTAATCTTGCTGACGAGTGTATCTCATTCTATTTACTTATCAACGGATTGGTTCTTTAACCATTAAGGTCTATAATCTCATTGTTCCTTGATTTGATACGTATGTTCATCGTTTCTATTAGCCGTTAAGGTGTGTAATCCCATTTTGCCTTGATTTGGTACAGAAGGTCATCATTTGCGTATTTAGAAACTGGTCTTCAAAGTATCTAGCTACGTTAATAGTTGGCACGGTTCCAAGTAAAATTTCATTAGTCATACCGCATACGTATGACTAAGTGTTGGAAATGTATTTTTCAACAATAAAATAATCCCCGATGTTATACGGAAGGTATACTTCCAGGCAATGTACCACTTTCTACTTCAGCTGAGAAGTATAAAAACTTTAACTAGATGTTCAGCATAAATAAGAGCTAACTGGGTTCGAATTAACTTTATACTAGCATAGTATGAGAAGAAAAGAATCAAGTATTAGAGTCAGAGAAAAGTATGCTAGATTAACTGTATACATGCAACGTTGTAAGAAAGAAAAGGAATTAAGTATTAGAGTCAAAGTCCATAAATGTGCATCTCAGCACCTCAAAACGAAACATGTTTTTCAGATTGAAATTACACAGGAGAAACTTATTCTTGCTCCTGGGATACTGCCAATGGAGTTCATTGGTAGTTGTTGCAGTTTCATAGCTAATAGTTACAGTATCAACATCTCGTTTGAAGTTCCTATACCAAGATTTACATCTCTTTATTGTTAAAACAAGAACACTCGCAAGCTGCAATCCTTTTATGTTGTACACCGAACCATAAACATTTGTTAAGCCAGTCCAGTATATCATGGGAAAGCTAAACACGACAGAAGTTAAGCAGACACAGACGAAATAGTTAGGTCTCGATGTATGAGTACTCTTATCAGCTCTTGCTTGCTGCAAGGCTCTCATAGAAGAGGATGTAGCCATGATCCGTATTGCTCGAGTATTCTTGAGCTGAGCCGAAAAAGGTCTGAACAGCAGACTCATCAATGATCTCTGCGTTCTCATCATCAAAGAACAACCAGTGGTTGTGGCTTTTCACAAGACTAACATAATGACCGTGATTTGGCCCACTCCCGACATGAACCACAACAGCAAATAGAGAATACTCAGAGTCCGTGTTTTCAACGGTGTTGCTGAGTTTCAGCTCCAGAGGAAACACAACACGGTAAGACAATTTTTTGTAACGACCTAATTGTTCCATATACTTGAAACGCTTCAAATGAATGACCAGGATGTGTGGCGGTTTCTTTATTTTCATCCGTTTTTGTGCTTCCTGCAAGCTGAATTCACAAAAAGAGAGTAACATTTCCCGTCATTCAATTGTTTAACAAGAAAAAGGTAAAGGCACCTACCTACAGCACTTGTCGCAGAAAAACTTGTCCTCCGCATTGAGGGTCTCTGTTGAACTGAAATTTTTGAGGCAGCTAGTAATTGAACTGTTCTGTTCAATATCAAGGCTCAAATCAAAAAATGTCTCATCCCTTGCCGTGACTGTCTCACACCTCAAACATCTTGTTTCATTGGTTAATATACCCTGCATTGATATGGAAAAGAAACAGTTAAGTAGCCACTAGATCTAGAAAGTAGTTAAAGAAACCATTTGCGAAGTCCTAGGATCCAGAATTTGCATCACAAGTGGAGTGAAGTAAGCACTTAAAATTTTAAACATATATGAATCTGATCACTGATGAAATCCATGAGCATCAGATACAAATTTAGAAGACCAGCATAGGGCCTTGCCTCCTAATCTTTTCAAATGACAGTATAAAAGAATTTCATCGACAGAAATTTAACCGACTACATATATGAATCTGATCACTGATGAAATCCATGAGCATCAGATACAAATTTAGAAGACCAACATAGGGCCTTGCCTCCTTTCAAATGACAGTATAAAAGAATTTCATCGACAGAAATTTAACCGACTACTTAACATTTTCCCTCTACCTCCTCTGAGATACAATTTCAGAAAAGCCAACATAGAACCTTGCCTCACTTCCTTTCAAATAAAAGTATAAAAGAAGTCCATTGACAGAAATTTAAGAGAAAACTTCAATTTTTCCGCCTTCACTACCTCCTGTGAAAGCTGCAACACGATATGCTAAAACTGACATCGCAAATTATATATAAACAAGAAGAAAAATAAAATTCTAAATGAGTAAGACACTGTTAAATAGTTTACCTGAAAATTTTTGTGCACCCAGGTAACAAGTGGCTCCTTCTTAACACCATTTGCGTGACCATTACATGATCCATTTGCGACTTTTTCAGGAGAACTTGCCGTTAAACTTTTTGCTGCATGTGACTCTTTCTCCAAGATATCAACAAGTTCATTTAACAAGAAGTTCAAAAACTCATGGGCATCCTAAGCAAAAGCACGACCAAAAAAATCAACTGTATTAAAACCTAAATGACCTAGGAATTTATTTTGCATTATAAGCAGTGTCCTAATAATTCGGGATAGCACATGGATTAGAGATCATACACAATAATTAAGCACTTTGCTGCCTAAACCATTGTTCATGGCAGTTAGACCCTTCAGCTTTAAAAAGAATAATAACTTAACCCTCTTTAATTTTAACTGACATCTCTTACCTTTAAGGGCAAAATAGGACTTGCAACCAAGTTCTTTCCTAACTATTTTTTTCTTCTCCTCCTCGTAGTCATTACGTCAGTGCTATTAGGCACGCAAGCATAGCAATTCACCAACTCTTCTTTTTCATCCTCACATTTATTGTTCTCCTTTAGCAACCAACCACCCCATAAACCCCTAGCGAAGCTCGTTTTCTACCTCTATGTAATGGTCAGATAAAGAAGGTAATCGTTTAACGATAAAGACGTATATGGGTAAGTAAGAATGTAAAAACTTCTCTGCCTTGTCGTAAAAACAGTTTTAAAACACTATGTAACAATGTAACTTGAAGAGTGCATGCTTTCAACGCTAAAGCACATAAGATGAACTTAGGACCGACATCAGAGGTTTCTCATTTCAAACGGATCTAGGACAAATTATATATCTAAAGCATAAGTGAGCATGGCACATCTCCCAGTTTTGACATTTTTAAGGTACTCTTTTCGTTGTTTCAGATGGCCTCTCTTTCGTTCTTCTTATTTTCTTTTAGGCAGGTCTCTTGCTATAGGCCACCACTGTGAATTTTATCTTACTCCCTCTGTTTCAATTTGTTTTGACTTGGCAAGGAGTTTAAGAAAGTAAAGAAGATTTTTGAATCTTGTGGTCCTAAATTAAAGATATGTAGAATGTACCAAAATGATTTAATCTCGTAGTCTTAAACATGTCATGGGGAAAGTTGGAATTAAAGAGTTGCCAAGAAAGGAAAGAGACATTCTTTTTTAAACGGACAAAAAGGAAAAGTAAGACAAACAAATTGAAACAGAGGGAGTAAAAGATAGTGATGGCTCCTTCAAGATTCTCTTGAGGCCTACTAGAAGTACATGGTTAAGGAATCTGATCAAGAAGTGACTTGTTACTTCATAATCCAACCAAAAAATGATTCTAACATAGATGTTGGATGGTTGCCACCAAATAGCAAGCATATATAAATGTGTAGGAAAACGCGTGCCTGATGCATGTAACCTCGGAAAAGTTCATTTTGCTTCCTGACTCTTTGTACAAAGCGCCTTGGAGAAATAACGCCTGTTTTCTTCTTCTGTGAACTTATCTGCATGACAACAACAACGTTATACGGGCCTACAATTTCTCAACGAGCATAGATTAAAAAAATCTATCATCATGAATAAAATTCTATTTCCTGATGATAATTCTTGAATAATCACAGTCAACAGAAATTAAACTTGTAGAGACCACGGAGAGACTGACCTGGTCGAAGAGATAAATGCCTAGTCACTGTAAAACCGGTTAATAACAAATCCTCATATCCAGGTTTAAATTTGCTAAAACTCCATGTGGCAAAACATAACCAAGAGATAAAGAAATGGAAGTTCAAGGAAGGGAGTTTGGAAGAGAAAGTTTAGAATTCCTATATATTTCTCTTACATTATCATGTTAACTTCATTTTCTTACTTCCTAGCACTTTGGATTGACTCTTCAGTTAAAGAAGCAGATCCATCATCCTAGCTCAGCCAATCAAATAGTGTTTTCGCCTTCCCAAACGAGAAATTAAAAACACTTATGCTACTGTCTTCACTTCCCTGAATTTCCTCTGACCAAAATTAAGACGATCGGAATATGGTTGCTAAACATACTGAACTAGCACTTGATTGGCATTAAGTCCAAATAGTCGAAGTTCTTCTACTTATGTATCATCCTTTTCCAGTTTCTCGATTGAATAACACAGAGATAGCCCGCATTTAAGGCTAGACTTTCCAAACTCCACAATTAAACATGTCACATGGAGGACATCAAGCAATTTACTGTGATTTTTTTTATCAAGGTAATTACTTTACTGAGAATTATTAAATTCATGTTCAATGGAGCAGAACAATCAAACATTCAAAACACCATTTATTAGAGAGAAATCCCACACATTTAGATTGAATCTACACCTGTGAGAATAACTCAGCCAAACAAGTTAAGAGATTCTCCTCTGCTTCTGGAGGACTTTTATTATTTGCATAATACTCTAGCAGTTGCTCGCGGAAAGGGACACAGAAGTATAAAGCCTGTTTCAGAACAGAAAAACGAACAATCAATAATCACATCGAATGCAACAACCACACATAAAATAAAGTGTGTTATCCCCCAAATCACTCACTAGTGTAATATTCATTACTTACTTTGGTTTATATCATTGAAATAATAATCAGAATATCAAATTGCAAAACTAAGCATCCAACTAGATAAACTGTATAGTAAAAAGAAAAAAAGGGTCTATGAGCAAAATTCATTATAGCAGCAACTAGATAAACTGTAATTTTAACTAACCAGAAATCCAAAGTAAACTAATTTGTGTTAAAATAATAAGAACATCTGAATGAAAAAGGAGGATCCATATAGTTACACCAACTAGCTTGGGATCAAGATATACTGTTGTTATTATAGAAATCCAAGCTAAACCCAGATTTTTTAAAGTTTAAGAAAATAGAACCACAACGCCCATCAAATGAAAAAGAAAGAAACTTTATTATAGAAAAAAGAATCAAGAATTAATTAGACCTGCAAGACACTGTTGCAATAACAAGTGTTGCCGAAATTTTCGAGACCAAAGTAGCGTTCACCTTCAGGGAACTGGTCACCGAGGGCCTTTTCCAGCTTGGAACCCGTTGCACCCATCAATCCAATACCAATACTCCTCTATTATGCTTTCTTTCCTTTTTGGTCTCCAAATCTTCAACACTCGTCGCAAATGGGTATTTAATCTACAGTGACTATGTTTGAGACCAAGAAGTGGAGACTTTGAAATATCGATTGGTTCACAAAGGCGTGCTTATAGAGGCGGTGTGAACTAGCCATCGGTTTGATCCAAACCTTACTACTGTAATGTTGTTGAATAGGTACTCTTAGTAACGTTGTTATTAATTATATAGAAATTATTTTTTATTGATCGTTTGATTTGATGTATTAGAAATAATATTGCATAATTTTTATAAAGAATAAATTGTTTATAAAAATATGTTTCATATTATATTTTGTGAGGTACTTCAGGTAATTATGTCTTTAATCATATTAATGTATGCATTAAATATTTAAAACTCATTGCATTGTTTTTTTTTTTTTTTTATGAACTCCGCTTTTCTTTCGAGTGCAGTGCAGTGAAACTCCGCAATAGCCTTTCAGTGCGCGTGCAGAAACCGGTATGACGCAATACCGCAAATCACGTCACCGGTTAACCACACTGGCAGTCTACGTGTAATGCGCCAACCAAGAAGGTTTATGCAGGATCGAACTCGCGACCATGGCCCCGGTCTATTCTGATGACTACACCAACTCATTGCATTGTTAATATCATAGTTTGCTAGATATTAGTTATGCCTAGCATAATACCCAATATGGATGTGATGAAAAAGTGTACCAAACAAGATATTGTAAATACATAAAACTAATACATGCATTATTTTCTCTAATACACTCTATAAAACGACCCCCAATTTTCTTAGTGTTTTTCTTTTAAAGGTGTGTTGGAAGATATTTTTTTGAATAAAAAGAAGTAATTTTTAAAATTTATGTTTTTGTATTAGGTAAGTAAGTAAAATAGTGACGGATAATTATTACTTATTGTATCCAATCTAAACGAAAAATAGTGACGGATAATTATTGTTTTGCTAAATAGTAAAAATTCGTGTGATTTTATTTATCAATAAGTTGTTAAAAGATTCTATCAATTATGAGATATTTAGCAATAGATTTTGTAGTTGATTCTTATTTTGTTATATAAATTACTAGACAGTAAACTTTAGTTGTGTGTTTAATTAACCTATTATAAACATAAATCGCAATTTTGCATAGTTAAAAGCATTGTAAAATATTATCAAAGAAAATTGTTTGACTTTCTAGATAGTATTAGTAGTTTAGTATTATAATAGAAAGTACTAAGTATTATTAATTTAGGAAAGAGTAACTCATTTTGTGATAAATCAGATATAATCAATCAATATATATTATAAAACTAGTCAATAAAGTATGTGATGTGACACGTTTATTTGGCCATCATTCATATTTATCTTTTTTTCTTAGATTTTTGGCTTTTTCAGGCTAATATATTCAAGAGGTTATAATGACAAAAAAAATTAGTACATTCATGACATTACAATGAATTTAATGTTTTATGGAAGTGGTTAAATTTAGGTGTAAAGAAGTTGCTGAAAGGCAAGCAGGTGGAGACACAGAAAGGGGAGGGAGGACAAACTGTAGATAATGAGGGCTTTGTGCAAATGAATTCCAAGAAAGATCCACAAAAACCACCTATCCAAAAGAATATAGTAAAAACTGGCAACTCTTTTCATGTGCTAAATCAAAGGAAGGATGTGGAGCCTTCAACAGGGACACACCTAGTCAGAGCACAGCTGGAGTAATGGAGAGGCATAGTAACACCATGGGAGAGACTGCTGAACAACAGCAGGGGGATAACATAGCAATAGTCACTACTCCTAACCCCGTAGGAGCAGAGACTAGTATGGTTCCAAGAAGTGGAGAGGGTGGGGGTTAACCCCTATCAATGGATATTATTGATTTTTGGAACACCAGGGGTTTGAACATGCCAGAAAAGCAGAAAGAAATGAATTTATTTCTGCATAATAGCAAAACTGGGCTATTTGGACTCCTAGAAACCAAGGTTAAGAGAAAACAATGCTCAAAGAGCAGCTCTTAACCTTTGCAGTGGATGATCTTTTAGTACTAACCTATCCAAACACCCTGGTGGAAGGATATGGTTATTACGGAAACCAAGAAGTTACAATGTAAATATCATTAATGCATTGTGCAGTACAACATAGAGGTACAGGGTTGCAGTTTTCTGTGTCAATAGTATATGGGTACAATGATCAGGGGTTCAGGAGGGAGATGTAGCAAGAATTGGAGGATATCTCTCAATCCATCAAGGGGCTTGAGCAGTGATGGGGGATTTCAATTATGTCTTGAATAGTGATGAAAGAGTGGTTCTCCAGTAACAGTAGCTGAAGTCAGGGACTTTAAAAGGTGTGTTGCAGCTTGTAGGCTACAGGATCTCAAGTCCTCCGGGTCTTTCTATACATGGAATAACAAGCATGGGGATTCTACTAGAGTGTAATAGAATAGACAGAGTTATTGTAAATGGTGACTGGGTAACTGAATTACCAGCTTCTGAAGTCAATTATGCAGCCGAGGGGCTATTTGATCACTGCCCTGGCATTCTAAGCTGGGAATCTGACATACCTCAGCATACAAAGAGGTTTAAATACTTCAACATGTAGAGCCGGGCACCTGATTTCCAGGAGAGGGTGAAACTGAGCTAGGATGTTACCATAAGAGGGACAAGAATGTATCAACTGGTGGGCAAGTTAAATAGGCTCAAGGTTGTACTAGTAGATATTAACAGAGAGAGATTTCATGAGGTGGAAACTAGTACTGAGAAGGCCCAAGAGAAGCTTATCCATTGTCAAACTTAGCTACAATAAAGGCCTACTGATACACATTTAATAGAGGAGGAGTTGAGGTTGATGCAAGAGTATGAAGTATGGAAACTGTCTAGGGCAAAGTATCAGCAGAAATGCAAACTGCAATGGCTAGCAGGGTGACTTAAAACACAAAATGCTTCCATAGTGTTCTCAAAGCAAGAAGGAATGCTAATAGAATTTTCACAATTAGAGATGGGGAGGGCAAGTTGCATATAGATATGCAGGGGATTGTTCATGCTTTTGTGGATTTCTATACAGGTTTATTAGGTACTTCTAAGCCTAATAGAACTCATGTTTGTAGTGCGACTGTAAGGAAGGGCCCTGTTTTGTTAAGAGACCATAGAGAGATGTTGATCAGGCCAATAGATGAACAAGAGGTAAAACAAGCCCTGTGGGCGGTGAAAAAGCACCTGGCCCTGATGGGTTTGGTATCCAATTCTTCAAGTATCGTTGGGGTGTGGTAAAAAACTAAAAACTGATCTGACTTCTGGGGTGAAAGAGTTTTTCAACACTGGGAAGATACTGCAGGCTTGGAATAATGCTATAATCACACTTATTCCTAAAGGAGATCATGCAGAAGGGGTGAGTGACTATAGACCAACAGCATGTTGTAACACAGCCTACAAGATTATATCTAAGGTGCTATGTAATAGATTGAAACAAGTGCTCCCACATATCATCTCTGAGAGTCAGAGTGCTTTTGTGGCTGGAAAAACAATTGTTCAGAATGTATTGATATGCCAAGACTTGGTTAGGCTATACAACAGGAAGCAAAGTACCCAAAGTTGTCTAATTAAAATAGACTTGAAGAAAGCCTATGATACTGTTGAGTGGGACTTTGTAGAAGAAATTCTCTATGCCCTGAACTTCCCAACTCAATTTATCAGATGGATCATGATTTGCTCACCACAACACAGTATTCATTAGCAATCAATGGAGGTATATATGGCAGTATTAAAGGGAAAAGAGGTTTAAGGCAGGGGAGTTCCATTTCCCCACTCCTCTGTCATATGCGTGGAGTATTTAACCAGAATAATGAGTGTGGTGGCCACTCATGAGGAGTTTAAGTACCATACCAAGTGCACAAGTATGAATCTTAATCATCTATGCTTTGCAGATGATATCCTTCTCTTTTGCCATGGTGGTTTCCAGTCAGTTCTTCTTATGCTGAGGGAATTATTGACTTTCTCCAATGCCTCAGGACTAACAACTAGTGCCCCTAAGTGCAATATCTTTCAGGAAAACATGGCACCACAAAAAGTTGCTGATTTGTGTGATCTGACAGGGTTCTCTAAAGGGACACTCCCTTTTAGATACCTAGGGGTTTCCATATCATCCAAGAAGATTTCAAAGATGGATTGTGAGGTCCTGATTGAGAAAATAAAACAAGGATCAAAAGTTGGAGTTCAAGACATTTCATATGCTAGGAGGGCTTTGTTGATTAACTCTGTACTTGTGTATGTCCACAGTTACTGGGCTTCAATGTTCATCCTACCAAAACAAGTGATGAAAGGGATACCTCAGCATCCACATACAACAAAGTTCATCAAGTGAAAAACCTTTTGTGTTGTCCAACCAATTCCTGAAAGACGCGATTGAATGCGGATGAGTTGTACCTGTAATAAATCACATGGAAACATGCTGAGATGAGAAACTCCGATAATTTGGCATGTGCCTCATCAAGACAAGTTAGCGGGAATGCTGATTGAAATTTGGATACATTTCAATTGTTTTCAAATCTCACTGTAGTATTTTTATTAATTAAAAAAAAAAAAACTGCAGTGCCATCATTACTTTACCAGTGCCTAGACCATTAAAATAGTAATAATCCAAGTTAGAAATAACCAAATGAACCCCTTTCCATACCCCCTCCTCTCCTGCTAGGAGGGCTTTGTTGATTAACTCTGTACTTGTGTATGTCCACAGTTACTGGGCTTCAATGTTCATCCTACCAAAACAAGTGATGAAAGGGATTACTGCCATTTGCAGAAATTTCTTATGGAATGGTAAAATGAATACCACGAACACCTCTCATTTCTTGGGATATTGTGTGTAGGCCAAATAAACAAGGGGGATTGGGTATAACAGAGTGCATGACATAGAATGAAGCTGCTATTGGCAAGTATGTGTGGAATTTAGCTCAAAAGTCTGATAATTTGTGGGTCAAATGGATTCATGATGTGTACTTAAAAGGGATTGACTGGTGGAAGTACATCCATTCAATAGATTATAGTTGGTACTAGAAAAAGGTATGTAAATGCAGAGACAAGTTGTAACTGGTTATGTCCAACAAGGGTGGCTTACAGTTACTGGGAAATACACCATTAATGAGGATATGTTTGGCAAAGAAGAGAGGGTGATACTTGGCCATGGCATAGATGGGTCTGGAACAAGGCAACATTCCAAAACACAGCTTCATATGCTGGCTTACTATGCATAGAAGACTGTTGACTAAGGATATGCTGCACAAATAGGGGTAGTCAAGATACTGATTGCCTTTTATGCGGTGCTTACCCAGAGACTATAGAGCACTTGTTCTTTGAGTGTGCTCTTTAGAATCAGTGCTTGAGTGGGGTGTTGAATTGGCTTGGCAAGGGAGTACAGAATTGGGAACTGCAGGGGTTATGGAGAAGAGTGTCCATGTGTATTAAGGGGAAATGGAGCAGAGACTTGGTGATAGCTGCCTTAGCAATCTTAATATATAGAGTATGGAAAGCAAGGAATACAATATTTTTGGAACACAAGGTTCCAAGGCCTTCCCAACTAATTGATCAGCTCAAAGTGGAGTGTAAATAAAGGCAAGAAGTGTTCTGCAGCAACAACCAAACCAACAGAGATAGAACTTGGGTGCTGAATATACTTAGAAATACTACATAGCAGAGGATAGGTAAATACGCAAATGTACAAATGAGAAGTAGTTAGGTAGAGAAGGGTACTGCTGTGTTTTTATTATCATTGTATTTGTTCGTGTGGAGATCAATAAAAGCTTTTTTCTTCACCAAAAAAAAAAAAGCCATTACTGTGGCCAATGTCATGGGCTGAATTATATGATAAACAAAGAATATAGGTAAGATTTGATTCTACGTGTGATGCACAAATATTAAGAAATCTTGAAATATGCCAACGTTAATTGGAGGGGAAGTATGATCAGTGAAGTTCTAAAAGGACGCAAAATATTAAACAACATAGTATAGGTAGACTCTACTCAGACCCTTACCTTCTGAGTTAAAGAGTTTGTTTCTGAAAGGCTCAAGAGAAAACATGACAAAATGTCAGACAAAGTTGAGACAATAGTTGATAGTAGTAAAGCAGACATAGCAAAATATTATAGATGAGCAATATGAAAAAAATTAATATTAAATACGGTAAATTAATACGATAGTTGAAATGCAAGAGACAGTTTACTTAAAGAAAGTACGACTTTAATAATATGAAAGGGTTTAAATCTTATGCACTATTAATTTAATAGCATAAAAAATAGTGTAATAGATTTTCAATTCATTATTCCATTCTTAAATACTTCAGCCCGAATTTTACTCATTTTTCTTGGCCTGAGGTCAATTTCTCTCTTAAGGTAAGTTCCAAAAGCTTGTAGACAAGTTGCTGTTATTATCAATCTAGTATCATCAATGAATAAGCATAATAATAGAAGAATAAGGATCTGTTTGGCCAAGCTTTTGAAAAGTGTTTCTGTTTCTCAGAAGTAGTTATGCAGAAACTGTTTTTGGAGAATCAGTTAGGGTGTTTAGCCTATAATTATAGAAGTGCTTCTGAGAAACAGAAACAGTTTCCTGTTTGGCCAATATTTATGCAAATTTACTAGAATATTCTTTTTAATAGATTTAAAACTATTTAAAATATTATTTTCTATCATATGTTTCTAAAAATTAGTATATCTTTACAATTTAATATTTTTTTTAAAATTTTTTAATTGCAACATTTAATCAAAAAATAATATTATCTTGTACATAAGAAATGTAGCGACAATATGATAGTCAATGACTCAAATATGTTCAATCCTACCTCCGCCCTATCCACACCTACCCCACCCCAACCTCAAATTTCTATGTCATATTTTTTTTACTTTTATAAAAAAATATGAATTTTTTTCTTCCCCCTTACCCCCCCACCCTACCCCCAACCCCATCCTCAAATTTCTATTTCATATTTTTTGTTACTTTTATAAAAAATGATTGAAAATATGGGGAAAAAATTACTCCCCGCCTCTACCCTTACCCCCACCCCATTGCCCTACCCCATCCTCAAATTTCTATTTCATATTTTTGTTATTTTTATAAAAAAATATTAAAAATATGAATTTTTCTTACCCACTCCCGCCCTACCCACCCCATTGCCCTACCCATCCTCAAATTTCTATTTCATATTTTTTGTTACTTTTATAAAAAAAATTATTAAAAAATATGATTTTTTCTCCCCCACCCCGCCCTACCCCACCTCATGGCCCGACCCATCCTCAAATGTCTAGTTCATCTTTTTTGTTACTTTTATAAAAAAAATTATTAAAAAATATGATTTTTTCTCCCCCACCCCGCCCTACCCCACCTCATTGCCCTACCCATCCTCAAATTTCTATTTCATATTTTTTGTTACTTTTATAAAAAAAAATATTAAAACAAAAAAATATGCTCCCCCCCCCCGTGCTACCCCTACCCTCACCCCATCCCACTCTATTGCCCTACCCATCCTCAAATTTCTATTGCATATTTTTTGTTACTTTTATAAAATAAAATGAATTTTTTTCTTATCCCCCGCGCCTTACCCCCACCCTACCCCATTGCCCTACCAATCCTCAAATTTCTATTTCATATTTTTTGTTACTTTTATAGAAAAATACCGGGACCCTACCCCTATTCTCAAATTTCTATTTTATATGGAGATATTATATGAGATTAAAAGGAATTTTGTGAAAAGAAAATGGTAAATTGGTCCCAAAAAAAATCAATGAATAAGCAAAAAGGAAAGCACCAAATTGGTGTTTCTGCTTCTCTTTCTATCTAGAAACACTTTTTGGCTTCTGAAAAAAAGTTTTTCTACTTCTGGAAAGAGGGTGTTTGGCCAAAGAACAGAAACACTTCCAGAAGCTTGGCCAAACACCACCTAACTCTATTGAAATTCAAATCAACAATGAAATTTCAGCAAATTATAAATACAACACTAACTTGATGTCGATAGAGGTGCATTTGTCGCGTTGTCCTAAGACGTAAATTGGCCCCACTCTTTGTAGTTTTTCGGACGTCTATCTAGAAGATACAACTATCTAGGTGAAAGTTCTAGCACAAGAACTTCACCCCTGGCGAATCTACTTTTGAGTGTTTTTCAGAAACTATTCAGGAAGAAGAAGAAGCAACAATCTTAAATCATTAATTGTGTTAAATGATTGATTGTAATGTGTGGTATATTGTATATCTTCTCTCTAGTGATCAACATGCTTTATATAGCATTAATTTCGACCATATGCAGCTCTTCACCCAAAGGTTGTGACTTTATGTGAATAGACACAACTTTTGAAAATTTCCAGAAAATTACCGTTGCTCAAGCGCCGCGGCCCTAATTCATTTTCGGAATTCCATTAGCGACTGCCAATCAGGCGTCGCGGCCCTTCCACCAGGCGCTGGCGCACCGCAGCTCTCGTCACGGTAATTTCCTCTTTGGTTACTGGACGAGAGGCGCCGCGATCCTAGTCCCAGGCGCTGCAGCGCTTCGGCAAAAATTTCGAAGCCTTTTTTTATCACTTATTTCTTCTTAATCCCATACAAGTTTCAACAATACCCCATATTTTTGTTCAAACATCAACCGTTGCTAGTAGAAATTTGTGGTCCAAATTTCAACCCGCTAGAGTTGAATTCTATCGACCATCTTTGATTTTAAGATACATTAACATAGAAATTGGCTTATCCTATGAAACAACTAGCCCCCTCCCCGCCTCCCGTATATATCAAAGTTCATGCAAATTTATTATCCTATTCCACCGCCCTACATATTCATGTAGATTAATGATTAATCAATAATCATCAACCCTCTAATACAAGCACGTGTATTATAATGTAAAAAAGATAATATTATTATAATTTTTTCAATTATCTTTGTTTTCTCTTCTTCAAATTTCTAGCCTCTAGACTCATATCTTAGGTTCTCTATTAAGGAATCTAGCAGCCAAAAAATATGGGCTCTTAAAAACCCTAGTATCTCTCCCTCTCTTCTTTGTTTTGCTAACTAATTAAAGACACAAGAAAAACTTTTAGCAAACTATTATACTTTTGCCTTTGCAGCCACTATGATTAAACTGTAGATGGAGATCCAATTGAACTAATTAAATAATTTAAGTGAAAGTAATAGAAAATATTAAATAACAGAAGGCTTCCATGAAAAAGGAAAATGATAAGATTTGATCAGCTTCACCCTTCGTGACTGCAATAGTCCCGCACTTTTCTTTGAAATTTTGGTAACCTAAAGTGCGTGAACCCTCTGTCAAAGCAATCATCTGAAATTCTTGAAACCACTTTGCAGCATTCTGTGGATAATGAAACTTGATCCTTGAAAAAAGAAGTGATCAAATCAGATATACACCCGTCCACGTTGATCAAAACGGTAGAGCAATCACTTGAGTCGGCACCCAAGGTGCTGCTGGTGCTGGAGGTGGTTTAACCACCGGTGATGTAGGTGGTGGTGGCGGTATAGAGTCATTGGAGGTGGTGTTGGGCTGTTTGGGTGGTGTCTGTGATGGTGTGGATGGTGATGATTGTGTCTATGATGATGCCGCGATAGTGTGAACTGTGAAGTCTACGTGTGGTGAAGATGGGAAAAGAGTTGCTTGAATATTTTTCTCACGCCATGGCAGCACCCACCGATGAATTGACGTACCAAACAACTCCTTGTCTCTCCTGGGTTCCCTTGAAGTGGCAGTAACGATGCCCATGCAAATTGCCAAGAACAGAAACACACATAATGTGCTACTTCTCGACATGTTTCAAACAAGAAAAAGATAACCTCTGAGATTTTGTGAGGACAAAGATATATAAATTGGAATAAAGGAAGAATTTAACCTAAGGCAGTACTTCGAATCCCATTAAACTTCGAACCTGTACTCTTTTAGTTCTATCCAAATTCTAATTCTATGTCACACTTTGCATATTTGCTAGTTTCAAGACTTGTAAACAACTATGAGTTGCAACCAAACTAGAAGTCCTCCTCAACAATCGACCAACAGACACCCAAAACTAAAGAAACAAAAAGATTTTGAATATTTTCAATGACTTGGTTGACAAAGCAAAGGCTTCTACGAACAAAAACTGTGAAGCACTAAAATCAGCAATCGCTCTTCTATGAATTATTGAATAGGATGATACTGCTCTGATACACGTTTTGGAGGCAATTTGCGCAGGATAAAAAGCACCAAAATAGAAGGCAAAATCTCCACCACCTGCATAAAATAAACAAAACAGATGGATCATCTTGTGAAAGATCTTTTAGGCCTATGAAAAGCGTTAAGGGAGCTTGAAAATTACGAGATGGTCGTAAATAAAAAAAATTAAATAAACCTTAGTATAATATTCAAAAACGGGAACAATAGACTTGTAAATATTTCACAAATCTATTTTAACAGGCTATGGGAGTATTAAAATTAACTAAAATTACCATGTAATAGAAGAGAATGAGAACAGGATGGTCAATGACATCAACATCAGCATTCCCGTTAAAAGCAGAAATAGCAACCTGCAAGAAATAAATAATAGGAAAATGGATTTTCTTACTCATGCTAGCTAGGGTTAAGCATGTGTATCCCGGATTTAGTGGAAACTTACCACAACACATCTGATCAAGAAACAAGTGCAGCAAATGCCAGTCACGAAACCGACCTGCCAACCACAGTAGATCACATTATAAAGACCAGAGTGGATCACATATTCATAAGAAAGGAATTATTTCTTCCCTTCATAATTATTTTTCCCTCTATAATTGTATCAAACTGCATCAAATGCTCAATATTTTTTCGAGTTATTTTGTGGTATAAAATTGTCTGGGTTTGGAAGAGCAATCTCTTCCAGCAATACTGATCCCCCCTAGTACTCGACTGCGAACTAGTTTGTAATTAAGGCACAATTGATTTAATTCTGTCTACCAAAGATTTTACAGAAATAATATGAAAATTCCTCTGTTTGTATTCTTTATATATATTGGAAGATAGCACCGTCTTTTTATTGTTTGGAAGATAACACCTATTATCTACACTATTAACAAAAACCAAAAAGTATGGGGATAGGAACTAGAGTTTCAGTAGTTTATTGGTCAAGACACTGTTATGAGGTTGGACAGAAAAGGTGGCACTTGATACCAAAGAAAGCTTCAAAAAAATGCATTTGTTTCTAAGGCAAAAACAAGCACCAAAAAGGAATGCCAAATCTAACTGAAGCAATGTACATGGTAAGAGAATGATTGAAAAGAAAAGGAATGCAGAGATATCATGTACAAACCTCATGAAGCTTCTTCTGACGGCCTCTAGATTCAATAGGAAAGCGCCTAAGCATTGCAAACAACCTCGAGAGAGATTAAAAAGGAAAAGAAAAAAAGGGTCAATTTCATGAAACATGGATATATGAAAGTGAATATTGCCACTTGTACAATACTGGGGCACCAATTACCTTCCACCATACATGACAAATCCCAGAGCAGCACAAAATGAAATAACTGCAGAAGTTGCAAAATCAGATTTATAAAACTAAGATAATAGACTAAAATGGCTTGGTAACAATTGCATGCCCAAAGAGATATAGACGCCAACCTGCGAAAAAGAGCTTAGCAGTTTCAACACCAGCCGAAGTTGGGCCAACCCTGATGAAGATCCATATGCATATCTGCAGTCATAATCATGGTTCATAAATAGGAGGAAACTCAGAGAGGCTTTTGTTGCTTATGCATGTGTATACTTTTGTATGAAGTGAATAGAACTCTGATGCACTACCTGTATAAGATATACAACTGCATTAACTGCATAATATGCAGGTCGAAGTTTGTCAATTGGAAGGTTTCTTGCCTGAGAAAAATAATAAGCAACGTGTAAGGTTTGATCCATGATGAAAATAAATAAAATAGGTAGGGATTCTTCCACGAGGAAAATAATTGACGAAAAATCCAACATGACTCGCTTGAACATATATTTTCTTGAGTAGTTCCTTAAAGATATTTGAGAACTGAATAGCATTACCTGATGATATATTCCAGCCCAGAAAAGAACTAGCAGTGTATATGTTGAAAAGAATAGAAGACCAGGGAGATCCAGAAGCATCATTTCAAGTGCCTGTTTAAATGTTGATTGGTGCTAGTTAATCAGACAAATCACAATGCCATAATGCCTGTTTCTTTAAAGAATTTTTTTTAATTAAACTTGGTTCCCAGTCTGATGCATGGGACTTTTAAAAATAAAAGGGAATCTATCCTAATATGTATCCTGCAATCAAATTCAGCTGCATATGAACATTAGACAAATTTTACTTAAACGGTGACATTAATGAGTTAAAGTTACTTCTCTTCCAGTGTAATTTCCCTTGAAAGTCCATTCTAGAAATTTTAAGAGTCGACAACCTTCTTTCCAATTTATTCATCAGCAGTTTGGAGAAACTGAAATTGTCCTATAGGAATCAGAATGGTCAAGTAAAGGGAAAGAAAAGACTTACTTTTGGTCTCAGATAGAACACACTCCTGTATACACCAAACAAAATCGCTCTCACTGAAAAATATCATTTGGTTCTTGTGAGCATCAGAAATAACTTGATACAGACAATTTCTAGCAGAACTTTGAGAAAGTAAAGGAAATCTTACATCCACATACAACAAAGTTCATCAAGTGAAAAACCTTTTGTGTTGTCCAACCAATTCCTGAAAGACGCGATTGAATGCGGATGAGTTGTACCTGTAATAAATCACATGGAAACATGCTGAGATGAGAAACTCCGATAATTTGGCATGTGCCTCATCAAGACAAGTTAGCGGGAATGCTGATTGAAATTTGGATACATTTCAATTGTTTTCAAATCTCACTGTAGTATTTTTATTAATTAAAAAAAAAAACTGCAGTGCCATCATTACTTTACCAGTGCCTAGACCATTAAAATAGTAATAATCCAAGTTAGAAATAACCAAATGAACCCCTTTCCATACCCCCTCCTCTCCTGCTGAACAACATGACATACAAACACACACATACAGCATGAATGGGAAAGCATAGAAACAATAACTAAAAATCACATGCAAAAGAAAAGGAGAAATAAAATTTGGTGGGCAGATCATTCAATTAATTCCCCAATTTTTTCCTTTTTTGTCTGATGTAGTTACAATCATTGTAAAACTCTTGTCTTCAATATTACTTTGGTTTTTTGTTGGACACCCTATTTACTTTCCATTTGATTAACTATCCTTTAAAATTGAAATAAGGAAATGTGTAAGCTTCTTTAATGTGTTTACCACTTCATGATCTAGTTGCATGAGCCAAAATTGAAAATGTCTTGTGTTAACAAGTCTATCTCGCTTACATGCTGTCATTTACTTTAAGCTCATTTTCCATGGCTCTTGACCTCTTGTGAAAACCCGCTGCCAAGAGTAAAGAGAGGAGAGTCGGAGACTGAAAGTCTGAAAGTATGTGACCTTTGTGCTGTCAATGCATAGTATAAGTTGCTTATTCATGCTAGGCACAAATTCTCAGTTAAGTTGAATTCAACATATTTGAGAATATATTTCCAGCTTAGGTAAAGACATGAAGTTAAGGGGGACTAGAAACCATGTACCTCAAAACCACTTTAGAATGGTAGCTCGACAATTCATATATAAAACCTAGGGAACCGGTAATCAAATATCAACCTTCCGTTAGTAATAGTGATTAGTAGGAAACGAAGAGTATTCTGACATCCACAAACTGTATCATTGAACATAACTCCTGGGTTTCCTTACCTGCCAACTAGTTCACAACCCTAACATTAAAAACTCTAGTGTCGAGTCTAGCAGTCAAGGTTTCCAGGTTTCATCTCGAGTCCAATGTAGTGGATTAAAGCTGGCACTTACCAGAATTATTGTGACAGAGTGTTGCTAAATTAACGAGAAAACACTAAATTCACCCCCTTGCCCATACAAGCCACTTCTTTGGTTGGGCTAAGAAAGAAGAAGATTAGGGTGAGTTGGTAAATTTTTTCCTTGGCCAATCTCCATATTCTGCCACTCCTAACTAACCCCACATGACTATGAAATACTTTCTCAGTCTCCAAAAGGAAGGGCTATTACTTTTTGGGATAACACCCAACAGTATTATTATATTTTTATTTTTTTGACATTCCATTCATTGTTCTACGTAATGAAATCTGCATGAAAGCAACTTGTGGATTTTGGTCTAGTCAGGCTTCACAAGGCTTACATATAGACCATAACTGTAGTAGTTATTACTAATGTGTCTACATTGTTTCTGAATTAAAAAAAAGGGCAGCACGGTGCACCAAGCTCCTGCTATGCGCGGGGTCCGGCGAAGGGCCGGACCACAAGGGTCTATTGTACGCAGCTTACCTGAATAAAATTATGAATTATTGATCTGATATGTAAATTCTTTGTTTTCACTTTACCTCATTCAATACATAAGGCACAATATACATGGGTCAACCAAGCATCCACAGTTCAGCCAAACAAGTTCACATCAACAGCCCTGTGTTATTAATTATCGCTTACAGCGACAAAGCGATGCAAAACAAGGTATAACTTCTTATTGCTGAACCAATGCAACTTCAAAGAAATGTGCACTTCAGACGCTGAGGAGAAAAGTAATCGAGTGATAAATAGTAGCTTCTTTGAATTTGACAAGAAGTGGTAGAATCATGTAAGGCTTTCTTAGCGAATAAGAACACAAGCCAATTTAAGTCCAAGGTGACATAGACCTACCTATGCACTCGACATTATCGTTATCCTAATATTCTCACCATTTGTTACGTCACACCTTCTCCATCTGCTAAAAGAAGAAGGTACCACTTAGTTTCCAAGAAATGCTTAGGAAAAAATGCACCTTGCCTTTTTGTGCATTTGATAAGGGGAGGAGTTTCAGGACAAGTAATTTAAAATTTTCCAAGATAAAAAAAACTTAGCAAAAATGTACAAAGCTGAAGGAAATAATTTCTTCTAATTTTGAACTTTCCTTTCCCTTTCAAACAAGAAAATAATCTCCTTTTCCTTCACTATATTTTCCTGCAACTTTATCAACACATAAAGTTGGATTACACTAGGTATCTGCCTGCCAAGTTGCGTACACTCTACCCTTCCCAAACCCATTACACTAGCTATCTACCTGCCAATGTAGGGGTAAGGTATGTGTACACTCTAGCCTCCCCGACCCCGCTCATGGGATTACACCGGTATCTACCTGCCAAGATAGGGGTAAGGTATGTGTAGAGCTCTACCCTCCCAAACCTCACTCATAAAATTACCCTCCGTATGTTGTTGTTGTTGTTTATCAACAAATACATTTTCCAAAACGTTTGCACAAGTATTAATTGGGCTTAAGCTTATATGGGGAAAATATGAACTCTGAAGGGATCCAATAAATAGCCCTAATGAAAGATGGAACAATTCCACACAAAAATCGGGAATTTAATTAAGGTAACAGCATTAAAAGAAACGTGGATATCACAACACTTGTATTAAAAGTCAATTCAAATAAGATTCAGATGGTAGAAAAGAAATATCATGTCATAATTAACCTAGGGAGTTATGAATTCCTAATCAAGGAAATAGTGTTACCAGGGCAATGAAGGAGACAAAGGCATATGCAACACAGAGAGTATAAAAGATGTCTTGTTTCTCCAACATTCCATTCAACCAATCAAATCTGTAACCCTTAATCACTTCAACAAAAAAGGTTTTAGCTTTTAACATTGTTTCCAAACTGAAATCAAGACAGACAGAAAATGTGGAAGGGAAGGGGTGGAGGGTTTTGAGGGGACAAGTGTACAAAACACGTGGGGGAAGTGCCAAGTTTGATTACTCTTATCTTCAACTTCAACACACTAGATTGTTATGATCTCCGACTTTATTCTACCTTATTACGTATTGTATTGTATTGTATTGTATTAATGATTATAACGTTAGATATATTGTCTTATTTTTTGTTATTATATAATGTTACACGTTAATAATTTAAATTTAAAAAATAAAGAATGTGGAATAGAATTATTATAAAAAGGTAAGTTAAATAATAAAATAAATCATTGGGCCATTGACCACTTTTTGATCCGAACACATTGATTGAAATGTTGTAATGGAAAAATAGTTATTAATTTTCAGATATAATGATTTTTTTTGTTCTTATCTTCTTCATTTAAAGAGGCAGAGAGTAGCTTCTAGAGCTTTTTGTTTTTTCATGGAGTTGAATTGTGCAATTTAAATTTTAAGATTTTTTATGGAGTTTGAACTGACAAAAATTCAAACTTCACGAATTTGTAAGCTTTTAATATTTGATTAAATACTTATTTTGTTAGATATACGACTATAACAAAAATTGAAAAAATAACTCCTTTTAATTGATGATTATAAAAAGGAAAATCAGAAAATGTTACAAAAACTATATTAGTTGCATTCAATATAAGTTCAAGACACATAAATGTTCTAATCATATTTTGACTTGTGATAAATTCGTAGATGCCGATAGAAAATAAACAAACACTGATATATGTACATGGTTAACACGAAAGTATGAAAGATGTGACCACAAATACTCTATCCATATCATTTTATATTGGAATATTTGATCAATCATCGAGTTTATGAGAACTTTTTTTTGACACGTATAAAAAAAAACTTGAAATTTATCTATCTCAAACATGCCCTGATGTTCTATGAATATAATAGTATGCCATTAATTGATAAGATATGATGGGTAAGACATGATAATTGATATGAACTCAATTGAATTGTCAATGGTCTTCCTAATGAAATTGAATTTAGTGGACAAATATGGTCTACAATTGCGCGTAGAGACAGAGCCCCTCCTTTCATTGGTTGACCTTCGGCCATCCACATTTTTACCCAATTATAGTAACCCTTTTCAATTTATTAATGCACTTAAGCACTGTTTTCTGTTTAGGTTTGTAGCATCATGTGTATACGTACAATTCAAGGCTCAAATTTGAGGGACCATGCTTATTTAGGAGATCAACGTGATATCTTTCCATAATAAGATCTAAACCTTGCATGGAGGATCGACAAGACAATATATGAATTCACATGAATTTAATATGTTTTGCTCATACTTCAAGTAATTGCGAAATGTTAGCTAAATTTTATAAATCTTTAATTGTAAATGCAGTTAGTATTGTGTATCATGCTAGCATTATCATATTATTTAATTTTATTACTAGTGGTTTTCGTTACTTTGGTTATTCTAATTTGTTTACCGTTAGTATTTTTCTTCATTATTTTCATCATAGTTTGCTACTCTGGCATTTATTTTGAAAGTGTTTTGAAAAATAATTTTCTTGAGCCAAATGTCGTCTATCGGAAAGAACATATCTATCCCACAAAGACAGGTGTAAGGTTTGCGTACACCCACTTTTTTCAGACCCCACTTGTACAGAATAATACTGAGTATGTTGTTGTTGATCAGTTAGTATTATTACTAACTTGTGGCCGTTTTAAAACGTGTACACTTTAAAATTTTAAATCTATTGAAGATTCGGACCCAAGACCGACCCCGGACACAAGACACCGATGTCGGACCCAAGTTGGTTTCCTAGTTTAAATATAATAATTTTATGGTAAAATTTTAGTCTAAGTATATTTGATAAATTGCAATTAAGTGATGAGCATGAAGGACATTTTTCAAGGCTAAAGGTGGTTCGGGGGAGACAAATTTGTGTGACTGTAACCACGAATTGGAATTGATTTACCCTTACCAATGATTATGCCACGATTTTTGCTCAAATTGAAATAAGACGAGAGATTACGTGGTGCAGATGTCATGTGAGAAGTAGAACTGATATCCATGTACCAATTAGTATCCAGATATTTAATCCAAGTGTGTGCATCACTGCCTCGATATCCGTGGGAGTCGGGGTCGCAGCAGTGAATGCCTGCTGTGGACGAGGCCCAAACTAGTCAACCTATTGTGGTTGAGGCCTGGTAGCCACCGCTGTTGCGGACCATTCGATCCCAGCCACATCTGCGAAGGGCGTCATTTGGCTCGCCCGATATGGTCCGAAATTCTTTGAAATGGATCGCCGCACATCGCTCGACCACTATCGTGCACCGGCCTAAGACTGCGACCAATGGTGTTGCGGCTCAGTCTGCTGGTCACTACCA
Organism: Przewalskia tangutica; assembly: GCA_029844215.1. Classification (NCBI taxonomy): domain Eukaryota; kingdom Viridiplantae; phylum Streptophyta; class Magnoliopsida; order Solanales; family Solanaceae; genus Przewalskia; species Przewalskia tangutica. Next base: position 9,208,127 of record CM056721.1, on the reverse strand, counting down.
CACTGTCCTCCGCCACTGCTATCACTGTCGCGACTGCTGCCATTGTCATCGTCGCGGTTTTTGCCACAATTTTTTTTTGATTTTGGTCCTTTTTGCCGTCACTATTGTTCGGGTCTGGCTAGAATTTTTCGAGAATGATTGAGGGTCGGTGTCGCGTGACGTGTCAATCATAATGGCAGAATTGGCTCCGGTTGCCGCTTTTTTAGCCAAATTGGCTTCTTCTAAGGTGAGCATGGAACGTGTGTGGTAGAACGGCGGTAGAGGATTGCTTTGACAAAGAAGAGTTCCAACACCATTATAAGTCTCGGAGAGGTCTACAACCATCTGAATACACAAGACGATCATTATTGACGGACGTGCCAACGTTCTTGAGTTGATCCGACAACTCCATGAGCCTTTGACAATAAGCTGAGGCATTCAAAAAATCCTCCATATTTATGTGAGAGAATTCATGCTCAAAGGTTACTTTGGTAAATATCTACCCGCCTCAGATGTTTATACCAAGCTAATTCAATTTATAAAATTAATAAAGTAAAAATCTGAATTAATTAACTATGAGTAAGTAATAAAAACACATATCATACATTTATTTATTTAATAAAAATATCCGGATAAATTTTTACTTTTTTACCATGTCAAGCACGAATTTATTCTATTATAATCAATCCTAAAAAAAAAGTTTCAGATAAAAAAAATAGCAAAGGTAGTGGGCAGAACTGGTGATAAAGAGTTGAAAAGCAAGGTTCTTCCCTTATTAAATTGAAACTGATTAAATTAAAAAGTACAAAGAGCTGACCAAAGAATATGGTCGCAAGTTGATGATCAGTTTTAGGCTTTTAGTACTACTTTTCTGTTAATAAATTACTCCTTCTCCCCCAATTTATGTCACTGTCAGTCCAAAAAAAGATAAATTATTTTATTTAATAATAATTTAACTTTAAATTTTATCTAGATACTTTATAACCATATAAATATTTTTGACACATTTTAAATCATAATTTTTTTTTTTTTTTTTTTAAAATTTCGTATATAGTCAAACTACGTGGGATTACTAATTTATAACCATAATTTTAAATATATATTTCTATTTCTAAAAGTGAAAAGATTGATTAATGGGTAAAAATTGAGAAACAAGAATGAAAAGGGATACTTAAGGAATGACTAGTTATATATATATATATATATATAAAAGGAAGTAGAGGAAACAGCTGTAGGAAGAAAGAAAAAACAAGTACAGTAGTCCCCTGGCTGTAACATTACTACATTAGTACAAAACAATAAATAAATAACATAAAGACAACAAAGTCAATAAGGGAAGCCCAAAAACTTAAAGCAATAGCCTTTTCTTGACAGCCATTTTCGCCTGCGCGCACACACACACACACACAGCGAATCCAAGTCTTTCACAAACTCCATTAAACTCCTACTAGTATTATAATTATTCTAGCTTATAATTTTTTTCATCAAATCTGTGATTTGGGTTCTGTTTAATCATATATAATTAATTTATTTATGTTCAAGCGAAAAGTCAAATCTTGTTAATATACCAATCTTTTATCTCTTTGTATCTTTGGAATTTTAGAGACTAGTGGATCGGTAAGTTTGAGGATTTTTTGCAATACCCAAATCTTGTTTTTTGAATAATTTGGTGAATCTTGAAAAAATATGGATTCTTGGATATATTTTGATTCTTGGTTTTTATTTATTTGATGATCAAGATTGTGTCTTTGATGTTGCAGGTGGTTGTGAATTTTAGATTTTAAGAGGGTTATGGTACATGTTGCTTACTATAGGAGGCAGCTGAGTAGTGACTGAACTATTATATGGATAATTTATGCTGCTTCAATTCAAAGTTCTCACAGGTGAGGTTTAAATGGCAGCTAAATCTTTTGGGATCTTTTAGGCTTTGCTTCATGAGTATTTAATTTCCCTTTTAATTAATCCCTATTGTTTAACTGTTACTTTAAATAGGCTATGATCAGAGGTCGAATTTAGGATTTCTAGGATATGGGTGCACCACTAAGAAGGGAGAAAAAAGAAAGTACTGAGAATCGATCCTTGACCGTTTAGCTAAATAACCCATCATTCAACCAAGTGCACCATTCAACCCTTTTGGAACATGGGTGCCAGGAGATAATATTAGATAAATTCTAGAGAATATGTACATAAAATACTTAATTTTTCGGAATGATCATGGTTCACGTGCCCCATTTTATACCTAAAATCTCCCCTGGCTATGATAAGTTGATAATAAAGGGTCCTTTAGCTTTGCAGATGGAAGTAGTTTTATGATACTTCTCCATAGAAAACTAATTCATCCTTATGAAATTATTTTAGGGGTTTAGCTTAAGAGTTTTAAGTTCGTAAAAAATATTTATGCAATCAGGTCACCTAAAAGGAGGTAATAGCATGTAACTTTGTTTATCAAAACATTGATTGGCAATTTGGAACAAGGTAAGCAACATGGTATGATAGATTAAATTACACTCATAGCGTAAAAAAATCATTATACCGTTACTCTGTTAGTGCATATAATTTAAAATTTTAGCTAAATTATAGAAGGGTCTTAATTAAATTATTTTCCTCTTTTGGGAGTAAAGATCTTCGGGATATTTTCTCTGTCTATCCTGGAGGGAGTGGGTTTTGGTTTTGTTTGTGGGGTGGGTGGGGGGGGGGGGAGTGAGGATTGTCTAATTTATTTTGGATAACGTAGTTCCCGAACCAACTTGTGCGCACCTCTACTACCTCGCACACCAGCACAAGTACCGGGACTTATCTAGCACATATTATTTTAGTTTGAAATTATTCGGATTCCATTTCTTCTCTTTCTATACGTGGTCTCTAGCATTGATTGGAAGATAATTCCATCTTAGGATCAAGTGATGTCATGACTTTCCTCTCTTGCCACTTGCGAATTTTTATTAGCCATCTTTGAAGCACCCACCTTTGGCCCCTCGTAGATAGAGGCGGACCCACCCTATTAGGAGGGGCTCATGTGCCCCCGTTAACCTCGGCAAAATCCTGTATATATATGGTGTATATACCTTAAATAACAACTATATAGTTAAAAGGACCCTGAAGATTTCCATTGGTAACAACTATATATACCAAAGTTACCAGTTTAAAAAACGATTTCCATTGGTTTGGCGCAATTGGTTCTTGTGCCCCTTAGGTCCTTGCATGACGCCTGTGCTCGAGTCTCGGTTGGCGCACTTTAGTTTCTATTTTTGTTGAGTTTGTTTTACGGATTCAATAAATTCATAAGCCCGCATACTTCTTTTGCTTTTTTAAATTCTTTAGTCCTCCCTTACCCCCCCAAATCCCAATAGAAAAAAGCCCCAAATTCAAATTTTCTCCTCCCACGTACAGATAAAAAATAGAAGCCCATTCTAAACTACTTTTCCTTCTTCCAGTTTTGAATTTTATATTTTACACTTTATTAATAGCGTTTCATAATTATTAAGTTTTCAAAGAGTTGCACGTCAACTTTGCTAGTAATAATTGGCATATCTATATTAAGGCATTGATTATTGGTGCTCCCTCTACGTCAAAATCCTAGGTCCGCCTCTGCTCGTAGAACATATGTTTCTCTAAACCCTTGGGAATCTTAAGCTGTTTATTTCTCTTCTTCGTTTGCCTCCTAAAAACCCTGATCGGCTGTTTGTGGCACCTACATATAGTGTACTAACGAAATTTACACAATGAGAGTGTTTTTATGGAGCATAATTCTCCAATATTTATAGCATTCTTCAGTGGGACATGTACTATTGCACTTCAACCTCCATTGGTCTTCTCTCTATGAAAGCCCGATGGAAGAGTTTACTTCCATAACTGATGGAATTTTATTTTTTATAAATTTTGTGGGCGTGGGTGTTTAATCTCAGTTTATGGGCTGTCTGTATTATATATATTTGGCTGGGTTGACCACAAAGCTGAAGTATCATTTTTCCTTTAGCTTGCAGGAGGACAGTCATCATGTAGCTCTGGCAAAGGAAGAAGCCAGCAAGGGCCTATCAAGTATGGCTTCAGCCTGGTTAAGGGGAAAGCTAATCATCCCATGGAGGATTACCATGTTGCTAAGTTTGTCCAGTTGCATGGACACGAACTAGGACTTTTTGCTATTTATGATGGGCATTTGGGAGATAGTGTGCCTGCCTATTTACAAAAGCATTTGTTTGCCAATATCTTAAATGAGGTAAATTGTGGGTTTAGGAACATCTGCCAATTAAACTTCTATGCTCCGTGAGGATCATTGTATTTTTAGTAAGACAATTTGCTTTGGGGAATGTAATGATGGCTATGTTATCGATTTCACCAAAACATATTTAACACATGCTTCCTCTTCCCCCTCTTTCTATACCTTGCATTTGTTCGTTTTGATTGGAGAATTGTATTGGTGCTCTAGCATGAGCATTCAGCTCAAAATTGGTTAAGTGACCGGTCAGTCTCTTGCTCATTTGGAAAAGCAGACACTAAAGTAATCTTTTAGAGATCAACACAATAAATGCTAGTAGAGTGATTATTTAATCTTTGGCAATTTTATTTCCTTAATGTCTGTTTATTGTTTTCTTTTTGGTGTTAGGGGGTGGGGTTTGCTTGGGGTTTCTCTCACCTTTTATGTTAAAAATTTCTAGGAGGATTTTCGGAATGACCCTCATAGGGCAATCGTAAAAGCATATGAGAGAACAGATCAGGCTATTCTTTCACACAATCCTGATCTTGGAAGAGGTGGGTCCACTGCGGTGACTGCAATTCTTATAAATGGCCGTAAGCTATGGGTAGCAAATGTTGGGGATTCTAGAGCTGTGCTTTCTAGGAGGGGTCATGCCATCCAGCTGTCAGTTGATCATGAACCAAACACCGAGCGAGGTGACATTGAAAACAGAGGTGGTTTTGTCTCAAACATGCCAGGTGCTTCTCACATGCTATAGCTTCATGTGGATATAATGTGTTTTTCTTTTCTCTTCACTGTATATGGTAATACAAATTGAAAATGGATTGTATCAGTTAGTTCCTTATGTACTAACTCGGTTCATACATATACATTACCTTAGTCTTAATAGAGTGGATAGTACTATTTCTCTGCTTCTAATAAAAATCGATGAGATTTAGTGTAATTTCTCCCTTCTAATTAATTTAATGCTTCATCTCACGTCGTCAGGTCTCAGGATTAGGAGTCCATTGTGTCTTTTTTCTGGTTTCACGTGAGAAGATTTCTGTCAGTTGTAGTCAAGGTTAATGTGGAAAAGTCAAAGTTATACATTTAGTATTATAATGAGTAACATAACACAAACTGTTTGGGGGCCTATCCTGAAATTTGCTGTAATAATTGTAGTTAGGATGATGTTTGGATATTTACTTACTATTAACTCACTACTGAACTTGATTGTTGCCGAAGATAATTAACGCATCATCAGTTTGTTAGAAGAGATCTTAGCAGTTGGACTAATTGTACACAATCTTTCTGAGACAAAAAGCAGAGGAAGTGGCAGCTGTGTTCAAGAAGTAACCGAGTATTAAGGGTAAAAAGGATAGAAGAACTGGATTCTGGATAATAGCAATTTGTATGCGAAAGAAATAAAAATATGCTTCATCAGTTGGGCTGTGAATTGCATGTTAAGCGTTCCTTGGTTCACTGTTTCACCAAACGCTGTACGAGCTAACAAAACATAAAAGTGTTTTTCATGTATATCTGAAAAATCCAAGATTACTAAAGATGACTACGATGTGTTGGTTGTTGAAAGAACATTTAAATTTCTACTTATGTTACCTGATGATACAATGATCAAAACTAATTTTAAAGATGAGCTGGTGACATAAATTTGTGTGGGAATGACCATACCTGTGTGCTTTCCCAAGTTAAGTAATTGGGAAATAGTTTGGATGAAAATAATTGGTGGTTGCTGGAAGAGATATTCCATCTGCAATGGTTGAAGCAGGAGGTAAAATGGAGTTACTTTTTTTTAATTAATTGGAAAGACGGAGTGTTGGCCTAGTGGAAGGGAATCTCCACCTCTGGCCACGAGGTTGAGAATTTGAGTCACCAAGAGGGGAAATGGGAGAAACCACTGTAGGTCTTGGGAAGGGGTCCAAGGGGATAAGCTTCAACAATATAAAAGAAGAGTTGTGTCACACACCTCAAGTATCACTTTTTTTAAAGTTTCATACATGAACTATCAACAAATTATAGTTGAGGTGTGTTTTGCTAACTAGTTGGTGATAGTTTAGGTAGGAAACTCTCACATTTGATAGTTCAGGTAGGAAACTAAAAAATAGGTGATACTTGAGGTGTGTTTTTGACCCTTATCTCAATCAAAAGCCACCGTTTTGTTTTTCTCTACAAGACATGTGGCTATCAAAAAGATTTAAAAAATGTGACTAGGCATCAAATATTTGCAGACCTATAAAGAAAATTGACTTTGGGTTTACCTCAACCTCAAAAGCTTAGCTCATGTGGAAAAACATCCTATTTCCTCAATGGCTCAACCAATGTGGAACACCTAACATCCTTATGCCCAAAGTTGGACATTTGAAGCGTAGACCATGTAAAAAAATGGACCTTGAGCCTAACTCAGCCTCAAAAGCTAGCTCATGAGGCTAGGATTGCCCAAGACAAAGAGACAACCGCCTCTTCCCTCAGCCAATATGAGACACTTTACAAGATCAAACATTCCCTTCTCTTCTTTAGTTGCATAGTATAATTTAAAAAGGTGAAAAGTTGGTGATAAAAAGATCTATCCATGAGAAGCTCAGGAGGGCATCTCTATGTTTTAAATCCAAAGGGAACCAGAGCTTGAATTTTACTAAAGATGGATTACCGGAAAATTGTTTTGCAATAGTTCCATGGAAAATTTTGATAGAGTTCTCGACCGGAACGCTCTTTACCCTTAGAAAAAGGATTGATATAGATATCAGTGGGCAAAAAGACAAAAACAAATCCCAAAATATCATCCCCTATCAAGCATAGGCTACCAACTAGTGTAACCATTATTACCTAAGTAATTTAGTCCATTCAAATGTATATAATCCATGTGCACATCTTGGAAATGCAACTGGGACTCTTTATGAAATGATAGATCACGTGAGTTAACTCATTTCTGGATCTTGCAGTATATCTTAAGAGATATTTATCGCTTGCTTGTATAGGTGGAATGAAGCTAAAGAGTGGTTCTATCGCTATGTGCATAATTTTACATTAAGTTTATGTTCATGCACAGACAGTTATCCATGAATTCGAGCACTGTGCTATAATGTTCACTCAAACTTTGGAGAATATTGTAGCTAGTGAGTTTAGTTTCGTGCAGTTTTTTGGAGCACTCCAGTATAAAGAAGGCAAATTGGTGTTGGTTAAGAAGTGATAGTGAGTGATTAATGAATGTAACCAGGGTGAGGTGAGGTTTTTGAGCAACAAATTCTCCTAAGCAAGTTTTTTCCTGTCATTTGAACAACCTTTTATGACACCAAGTGCTTGCTCTCTGATTTATCATTAGAAGTCTACTGCTTGTGTGTGGCTCACCAAAGGTATTCTTTTTGATTGATAGACATCTTTTTAATAGTTGCATTGCATATAAGCTGGTGAGTCTTTATTCTTGTAGTTGGCGCATAGAACTTAACCATGGAGTCAACCTTCATTTGTTTCCAACAATCTTTTTTGGTTAACCTGATAAAATGTTCTGATGACTAAAATATCTCACTGTTGCTAGTTCACGTGTGCTCTGTGCTGAGAGTGAGAAAAAAGAAAGATTGAAGATGTGATGTAATATCTTAGCTTAGAAACCTACTCTTATCTAGATATAGAATTCACACGAGTTTTTCAGGGTGCCTTACACCCAAACTAAACTAATTTGATCTAGACTTAAAGGGCATCTCACGTATTGTTGCATTTGGAGATTGTTAATGACATGCCTATTGAAATGTATATAATCTCAGGAGATGTTGCTAGAGTGAATGGCCAACTAGCTGTATCTCGCGCTTTTGGTGACAAGAACCTGAAATCACACTTGAGCTCCGATCCTGATGTAACAAATGCTGATGTTGAGGGGGATACAGATCTTCTCATACTTGCCAGTGATGGTCTATGGAAGGTGTCATTTGCTCCAAACTTCTCTCTATCCCTTTCCGTTCTGGCACTCTGACGTGCTCACTTTTTCCTTTTCTTGCTTTTGATTGCGGATTTCTCCAGGTAATGTCTAATCAAGAGGCAGTTGACATTGTGAGAAAGGTCAAGGATCCACAGAAGGCAGCCAAACAGTTAGCGGTTGAAGCATTAGTCAGAGAAAGTAAAGATGATATCTCATGCATTGTTGTCCGATTTAAGGCGTAATTTCGATCCACGGGAATTTATCCCAGTGTGCAGTATATATATTTATTAGAGGGGTATTTGCTAATGAGGCGTGATTTATAGACTGACAGAAGCACAAACTCTCAGACATTCCTGCATAAATTATTAGAAGTTGCCGCGAAAGAGATTATTATATGCCCCCCCCCCCCCCCTCCCTCCAAACCCTCTGTAATATTCAAGTTCTTTACTCGGCCGTGTGGTTGTTATGTGTTGATTTATTTAGCTTGTAGATTCTTAGAATCATTTTTCTGTCACTTGCAAGAACACTCCAATTGTTGCATTTGTTGGTAACCATTGCTTCATGAAATGGTGAAAATGAGTAAGTTTCTTGATGTTTTAGTTGAAAAATCTAATTTTGCTGAATGCTAAGTTTTTTTTTGGTAAGTCGGACTGTTATATTATATAAGCGAAATTAAGGAACATTAGAGTTTTGCGGAGTCACTCCGACTTTGTCCAAAACGACCATTAATGTTAATGTTACAAGCATTAATTTTTCTAGCAAAAGTAGTTCCTCTCATGTCTGCCAAAAAAAACAGATTTTTGCACACACCGGTGGAACTAATAGCAATTCCGCAGCACCAAAAAGCTTCCTTCTGGTTCCCTCCTTAGCTAGAGCATCCGCCACCTGGTTCTGTTCCTGTAGATGTGTCTGATCTGGGATTCTCCAGCTTTGTCATCATATACCTGCATTCAGAAATTAGAGCATCGTAAGTATCATGGGCATTATTGATCATGCTAATTACCTCAGTGGAGTCAGTTTCCAGTAGTAGTAATGGGTAGTGTTTGCTGCACACAGCTATGGTGAGCCCTTCCCAATTTCATTGTCACAGTATATGCTGTTTTCAGTCGAATCCCATCTAGGATTATTTTTGAAGTAACTCACTGACTGTTACCATTACTAAAGTGATGAAATTCTTGTCAAAACTGGAAAAAAGGAGAGAACAAAATCTTCTTCTCAATTTCAAGATTTCTGTTTTAAGTCATGCATCTCAACCCTGTGGTTTGACAAGGACAGGCCAGTTAAAAAAAGGTATATTCTCGTCGTTTATGTTATTCTATTTCCTTTTTATTCTCTTTTAAAAAAGTGATTACAAATTAACATATACTTCTCATTTTATCTTTAATTACAAGTGTTCATAGCCGCATAAATATTATGATATGTCTAATACGATAAATTTTAATAGTTTTATAGATACACATATATTATATTCCCTCTGTTTTAATTTATGTGATATATTTCATTTGACACACTTTAAAAAATAAAGGAAAACTTGAATTTTATAGTCTAAAATAAGTCGTAGATATTTATGTGATTATACTACTCTTTTTAGCTTTTGGAAAACAATTTTTTCTACTTCCAAAGACACTTATTTTATCTTAAAATTTTGACAAAAACCTCATTTTTTAAAATAAAAAAAAAACTTTTGACCTCCCAAAAAATTGAGCCAAGCAGACTATATTAGTTCTTGACGATCTCTGCCTTTTGAACGAATCTAGAACCTCAATTAGCAGATTCATTAGAAACCTTTTTTGGAAGACTAAATTCATTAGATAAACCTAGTACAGAATCACTGATAGGATCATTCATGAAATTAACAAATCATTAATGGACACTTTGAAGCAAGTTGATCCTCGAAGACAGTTCCTTTTCTCAATTATGAAAGATCGAATTTTCAACCCACCCTTGGACTATGAAAAATCTATCGCAGGGAAGCTGCGGCCCAAGACATTGTGACTTAGTTGCAACTAGGGATACAAAGATCGTGAATATTGCGGCGATTTTAAAAACCGCCATAATTAGCTCTAGAAATTGTGGCTTTATAGACTTTACTTAAAACAAATTTAATTCGGTAGTTGGTGGTTTAGCCATTTTTAGCATTTAGTCAAGTGTCTCGTTTTGAATGTCATTCACACATGTCTTCTAACATTACTTCGCGCGTTCATCGTGGTTCGATCGATCAACTACTCCCATCCAATCTAACCATCTCTCCTGAAACCCTTTCCAAACCCTTTCCCTTCTAATAGCTCTTCGTCGTTATCGTGAACTTCACCAACCCTCTTTTTATTTAATAAAGTATATAAAAAGATATAATTCAGACGGAGAGAGAAGATTCTCAAAGACCCGGAGTCGTTGCTGGAGATGTTGGGGTCTTATTCCCTTACTTAGTTCTGAGCTAATTTTTTTTATTGTTTTAGTTCTCTTTGTAAATATAACAAATTTTATTAAGCGATTTTGTGCATATTTCTGCGCTTTGAACCTTCGGTATATATTTTAGTCCTACTTATGCTCACAAATTGATAGTTATAGTGCTATTACTGTAGACCCATTAGTCTATCACACTTATAGACACATTATTGCTTTATAATCCACTATAGTTTGATTTCTGCTGATATGTGTTCTTTAGTATATTTTGTTTAACTTATTTAGTTGTGTTAGCTACTGTCCCTTTTGTTCGAATGCACTTTATACAACGTTAATTTTTTATATGAGTCTGACCGTTTCTATTGTTTTACTATTTAGTCTTGCTTTACTCGTGCTTTGTTTTGATTGTCTTGCTTGTGATTATGCTTTGTCTTGAGCCGAGGGTCTCCCGAAAATAATCGATCTACCTACCAAGGTGGAGGTAAGGTCCGTGTGCACTTTACCCTCCCAAGACTCACGGTGTGAGATTTTACTAGATATGTTATTGTTATTGTAACACTTTTAACTTCAGAATTCACGCATAACCGAGCAAAGCACGGGGTGTGTCTGATATGGAGAAAAATATTAAAATATTTTTTCTAAAAAATATATTTATTAAAAATTAGAAAAATAACCACTCTAATAGAACTAGAGAAAACAAATTTTACAAGTTCCTAAAATTATTGTCTCCTTAGTCCTCCCCTATCTCAACGGTCCCAACCTCTACCCTTTGATCATTCCATTCCCGAACCCCCACTTTTTTTTTTATGACGGGGGAACCCGCAATCGCTACTTTATTACAAGTGCGCATTGGGTAAACTCTTTTAATTCTTTTGTGCACGTCATTCTCAACTGAAATTTTGAATAGTTACATTCTCTTTTTCATTCCACTCTATTTGGATAGCCGTTACCCATGATTTCATAATGTACATTATCGCATATTGTATGATATTGTACTGTATTAATGAATTATAATGTTTGGATATTCTAAATCTTTCAATTGTTCGTTAATAACATTTTTATTGTTTGGTTTGATTTGATTGAATGATATTGTATAATAACATATAAGTTTACTAAAATATCCTTAACTCTTAGTTACAAACTAGTTTTTATATATTAATGAAATTAGAGTCGAAAGGGAGCCTTGGAGTAACTCGTAAAGTTGACTCCATGTGACCAAGAGTTCATGATTCAAGCCGTGGAAATAGCCTCTTACAGAAATGTGAGTTAAGGCTGCGTACAATAGACTCTTGTGGTCCGGCCCTTCCCCGGACCCTTTGCATAGCGGAGCTTAGTGCACAGGGCTGCCCTAATAAAATTAAAGGATAAAGAGGAATTTTAAGAAATAAGTAGGAGGCGGTGGGGGTGGTGGAACGGTGGCGGTGAGGGGTTAGTGGGTGGCGGAGGGAGGGGGTGGGGTGTGTAGGGGTGGGGGTTATAAAAGGTAAATAAAATAAGAAACAACACAAAAATCATCAAATCCGTGGTTATAAAAGTTGATTTTTTTGTGGTTATATAACCACAGAATTACAACAGATTTACAACACCGTATAACATAATTTTAGGAACAATGAAAACCATACAATAATGAACCACGGAACCAACTGGTCTAGGGCTTCGGATTTCTTGTCTATTTTTTGTTTGATACATTAAGCAGTACTTGGGAGTTGTCACGTCTCTAAGAGAGACTCTCTCTCTATTCAAATGCAAAGTCAAGTATAGTTCAATGTTTCAAGGTCGAACTCTATCTATGTATACAAAAAACAAGTATATAGAAATTCATTTCAGAAATAATTCAAAACTAACAATATTTAAATCTTGAATTCGTTGCTATTTTTATATCCGAGATTGTAAGTTGATTTGTTTTTAGCTAAGCCATTCACAAATAATACAATAACATACTCAGTGCAATCTCACAACGTGAAATCTGAAGAGGGTAGAGTGTACGCAGATCTCACCTCTACGAGCTGCTGTTTTCGAGAGACCATTCACAAATAATAGGATCAAGAAAACAACCCATAATACTGCTGTTCAGCAATATTTTCCTCATTACGAAAACAACCTTTTTCCTCTAATTTGACTGTGTCGTAAGGCCACACCACATTCTGCTTTCGACATTAATTAAAAAATATAGGAAACTCCAGTAACAAAGCACCATCCACAACACAAAATACTTAAACACGCACAAGACCTTTTATGTTTTTAAAACCAATTTGAGAAACATACCAAGCTTGACACAAAACCTTTTCGTTTCTATAAAAAAATTAAAATTGATAACTATAGTATCCTAAAGACATGTTCTTTTCCAGCCAGCATATGAAGGCTGAATAAGTCTTAAAATATGATTTTATCTTCATTATCTAAGCCAAAGAACTGAACCTTGTACTTTAAAACACCTACTATTTTTTAAAGTCTATTTGTCGTGCTGTCATCCTAACCGATGTGAGTTTCACATAATACTCATTCATACTTTCCAAGTGGAAACAAAAATACACCCACATGAAGTCAAACAGGATAGCTAAGTGCTAATTATCTTTTATGGCATTTAAGAAGATAAAGTAGTCAAGTCTTCAGCTTAGAGGCTTGTGATGTTGTATCCGATAGAGCTCAAATATGTGATGGAAATAAATCAACTCAAATATTAGAGAAACAAGTTAAATTAGCAACTCAACATAACCTTATCAAGTAGAATTTGAGGCGGACATACCATAAGGGAATTGTCAATGAATCGTGTTGAACAATTCAACAATTATAGCTGCAATGGCTGTCTCAAAATAAGAAAACGATGTCTTTGACAGTTCCAACTTGTCATAGAGATAAAGCTCACGTAATAAATCGCTGTAAATGTAAACTAAACGTATCTTCAGATACATAGTTTTGCAGGCTGTTATCATTAGTTCTCCCACCCACCACCGCCGATGCAAGTATAGGCAACGCAACAGGCGTTGAATTTAATTTCTCATACTTTTCTCGTTTAATTTGGTCTTTACTTGTTTCTTTTTAACTACTACGTACTATAAAAATTAGTTTGTGACCTATAGGTGGCAAAATTAACTATCAAGTACTTTTTAATTAAGTGATTTAATAATGTGAGAACTTATATTAATTATTTGAAATGTGTCTACTAATGTTATATAAACAATGGGTGCGAGTAAATTATTTTTTACCTTTTTAATAATACGTTCAAGTTTAAACGGGTTGGATCGTGACCCATTTATTGATTTGAACAAATTGGTTGAATTTGAAATGATTTATCATACCATTTGGTTAAAACAAAATGCAACACAGACCCAACCATACCAATTATCAAATTTAGAGATTGGAAATTATGTCAAATTGATAGAACTTAAGATATTAGTAATTTTAAAAAATATATTATTAACTTTCACATTTTTTTTTCAAGAAGTAAAATGAAACAAGTAAGACAACACAGTCATGAGGACGAATTAATTATGATTTGTTATTAGATCCATGATCCATCTGTTGGAAATTTACTAATGTAGAATTAAGTTTAACCCATTATTTATGACTCGAACAATTGAGACCTCACACGTCGGAAACATCGTTTTCACACACGTGCACACGTAGTGCCAAGTATCGTAAATTTCATTAGTGAAAGAAATATTGGTACGTGAGTAAACGTTTGAGACATGAAATGATGGACGGTCATTGGTTAAATGACATGTGTTCCACATTGGTAAATGAAGAAAGAAATGTACGATGTGTAAAAGATGAAACGAGTCGGAAATCACCGCAGAGCCGTGAAGGGCGACCTTGACAACCGTCGAGCCGAGACAACGAGTGGCGGTTTAGTCATGGAAGTTTGGCGTACCGGAGGCAGATTGATCGAGGATGACGAAAAGTTTCTGACTTTTGGGATGGTTATTAGGCGATTTACAAATACTCACGCAAGTGCACGTATCGTTTTACAAGTAATATAGTCTGTAATACCGAATATCGTCCTCAGAGACTGGTTTCTAAGTACCGTTCATTTAAATGTTATCTATTTGGCAAACGAGTATTGATTTGGTTTTTTTGTCTAACTACTAGAATTAATTGCAAGAATTAATTAAACTATTTAAGTTGTACTCAGATTATGAAGGAATTAGGGCTTTCAAAATCCTCGACTATCCACTTATTCAATTCTTAATGCGACTAGAATGATTCTTCTTCTACGTTAAGATAACGGTTAACTAGACTGTCTTATATTTCGGTTAGAATATATAATCACTCAACCCCAGTGCAGAACCGTTCTATACTTCTATGATAGAATTTACCACATATGAGGATTAAGAACAGTAACATATAATGCTACACAAGTATCGGAGTACTTTCATCCGCGATTTTAACCTATGTCTATTCAATTACAGCATATCCAAATCTCTCATCTCGATTCTTGATTCGAAATCATATAGATTATGATAATTAGTGATCAATTAACTATCAATCATTCATATCAATTATTGAACAAATCTTAACAAGTGAATAAGTAATCAAACTACTGCATTAATTCATGAATAAAGTTTCAAGCGAATCATAAGAAAAACCCTAATAAAGTGTTTAGTTCCTAGTCATAGTCACGCTACGAACTAACACAATATCCATACATAAACTGAATTAAAAGAAAGAAAGAAAATTACGTAGACTAAGTCTCCAGTTGTAGCCTTGAATCCTTGCCTTGTGATGTGTTTCTTTTCTAGCATCCCCTTTATTAAACAAATCCCTAGGGCTTAAATATGTTGCAAATTTGTGCTCTATGGACCCTTCTTCCCTTGGCCAATTCTAACTCGCGTCTCGGCGCGCGGTCGCAGTGCCGCGCATGATGCTGAAAGTCTGCGACTCTCGGTATAAATGACACGCAGATTTTATGCGAATGGCACCGACGCGAAAAGTCTGCGGGTCTCGATCTTTTAACCTGCGGTTACTTCGCACCACTGCGGTCTTTCTTTGCCTTTTACGAGTCGTCATTTTCAACCTTTTTCTGCATCGGGACCTCCTTTTATGCCCATTTTTCGCCCCTTTTTGCCATTTTGCTTTTTTGAACCACTGTGACTCAAAAGAAAGAAAAACGACCCTAATACTATACTAAACACAACAAAAACAAGTAAAATACTAACTGAAAATGACTCAAAAAACGTATACAAAATACGCCTAACAATGATTTTGGAGCATTGACCCTCCATTACTTCGCACTTGAATTCAGTCATTATTTGGTTGAATAACACCTCTTAATAAGTGCCATTACATGGCCATTGATTGTCATTAGTTGGCTAGATGAGAGATGGTCATCTTACACACACTATAAATTAAGATCGTTAGCTCAATTGTAGAACACACCTCACTCTTGTATAGTTTAGATTTTTCTTAACTTCTTCCTCTCTAACATATATTTCAAACAGTCAAAGGTTCTTCTTGAGAAACACTTAAGTTTCCTTTGCTCATTTGTTTGATGTTGTTTTATCTTGGGAGACAGTTGTCCATCAACGTAAAAGGATATATACGAAGCAATAATGTCTTAAGAATAGAGTGCTAACACTCGACTCAGCATATTTGTAACAAGTAGAGATTTAGTGTCTCTTGGTTTCAGGTTATCAAGATCAAGGAGTTTGTTGCAATTGGACGAAGATCCAAGACGGATTCAAAACAGAAGATCAAGACCTCAAAAGCTTATTGTTGTCACAACATTTGTTGGCTTCAAGCCTGTTGTATTGTAATCATATTGTTTACCCTTTCAAAGCACTAGTAGTAGTAGTATACTATTCTCGTACATCCATTGTGTAACCACACCATCTTGTTCCAAAACAAATGTTGAACGGGTGAACTTATAACATGTTTAGTAATTTAAACCGTTTGATTCTTTGATTTGTCACATTTCTCTTCTTCATGGGTTCAAGCCATGAAATAGTCTCTTACAGAAATGTAAGATAAGATTGCGTCTGATAGGCTTATTATCCTACTTTCTCCGGCGCTCACGCATGTGAAACATGCACCTCGCCTCCTTCTCCTCCTTCTTCTTGTGAAAGGTCAATCTACTTCCAAGTTTCAGGTTGGATATCCACAAGTCTATACTCTTCTTAAACCAGCAAAACATAACATTTTCGTGCCCCCAGTTGTTTAATTTTGGACGCAATAAAAATGCTGCAAAGGTGACCAATATAATAAAGCTAGAAAAATGTTAAAAACCTACACGTACGCTTCTGGCAAATTTGACTTTACCTGCCATTTGCAAATGGCAGTATTTTTCCATATGTATTACACTAAGTGGTGAGATTATATATGTCAGTTTAGTTGTTTCCGTGGTGTCGATTTCAATATTAGCCAATTTTGAATTCCGTCTGTAATTGATTCAATATTTAATATACATATATTTGTTACATGAATGGTATTTAAGGAGTAAATGTTTTACTACTTAGAAGAATATCCTTACATGAATGTGAATCTGTCTTGATTCTTTAACCAATTATCAGAAGAAAATAAATATTTTTTTTATTGGTAACAACTAACATAAATATAGAGAGTATTGATTACCAGTTGGCGGTTGGGAGAGTTACTCTCATTAATCAAATCTTGACCTAAAGTCTCGTTAGGCCTTAAAAATAGCAAATATACTCTATTTATTCAATACCCAATTTTATTTTCCAAATCTATTTAGGTATTTGGAATCGAAGTATAAGCAAAGGAACGTATTAGTCACTATGTTACTTTTCTTATTAATTTATCTCAAAAAGATTGACTCATTTCTATAGTTAAAAATAATTTAATTTTATAAGATTCACACAAATATATAAGATTTATTTTGGATCATATATTTCAAAAGTTTCTTAAATTTTATGTAAGTTAAATTAGGTCAATTTTTTTGGGACCGAGTGAATATTATTTTATAACACCCTTTTTGATTTTATCTCGTTTCCTCAGCCATTTGAAAGAATATTCCAGGAAAACAAGAAGCAACGATAGGAAAAAAATTGCATCAATATTTGTATGGTCCAAAATCAATCACCCATGATTTGTCTTCCGGGGCTACCATTAATCTCTTGAACCCAACCAGGCAACCCTTATAATGCGTTTTCTTGGCCCTCAAATTTCTCATTATTATTCAGAAGAATATTCCGACCAAGGACAAGGAACCATGAGTTCTTCCTCGTTAGCACCTTTGCTTATACGCAACATAATAACATCAGCTTTAATATTTGCTGATAAACCCTTTATACTCTTAGCAGAAAAATACAAACTTCTTGAAACTATACGTTATTTACTTATTTCAGCTTTTCTATTCTTTATTCGACTTTTACCTTCTTTATACCCTTCTGGACAAAATAAAAAGGGTGAGATTACACCTTTTTATTCTCCGGCCGCCGTGAGCGGCGCCGCCGGTGGAGAGTCTTCGTGTATATCTAGGGCGTTGACGCAAGTGTTGTCTATTGTGAATGATATTCCTGT
The DNA here is from genome assembly GCA_029844215.1 of Przewalskia tangutica. Classification (NCBI taxonomy): domain Eukaryota; kingdom Viridiplantae; phylum Streptophyta; class Magnoliopsida; order Solanales; family Solanaceae; genus Przewalskia; species Przewalskia tangutica. The sequence continues at coordinate 9,190,164 of CM056721.1, read as the reverse complement.
AAGTTCAAGGAAATATGAAGTTGTTAGATCATTAGCGGAGAGGTTAATTAATGAGAATATATTACAAGGTAATGAAGCTTTAAGGAAAGTTAATTGTGCTGCTTTGTCAACGGCTTTTAATAGGACGTTAAGACAGTTGGAATCTTCCATGGTGGCGGAAGAAGACGGTGGTGGTGGTGGTGGTGGGGATTATGTTAGTATGTTGATAAGTGGATTGAGGGCGATTAGGTATTACAAGGATGTTGTGTGGAAGGGGGGTAGGGTGAGGAATGGGATGGGGTGCTCGGCTGAGAAGCTGGCGGCGGAGTTGTTATGGCTTGGTGAGAAGATGGAGGCTTGTGGTTGTGTTGATGAAGCTGTTTATATGTGGGCTTCGGCTTCACATGTGGCTTGGCTTGCTCTTTCTGCTGAACCAAGGCTTCAGGGATCTCTTGTTAAGGTTTCAGGTAATTGTCTATCGAATATTCTTCTGTTTGGAATTGAAGTATAATTGTTGTTGTTGTTGTCTGAATAGAACAAAATATGTACAGAGAATTCATCTGATATGATCTAGCAAATTAGTATATCTAGGGGTCTGGTTAGGAAGTCATTTGTTCATGGATTAAAACCAGCATAACTAGTACCATGTTTGGTAGCATTTTCGTTGTTATGTATAAAATTCAGCACATCAAGTATGGTATTTGGTTACCTGTTTACAATCCCGCATAACTAATACATGTATAAGTTATGAAGGAATATGTTATTTATGTAGGGTAGAAGATACATGAAATAACTAGTACATGAATAACTAAACCCTGCATTACTAATATCTGCATAACTCAAACCAGCAACCAAATAATTGTCTATACTCGTCTAGGGATCTCCAGTTGGATTTGCACTGCAGTGGGATATTAACATCAGAAAAACATCGTGCATTTGTTTGAGTAGTAGAAGATAGCTTTGACTGAAAACTGATGATACGCTGCTATATTTTATTTTGATTACTATGATTAGTTTATCAACAGAAACAACACCAAACAAGTGCTGAATTACATATAAAAGGAGTCTATGAAGTCTAAGATAGAGAGCCATCAGTTACAACTTTAATATCATTCCAAAAAGATAATGTTGCAGACATCTATTTATTTTGCATTATACAGCCTCACATTTCCCTTCAAAACATCTTTCGCATAATCGTATTGCAAGAGTGGAGTCTTTTGTATTGTTTTCTTTGTCTTTCTCATCTTTTTCTTGTAGATATTCCAGGCAATAGGAGTAGACTTCAATCAAGAATAGATGTTTATGGTTTCCTCATTCTCATTACATAGGTGTAAAACATGGTTCATGTGAAGCAAGCCTTTTTAAGGAGCCTTCCATATAAGCTTCAATGGCCATGATATGTTCTCTCCCATATTCCTGAGCTTTCCATAACATGTTTTTACTGTAATTTTTACCATGCTTCCTTGCTGTCCATATCAATCAATCTAGGTCAGTATTCCAGTCTTGAAAGTTCCTTCAAAATTGGATATTCTAGACAACCTGCATTTCTGCTTTCTACAATGAAGACATCCAGCACCAGACTGAACAAGTCAGGGAATAAGTTCTTCAGTTTATGCTTGTTCCAGCCAGCAGCTCCTTGCCTTTTCAATTATTCCCATCCTTACCGTTACACCTTCACCAGATTGCTGAATTCGTTATGTGTCTCCAAATGGATACTCCATAAGAGTTGTTGACTGGAGGTGTACGCCATCCATCTTTCGTTCAATACTTTGACCTAACAGACTGCACTATTTTATCCTCCTTGCGAACAGATCTCCATAACCATTTAAAGAGAGTTTTTATTATGTATTCTCATATTTTATTGGGTACTACATCTCATCATGAATTGTTATCAAATTTGATATTTGGAACGATATAAAGTTATCACCATCTATTTTCTTCAATTGTTTTTGGATAGTAAAAGCGCCATGTTCTGAATTTCTCTCTATGTTTTTGTTCTTTTTCTAGCGTTCTTATTCAAACAATCCAGAGAAATAGGAAAAGACGCAGAGGATGAAGAAAGTAAAACAGAGCATCTGAGGAGGACAAACATGAATATGCTGATGTCATGGCTGCCATTGCTGTGTCGAGCAAGCAACGGTACAGACACTCCAGTCCTGAGTATTAGCGAAAGGGCTGAACTTGAAAGAATATTAGATCAGATCATAGGGACATTGGAACAAGTAGAGGAGCAAGAAAAGGTGTTGTCCCTTTGGCTTCACCATTTCACCTATTGCCCTTCTTCTGACTGGCCCAACCTCCACGATTGCTACACTCGCTGGTGCACAGCTTCTCGTAAGCTCTTGCTTCACTGAATTTCTACGAAAAACCTTCGGGTTAGATTGACTCTAGTGTCACATCTTTCTGGCAAAGGAGTCTCTAATGGGAAGTGGAGGAAAATATTATATTGTTGTGCTAATTCCTCTATCTGGTCCATCGGTTTATGTAGGTTTTGCTCCTTCACAGGAAAATGCCTATGAAGGTCCAAAGAAAGATGTGTATCAGTTAGCTATATCTTGTAATTATTTTCCCTCTAGTTCAATTTATATGTCGAAAGCACACTTAAGTTGCATATATGCACGCTTGATAGTGTTTATAAAGTGCTTGAATTTACAGCAAATTGAGCAGACTAGTTTTCTTAATTTCAGGGCTTGTATGTTCTTTCCTGCAGATTACATTGACCTCTCTTCTAGTTTTCTGACACTTGGAATTTTTATTAGTTTGGTACTCACTTCGTTTTGTGATATATCAAATTATCAATACATAAACTCCTTAATAACTAAGTTTTGTAGAAAATTCTTTATAGGATAACAACTAAACTACTGTATGCTATATCTATATAAATCAAACTACCCTGTGATCTCGTGTAATATCTATTAACAGGTTAGTGCATATTTAATCTTTTAGAAACTAAAGACTAGATGTATAATGTAGCAGGGATGTGGCGAAATTTCCAATTGTTCATGCGGTTCTATTATCTTCCACATCCTGTTCGAAATGGCAAGCTCTGCTGCAAATTCATGACATAAAGGATGTGACAACATGTAGCTGTAGACAAGCTGAGCGAGCAAATTTCCATCGGGAAGTTTGTTCAGTGTTACTGATAAAGTTTACATAACGAAAATATACTATCAAGATTCACGTCAGAACAATACTATACGAGCAAATCCACACGACGTTGGTAAAAGGACGTGTTGAAATTTGAGCAGATCTACACGGCGTTGGTAAATGGACGTGTTGAAATTTGTCAGTACAACAAGATTATGCTAGGGAAGCTGTACTCAGTCTGGAGTTGGATACTTTAAGTTCCTATATAGCCACCAGCTTCGAGTGAATATCAAACGGCTCAGACGAGGATAGTTGAGGCTCCTGGGCAAGATCAATAAAATCCATTAAACAAGTACAATGAGATGCAATGCTGCAGTTTTTTTTATTTTTCTGACAATCTCAATAGAAGGGTACCTGGGTTTCATTTGCACCATTAAGGCCTAATCCTTTCTGTGCTTCCTGAATCTTATTTTGCATACGCATAATTAAGCCTCCATAAGTCAATTTAGTCTCTTGCTCCAACGATTGGATGAAACTATAAGTCAGGGCACCCATTGGAACGCCTGTGAATGCCTGCATAAATCCAATGCAGACATTGTGATGATTGAAGGTGCTAAAAGTGAAAGTGTCAATAATCTCTCAAAATCCATGTGTCTTAGTACAGAACACAACACAATAAGTAAAAGACCTTTACAGGCAATACAAACTAGTTATGTTAAGACTTAATCGCGTTAGTATACTGACATTAGTTTGGTGCACGTTTGCCTGGAGTCTTTTTTAATTTGTTAGAGACTTTAAAGTTAGTACAGGAAGACTAACCGTTGTATCTCCAGAACTTTGATGGTCATCACAGGCACTGATAGAGATTGCTGTTCCCCCTTTGGTACCTTTGTATGAGCTGATCCGATGGTCTTCCCACGTAAAGTATCCTGCTCTGCTTGAAAACATTTTGACATACCGCTTTTACTATAGCTTTATATGATGTTTTATTGCATGATTAAAGCATCAAAACTCAAAAGGATTAGTACCTGTTTATTCTGCACACAAAGGGCAAATCTAGGGAAGTTCCGCTGAAGCATGCATCAATTACGCCATGAAGTGTGGCTCCATGCGGTAAAGGCCTTATAATGGTACTATTGATCTCATCATCTAGTATCCTTCCTTCTGTCTCATAATCAACAGGGCATAGTGATTCATCATGCCCATCAATCTCATCACCATCGCGGTCTCGTACTCGTGCCCCATGGCCAGAGTAGTGAAACACTAGTGAATCTCCTGGCCGACAACCATGAACAAGCCAACGTAAGGCTGATCTGATATTGGCCTTGGTTGGGTATTTGTATGGATCTTTCTCATCCTCTGCAAATATAACATGTCTGTAACCACAATATATTATCTAACAGTGACTGTTGTGGTTAACTTTTCATGTTCAAATCTACCTTGACTGTTTTCATTAGTGGAATATTAATTAAATGAGACGTTCACAAAGACAACAATACATACCTGTAAGGACAATTACTGATGCATTTGGGAATCCCAACTTGTCGACCAGAAAATATCTCATGGATAAAACGTCATTAATGCTTCCCTTCAGACTCTTGGGATGGCCACGGTAATTTATTCCGCAAAGAACTGCTCGTTTTCGTCCATGCACTGCAGGAGATCGGATGTTATTAATCGGTGGTGACATAATGTTGAATTGTTGAGGCTGGAAGTTATTAGCATTTGGACTCATCATCCTTCTTGGCTTTGCAGGATAATCTGCAAATCCTGGACTCATATTTTTATTGGCAGCGGGAAAATTGTTAGCATTGGGACTCATCCTTCCTGGCCTAGCATGAAATTCTGGGCTCATATTGTTGTTAGGAGTAGGGAAATTATTAGCATTTGGACTCATCCTTCCTGGCCTAGAATGAAATTCTGGGCTCATATTGTTGTTGGTAGTAGGGAAATTATTAGTATTTGGACTCATCCTTCCTGGCCTAGCATGAAATTCTGGGCTCATATTGTTGTTAGGAGTAGGGAAATTATTAGCATTTGGACTCATCCTTCCTGGCCTAGAATGAAATTCTGGGCTCATATTGTTGTTGGTAGTAGGGAAATTATTAGTATTTGGACTCATCCTTCCTGGCCTAGCATGAAATTCTGGGCTCATATTGTTGTTGGTAATAGGGAATTTATTAGCATTTGGACTCATCCTTCCTGGCCTAGCAGGAAATTCTGGGCTCATATTGTTGTTGGCAGTAGGGAAATTATTAGCATTTGGACTCATCCTTCCTGGCCTAGCAGGAAAGGCTGGAAATCCCGGGCTCATACTGTTATTGGCAGTAGGGGAATTAGCAAAGCCGTTGTTTCTTGCAGGTTGGAGTTGTGTAACAGATTGGCACCTTGGACAGGTAATTGTTTGTGCTCCAATGGGAGCTGCCATAATCATGCCGCACCACTTGCATTTGCATCTCCGCCTGTCCATTATGTGAAGGGTGAAAGAACAGGGCGATCAAAAGTGGAGTTCTTGTTTTGACTACTTGAGAGGATCGATCAATATTCATGTAGGAGGCCTATAATATATATACCCAACAAAGGAGTAGTTCTCCAACCAGGAGGTACTTTATCATATTCTGAATTCAATGGTTTCAATAAATATTCTCCTAGCGATGTTCGTCTTGGACCAAATTTAGAATTGTTCTCAATAGTTTGTGTAGCCATAATTCATAAATCCTATTGTATTCATTAAGATTAAGATCTGTTGACTTTGTATACCATTTCGGTGTAAATAAACGATCTCATCATAAATCCATTGGGGTTTTGAAATTATATATATATAATAAGAATGAAAACAACAACCTTAGTCATCTTTAACACTTTTTTGGACAGCCTTCTCAATAACTAAGAGCCGACGTGACATAGTTCAATCATGTACAGAAGTGTTGTCCTTCGTCTCGGCAATATGAAACCTCTCAACGACTCTTGTTCTTTTATGGGGTCCTATCGGGATAATAGGGTATATTATTTAAACTATACTATCATAATCTATTTGGTTTATTGACAATATATTTATTTAGTGAATCTATTAACGTATATATATGATTTGAGTTAAAACTATTGGGATTTGGATGAACCCCTAACTCTAACTACTATATCTGCCCCTATTTATGGGGCAATTACAACACTTTCAGTTTGTCACATGCACCAAAATCATAAAGTTGATTTTTCATAACGAAAGAGTAACTCAATTATGCCTAGAGTTACTTTTTCGTTTTAAAAATTAATTAATTACTGTATAAAAAGTTAGATGACCATAGTTAAATTAACCCCATATCAATATCTATCAAAGTGGGCAATTAAGCACTTCCTAGAGAATTATGTCAAATCAGTAAAAAGCTTTTATATTCTCTGTCTGGGCCTTTCGGCTATGAAAAATTCATCTTGTCTTGTGAAGGTCTACTTTATTCTCTCCGAACCTTGAGATATACCTCTGAATGCATTGTATGGAGAGTTAGTCCACATACTCCTCAAATAGATCATTCGTTTTAGAATTTTGAAATGAAACGAGTGTTGAGAAAATGTTAGTATAATATTGATACTGAACAACACTAAAAACTTATCGAATCAAACATTGTATGGAACTGTTTGAGAAGATAAATGTCAACTTACTGGTTGCATTGGGAATGGGCATTTCGTTGTTTTTTAACTAGTCAAAGAATCATATTAGTGTTTCATGAAGAATTAATATTTTCCAGAATCCGAATTTCCCTAGACAATTTATAACACGTTGCTTGAGGAATTGTTAAATTGAGAGAAATAATATTTTTAGTGTTGGTTGTAGAAAATTAATATTGGCAGCCAGCCACTAAGAAAATTAATCTGTGGTCTCCATCTTAGTAAAAATTAGGCGGGGTGACCAGTTTTTGAGCTTGCAATCAAAGTTTAGCCATCATTTCTAGGGGAATTAAAAAGTAGCCATTTTTTAATGCAAATATTTTATCTGAACAAGAATACACAGTGCTGGAGTTCGAAACTTTGACAAGTAGAACTCTAGCACAATGGAAAAGTTCACGCAATTTGAAACTCCAGAAACGATTCCTGGAGTTTGAACAAATAAATTTTCAAACTGATGTCATGGCTTCCATTGCTATGTCAAGCATGGAAGATGTATTAGAGCAGATGATAGAGACATTAGAACAAGAAGATCAGGAGCAAGAAAAGGTGTTGTCCCTTTGGCTCCACCATTTCACCTATTGCCCATCTTCTGACTGCCCCCACCTCCACGTTGCTACACTCATTGGTGCACAGCTTCTCCTAAGCTCATGCTTCACTGAGTTTTCGGCGAAAAACATTTGGTTAGATTGGTTCTATAGACTTGGAGTTCCATCTTTCTGGCAAGGAAAGCATCTCCAATGGGATGTGGAGGAAAATATTATATTGCTCTGTTAGTTCTTCTGTCTGGTCCATCAGTTTCGGGGATGTAGGAATTGCTCTTAGCAGGAAAATGCCAATGAAGGTCCAAAGAAAGATCTGTATCAGTTAGCTATGTCTTGTAATTATTCTTCCTCTAGTTCAATTTATAAGGCGAAAGCACGCTTAAGTTGCATATGCACGTTTCATAGTGCTTATAATTACAGCATATTGAGCAGACTAGTTTTGCTCTAGTCATGTCCTCTATCAGGGAAGTGTTGGATACTTGAATAGAAGCCAAGTCTCTGGTTTGGTTCATTTATCATTTATCTAAGTATGAAATGCCCTTTCAATTTTATCTTGTTATACAAATGCGACATTTATCCTCGTCATTTATCTCTTTTATGTACAACAACAACAACATCCCCAGTGAAATCTCACAACTTCGGGTTTGGGGAGGGTAGAGTGTAAACAGGCCTTACCCCTACCAAGGTAGGAAGGTTGTTTCCGAAAGACCCTTGACTCAAGAGAAATCATAGAAAGAGGTCAGATAAGGATAAGTAATTCAAAGTTGTATGAAAATGGAAATAACGAAAGCAATTAAGCCATGATAAAGCCATTTGAGAAAGGGACAGTAGTTAACACATATAAAATAATATAATTGAATTAAGTACAAGAAATATCAAATAGCAGCAGAAATCAAAGCACATTAAACTATAGAGCAATACTGCGACTACTAATATGAAAAGATAAGCTAGAGTACCTACTAGTCTTCTACCCTAATCTGAGTCTTCCATAACCTCCTATCTAAGGTCATGTCCTCGGTAAGCTGTAATTGTGTCATGTCCTGTCTAATCACATCTCCCCAATACTTCTTCGGTCTACCCCTACCTTTTCTGAAACCGTCCATAGCCAATCTCTCACACATTCGCACTGGGACATCTGTGTCTCTCCTCTTCACATGCCCAAACCATCTCAGCCTTGCTTCCCGCATCTTGTCCTCCACCGAGGCCACTCCCACCTTGTCCCGGATAGCCTCATTCCTAATTTTGTATCTCCTCGTGTGCCCACACATCCAACACAATATTCTCATCTCCGTAACTTTCATCTTTTGAACGTAAAAGATCTTAATTGGCCAACACTCTGTCTCATACAAGATAGTCGGTCTAACCACCACTTTGTAGAACGTGCCCTTAAGTTTTGGTGGCACCTTCTTATCACGTAGCACTTCGGATGCGAGCCTCCATTTCATCCACCCGGCACCAAATACGATGTGTGACATCATCGTCAATCTCCCCGTGCCTTGTATAATAGACCTGAGATACTTGAAACTACTTTTCTTCTGGATGGCCTGGGTACCAAGTCTCACTTCCACGTCAACCTCATGAGACACTCCAACTACTTTGTCTTGGTCCTACTCAACTTGAACCCTTTAGACTACAGAGTTTATCTCCAACCCTCCAGCTTAGCATTAACTCTGTGAGTCTCATCGATCAGGACTATGTCATCCGCGTAAAGCATACACCATGACACCTCACCTTGAATTTTCCGCGTCAATCCATCCATCACCAAGGCAAATAAACGGACTAAGAGTTGATCCTTGATGCAACCCCATTACAACTGAAAATCTCTTTTATGTACATTAACAACAATAAAATCAGGCATTGTTTGAATAATTAAAAAAAAATCAGGCATTGTGCGATATAATAGGGTTAGTGCTGCAATATCTTCTATAGGAGTTCTGACAGAAAATATGGTTGTATTATTGATGGACAAGGAAGAAAATCATTCAATGCTGATTTATTTATCAGTTTTAAAGTGTGAAATGCCCTGCAATTTATCTGATTATACAGAGCAAGACGTATATCTTCATCATCTATCCTTTTCAAATACATCATCAACAATTAATTAGGCTAAAATCACACTTTACATCTTCTATAGGAGCTTTTGACAGAATCTTGTGATATGGTTTGCATAATAGCTGGACTTGGGAAAAAAACAAATTTATGACATAAAGGATGTGACAACATGTAGCTATAGACGAGCTGTTCTGAGCAAATTTCCATCTGGAAGTTTATTCTGTGTTATTGATAAAGTTTACATAACGAAAATATTCGATCAAGATTCACACCAGAACAATACTATATGAGTGAATCTACACGTGATGGTAAAAGGAAGTGTTGGAATTTATTACAACAAGATAAAAGTGTTGAAATTTATTAGTACAACAAGATTATGCCAGGGAAGTTGTACTCAGGCTGGAGTTGGATACTTTAAGTTCCTATATAGCCACCATCTTCGAGTGAATATCAAACTTCTCAGACGAGGATAGTTGAGGCTCCTGGGAAAGACCAATAAAATGCATTAGACAAGAACGGCGATGATGCTATGTCACACTGATTTTTTTTGACAATCTCATAGAAGCGTACCTGAGTTTCATTTTCACCATTAAGGCCCATTCCTTTTTGTGCTTCATGAATCTTATAGTGAATACTCATGAGTAAGCGTCCATAAGTCAATTTAGGCTCTTGCTCCAATGTTTGGATGAAACTATAAGTCAGGGCACCCGTCGCTACGCCTGTGAAAGCCTGCATAAATTCAAGGTGCGACATTTTGATGATTGAAGGTGTTAAAAGTGAACACATCTATAATATTTTAAAATCCACGTGGCTTAGTACACAACCGAACACAATAGAAGTAAAAGACGCATACATACAATATGAACTAATTATGATTACAACTTAGTCGTGTTAGTATACTTCCATCTAATTTGGTGTTTGTCGGGAGTCTTTTTGATTTGTTTAGAGATTTTAAAGTCAGTATAGGAATGAGTATTTACAAATACTAACCGTTGTATCTCCAGAATTTTGATGATCGTCACAGGCACTGATAGAGATTGCTGTTCCCCCTCTTGTACCTTTGTAGTAGCTGATCCGATGGACTTCCCACATAAAGTTTCCTGCCCTGCTTGAAAACATTTTGACATACCACTTTTACTATTACTTAATATGAATTCATTGCATGATCAAGCACCAAAAGAAACGTTCATCAATAACCTGTTTATTCTGCACATAAAGGGCAAATCTAGGAAAGTCCCACTGAAGCATGTATCAATTATGCCATGAAGCACAGCACCACGGGGTAAAGGCCTTACAATGGTACTATTGATCTCATCATCTAGTATCCTTCTGTCTCAAAATCAATGGGGCATAGTGATTCATCATGCCCATCAATCTCATCACCATCAAATTCTCGTACAAGTGTGCCATGGCCAGAGTAGTGGAACACTAGTGAATCTCCTGGCTGACAACCATGAACAAGCCAACGTAAGGCTGATCTGATATTGGCCTTGGTTGGGTATTTGTATGGATCTTTCTCATCCTCGGCAATTTTTATGTATTACAATATTTACATGTTAGATTAAGACTATTAAATGTTTTTGCTTAAGGATATGCAAAATCTTTAAAATACCGATAATATCTAGAGTACTAAATAAACATTTATTTTCTAGTGGTGAATTGTAGTTGATCAATCGTACATACCTGTAAGGACAATGACTGATGCATTTGGGAATCCCAACTTCTCGACCAGAAAATATCTCATGTAAGACGTCATTAATACTCCCCTTCAGACTCTTTGGATGGCCACGGTAAGTAATTCCGCACAGAACTGCTCGTTTTCTTCCATGCACTTGAGGAGGTCGCATATAATTAATCTGTGGTGACATGTTGAATTGTTGTGGCTGAAAATTATTAGCATTTGGATTCATCCTTCCTGGCCTTGCAGGATAAGCTGGAAATCCAGGGCTCATATTGTTATTGGCAGTGGGAAAATTAGCAAAGCCGTTATTTCTTGCAGGTTGGAGTTGTGTAACAGATTGGCACCTCGGACAGCTAATAGGTTGTGCTCCAATGGGAGCTGCCATCTTCATGCCGCACCACTGGCATTTGCATCTCCTACTGTCCATTGATTACTCTCAGGTATGATTATGTGATCTATGTGAAGGGTGAAAGAGGAGTTTGATCAAGAAATATTAAACTGGCTTCTCCTTGTTTTGAATACTATTGAATGGACTGCTCAAGGTATATAGGTGGCAACCTAACATCTGATTTCTTTCACCATGTGGCACACATCATTGTTTTTGTTTTAAGTGGCTCAGAAGATTATCAGTTTTTTTAAGTAGTGCGTTGTGGATACTAATGAAAAGTGACTTTCTGAAGTGACAATGGATTTAGCATTTCTTGATGTTTTTAATTTTTATTTTTGTAATTATAAGTATAATTGGGTTATTATTATTTTCACAGAATTAGTTTTATGACTTTGATGCAATAAGTTAAAGGACATCCGTGAAATTAACATCATATATATGAAAATTTATCAAAGTGAGAAAGCACTTCCAAGAGAATTACTATATCTAGCTTACTGTTATCTCCTTATTCTTTATATGTCAAATCAGCAAAAAGCTTTTTATTCTCTGATCCTGATATGGTGATGGAAAAACAAGAATCAATATATTTGCGTCTTTCGGCATGATAGATTCATCTTTTATCTTCTAAAGGTTTGTTCCTTTATCATGATTGGATTTTATATTCTTTCAAAATTAACCCTTTGAGATAGTCTTTTTCCAGTGTACTTAATCCTTCTGATTGCATGTACAATAAGTACATTTTCAGGCATTCAGGTACGGATCAATACTTATATTACGGTTCGGTAGAACCAGCCGCGGATGATGTGCAAGGTTGTTCAGTTGACAACCGTGTTTTTTTTTTGCAGTGCTATTTTTCACTTTTGAACAAGCACAACATCCTCATTCCCTTATACAACGCTGTGAATTTTTTTTTGAACAACCTCCCTTGTGCACGTAGATCCGCTCCTGGGTAGAACTCGGTAGTTTTGTTTCAGACCATGTTTTGTGTTAAGAAATTCACTTAATATGTAGTATAATTAATTTTTCTGGAACTTAATAAGCAAAAATTAAAGGTTGTGGTCCAAAATTCATAAACGTAAAATCTTGGATTCTCCTCTGCAGACTTTCCTCTTGTTTATTATTCGTTTTAGGATTTTGGATCGAATATATGTTTTTTTTAGGAATGGCCATTTCTCTGCTTTAATTCTAGTCACAGAATCATATTACTTTTTCATGAAAAGTTAGTAAAATATTTTCCCGAATCTGAATTTTGCTAAACAATTAGAGCACGATGCCTGGCCACTCTGATGATATTGTTAAATTAAGAGAACATAATCTTCTTTAATGATCTTGTTTCCTTTTTCTGGAGATAATTAATTGTGGCAGCTGACACTAGGAAAATGAATCTGTGATTTCCCATCTTATTCAAATAAACAAGTGGGCTGAGTCAATCTAGATTAATTACTAATAAGCACTAGTTTGATAATGAGATTATACTAGACTGATTAATCTGCAGTAGAGGCTTTGAGCATCATCTGGTCCTTCTAGATGTGTTGTACAATATACAAATTAAATTTTCCCCTGTTAACAAAAAAAAAATTGTCTTGATCTCCGTCCTCCGAATCCAGTAAGTCGACAGATCTTTTTGCCCTGTTTGTTCCAGCTTCTTAATTTTTCCTTTTTGGAGGGGATTAGCTGGACCATTTTAATCTTAAAACTGCATTTTATCACCTTTTGAAAGTGCTTCTTGGCCTGCTCTAGCTTAATATATATGAATTAATGAAGCAGAAGAGATTGAGGAGCTGGTGGATGACAGAATTAGAGAACATATTTTTTTACTTGGGTAGTTTCATGAACTTGTCAATTAAACTCTTTTACATAGTTTGTTTGGTTTATCAATCATGTAACTTTGAGATTTCAAATTAATGAATAAGAAGAATTCGAACTAGTGAATGAGTTCTTTAAATTGTCTGTGTAGTTGATCTCCTTCAAATGCTGCTAAGCTTATCCCTTCTACCTGATTTATATTCAATATGTTCATTGAAATTTGAACAAGTCTTAAGGGACGCAAATCTGAATTTCACTTTTAAATGAGTACATTTGGAAAATTTAAAAGTGAATCTATCTATATTCTTGCAGAATCTTTTCCTATTCAAACAGATAATAACACCACATCAAAGACCATAGGTTTTCAAATTAGGTGAGACTCATCTGCAAGAGGAATGCCAATTGCATAAAAGATACGTAAGCTAACACAAGCAAAAAGAGTGCAGGAGAATCTATTTTTATGGGAGAAGCTGATTCCAAAATTCAAAATGATTTCTAATGCATAAACTATGGTATGTAGATGCTTTTGCTGCTCTTATCATTTTATCTTAAACTTATTCTCATTTATTTAAGAAAACTGCTTTCTGTTAAAAGCTTGCTTGAGATATCTCTTGAATTATCTAAAAGGCTGCCCAAAATTGGTGTGCTGACTGCCAATTAAGAGATTCGAGAGTCATACTTGGTCAAACTTGTCTTATATGTCTTTTGGCAAACACTTGCACGTGGTTCCACTTAGGTTAATGTGGGTAGTTTGGAGAAAGAGGAATAAGAGAGCTTTTGAAGGTGTAGAGTCGAGTTTTTCTCGTTTGAGTAGTAGTCTCCGATCCCTTATTTTCTTTTGGTGTGAATAGAAAGTTCCTTGTTGTATAGATGATTGGAAGTAGTTTGTAGATAATCATATTTTGTAGATACTTCACTTTCTGGACGGCCAATTTGGCCATGTTTATGAATGAAAATATATTTACCTGATAAAAAAAATGAAGTTGTTGCCATTAACATATTAGGAGCTTATTTGCTCCTTTGTTCTGGTAATCAACTACTGCATATCCTCTATAGAGGAGTAACAAGTCCAGAGGCAAGTGCATCTGTGCAGGCTTAACTTTAAGTGATTTTCTGGTTTAAGTATGTAACCAATTATCTCTAATTCATCAATCAAACACAATCCAGGAATTGCTCATGAACATTCCATTTACAGTTATCATATGTCTTAGCGGTACCAACTGAAATGGAAGAACTGTGTTTTATCTCCTAACTAGGATGCTAGACTTTGCTTTTAATATTCTTTCTTTATTATTCTTCTCCAACTTTAGCTTGAATGATACTTTCTTCCTTGTCCTCATTCTTAATTAAGTTGCCTTATTTGAAAAATGCAGAAATAAAAAGTTTAGAAGTAACTTTCAATCAGAAAATCTTTGTTGAATTTGAGCTGCGCGTTAATTGCAGTATTCCTGGAAAGATACATCAGTCCTATTTAAAAGAAGATTTCCATTACATATACTAATTGTCTGTCAGGCATAAAATTTTAAAACATGTTATGCTTATATATAACAAAGCTTATAAAAAAGTTAGTGAAGACCCTGCAATGGACTTGGAAAGGACACCATCAGAACACAAATCTTATTTGAAAACTTCCAATTATTAATTCAGAGATACAAATTATGCAGTCAGAATCAGCACAGAAAAATGCCAAAATGAGAATTTTGATGCAAATATTTGGCTTGCCTTTTCGAGAAAAGATAGAGAAGGGTGAGGAAAATGGAACCAGTATAAAAGACAAGGATGAAACAAGCAGCACCCCCTTTTATGATGGAACTGGAAACATCTAGGTCCAAATTCATCTTTCTGCTGTAGACTTAGAGCTTGAACTTTATGTTAGTGTCAAATTCTTCAGAAGATGATAGTACTGGTTCCTGCACAGTTTAAATGTATCATATCAGAAAAGTATGTTGATGTTGTGTGAGTGTTGTGGCAACACCAGGTTTTATGCCTAGACAACATCTTGAACATGTTGCCCGCAGTGTTGTGCAACATCCGCAGTGTCCTGGATGTTGTCTCCTCGCAACATCTCACTCGACATCTTTGGAAACGATTTTGCCTATTCTTCCGGCCAAAACAGTGTTTGTTACCGTGAGTTAAAAATGCCCTAGGCAAGCTGAATATGGAGCTGTGTTTAAAACGTGGGAATTGAAGGAGTCAAGCTTGGAATCGAAGCAACTTGAAGACCAAGTTAAAATAGACCAAGTCAAACCTGTTGAAAAATTCATGGAGCTGGAATAGGTCCAAGCTGCAGCCTTTTTTCTCTCAACTTCCACAACCAACCAGCGAGAGTTTCAAGGAAGTTCCAAATTATAAATAGAGGAGGAACTTCAGAGTGTTGTCATCCAGAATCAAAATGTAAAAAATACCAAGAGAGCTCTCGGGATTTCCCTTCAGAAATCTGGATCAAAACATTTTAGCCTAAGTCTTTTAGCAACATCTGTACCACACTACAATTGCTATCTCTATTCTAGATTAAGCTTATTGTAAAGAAATTGTGGTGATGATGTTGCATTTATCTTTTAACTTAGGTGAAGTCATCTGCGACTTCCTTTTTATTTGTAATTTCTTTTTGTTTGTATTATACAATTTGTAAAAAGAAATTCATTTGTAATTGTATATAATATATACAATTCTTTTGGTCAATGACCATAAAGGGATATATTAATATATAACCTTGAAAATATAAACCTTGTGTCTTTTATTTTTTCGCTGCATTTATACTCTACAAAGATTTATACTGTTAGGTTTATTGTTGCCACAAATGTTGTCCCAACATTGTAGGCAACATTTGAAACTGTTTCAGCATTTTAATTTTGAATTTAATCTTTCTTTAACTTTCTGATCCGTAGCCCCGGAACCCAACAAGTGGTATCAGAGCCAACACTTGACACAATAAGTGTTTGGTCCTGTTATTCTAAGCTATGGATCCGGCAAATCCAAAATATTGGTAGACTTCCCATTGGTACAAATTATGCCTATTGGATCATCTATGTTCTCATATCAAATTAATTGATGTTAGAGCATGGATATCTCTAATCCATGAGTATGTTGTACCAATGTAGCCGTCGGATGAGGAATGTGACATTCTTGTTACACCCAAATCCGAACGGCGGAAGAAACCAATAATGCAAGCTTTAACGAAAAGGCCCTAAATGCGATATTTGAATGAGTAGATCTCTATATGTTCAAGCTTATCCAGAATTGTACAACGGCCAAGGATGTTTGGGAAACCTTACAAACTCATTGTGAGGGTACCTCGAGTATTCAACGTACGAAGCTCCGCATGCTCATGAGCCGAGATGAACATTTGATGATGGAAGAAGCGGAAGACGTAAAATCCTATGTTGAAAAGTTGACTGACAGTTCCATATTGATAATGTTGGAATTAAAGTCGTAACATTTGTGACAACATATTTCATGTATGTGAATATGTTGGGACAAATGTTGGACAACATTCTGCCCAACATATCTTCTAATAAATGTCAAGTGTTTGGTGTTCCTTTAATCAACACCCAACTTGTGAAAAGACTCTATGTTCTCTTCATGAGAAGTTCAATATAAAGATTTGTGCGATTGAAGAAATTTGTGATGGGGCTAATGTTGTCTTGCTCTCTCGAAAATTCATTTCGATGGTGAGAAAGATCAACAATGATAGGTTTAAGTCTAAATCCAAAGAGTACCAAAGTTAAACCTTTAATCATCAGTCCACTAGATTTTCTCCAAATACACAAAAAGGTAACCAAGGAAATTCAATTCGGATCATACCAAATTTGATCTCAAGCAACTTGAGTCTGGACATGCATGCTCAAGCTGGGGCCATTATGCTATTAAACGTACAAACACTCTTAGAAATTTGGTAAGAGTCGGTGATTTTTTCTTAGTGATGATGAAGAAGGAGATCCAGAACCAAAATCACAAGCAATGTCGGCTGCTGTTTTTCGAACAGTTTCTGTCCGAATAACGAAGATGTCATCGGCAATGTTGTCTCAACATCTGTGGCAACATCAGCAACAACATATGCGGGAACATCTCTAAGGTATGAATATTTTAACTATCCAGATGTAAATTGCTTTAGTGACTTTATTTCTACGAGTGAGGCTCTATGATTGGATCAAGTTGACTCTCAAGATGACATGATTAAGGAAGCACAAAATCTTTGTAAAACTTTAATCATTGAATATGAGCAACGTGACTCAAAAGTCAAATATTTAACTTGTGAGAAGCATGATTTAAAAGGCACAATTACCCATTTAGAGGTAGCACTTACCAAAAAAGATTTCTAATTTGGTAAGATTCGTGTAAAATTTGGATTATGTCGTAGCCACTTTCTAGAAGCTCAACACAAGGATCTTAAAATTGGATGAAATTATTTACTTTAGTAAGTCTTCATATGCAGGTATTGGGTATCAAAAATCTCTTAAAATTATTTACTCTAGTTTCGTTGATAAAAATGAGAAAATCTTTTTTGTAAAGAAAAGATTGTCTTGTTTAAATCAATGAATAATCTGAAGTATGTGGGTAGTTACTTAAATTTCTTTGGAAATATAATGACATACTACTTCAAACTTCAAAACTCTGTGAAGAAGGTGTTGCCTAAAATGTCGTCTAAAATGTTGTCCAAACATTTCAGACATCATTCGAAGCTACATTTCTAAACAGACAAGAAGAAAATATTTTAAGAGTGATTGGGTTCCCAAAATGGTCTTAACTGGTAATATCTATATTATTGCATTAAAGAACTAACATTACATGTTCTTAGTATTTTGATTGTGAGCATTCATGCCACATGAATAGTACGAAAGGCTTTATGAAGAATTAAGAGTCGTTCAATAGAGGTTACGTGACTTTTGGTGGGAGTAAGATCAAGTTTTTTGGTAAAAGAACGCTGAATGGTTCTGATGTACCAGGCTTGAAGACTGTACTTCATGTTAATGGCTTAGTTGCTAACCTTCTTAGCATAAGTCAACTTTGTGATGATGACCTCAAGGTAAAACAATCTCTGAGGTTTGTAGGAAAGATAAGCAAACAAATGTTGCCCAACACGACGGGGAACATTTAGGTATGTCTCTCTGTTTTCAGTTCTTACATGTGGATCTAATGAATCCAATTGAAGGAGGACAACCTACGGGCATGAGATATTCCTTTGTTATTGTGGATGATTTTTCTAGGTACACAAGGAGATATTTCTTTAAATGAAAAATCATGAACCTTTGATATGTTTAAAACTTTACACTCAGAGTTATGAATCTGTTTTGTTCTCCTATTATTTTTTGGATTAGGTTCAATCATGGAAAGGATTTTAACAACCCATTCTTTTGCAAAAGTTTGTGAAAGAAAGAGATTTTTTCATGAATTTTATGCTCTCAAAACTCCTTAGTAGAATGGGGTAGCAGAAAGGACGAACAAAACCTTGCAAGAAAGGGAAGAGTAATGTTAAGTTCTAAACAAATGTCAAAGAGTTTTTTTTTTGTTTTATGGCAGAATCCTTAAATACCACATCTCTAATAGAGTCTACCTAAGGCCAAGTACTAAAATGACACCCTTTGAAATAATAATTGAGTTTCTTTTATATCTCTTTTGGGTGCATTTGTTACATCTTAAATGACAGATATCATTTGGCGAAGTTTGACTCTAAGAATAAGAAAGAATTTTTTATTGGCTAGTCATGCTTATCGTATATACAATCTGAGGACCAAGACCGTACAAGAGTTGGTCAATGTTATTTTTGGTGATCTTACTGATATGACATGTAAATCATCAGAAAACAGCATTGCAGTTACAACAGAAAAAGAGCAAACTGTAGAATCAGATGTTGTCTTAAATGTTGTCACAACATCAGAGGCAACATCTGAACCACAAGAAGAGACCACAAGGGTCGAAGTGGAGGAGGAGTCCAGAACTGAAATGCAAGATCAAGAGACCCTCCATCAAGGATTAGTAAGAATCATCCCTCATACCAGGTGATAGGGGGAGTTTGTGAAGGAATTATTACAAGAGAGAAAGAGTCAATCAACTACCGAGAGATGGTAAGGTATGTGTGTATGTCTACCATATACCAATATACCAACAGGTTAGTCTTTCTTGTTTCTTATCTACTTTAGAACCAAAAATATTTTGAAAGCACTAAAAGATGATTTTTGGATTCAAGCAATGCAAGAAGAGCTTGAGCAACATTCTCGAAATGATGTCTGAGATCCGGTTCCATGTATTAACAATTCAAATGTTAGTGGAACTAAATGGATCTTTAAGTCAGACTAATCGAGAACTATAGTTCAAAATAAAGCTCATCTAGTGGCTCAAGGCTATACTCAGGTTAAAGGTATGGACTATGACGAAACCTTTGCACTTGTGGCTAGAATTGAATCAATTAGACTTACCCTTGCTGTTGATTGTTGTCTAAAAATGATCTTGTACCAAATGGATGTTAAAAGTGCTTTCCTAAATGGTTTTTCTTGATAAGGAAGTCTATGTTTTGAGGATCCTCACCACCCACAATATGTATATAAGCCCAAAAAATGCTTTGGATAGGATGAAACAAGCTCCTTGTGTGTGGTATGGTCGTTTGATTAGATTTCTACTTTATTTTGGTTCTAGCCGTGATGAATCTGATAGAACTTTATGTATAAAACGTCATGGCGTAGATATTATCATCGCTCAAATTTATGTAGATAACATAGTTTTTGGCTCGACCTCACATTCGTACCTTAAGACTTTTTTGTCGAGGCTATGTGATCAACATTTGAGATGAGCATGATTGGGGAACTAACTTATTTCTTAGGCCTGTAGATAAAGCAAAGTGAAGATGGAACTTTCATCTCACAAACCAAATACGCCAAGAATCTAGTTAGAAAATTTGGATTGGAGAATGTTAAACATATGAAACCTCTAATGGATTTCTCGCAAAAAGGTATGTAAAGACGATGTTGACGAAGATGTTGACCCAACATTGTACCAATTGTCGCGCCCTTTTTCGGCCGCGACATTTATTTTCTAAACTCCTGCTCATATAAAAGGTTAGAAAATAAAAATAAATGCTAAAATGTTTTAAAAGAATGCTAAAATGTTAAAAGGGGTGCTAACATATTAGAGGTGCTAAAAGGGCTAGAAATTGCTAGAATTAATTTTAAAGTAAAGATATTTAAAGTTTTAAAAAGGTGTTAAATGCTAAAAATTAAAAAAGGATGCTAGAGGTGCAAAATGCTAAAGAGGTTGCTAGGGAGTTTAAAAGGTGTTAGCAATGCTAAAAGTGCTAAGGTGCTAAAAGTGCAAAAAATGCTAAAGGTTCGCGGAGTCGCCACCTAATTAGTTTGGGTGAATTAGGACACCTAAATGTCAACTTAGGTTAAAGTCAACACTAACTCCATTCTTTATGGTCTGCTAAACTTAGTGAGATTCTGGGTAAGGGTTCTTTATTAATCTAGAGGGAAGGGGTTAGGCACCCTCTAAGATCCGCTAACTTGCGGTTGTCCATTCAAACCTAGGGTTGATTATTCTACTATGGAAGAATACATGCTTTTGAGGTATTTAAGCAAAGGATATTTATAAGCATAAGTGAAATTTAGCCTGCATAAATATAAGATAAAATGGGTCTTAGTTGAAGACATGCATTTAAAATTAGCTAGAAGGCGTATGAAATTATTCTTTGTATTAATTGGGATTCTCAAAGCAGTTTTAAAATCTCGACTAACCATATTTATCATTCTAGTATAGAGTATTACGCGATTCATTATAGCTTTTAAACAGGGCGAGCCTAAAGTAATTAGCCTAAAGGGAATTGGCTTCTAGAAGTTCAAGGTTTAGATATTCTAATATTCCTATTAATTAATGTAACGTTAGACAAATTGTCGCACCCCATTTTAAACCGGAGTCTAAAACGGGATTCTAGCGAGCCCTGCTTGAATAAAAGTGTTAGAGAATAAATAAAAGTGTTAAATGTTAAAAGAATAGTAAAATTTAAAAGGAGTGTTTAAAATATTAAAATGCTAAAGGGTTGCTAGGGAGTCGCCACCTAATTATTTTGGGTGAATTAGGACACCTAAATGTTAACTAGTTTAAAGTAAACATTAACTCCATTTTAATGGTCTGCGAAACTTAATGAGATTCTGGGGTAAGGGTTCTTTATTAATCTAGAGGGAAGGGATTAGGCACCCTCTAAGATCCGCTAACTTGCGGTTGTCCGTTCAAACCTAGGGTTAATTATTATTACTAAGGATGCATGTTTTGAAGGTATTTGATAGAAAGTGTTCTTTGACGACATAGAAGTTTTATGATTTTTATAAAGTAGATATAATTTTTGGATGAAAATATACGTTCATAAGATACTTCAAGAACATATGAATTTGCTATATTAGATAAAATATATATTGCATAGTATAGTGCCAAAGGTGATTATTTTATAATTTTATGATAAGAAAGCTATTCAACATAGTTTTTATATTATGCTAAAAAGGGCTTATGAGGAAATCAATGTATTTTATCATGAATTTTATAAGAAGTACTGCGTTAGTTGCGAGTTAAATTGCTTAGTAAAGTTTAGGCATGCATGTCAAGTCCTTAAAAGAAGTAATTTAAAAGTGTCTTTCTGATTTAAAAACTATCTGCCCGATTTATTTATTCTAAAAAAAACTAATTGTTCTATGTCTCCTATTAATTACAAAGTTAGCTAATTAAGTTTCAACAAATAAGCAAACAAATATATATAAGACGTAAGAGATTAAGAGGCCAAAGGATGCTCTTAGGGGGGATGACAATGTCGTCATCCCCTTTTGTTTGAGAATTACGAGGCGTAATCACGGTGGACACAGATCTTGGTCTTCATTTGTTGCAGCTTGTGATGAGTCTCGCCATGAGACTCTTCATTTTTGCTCCAATGCATTTCATGTAAAATATAAGAAAAGATAAGGAGTAGTATGTATCCCAAGCTTATCAATAATGCAAGTAAAAAACGCATGTGAGTTTAAACATATGTGTGATCTAGTTGTTATTCAATCGTAGTAGTCAAGAATCAATCTGATAAAGATGCAATCCCAGCCAATGGCTTTCAAATTTTAAAGAAAGTATGGTAAGCCCACACAACGACCCAAGAAACAAAAATGGTGGCCCGATGCAGCGACCGCGAAGATGGATTTTAAACATACCCACGGCCATAGTCAGTAAGAGGCAAAGCTCGGCGTCCTACATGTATGTCTAAACATATCCATGCACTTAAAATGCTCAAAACCCATCTGATGTACACCTAGACATTGCAATAAGTACACACAGGATGTTCATAATATGTATGATGTATACATGGAGGTTCAGTTTCAGATTTGGACAGCTAGATACATCATACAACAAGCGAGTTATGACCTGAGAGCTAGATTCAAAGGTAGACATATTCAGAGATGGGACAAAGTCCTGAACAATTTTATGGGGACTATTTTCATACACAATTTCCACACTACAACACATGCACACTCTAAGTTGACAAATAACAGACCCAGACTAATAGAATTCACAAACATGCGCTAGAATTACTTAAGACCACTTGAGGTACATTTAGAGACAAAGCGAATAATTACTAGACCAACAGATAACCAATTGATTTATCAAGTCCATACACGAGCCTTTGGCTTAAACTTATTATCTGGGATAGACAAGCAAGTAACTACAACTATGAACCGAATGAAAACAAACTAATCCCGATAAGGAGGTTTCACATGCTTTGCCTATAACCGATCAAACATGGCAGTTTCTTTCAAGCTATGTTGTAATGAATAAGTAAAGAACATATATTGCGCATTTCTATATGTGAGTTCACAAACACTCTTGCGATCAATCAAGTCACGGCACTATGTTGCTACATACACGATCTCTAGGACAAACAACAAAACAACACGTAAATATTCAGTCGTCAATAATCAAGAACCAACAGGTAAAGCAAATAATCATTCATATCTCTCACGTCAGTTATTTAACAGACCATATTCGAATTTCATTAGACAAGTGCTTAGAAGGCAAAATACCCATATATCAAGCAACAACTACAAATATACAAAGGGCAAGAATTCGGGTAAAAATAAGCTTTACATAAACGCATATCAATAACCCAAAATTAAAGAAAAGAGGATTAATTTACCTTTTCGAGCGTGAACGATCGCAGTATCAAGTCATCGATCCACTAGGAGGTTTTGTGCTATGCGATTTGAAAGGGAAACAAAGTTTTAGTGATTTGTTTACGAGTTTACGTTTTTGTGCTATCGAGACTAAAGTCATGCGAAACTAGTGTTTGAGGTGTTCTTGCTTGTATGGAGCGATGCTTGTTGGTTCGCCTCTCTCGATGCTAAATGATGCCTTATATAGCCTTGATTTGGCTTATATTTGGGTAAGATTTGGGTCTCGGTTTATGCGATTTTTGGGGTTTTATTATGGTAAGGATTTGGGTTTGATTTTTATGCGATTTAGTGCTTGATGGGTGATATTTGGGTGTTGATTGATTCGTTATTTTGGCGAATTTTGATCGCTTCGGATGATTTTTAGGGCGATTTCAATACCATATTTAGCACGATTTGATTATTACCTGGAGTGATTTTTGGTATTGTTCTTATTATAGTAAGATTTGGTTATGAAATTTTGGAGGAGAATCCGGTTAAGATCTTGGGATATCGATGGCATGTGTGTATGTGTCGGCTGAGGTTCTTGGGGGATTTAGGTCATTTGCTTGTAATGGGTATTTGATGAAGATGAGTAGAATAGGGGGATTAGTTTTGGGCTTAGAAAAAATACTGAAATAAGAGGGAAATTGGGCTAGGGATTGGGAATTTAATTGGGAGTTGGACTGCGAATAAGGAATCTGTGGGCTGCAAATTTTAGTGGGCATTGGGCTTGGACGAAAATGAAGCTTGTGGGCTGTGAGTATTTAATTTAGGTTAGTTTTAATGTATTAGTTTAGGTAAAATTAATTAGTGATAAATCAGATTAATAAATTGTGATTAAATTATTTAGGTGCTTTATTAGTTTAAGTTTGAATTTAAAATTAATAATAAATGCGGGTGTGCTATTTAATTAGTTCTTAATGCTTATAATGCGGCGCTATTATTTAAAATCTTACTATTGTGCATTATTGCGAAGTTAAATTAAAATTGAATTGAGTTTAGATTAAATTATTTAAATGCCAAATGCAAGTATGATATTTAAAAATTGTTTAAAGCTTTTATAAATGCGACGCTATTAAATGCATGTATTAGATGAAATTCTTTTGCGTATTAATAAAGGCAACTATGCTACTTGACACGACGTCATTGCTAAATTATTTATTTTATGTATTTATTATTAATTAAGAATTATGACATGGCTTTAAAATTAATAAATATGGGCGCGAGACTCTAAATGCGTAAGACGCGGTGCCATTATTAAATTATTTATTTATTTATGCCTGTATTAATGTTTTATCGCTGCATTTTATTATTTAAAAATTATTGAAAATTAGTGTAATTTTATAGTTAATGACTGGACGGGAGGGTCAAAATTGGGTGTCAACAGATGTCCCTCTTTGTATGGAGATGATGGAAGAGTCTTCGGACAAAGACGTTGACTCATGCTTGATTTTGTCTCGATCCTCAGACTTGAAAGGTTGGGCAATTAGGCAAGGCTGACGCAAAAATTTAAAATTTGTCCCAGTGTCGAGTTTCGACGACACTGGGCTACCATGGTCAAATACCAAGGCGGGCTAACGCGGACTCAAGGTTGTCCTAGTGTCGAGTTATGACGACACTGGGCTACCACGGTCAAAACACCAAGGCGGGCTAATGCGGACTTAAAGATGTCCCAGTGTCGAGTTATGACGACACTGGGCTACCATGGTCAAAACACCAAGGTGGGCTAATGCGGGCTTAAAGATGTCCCAGTGTCGAGTTGTGACGACACTGGGCTATGGTGGTCAAAACACCAAGGCGGGCTAATGCGGGCTTAAAGATGTCCCAGTGTCGAGTTGTGACGACACTGGGCTATGGTGCAAAAAGTAAAAGAAAATAACTGGCTTGAACACGGGTGTATTGCTATGGCTTGTGGTCTTTGGGTTTCACGGTGATGTGGGCGAGTGGACCGACGCTGAGGCGCACGCGTCGTTGGGAAGGTTGGCCCGGCGATTGCCGGTTATTTGTAAGAAAATCCACGTTGTGCTCCTGCTCCTGCGTACTAAGACTTGAACAAGCGGTTAGTGCATAAGCTGTTAAGGCAAAATGATGATGCATAATTTTAAAGTAATGCAATTGTGGTAGAAAAGGTTATCTGCAAAAATATGATGCCTGCGTGTTGATGCGATCTGCAAATCTTTGTGATTTCGCCGCACGGGCGTGTTGCGATTGTGAATGCGGATCGTTGTCCTGCTGCGCAATTGTCCACTGTATACTAAAGCTCGAAAGAGTGAGTGCATAAGCGTTAAGGCGAATAATAAAGCGTGCGTAAGAAGTGCAATTTCGGAGTATAGGAATCATCCTGCGTGATATCGATGATGGCGTCTTTTGGACTTGTTGTGTTGATAAGCGTCATTTGCTTGGGCGATGTTCTTTGTTGGCGTCATTATGCGGGCGTATTCTTTGTTGGCGTCGTTGCGTGAACTTCGATTACGTCGTTATGCGGGCGATGTTCTTCTTGGCGTCGTTGCGTAGACTTCTTTGTCTTGACAACGTCGTTGCATGGGCGATGTTCTTTCTTGGCGTCGTTGCGTAGACTTCTTTGTCTTGATAACGTCGTTGTGTTCTTCTTTGTTCTGTAGACTAAAGCTCGAAGGAGTGAGTGCATAGCGCTAAGGCAGAATAATAATAAAGCGTGAAATGAGAAAAATGCGATTTGAGAAACAGAGAAAATCGTCCTGCGTAGATGTGATATGTTGATGATGGCGTCGTTTTGGACTTGGCGTCGTTTTGAACTTGGCGTCGTTTTGGACTTGTCGTCGTTTTGGACGTGGCGTCGTTTTGGGCCTTGAGTCGTTTCGGACTCGATGTCGTTTTTGGGCGTGGCGTCGTTTTGGGCCGAGTCGTTTCGGACTCGGAGTCGTTTTCGGACTCGACGTCGTTTTTGGACGTGGTGTCGTTTTCGGACTTAGCGTCGTTTTCGGACGTGGCGTCGTTTTCGGACGCGGAGTCGTTTTCGGACTCGGAGTCGTTTTCGGACGTGGCGTCGTTTTCGGACGTGTTGTTGATGCTCTTGTATAATAAATGCTCCTGCAGGCTAAGCTTGAGAAAAATTAGTGTATAACTGGTAAAAACAAAATGATAAATATATGAGAAATGCAATTACGTGAATAAGGATGTCTTCCCTGTATGATATGTGGGGTGTTGTGAATGCTGAGGTGTTGTCCTTGGGCGGACATGCTAGATGCTGCCACTGACGAATTGCCATGATGCCTTTGTTATGATGCATTTGTGAACCATATGGATTGATATGATGTCTTTGTGGTGCGTTTGTGCACTGCATGAGTTGCAATTTGACTCTAGGCCCGAGCTGATGTGCTATAATTTGTTGCGGGATTTGAACTCTGATTGTTGATGTCTGTTTCTGCTGCTTCTGAAGAATTTTGTCATATTTTCTGCTTCTACTAGTATGAAGAACTTTGTTGTACTTTCTGCTAATATGAAGGACCTGCGCTCAAAGAAAAATTTGTGAGTTTGAGGGGGGGGGCGGTTGATTCACGTTGACTTTGTAGTTTTGACTCTTGATGTCGGACGTCTGCCTTGTTTGGGACTCATAACCCCTGCCTGGTTTCCTACCTTGTCCCAGTTTTGAAAAGGGTGTTTGGCCTGAGGGGGTCTCAATGGAGTTGCTTGTATGTTATGTGCATTCTTGTTATTTTAGAACGAAGGGAAAGTTTCCTAATGGTGTGGCCAGAAGCGATTTAGGCGCTACGTATCCCGTGAGGAATCGGTCGAACGTAGTTCATTACAAGCGAATATTGGGAAAATTAAAATTTCTAGGTGTGGGACCGAAGCCGAGGCGGCCGCCTACGTATCCACTAAGGGAATCAGGTCAAACGTAGTTCATTACAAAATGCATTAAACTAACTATTTCAGGACTCGGCGGGCCGAGGCAGGGGCACGAGTCCACTTCTTCTTGCTTTGTGTCTTCGATGGCTGAGTCTTCAGCAGGACCATCTCTTGCAGCGCCTGACTAGGCGAATGACCTATTCAATAGTTAAACAATCTCGGCAGGAGCTCCTTTTCTCTGGCGGTTGGTTGATGATTCGACTTTCTTCCCTTTACGGGCTAGCGTAGTAGTCCCTTCCAGACTGTCTTCTTCATTTTCAGCTATCATGCTAACATGGGCATCTTCATAACCCGGTAGAAAGTTATTGTTTGCATTGAGAGGACCATCTTTCAGCCGAATGACTCCCTCCTCGATTAACTCCTCTATTCTGTCCTTGAGGGTATAACAATTTTCGATGTCGTGTCATACACCGGAGTGGTATGCCTGATGTTTAGTTTTATCGTGCCCTCGGGAGGTAGGCCTGGGGGTATTTCTGGGAATTGGATGGAGTATTCCTGCGGCTTTCAGCTTCTCATACACTTGGGCTATGGGTTCGGCTAAAGGTGTATAGGTTTTTGTGGGTTTTCTTTCGGCATCTATGCGGGGTTTGGGTCCGTTTGGAGCGCGGGTTCGTGATTGTGGTGAGTATTTTGGGTATCTTTGGTTGGGTATGGTAAGCAGGATATGGGGTAGCCTTGATCTTGATAATATATTTGTGGATTTTGAGTGTTTTGGTAAGAAGGCGGTGGGCTTTGATATCTTTGGATGTTGTTCGCCTATGCTCTGAATGACCGTGATGGAGGTGATCGTCTTCTCCTGCGGGAGGTACCTCCGATGGAATTTGTTGCGCTTTGCTCGCTAGTTGCACGTAGAAATTTGTCAAGTTTGTAATCTGCTGTCTTAATGCCTTCTTCCAAGTCGCCCGTTCTACGACTTACGCAAAACTTCGCCAATTACACCGATCATTCTTTCATAATATGTCGCGTCTTTTAACGTTGCGCGAACAAGGTGGTCATTTCGCTCTCTGCCGTTGGGGTTGAACCTTTCTGCTTCGACGCCACCGGGCGTATTCTGAAAGTTTACGTAGATTTCTTTTCAAGTT
Organism: Przewalskia tangutica; assembly: GCA_029844215.1. Lineage (NCBI taxonomy): Eukaryota > Viridiplantae > Streptophyta > Magnoliopsida > Solanales > Solanaceae > Przewalskia > Przewalskia tangutica. Next base: position 9,161,827 of record CM056721.1, on the reverse strand, counting down.
TCATAAGATAAAATCATCCCGGGGCGATGTCGATGTTGAACTGAATCTATCCATGAAATCTTGTGCCATGGCGTTCAATGATCCCATTTAGAGGTCTTGGCATGTGTACCAATCGGCGCCTCGCCGGTTAGACTCACGATGAATAGCCGTGATGATTGCTTGATTTTTACCAACTCGATCAATTTATCGCAATATGACCTTAGATGAGCTCGAGGTTCCCCTTTCCATCAAACATGTCAAATTTGGGCACCTTGTACCCCAGGTAATTCAACGTCGAGTGCGTGCATAAATCTTCATATTCTAAACCTTCCTCCCCTTGTTCATCGAATGCTTTTGAATGCCTTTTTCAAGCTACAATTTCTTTTGCCACATTTTCATCGGCTCTGGCTCGTGCCGCTCCGTTTCCTTGTATTGATCTGTCTCTTGAGATGATCATACCTGATAAATGGTTGGCTTTGGTCGGATGTGTTAATCCTCATATTGTTTGTGTGCCATCTGCTCGTATTGGGTGGCTTGGCAATTTAGGTTGAGTCGGAGATATAAGTAGGTGGAGGTTGAGATGTGTATGTAGTGAGCGGATCATTTGGAGGTCGGCTTGCAAATTGGCCAGGCGAGTGACATTTGGTGTGGTGGTATGTTGCGGCCTCTGCGGGAGCTTTGGGAAGTGGAGGCTCGGGGGCTTGTGATCTGATTGCATTTGTCCCTTGCTGCAGGAGTGGTGCATTCAAGCTAATAGACGGGTTTGTGATGTTTGAGCCTTTCTATTTCGGCTTGCATGATTTCCATTTCTTTGCGATAGTGTGGCGAGTGTTGATCATTGGTGTTTACGCTACGGCGCCTCTGCGTCCTCTACGTGAGCGGGGATGAGTCCTAAGTTGTTTCGTCGGTCTTACGGATTAGTCATTGGATGATTGTGCTTCTACTAGTCAGCGAATCAACCTTTTGGGGAATAAGCTAGGCAAAAATAAACCTTTAACAAATGAAGCAAACCAAGTTAGTATAATATGCAAAAGGCTGCGGGCAATATATACAAATAAGCAAATTGCAAATCAAGTGCGTGTTAACATGTTTGGGACCTCTTTATGCGGAGGTAGGCCTAAACGCCGGATATGCGAGATTATGATAAGTTTGTCCAAGCCCAATGTAATGCTTTCGTTGGAAATGGCGACCAAATGGCGGTGCACTTTTCCCAATTTCAGCATGTCATGATTGGGTTTGGATTTATCTGTCATTGCCACGCTACCACATAATATCTTTGGTTGGTCGTTGGGTTGCGAAACCCGTCGACAAGTTTGGTGTTTTCCTAATTGTGGTGTCGATGCCAGGCAGACCCACCTAAGGTAAATCGTCGTATGCCCTAAAATAAGGGTGGTATAGCTCTATCTTAAGTTTCTAAGAATTGGCTTTTCTAGGCCTTGAGTTCAGCGGACAACTCGAGTGAGAAGGCTACGCGCCACCGGTTAGGCAAGACACTCCACGTATATTACCGACTCTCCTAAATTTGGATTTTGAAGAAAGAATTTTCTTTGATGCACCAGCGCACCTCGCATGTAGTGTGTGATTGTGTGAATTTTCAGTGGAAGAAATATGAGCGGAATGCGGTTTAAGGAAAGCGATGGCGGTAGCAAAAAATAAACAAAATACAATACACAAAAATTAAATGCAAAATAATTGCCAAATAATTATCCTAGGTCTGTTGTGGTTAAGAACCTAAAGTCCCCAGTGGAGTCGCCATTCTGTCGCACCCCATTTTAAACCGGAGTCTAAAACGGGATTCTAGCGAGCCCTGCTTGAATAAAAGTGTTAGAGAATAAATAAAAGTGTTAAATGTTAAAAGAATAGTAAAATTTAAAAGGAGTGTTTAAAATATTAAAATGCTAAAGGGTTGCTAGGAGTTAGCCACCTAATTATTTTGGGTGAATTAGGACACCTAAATGTTAACTAGTTTAAAGTAAACATTAACTCCATTTTAATGGTATGCGAAACTTAATGAGATTCTGGGGTAAGGGTTCTTTATTAATCTAGAGGGAAGGGATTAGGCACCCTCTAAGATCCGCTAACTTGCGGTTGTCCGTTCAAACCTAGGGTTAATTATTATTACTAAGGATCGTGTTTTGAAGGTATTTGATAGAAAGTGTTCTTTGTGACATAGAAGTTTTATGATTTTTATAAAGTAGATATAATTTTTGGATGAAAATATACGTTCATAAGATACTTGAGAACATATGAATTTGCTATATTAGATAAAATATATATTGCATAGTATAGTGCCAAAGGTGATTATTTTATAATTTTATGATAAGAAAGCTATTCAGCATAGTTTTTATATTATGCTAAAAAGGGCTTATGAGGAAATCAATGTATTTTATCATGAATTTTATAAGAAATCTTTGCGTTAGTTGCGAGTTAAATTGCTTAGTAAAGTTTAGGCATGCATGTCAAGTCCTTAAAAAAGTAATTTAAAAGTGTCTTTCTGATTTAAAAACTATCACTTGATTTATTTATTCTAAAAAAACTAATTGTTCTATGTCTCCTATTAATTACAAAGTTAGCTAAGTAAGTTTCAACAAATAAGCAAACAAATATATATAAGACGTAAGAGATTAAGAGGCCAAAGGATGCTCTTAGGGGGGATGACAATGTCGTCTCATCCCCCTTTTGTTTGAGAATTCTGAGGCAGAATGCGGTGGACACAGATCACGGGTCTTCATTTGTTGCGACTTGTGATGAGTCTCGCCATGAGACTCTTCATTTTTCCAATGCATTTCATGTAAAATATAAGAAAAGATAAGAGTAGTATGTATCCCAAGCTTATCAATAATGCAAGTAAAAAACGCATGTGAGTTTAAACATATGTGTGATCTAGTTGTTATTCAATCGTAGTAGTCAAGAATCAATCGATAAAGATGCAATCGACCAATGGCTTTCAAATTTTAAAGAAAGTATGGTAAGCCCACAACGACCAAGAAACAAAAATGGTGGCCCGATGCAAACGACCGCGAAGATGGATTTTAAACATACCCACGGCCATAGTCAGTAAGAGGCAAAGCTGGCGTCCTACGTGTATGTCTAAACATATCCATGCACTTAAAATGCTCAAAACCCATCTGATGTACACCTAGACATTGCAATAAGTACACACAGGATGTTCATAATATGTATGATGTATACATGGAGGTTCAGTTTCAGATTTGGACAGCTAGATACATCATACAACATGCGAGTTATGACCTGAGAGCTAGATTCAAAGGTAGACATATTCAGAGATGGGACAAAGTCCTGAACAATTTTATGGGGACTATTTTCATACACAATTTCCACACTACAACACATGCACACTCTAAGTTGACAAATAACAGACCCAGACTAATAGAATTCACAAACATGCGCTAGAATTACTTAAGACCACTTGAGGTACATTTAGAGACAAAGCGAATAATTACTAGACCAACAGATAACCAATTGATTTATCAAGTCCATACACGAGCCTTTGGCTTAAACTTATTATCTGGGATAGACAAGCAAGTAACTACAACTATGAACCGAATGAAAACAAACTAATCCCGATAAGGAGGTTTCACATGCTTTGCCTATAACCGATCAAACATGGCAGTTTCTTTCAAGCTATGTTGTAATGAATAAGTAAAGAACATATGGTGCTGATTTCTATATGTGAGTTCACAAACACTCTTGCGGATCAATCAAGTCACGGCACTATGTTGCTACATACACGATCTCTAGGACAAACAACAAAACAACACGTAAATATTCAGTCGTCAATAATCAAGAACCAACAGGTAAAACAAATAATCATTCATATCTCTCACGTCAGTTATTTAACAGACCATATTCCAGAATTTCATTAGACAAGTGCTTAGAAGGCAAAATACCCATATACTGAAGCAACAACTACAAATATACAAGGGCCAGCGAATTGGGTAAAAAATAAGCTTTACATAAGCGCATGCAACATGACCCAAAATTAAAGAAAAGGGAATTAATTTACCTTTTCGAGCGTGAACCGTCACGTATCAAGTCATCGATCCACTAGGAGGTTTTGTGCTATGCGATTTGAAAGGGAAACAAAGTTTTCGAGTGATTTGTTTCTGAGTTTCTGTTTTTGTGCTATCGAGACTAAGGCTGTGCGAAACTAGTGTTTGAGGGTGTTCTTGCTTGTATGGAGCGATGCTTGTTGGTTCGCCCTCTCTGATGCTAAATGATGCCTTCTTATATAGCCTTGATTTGGCTTATATTTGGGTAAGATTTGGGTCTCGGTTTGTACGATTTTTGGGGTTTTATTATGGTAAGGATTTGGGTTTGATTTTTTATGCGATTTAGTGCGATCAGGTGATATTTGGGTGTTGATTCGGTCGTTATTTTGGGCGAATTTTGTCTTGCTTTGGATGATTTTAGAGGCGATTTCAATACCATATTTATACGATTTGATTATTACACAGGTGATTTTGGTATTGTTCTTATTATAGTAAGATTTGGTTATGAAATTTTGGAGGAGAATCCGGTTAAGATCTTGGGATATCGATGGCATGTGTGTATGTGTCGGCTGAGGTTCTTGGGGGATTTAGGTCATTTGCTTGTAATGGGTATTTGATGAAGATGAGTAGAATAGGGGGATTAGTTTTGGGCTTAGAAAAAATACTGAAATAAGAGGGAAATTGGGCTAGGGATTGGGAATTTAATTGGGAGTTGGACTGCGAATAAGGAATCTGTGGGCTGCAAATTTTAGTGGGCATTGGGCTTGGACGAAAATGAAGCTTGTGGGCTGTGAGTATTTAATTTAGGTTAGTTTTAATGTATTAGTTTAGGTAAAATTAATTAGTGATAAATCAGATTAATAAATTGTGATTAAATTATTTAGGTGCTTTATTAGTTTAAGTTTGAATTTAAAATTAATAATAAATGCGGGTGTGCTATTTAATTAGTTCTTAATGCTTATAATCGCGCTATTATTTAAAATCTTACTATTGTGCATTATTGCGAAGTTAAATTAAAATTGAATTGAGTTTAGATTAAATTATTTAAATGCCAAATGCAAGTATGATATTTAAAAATTGTTTAAAGCTTTTATAAATGCGACGCTATTAAATGCATGTATTAGATGAAATTCTTTTGCGTATTAATAAAGGCAACTATGCTACTTGACACGACGTCATTGCTAAATTATTTATTTTATGTATTTATTATTAATTAAGAATTATGACATGGCTTTAAAATTAATAAATATGGGCGCGAGACTCTAAATGCGTAAGACGCGGTGCCATTATTAAATTATTTATTTATTTATGCCTGTATTAATGTTTTATCGCTGCATTTTATTATTTAAAAATTATTGAAAATTAGTGTAATTTTATAGTTAATGACTGGACGGGAGGGTCAAAATTGGGTGTCAACACAAATAATTTACAATAATAAATGAATGGGGGAGGGGGCAGGATAAAAATAATGATATGACTCGAGGGACGGCGAAGTCGTTTTGCCTTTGGCCTAGAACTTCTGATGCGGATAAATGCGTATGAGCGTGGGCCTTCGTATTTGCCACAATGAGTCCGTATGAGACTCTTTGTTACTCGTGCATTTCGTGTAAAAAGAAAGATATGGAGTTAGTATAAAGCAAAAGACAGATGGAGAATGTTAGCTTGAAAGGAAGAACCAAATCAGTCCACTACACATGCAGACACAGAGGAGGGTTGAGATGCAAGGGACACTCAAAGATACCCGACATATATCTTCAGAGGTATATAAAGACAACTAGTAATATGCCACGGTATGTAAGGTCATTAAGCGAACTCAATCGATGAATGGTGATTTTTTTTTAGATTTTCTTAAAGAAAGACTAGGGATGGGGCCAGGCACATGCGTGATCCGGTTGAAATACTTAAGGGATCACGTCATGACATAAAAGCCCAACGGTTTACAAATCCTAATCCTTTTAAGGGGCGATAACAAGAAGATGCAGGACACCTAATATACGAACTTATCGGGTAAAGGTACCGTATGCGGAAGATGTATACGATTGTATAAAGAAAGCGGATATAAGGAATGGTGCACATAATCTTCACCGATAGAATGAGCTATGATATCACTCATGCGATAAACAACACATAATCTCAAGCTTATCTCAAATTAACATATTTAAGTTTTATTTCACAACAATGACAAGGGTGCCATTTAAATTAGTCCTCTTGTGATTCGTATATTATTACGAGTTTTCTAAGAAAACATAGGCTTAAATGCCGACCTATTCAATCCATTTTTTTATTGAGACTAGTGTTAGGGTGCCACGGCAAAATAGTGAACCATTTTAAACTAACAAACATGCTACCTAAGGTCTGAATCTATCGCTTGAATCCATCATCTGGACTAAAAATAATCGAATTACGGAGAAAATCCATAGTCCATCTTTACACTCTAAGCAGACCGTGAGTAAGCTTAAACCAATTCACGACTTCCCAATTTATACTGTTTCTTTGCCTTAACATGACGTGTACTTAATATACCACGTCGAAACATAATACTCCCGATGATGACAATATTTAAACACGTAATCGCGATTGTAAATGTTAATATGAATCGGTGCTATCTGAGCGATTCGCAATTGGCTTAACAAGCGTGAATATCTATTAATATTGGAGAATCGTATAATCGATCATGTGAGCAACATATTGTACCTCTAATATCCGAGACTACTTGATTCTAAAAAGCGAACTAGAATTTAAACTAAATGATGTTTGGCACATAATTGATTCATAAGAAACACACCAACGAAATTAGTGGGTAAAACTGAAAGGAAATGGGTTTACCTTCTCCGGACAGCGACCCGGGGCAGCGTATCAAGTCGTCGATTCGCTCGGGTTTTTGGTTTTCTGGGATACGAACAAAGGCAACGTTTGTTTGCTACTTTTCTTCACTGAATTTGGAGAAAAGGTTTAAAAATTCTTTTTCTTGCTCTTGTCTGCTACTGTTCCTGCTCGTGTTGTTTTTGTAACTCTCTGATTTTCCAATGCCCCCTTGCATGTACAGTGGCTTTGTATTTATAGCTACGACTTGGGTTCTAAATTGGCTGAGATTCCGTGCTTGATTCGTGCGATATTTCGGATTGATTATTGCCGTTTTTTGAGAGATTTGTATGATTCTTGTTAAGGCAACTTTTATTCGATTTTGGACGAATCTTGGTACTAACGTCTGGTGTAACCTGTTAAGGCACGTAAGTTGGCTTTGAGGGATTTGTTTCTATTTCGGGGTCGATTTGTTACGATTTTGTGGGCTTATTCTGGGTTGATTTCGTTACTGATTTCGAAGCGATTTGGGTGATGGATATGGTAAGGAAAAGCTGGCCATGGCATGGGTAAGGAAAGTCCCGGATTCTCCGGCGAGAAATCCGGGCTGAGATGCTGGTGCCTTGGCGGCGAATCTGCTAGGTTTTCTAGGTTTTAGGGTTAAGGGGCTGCTGGTCTTGTGGGAGAGAAGATGGGGGAAGGGGTGTTGGGCGTGGGCTTCTATGGGTAGTGAAAGAGAGGGGCTTGCGGGAGAAAATAAGGCTGATGGGGTAATGGGCTGCGGGTGTGGGCGGGTGCGTGGTGAGTGATGGGTAAAGGGATTGGTGGGTAGTTATTAGGAGTTGATTAATTAGGTATTAATTTGTTTTAGGTATTAGGTATTTAATTAAGGAGTTAGTTTTAGGTGTTATTAGTGTTTAATTAAATTAATAAATTGTGCTCAAATTATTTAGGTGCTTTATTAATCTGATTGTTATAAATCTTGAGCGTCTTTATTTAATTAGTGCTTGAGTTTGAATTATTATAAAGAATAAAGGCGGACGTGTTATTTAATTAATGCTTAATACTTTAGAATCGGCGCTATTATCTAAAATCTTATTATTGTGCATTATTGAAGTTAAATTAAAAATGAATTGAGTTTAGGTTAAATTATTTAAATGCTAAATGCAAGTATGATATTTAAGAATTGTTTAAAGCTTTATAAATGCGGCGCTATTAAATGCATGTATTAGATTAAAATTGATTTTTTTTTTAAATTACAAATGATTACTAATAAATGCGGCTATGCTACCTGACACGACGTTATCGCTAAAGTATTTATTTTATGCATTTATTAATTATTTAAGAATCACGACAAAGCTTAAAGTTAATTAATGCGGTAGCGAGACTCTAAGTGCTTAAAACTCTACGTAAGGCGCGATGTCATTATTAAATTAATTATTTATGCTGTATTTAATGTTTTATTCACGCATTTTATTATAAAAATCCTAAAAATTATTTTACAAAATTAGTGTAATTTTATAGTTAATGGTGGGCGGAGGGTCAAAATTGGGTGTCAGCGGTGTCCCTCTTTGTATGGAGATGATGGAAGAATCTTGGACAAAGCGTTGACTCATGTAATTTTGTCTCGATCTTCGAATTGCAAAAATGTTGGCGGTGTAGACAAGTGGCGCGAAATCAAAATCTGTCCCGATGTCGAGTTATGGCGACAGCTGGGTTACCCAATCGAAACACCGGGCGGGCTAAGGCGGACTGGCATGTCGGTGTCGAGTTATGATGACCTGAGCTACCGTGGTCAAAACACCGAGGCGGGCTAATGCGGACTCAAAGGCTGTCGATGTCGAGTTATGGCGACCTGAGTTACCGTAGTCAAAACAACAAGGCGGGCTAACGGACTTAAAAGCTGTCGATGTCGAGTTATGATGACCTTTGGGTTACGGTGCAAAAAGTAAAAGAAAATAAGCGGCTTGAACACAGGGTGTCTTGCTATGGCTTGTGGTCTTTGGGTTCTACGGTGATGTGGGCGAGTGGGCCGACGCGAGGCGGCTTCGCCGTTCGTTGGGAAGGTTGGCCCCGACAAATTGCCGGTTATTTGTAAGAGAAAATCCACGTTGTGCTCCTGCTCCTGCATGCTAAGACTTGAACAAACGGTTAGTGCATAACTGTTAAGACAAAAATGATGGTGGATAATTTTAAAAGTAATGCAACTGTGAGTAGAAAAGGTTATCCTGCAAAATGCGATGCCTGCTGTGTTGATGCGATCTTTGCAAATCTTTGTGATTTCGCCCTTGCACGGACGTGTTGCGATTGTGAATGCGGATACGTTGTCCTTGCTGCAACTGTCCATGTAGACTAAAGCTCAAGAAAGAGGTAGTGCGTAACTGCTAAGACAGGATAATTAATGAATGAGAGGAAATGCAATTTTGAGAACAGAGAAAATCGTCCCTGTGCAGATGTGATATGCTGATGATGGCGTCGTTTTCGGACTTCTTTGTCTTGTCGCGTCGTTACTGGGCGTCTTCTTTGCTGGCGTCGTTGCGTGCGCAATCTTGATGGTGTCGTTACTGGACCTGACGATGATACGCGTCGTTACTGGGCGTGTTCTTTCTTTGGCGTCGTTGCGTAGATGCAATCTTGATGGTGTCGTTGCACGACGCAATCGCGATGATCTCGTTGCCTTGACAGACTGTTGCTGGCGTCGTTGTGTAGACGCAATGCTGATGACGTCGTTGCCTGGACGTGTTGCTACTGGCGTCGTTGCGTAGACGCAATGCTGATGATGTCGTTGCCTTGACATAATGCTGATGACGTCGTTGCACGGGCGTGTTCTTCTTTGGCGTCGTTGCGTGGCGCAATCGCGATGATCGTTGCCTTGACATAATCGCGCGTCGTTACTGGGCGTGTTCTTCTTTGGCGTCGTTGCGTGAACGCAATCGCGATGATCGTTACTGGACATAATGTTGCTGGCGTCGTTGTGTAGGCCAATCGATGGCGTCGTTACTGGGCGTGTTCTTTGTTGGCGTCGTTGCGTAAAGCGCAATCGATGATGTCGTTGCCTTGACATAATCGCGATACGTCGTTACTGGGCGATGTTCTTCTTTGGCGTCGTTGCGTAAACGCCTCGCGATGATGTCGTTACTGGACATAATCGCGATAACGTCGTTGCTGGGCGTGTTGTTGTTGGCGTCGTTGCGTGAGGCAATCGCGATGATGTCGTTACTGGACATAATCGCGATGGCGTCGTTGCTGGGCGTGTTCTTCTTTGGCGTCGTTGCGTAAACGCAATCTTGATGATGTCGTTACTGGACATAATCGCGATGGCGTCGTTACTGGGCGTGTTCTTCTTTGGCGTCGTTGCGTGAACGCAATCTTGATGGTGTCGTTGCTTGGACACAATCGTCGCGTCGTTGCACTGGGCGTGTTCTTTTTGGCGTCGTTGCGTAAACGCAATCTTGATGGTGTCGTTACTGGACACAATCGCGATAACGTCGTTACTGGGCGTGTTCTTTGCTGCTCGCTGTAGAATAAATGCTCGCGAGCTAAGCGAGAAAAAGCGTTAGTGTATACTGTTTAAGCGAAATGATAAATGTATATAAGTGCAATTTTATGGGTCGAGATGTAAGTCACGTCGCCGAATGAATCGAGATGATGTCCTTGCACGGACATGCTAAATGCCGCAACTGACGAATTGTCCTGATGCCTTTGTTGGGCGTGATGCGCGAGTTGCCAATTTGACTTTATGCCCGAGTTGACGCGCTAGGTTTTGTTGCGGAACTCTGAACTTTGATTGCCGATTGTTGATGCCCCTTTCTGCTGCTGCTGCTTCTTGCTGCTTCCGCTAATATGAAGAAACCTTTCGCCGTATTTTACATCTGCTCTTGCACTTTCTACATTAATATGAAAAGACTGCGCTCAAAGAAAATTTGTGAGTTTTGGGGTCGATTAAGTATCGACTTTGCCGCTTGTCCCTTGATGTCGCGTGCACGCTTTGTTTGGATTTGCAACCCCTTTCTGACCTCTTTGAGATGTTTAGTAGTGTTCCAAAAGCATTTTCCAAAATGAAATGTTTTCATGAAGTATGCACAAAACATCTTTAGAAATAAACATTTATATGACATGCGTAAAAATGTAAAAGCCTCGTCTAATTTGCCGAATATGACATGTATTTCGACCAAACGAACATCTTTTGGAGTCCTCGTTATTGCCTTCCTCATGGTGCGCAAAGTTGTCTCAATTATGTGTCGCGTGGGCGGAACTTAACTTCGTGATGAATTGCTCATATCGCTTTTGGAATAATCCAAACCCATTTGTTGCCTGTGACAAATGGGAGATTCTAATGGTGTGACCAGAAGCGATTTAGGCGCTACGTATCCAGTGAGGAATCGGTCATGGCGTAGTTCATTACAAGCGAAATTGGGTAAAATTCTAAAAGTGGGACCGGCGATATGGCGCCACGTATCCGCCATGAGGAATCAGTCATGCGTAGTTGATTACAAGTAAAGGGCTTTTGATTTGCGTGGCGAGACCCTATATGGGCTCTATGCATATCCCAGGGAATGCGGCTTTTACAATATAAAGGGGATTACGGAAGACAAATACTCCTAGGCGTAATATCTCTTCATCGCATCTACGTTGATAGCTTTGGGCCATACGCCGTCCATCTCCCAAGATTAGGGCCCTCCACTTAATACTCGATGGACCGTATAGGGCCGCGCGATTAGGTGCGAACTTTCCTTTAACCATTTTGGTTGGAAATATGCGTTTCAAAACCAATTGTCCCGCTTGAATAACCTTGGCCTTACTCTTGTTAAAAGCTCTAGCCATTCTACTCGTCTGTGCCCGTGACGGATCGCGTTCAACCTTTTTCGTCGATCAGCGTCAATTGCTCGCGATCCTTTATCCACTCGGCGTCGCTCAACTCGGCTTCTTGGATGATTCTTAACGATGGTATTTCCACCTCTGCTGGTAACACAGCTTCTGTTCCATACACCAAAAGGTACGGCGTTGCCCCAGTAGAAGTCCGGATTGTGGTGCGATAACCCAGCGCGAAAGGCAAATTCTCACGATGTTTGTAGTTCGATCATCTTGCGCAATATCCTCTTGATGTTCTTATTGGGTCGCTTCCACCGCTCCATTCATCCGGGTCGATGCGAGTGGAATTACGGTGCGTGATCTTGAAATTTCCACATATATCACGCGTCAAATTGTTGAGATTGCTTAGTTATCGGTCACGATTGATTCAGAATCCCAAATCGGCAAATGATGTTGTTGCGACGAAGTCGACCACCGCCTTTTTCACGTCGATGCGTGTGATGATGCTTCTACCCGTTTAGTGAAATAGTCAATCGCTACGAGGATGAATCGTGCCCGTTTGAAGCGCGGGTTCGATGGGGCGATGACATCCATGCCCCGCGTGACGGCGGGGAGAACTCGTTACATTAAGTTCATTTGGAGGTACTGGATCAAATCTCCGTGAATCGGCATTGCCGACATTTACTGCACAAAGCGGATACAATGTTTCCATCGTCGTCCAAAAATAACACCTCGCGAATCTTTTCGCCAAAGTGAAGCGTTCGTATGAGGTCCGCGTGTCCTCCGTGTATCTCTTCTACTAACTTGCTTGCCTCTTGAGCATCGACACGTCTCGAGGCCCGGATCGGAGTCCTTGGTACAATTTCCCGTTCAAAAGAAATGATTTGCTAGTCTCGAAGTGTCTTCTTACGGATGTTGGTTATGCCTTACGGATATTCTCCGCCTTGAGGTACCTTTTGATGTCATGGTACCATGGATTGCGTCTGTTTCTTCACCTATATGGGAGCGATAAGCGGCTGCTCCAGACGCTCACCGTGATTGGATCGATGTAATTCTTGTCCGGATCTTTGAATCATGGAGGATAAGGTTGCCAATGCGTCGAATTCGTTACGGATCCTCGGAACATGCCTAAATTCTATGTGGTGAACCTCTTACGTAATTCCTTCACGCAAAATAGGGAAGTATCTTCATATTCTTGGTTGCCCGTTCACCTGTACGATGGATCGATGAAGTCGAATCGCCTATGACCAGAACTCTTGCGTCCATATCTACGCCGTTCGAGCCCCGATATGCAAGCTTCGTATTCGCCATATTATTGGTGCATGGAAATCGAGCTTGAAATCGGATAATCTTGACTGTTTACGAAACCAAAGCGCTCCAATGCCGACTCATGAAATTTGCCGCTCCATCAAAAAACATCCTCCAACCCGGGTAATCCTCTGAGATATCTTCTCCGACAAACAATACTTCTTCATCAGGAAAATAGGTTCGAAGGGGCTCGTACTCCTCATCAACTGGGTTCTCAAAGATGATCGGCTAATGCACGTCGCTTTTACGGCTCTCTGCGTGGCGTGAAGCGATGTCAAACTCGCTCGACATAATTTGTCATTTCGCTAGCTTCCGGTGGGCATGGGCTTCGAAGGATGTACTTGCGGATCCATCCTCGAAATAAGACAAGTAGTGTATCTTTGATAGATAATGCACGAACTTAGGCGACCCAGTTAATCTGCGGCAAATGCGTTTCTAGCGAGTATAACGAGCTTCGTATCTTTGTGAACTTCTTACTCAAATAGTATATGGCCTGCTCCTTTTCCCCGTTTCATCGTGTTGCCCAACACGCGTCAAGCATTTTCTAACACGGACAAATAGAGTAGCAAAGGTCTCCTGGTGGAGGTACTAGAATGGCGGATTAGAAAGGTATTCTTTGATTACAAAAGCACATTGGCAATGTTGTCCACTTGGTAGTGCATCCTTTTTCAATAACTTGAATATCGGCTCGCGTATCACGGTGGCGGGCTATGAACTGCTGATGTAGTTGAGGCGGCGAGGAAGCTCATCACGTCCTTTTGCTTTTCGGAGGAGGTAACTCTTGGATGGCTTTTATTTTCGGAGGTCTAGCTCAATCCTCTCGCTCACTATAAAACCCAGCGGCCCTGCGGAACGCCAATCGCGCTTTGCGATTGACTTCAAGTTATCTTGTCTTAGTCGTTGGAAAAATTTCTTCAAGTTTGCCGAATGGTCCTCCGCTTTCGCGATTTGATGATGGCGTCGTCGCATAGACCTCAATTTCTTTATGAATCATGTCATGGAAGATGGTGGTCATGGCTCTCATGTAGGTGGCGCCTGCGTTCTTGAGACCGAACGGCATAACTCGATAATAGTACACCCCCCACGGGGTAGTGAATGTTGTCTTTTCTGCGTCCTCTTTTGCCATAAGGATCTGATGATAGCCAGCAAAGCAATCGGCGAGCAGTAGTTCATGCCGCACAATTATCGATGAGTATATGGATGTTTGGAAGAGGAAAGTCATCCTTCGGGCTGGCTCTGTTGAGGTCTCTGTAATCCACGCAGACTCGGACCTTTCCATCTTTCTTCTTTACCGGCACGATATTTGCTAACCAAGTAGGATACTTTGCAACTCGAATTACCTTTGCCTCTAAATGTTTAGACACCTCTTCTTTGACCTTCAAACTCGTATACGGTTTGATCTTTCGGCCTTTGTTTCACGGGGAAATAAGATGGCTCGATGGGTAGTCGTGTGCGGCGATGTGCGTACTCAAACTGGCGTGTCCTCATATGACCAAGCAAACACACGTGATTCTTGTTTGAGCTCAATTAATTCTTTCTTACGTGGCGTTTAGGTGGCGCGACTCTAGTCTCTTTCACGGTTCCTCATCGCCTAAGTTTATTAACTCTGTTTCTTCCAAATTTGGTTTAGGCCTATGCGCAAAGTTTTCCAGCTCTTGGCTAAGTTCTGATTGCGGACGTTCCTCTTGTTCCTCGGGGTTATGCTCGTCATTTGAACTTTGTTCGTTGGTCTCATTACATGTCATATTCGCGTTATCAACAGGTTTATTAATATGATCGCAAGCTTCTCGGACGGTCGGGGCGAGTGCAAGTCGATTATTCGAGCCGTATCCGTGCTCTGCGTCCCGAATGGTGAGCTCCTCGCGTGATCTCCTGCGATCATGCAACATCGCCTCGTCATCATCTATGAGCAGTTACGGAACCTCTGCAAGATCATCTGGGTCATCTTCTCTCGGCATCTGGATGGTGTAGGCTTTGACGAATGACTGACTCAAGGGCGGAATGGGCACAGGCAAGGGAATGTACCCCTTCTTCCGGAGGTTCGTGGTCATCAAATCCTTCGAAGTGGGCTGGTACCCCAAACCAAAAGTGTCTCTCTTCCCAAACAACTGGATAGGTTCTGTGATCCCCTTCATACCGACTCCAAGACCTGCTGGGCTCGTATCCATTTCTTAACATTTCCTTGCCACCATTTTGAGAAACGTGGCGGCTGCGATGGCCGGACCTACTTGCTCTCTTGATCTCATTAATATGAAAAACCGAACCATCCGATTGTTTCCGTCTTTCTATGGCGAGGATTGCATAATCGGTGTTGATGCTTCCTTTTTATCTCCAAATACTACCACTTCACCGTGATTCCATATAAACTTTAGGCATCGATGCAAGGTGGGCGGATCGCACTGCTTCGTGGATCCACGCCTTCCTATCAGCGAGTTGTAACATGTAGCAATATCGATATTTGAAATTCCACAATGAATTCGCAGTCCGATCCGCGGTGTGAGGTCCATCACGCCTTCGACTCCTATGGACTCGTGAAACCTTTGACTCGATATGACTTTCACGAATTTCCTTACGATGCCTAATTTCAACGGTGTCGTCGTGGGACAAATGTTGTGGTGAGCCTCCATCAATCGACCGTTGAAACAATCTTGTCTGCGACTTGGATGGTGATATTCAATGCAAGGTTGTGTCCGGCGCCTCACGGGTAACTCATCATCGTGAAAGGTGATTCTGCGGGCCTCTAGTACTGTCGACCAAAGCGCCAAGTTCGTCATTGTACCTCCGGGCGTATCGTCCTTCAACACCTCCATCAATGCGATCTGTGAGGCGAATGCATTAACAATGAAAGTAGAAATATGCGGCGAGGTTTTCTTTAAGCGCTTCTACGACGGAATACTCTTTAGTGGGCATCTTCCTCCAAAACTCCTCGACTTGACCTCTGTCACGGGCTCTTTGCGGTGCCTCTGGCTGCCTCTATAGGTGTGTAATACCTCGCGACTGGTTATACCGGCGGTGACCTACGACGCTTCACTTTCTCTGCGATCCGTCTTGATCGGTGGCCCTTCCGGCGCTGAACAAGCGTGATTGAGCCTTTATGTCTCGGCGGTGCCCTTTCCAACTCAAATCTTTGCTTTTCGAGGATTGGTGGCGGGCGACAAGCGAAGGTTCGACTCTTCCTTCACTTGAACCGATCGGATGGTTCCTCCAAGTTGTATTCTCATCTAGGGTTATCAGTGCACATTGGCGTTGCCGTGGTTTGGCAAGGATTATCATGCACGCGTTGGGCGAGATCCTTGGTGAATTACTCCTTCTTTGATCAACTCTTGATTTTGTCCACGAGGTGTAGCAACTTCCGTGTCATGCCACAGGCTATCAGTGATACGCACAACGCTTATTCTCATCATACCATCTTAGGATAGGGCTAGAATCCTCCACGAATTGGTTGGATCAAACTCGCACTCATGATCTTTCGTATACAGGGTATGGGTTCAGCCAGTGGGGTGCGGGTTCTGGATGGTCTTCCTTCAAAATTCGTATTTGGTCTGGGCGCATTGGGTGCTCTATGTTGTTGGCGGGCTTGATGGGCGGGTTGATGCGGGGCCGGATAAATGGGTGCTTGGGAAGCGTTATATATGGGCTGTGTGTGGTAGCTGGGGTGTGGGGCAGGTGTATAGTGAGGTGTAAAGTTTTGCCGCTTGTGTGGTAGTATGGGTCAGTAGGATGGGTTTTGGTATGTTATGAATGCTTCGGGTTTGCGTTCTTGTATGAGCATGGAAGGGGAAACTGTCTCTTTCTTCCTTGAAGTACCCCCGATCGTCCCTGACTGAATTGCCTTATTGGTTGCCTGCAATGCTGCTAGATTCGTGATCCTGCCAGTTTTAATACCCTCTTCTACGAAATCGCCCATTCTGACAACCTCCGCAAAATTCCGCCCGATGACGCTTATCATCCGCTCATAGTAGGTTGCGTCCTTCAAAGATTGCATGAACAGTGTGGTCATCTCACTCTCCACCATGGGTGGTTGTACCTTTGCTGCCTCGGAACGCCACCTCATGGCGTACTCCCTGAAAGTCTCCGTAGACTTCTTTTCCAACTTCATTAGATAGAACCTGTCCACACCGGTTTCTGTGTTGAATCCGAACCGTTCCACAAAGTCTTGGGCCAATGCATTCCAACTATGCCATTTACGCGGATCCTGGCTAGTGTACCAATCTATTGCCTCGCCGGTTAAGCTTCGAATGAACAACTTCATGATGATGGCCATTGGGTTCTTCCCTACCCCGATCAACTTGTCGCAATATGATCTCAAGTGTGCGAGGATTTCCTTCCCGTCAAATAAATCGAACTTGCACCTTATATCCCATGGCGGTTCCACATCGGATGCGTGCAAAGATCTTCATAATCTAGTCGCCGTGACCTTTATCCGATCGCGTACCACGAACCGCTTCTTTCAGTGTGAATCTCTCGGCCACGTCGTCGTCCATTTTGGCTCGGACTTCCTTTCCATTTCTTCGTAATGATCCACTTCTTGGTGCGCGTTGGGTTGTTGTGTAAGTTAGGTATGCAGGTGGTCTGAAATTTGGTAGTGGGTATGGTGCGTGGGCATTGGTTGGCTTGGTGTTTAGGGCTGATTATGGTGAAGTGAGTAGGCGGAGGCGGAGGTATATGGGCAGTAGGAGGATCATTTTGAAGGTGAGGTTGATGATTGGTTGGGCGAGGGGCGATTGGGTCGGTAACTGGCGGCCTTTGTGGGGAGTTTTGGGGGATATGTGGTGGTGGAGGTCGATCGGGTGATGCGAGGTAGTGGCCCTTTGCTGCGCATAGGGGTATTCAAAGCGATGGATAGGTTGGTGATTCGTAGCCTCTCCATCTCAACTGCATATCGAATTTGTTGTAGCAACTGCGCAATACATTCTTCCTGACTGGTGACATTCCTCCCCTCTGAAGGTTCTGTTTCGCTGACAGGGACAATTCCCAAACCATTCGGCTCAGACGCCCCCGAGTCAGTCATACCATCATTTCTTGCCTTAGACCTGGTAAAGTGTGGATGCTCCGACATTGTTGAGTCAAATACGAACCGACCTTTGGGGGAAGATGATAATCTTTCTAAAAATACAACAAACAGTGTTAGCATAAAGCACATAATTTGCAGGTATGTAGATATATTGCACATAGCACATTCAAACGTTTCCTAATATGCAAGGGGGACCTCTATTATGCCAGAGGTAGGCCTAAGCGTCATACATGCAAAGCCATGTTAGATGTACCCAAACCATTGTATCGAAATGCCTTTATTGGAAATAAAGTTAATTGAAATGACACTTTATAATAAAAACAATAAAAATCTCAAACTAAACAACTATGTCGTCGATGTGATGGTGAAGCTTAGGTTTTCTTTGGTATAGCTCCGCTGTTCCAAGTATCTGCATCGTGCATTAGGGCCCACATATGCGGGGTGATGACCCTCCTCGAGTTGATTGTCTTTCATTCGCCCTTGCGAATGTCCTCAAAGCCTTACTCATCCGGACTATATTCCATGCGATCTAGAAACCATGCTTGATACTGGGAGACCACGCGGTCCTTCCCGATTTCCATTTGGTCAATATGATGCCATTCATAAAGGATCTGCTTGGCCGAACGACAATTCTGGTCCGAACTGAATTTCGGAGGCTCGTGTCGCCTACGAGAGGATTACTTGTGTATGGCCAAACCGCCGAGTGCGCGTAGTGGAGCATATGGTTGTAGTCCTTTAGACCTATAAGTCGATATAATACAATCCCAGGTCTCAGTAGACCGCTTGACCGTGTGAAGCAATGGATACTTCCGTTGAACTTGATCGCTCTTGCGGGATGCTAGGTACTTGTACGATCCTCTGTGCCGATCGGTGACACATAACGCCGTTCTTTCATAAAAGTGGAGATCTTGTTGTCATGGCGTGGCATACATCGGTCGTGTTTGAACGCCGATAAAAATGTTCTATTGCCCACATCCGCAAAATGAGATTCTGCGCTTCAAAGAAGCTCGATTCACCCTACGCACCTATTCAACGCTCTAAATAGTTACGCCGAGATCATGGCGTCGGTGAGTTGTTTGCCACCAACGCGTCATCAAACACCGCTCTAACCACCGAACATATGCATGTGCTGATCCTTCCATGCTCGGCGGAAATAAAAGAATCCCTAGAAAAGCCATAGCAAATGCAATAGGGCGCCTAACTCTCCAATGGTGCGATGCGAAAATTCATTCTTAAACAATTTATATCCGTCTCGCAACCATATCTCTCGTCAAGTAGTCTAGAAAACCCAATTATTTTCAAAGCAACGCAATTCTCTGGTATTCTTCAAACCCAGATACCGGAGGAGCTTTTTCCCTGACTGGCCATGTGGAATAACTGGTTTCCTGTCGTGATATGCTAAAGCGGTAAAGTAGCTGACTTCTTCTAAGGTGGGGGTTATTTCGAAATCCCTGAATTTGACGGTGACTCGTCCGATCCCAAAATTGGATCAATGCTCGATCAAATCTTGATCGGGAGATGTCGATTAACGAGGTAAGGCGTCCCAACCTTCTACGATTGCCATTTGACTACCCAAGTCGAATTTTGACCACCATGTCCTCAATTTGCTCGGAACCCCATTCACCATTCTGATCTGAGGGATAGGTTCCATCTAAAAAATAAATAAAAATGAGTATACATTTTCCAATTTAGGCATTTCAACTTCAGGCTTGGTTTTGTTTATCATGACTATGCAACACATAATATGCTTTTTGGGGCGCGGGGTTATAATAACCCGTCGGCCAATTTGGTGTCTTCTTAATTGTGGTGTCGATGCCAAGGACCGACCCACCTAAGGTAAATGCATGCATGCCCTAAAATAAGGGTGGTATAGCTCTATCTTAAGTTTCTAAGATTTGGCTTTTCTAGACGCACGGTTCCCGCGCGGAGCACTCGAGTGAGAAGGCTACGCGGCTGATCAGACGAACCGATCTAACTCCGCGCAGGCGCCAACTCTCTTAAAATTTGGGTATTTGAAGAAATTTGCGGGTGCGCGAAGCACACCAGCGCGTGAGTGTGTGATTGTGTGAATTTTCCAGAATGGAAGAAATATGAGCGAAATGCCAGTTTAAGGAAAGCAGTAAGGCAGGTAGCAATTAAAATAAACAAAACAAAATACAGCACACAGAATTAAATGCAAAAGTAATGCCAAATAATAACCCTAGGTTTGTTATGGTTAAGAACCTTAATCCCCAGCAGAGTCGCCATTTCTGTCGCGCCCTTTTTCGGCCGCGACATTTATTTTCTAAACTCCTGCTCATATAAAAGGTTAGAAAATAAAAATAAATGCTAAAATGTTTTAAAAGAATGCTAAAATGTTAAAAGGGGTGCTAACATATTAGAGGTGCTAAAAGGGCTAGAAATTGCTAGAATTAATTTTAAAGTAAAGATATTTAAAGTTTTAAAAAGGTGTTAAATGCTAAAAATTAAAAAAGGATGCTAGAGGTGCAAAATGCTAAAGAGGTTGCTAGGGAGTTAAAAAGGTGTTAGCAATGCTAAAAGTGCTAAGGTGCTAAAAGTGCAAAAAATGCTAAAGGTTCGCGGAGTCGCCACCTAATTAGTTTGGGTGAATTAGGACACCTAAATGTCAACTTAGGTTAAAGTCAACACTAACTCCATTCTTTATGGTCTGCTAAACTTAGTGAGATTCTGGGTAAGGGTTCTTTATTAATCTAGAGGGAAGGGGTTAGGCACCCTCTAAGATCCGCTAACTTGCGGTTGTCCATTCAAACCTAGGGTTGATTATTCTACTATGGAAGAATACATGCTTTTGAGGTATTTAAGCAAAGGATATTTATAAGCATAAGTGAAATTTAGCCTGCATAAATATAAGATAAAATGGGTCTTAGTTGAAGACATGCATTTAAAATTAGCTAGAAGGCGTATGAAATTATTCTTTGTATTAATTGGGATTTTCTCAAAGCAGTTTTAAAATCTCGACTAACCATATTTATCATGCTAGTATAGAGTATTACGCGATTCATTATAGCTTTTAAACAGGGCGAGCCTAAAGTAATTAGCCTAAAGGGAATTGGCTTCTAGAAGTTCAAGGTTTAGATATTCTAATATTCCTATTAATTAATGTAACGTTAGACAAATAATTTACAATAATAAATGAATGGGGGAGGGGGCAGGATAAAAATAATGATATGACTCGAGGGACGGCGAAGTCGTTTTGCCTTTGGCCTAGAACTTCTGATGCGGATAAATGCATGTAGACGTGGGCCTTCGTATTTGCCACAATGAGTCCCGCTATGAGACTCTTTGTTACTCCGGTGCATTTCATGTAAAAAAAGAAAGATATGGAGTTAGTATAGGCGCAAAAGAAAGATGGAGAATTTTAGATTTAAAGGAAGAAACAAATCAGTCCAATACACATTCAGACACAGAGGAGGGTTGATATGCAAGGGACACTCAAATATACCCGACATATATATTCAGAGGTATATAAAGACACTACCGTAATATGCCACCGGTATGTAAGGTCATTAGGCAGACTCAATCAATGAATGGTGATTTTTTTTTTTTTAGATTTTCTTAAAGAAAGACTAGGGATGGGACCGACACATGCAGCAGTCCAGATTTGAAATACTTAAGGGATCACATCATGACATAAAAGCCCAACAGTTTACAAATCCTAATCCTTTTAAGGGACTGATAACAAGAAGATCTGGGACACCTAATATACCTGAACTTATCAGGTAAAGGTACCATGTCTGGAAGATGTATACCAGTTGTATAAAGAAAGCAGATATAAGGAATGGTGCACATAATCTTCACCAGTAGAATGAGCTATGATATCACTCATGCAGTAAACAACACATAATCTCAAGCTTCCTCTCAAATTAACATATTTAAGTTTTATTTCACAACAACAGACAAGGGTGCCATTTAAATTAGTCCTCTTGACAGATTCATATATTATTCTGAGTTTTCTAAGAAAACATAGGCTTCTAAATGCCGACCTATTCAATCCATTTTTTTTATTGAGACTAGTGTTAGGGTGCCACAGCAAAATAGTGAACCATTTTAAACTAACAAACATGCTACCTAAGGTCTGAATCTATCCCCTTGAATCCATCATACAGACTAAAAATAATCGAATTACCCAGAGAAAATCCATAGTCCATCTTTACACTCTAAACAGACCCATGAGTAGCTTAAACCAATTCCCTGACTTCCCAAATTTATACCTGTTTCACTGCCTTAACATGACAAGTACTTAATATACACATCGACTTCTATAATACTCCCAATGATGACAATATTTAAACACATCAGTAATCACAATTGTAAATGTTAATATGAATCAGTGCTATCTGAACTGATTCCGCAATTGGCTTAACAAGCGTGAATATCTATTAATATTGACAGAATACGTACTTAATCAGTCATGTGAGCAACATATTGTACCTACTAATATCCGAGACTAACAGTTCTAAAAACTGAACTAGAATTTAAACTAAATGATGTTTGGCACATAATTGATTCATAAGAAACACACCAACGAAATTAGTGGGTAAAACTGAAAGGAAATGGGTTTACCTTCTCCGGACAGCGACCCGGGGCAGCGTATCAAGTCGTCGACTCGCTCGGGTTTTTGGTTTTCTGGGATACGAACAAAGGCAACGTTTGTTTGCTACTTTTCTTCACTGAATTTGGAGAAAAGGTTTAAAAATTCTTTTTCTTGCTCTTGTCTGCTACTGTTCCTGCTCGTGTTGTTTTTGTAACTCTCTGATTTTCCAATGCCCCCTTGCATGTACAGTGGCTTTGTATTTATAGCTACGACTTGGGTTCTAAATTGGCTGAGATTCCGTGCTTGATTCGTGCGATATTTCGGATTGATTATTGCCGTTTTTTGAGAGATTTGTATGATTCTTGTTAAGGCAACTTTTATTCGATTTTGGACGAATCTTGGTACTAACGTCTGGTGTAACCTGTTAAGGCACGTAAGTTGGCTTTGAGGGATTTGTTTATTTGGTCGATTTATTACGATTTTGTGGGCTTATTCAGGTTGATTTAGTTCTCGATTTGAAGCGATTTGGGTGATGGATATGGTATGGAAAAGCTGGCCATGGCATGGGTAAGGAAAGTCCCGGATTCTCCGGCGAGAAATCCGGGCTGAGATGCTGGTGCCTTGGCGGCGAATCTGCTAGGTTTTCTAGGTTTTAGGGTTAAGGGGCTGCTGGTCTTGTGGGAGAGAAGATGGGGGAAGGGGTGTTGGGCGTGGGCTTCTATGGGTAGTGAAAGAGAGGGGCTTGCGGGAGAAAATAAGGCTGATGGGGGTAATGGGCTTGCGGGTGTGGGCCGGGGCGTGGGCTGGTGAGTGATGGGTAAAAGGGATTGGGCTGGGTAGTTATTTAGGAGTTGATTAATTAGGTATTAATTTGTTTTAGGTATTAGGTATTTAATTAAGGAGTTAGTTTTAGGTGTTATTAGTGTTTAATTAAATTAATAAATTGTGCTCAAATTATTTAGGTGCTTTATTAATCTGATTGTTATAAATGCGGGCGTGCTATTTAATTAGTGCTTGAGTTTGAATTATTATAAAGAATAAAGACGGACGTGTTATTTAATTAATGCTTAATACTTTAGAATGCGGCGCTATTATCTAAAATCTTATTATTGTGCATTATTGCGAAGTTAAATTAAAAATGAATTGAGTTTAGGTTAAATTATTTAAATGCTAAATGCAAGTACGATATTTAAGAATTGTTTAAAGCTTTATAAATGCGACGCTATTAAATGCATGTATTAGATTAAAATTGATTTTAAATTACAAATGATTACTAATAAATGCGGCTATGCTACCTGACACGACGTTATCGCTAAATTATTTATTTTATGCATTTATTAATTATTTAAGAATCACGACAAAGCTTAAAGTTAATTAATGCGGGCGCGAGACTCTAAGTGCTTAAAACTCTACGTAAGACGCGATGTCATTATTAAATTAATTATTTATGCTTGTATTTAATGTTTTATTCGCTGCATTTTATTATAAAAATCCCTAAAAATTATTTTACAAAATTAGTGTAATTTTATAGTTAATGGCTGGACGGGAGGGTCAAAATTGGGTGTCAACACCAATCCATGATAGGTAGTCTTTTTGTATCTTGCTGCTAGTCGTCCAACATTATGTTTAGTGTTTTTGTGTGTGCATGTGTTCAAGCCTGTAACAGAATATTCTACTTAAATGTCGTGAAACGTATTATTTGATATGGTGTTGGCACATATGAGTTGGGAATTTTGGTATTTCAATGACACTTATCCTAACTTAATAGGATTTAGTGATATGGATTGAGCTGGAGATGTGAATGATAGGAAGAATACAAGTAGAGGATATTATTTACCTTAGCAACAATTTTATTTATTTGATATATGACATTTTTACCAATACTCTAGATCATGAGAGATTTTCTAGTCTTGGTCTGTGTTTTAAATAAGGTTGTTTTTGGTAGATGTTGCTTGAAATGTTGCACCACATTCTGGACAACATTTACTGGTTTGCCAATATACTCTGGCGATGTTACAGTATTGTGCATGCATTTTGGTCATTCAAGTATGATGCTACAAGAACAAGAACTGAAATATGATATTGTTCTCTGCGATGGTGTATATAAATTATTTATATATATCATAAAAAGGGAGTATCAAAAGTAGGCAAAGCCTCGACTAAAGATTTGGCAATGTTGAAAATAAAAAATAAAAGAGCAAAGCTCTAAATTGGTACCGTTCCTATTGTATAGGAGTATTATGTGCTTAAAAGAAGGTTGAAAATACCTCAAAAATTATTTTCATTTTTTTAAAGACATAGTGTATTCTGCATATGTTTAACTAAGTTTGATTAAAGACACGATGGAAAATGTTACATTGGTCCAGGGATCAAACTCATAGGGAAAATATGCAGAATGTGTCTAATGTTAATGCCAAATCTAGAAGTTCATGTGATGTCATAATACTTGTGTTGCCCAAAATGTTGCCCCAACATTACTGACAACATCACAATCCAATATATTGATTGTTCTTTCATAAAATTATTTTTCTGTTGTTTATTATGCAACCTGTTTATTTTTTAAATTTAAATCATTAACCTCAAATCCCGTTTTATACTGGACATTTTTTGTTTTTAAATTCAAAATCAGTTTTATGTCGTTAATTTCTTAATTTGAGGAGTGTAGAATCCTAATTAATCTACACTACCTATTGTTTAGAAAATATTATTGCGAGTTGCTTAAAGAAATATTGTCTTGTGTATAATATTTCTCTTATTTGTTATTTTTCATGTCATTTCAAGAGTTTTTCCCGAAAACAAAATATTTTGTTTTAAATTTTAAAAAAAGGGGGAAATCATCTCATTGGGTTGTTTTCTATCTATCCGATGAACTCATCATCATTTCACACTCCAATCTAGATAATTGTTGTCCTGATTAATTCTGAAAATCATCTCCTACATATTCACCAATAGAATACCTCTCCAATGTCAACACAACTGTCAAATACCACTCCATCCAATGAACATTAGTCATCCATCGAATACAAAGAATCCAAGCTCAATACCTCTCAGCAAACTGGACAATTGTCTTTCTCTAGGATAGAAACACTGACTTGACCTGGAAGAAGGAAGCAAGACATGGAGATGTTGTCGGGAATGCTATCAACGATCTAGGCAACACTAACTCAAGACAGTTCACATTGTTTTCAGAGTTAAGAGTTCATTTCATGATACTGCTTTCTCCACAAAAAAGGGGAGAAAATGTTGTTATCTAATGCAGGGGGGTAAGCTATCTATGCAGGGGGAGGAAGCTAAAGTTGTACAAGTTCTACCATACATGGGTGTTGACACCCAATTTTGACCCTCCCGTCCAGTCATTAACTATAAAATTACACTAATTTTGTAAAATAATTTTTAGGGATTTTTATAATAAAATGCAGCGAATAAAACATAAATACAGGCATAAATAAATAATTTAATAATGGCATCACGTCTTACGTAGAGTATTAAGCACTTAGAGTCCCGCGCCCGCATTAATTAATTTCAAGCTCTGTCGTAATTCTTAAATAATTAATAAATACATAAAATAAATAATTTAGCAATGACGTCGTGTCAAGTAGCATAGCCGCATTTATTAATACGCCAGAGAATTTCATAATCATTTGTATTTTAAAATCAATTTAATCTAATACATGCATTTAATAGCGTCGCATTTATAAAAAGCTTTAAACGATTCTTAAATATCATACTTGCATTTAGCATTTAAATAATTTAATCTAAACTCAATTCATTTTTAATTTAACTTCGCAATAATGCACAATGATAAGATTTTAAATAATAGCGCCGCAGTCTAAAGTATTAAGCATTAATTAAATAGCATGTCCGTCTTTATTCTTTATAATAATTCAAACTCAAGCACTAATTAAATAGCACGCCCGCATCTACAGCAATTAGGTTAATAAAGCACCTAATTAATTTAAGCACAATTTATTAATACCTATTTAAACAATTTACCCCTAATTAACTAATTAAACACTAACCTAAATCTAATACCCCTAGTTAAATAATACCCTAATTTAACTACCCAGCCCAAACCTTTCCCTTAAACAACCCGCAGGCCCAATGCCCGCGGGCCCAACTCCCCCTTTCAGCTTTTTTTTACGCCCAAAGCCTTAAGGCATTTTAGCCTAAGGCATTTCCCAATCGTCCTCACAGTCCAAAACGACGAAACCCTAAAGCAACCGCCGCACCTCACTCCCATCGCCATACCCGGATTTCTCGCCGGAGAATCCGGGGTTTCCCTTTACCCATGCACACGCATACTCACTTACCATAACCAGACTCCTAAATCTTTAGCCCGCAGCAATCGAGGTACAACTGGCTATTAGAATAGCTTGCCTTAACCAAATCATGCACAAAGTCGTACCTCGCGATTCAGCTACCATATCGACACCTTGCTCTTACCATAATCTGTTCGTATCAAGCACAAATCAAGCCCAGAATCAGCCTTTATAGCTTACCTAATGGGGAACCCAAACGGGGGCGATATAAGCACATGCAATAGGCATTCGAAGGGGGGGAACATCAGGCAAAGGCGCAGCAGGGGAACATCAGGCAAGGGCGCAGCAGGGGAGACTCAGAAATCAGGGAGCACCCAAAAACCGATAGACATCGATTTGCACCCCCTAGCAGCAGTCAACTACTCGCAGCAAGGACAGAGCATCCGGGAATAATCGAGAGCAGTTCAGCACCTAAACAACTAGCATTGCAAGAATAGGAAATTCAAATCCCCTTCTTCAATTCCAGCAAAAAAAAAAATCAGTAAGCAAACCTTGCCCCTCTATTCGCATCGCAAACCCCAAAACCCGTCGAGTGGACCGACGACTTGATACGCTGCCCCGGGTCGCTGTCCGGAGAAGGATGTCGATGCTCTCCGATAAGTCACACACATATGTCTAAATTGTCCATGTTAAGCATTTTTCTTCTACCAGTTGTTAAGCACACTTTCAGATGTAGTCTTGAATACTTGCACTCGTGAACCTGTGTCTAAGTTGGCCCCTCTTTGAAACTGAAAATGTTATATTTTTGGGACTTATGTCCAACCTACTGCCCACTGCTTACCTCTGACTAAGGTATGTCCAGCATATTTGAGCACTCATTGTAGCAGGTATGTAGGTATACTATATGTATTTTGGTGTACTTGACTGTTTCCCTCGGCGATTACCATCTGTTTACTTGATAAAATGACTTCAATCACTTCCTATTGCATACTTGCCTATCACTTGAAATAAAAATGCTTGTCTTTCTGCATTTCAATCCTGTGTGTGTGTCTGGATATGTATAATGGTCGAAAATTTGGTGCAGTTTCGCATATACCTGCACTTCTGGATGCGCATCTGAATAACTTCTTTGTTAAAACTGTGACAACAGCATTTATCGGTCAAAACAGTGCATATGTATCTCTGAAATCAGTTTTGTTAATTTGCTGAAATCAATTTGCTAATGTGGCAGTCATATCTCCATATTGTATGAGCATTTTATCTACTTGTATCAATTATTATTTGGGCTTATACTAATCCTTATCTTTTTCGTTACTTTACATGAAATGCATCGGAGCAAAAATGAAGAGTCTCCCGGCGAGACTCATCCCGACTTTCGGCCCGCATCTACATCCCTCGAGTCCCCTCTTCGGCAATTCCTAGAAAAACAAATAGGACGGGGTCATCCGCTCCAATCTCTTTGCTCTCTCTCTTATCTCATTTATGCCTTTATTTGTTTGTTGTAATTTTATTACTTAACTTTGTAATTAATAGGGGAACTTCTAGCAATTAGCCTTTAAGCATATGAGGTGGAAGGTAATTTAAACTTAAAAACGCACTTCTTCTTTATTTGTCTTTAGACTGTTGAGCATGTCTAAATTCTGCAAAAATGATCTAAATGATTTAACTTGCATCATAAAACGACATTTTATTTCTTATTAAAATTCATAAACAGATTTCTTCTTAAAAAAAATCATCTTAAAGCATCTCTTATACAATATTGTACGCAGGTCAGGCAAGATTAATCTAGCTAGCAGTATACACAATTAGTCCATAAAGCACCCTCTTAGCATTCTTTAGCATTTCTAGCCCTTTTAGCACTTTGAATCACCCCTTGGCGTTTAATACCTTTAGCATTTTAGCATTTAGCACTACTTTTAGCATTCTTTTACCCTTTAATATTTAGCATTTTAGCGTTTTTAGCACCTTAGCATTACTAGCACCCTAACACCCTTTTAGCATTTTAAACACCCTTAAATTTTAGTATTCTTTTAACATTTAACACTTTTATTTTCTAACACCTTTTTATTCAAGCAGGGTTGCATTTTTAGCACCTCTTTTAGCATTTTTGCACTTTTAGCACCTTAGCAATTTCTAGTACCTCTTTTGCACTTTTAGCACTTTTAAGCACTTTTAATATTTAAGCACCCTAGCACTACTTTGTTTACACTCAGCACTTTTAAATTGCTAGCATTTTTGTTAAGCGTCTTTGACCCTTAATATTTTAGCACCTCTTAGCATTCTTTCGCATATAGCACCTTTTGCCCTTTTTGACTTAAGCACCTTTAAACATTTTAACATTTTTTAGCATTTTATTAAGCAGGAAGATCTTTTACTTTGCATTTTTAAAATATAATAATTACCATAGGTTTGGCAGGACAACCGCAAGTTAGCGGATCTTAGAGGGTGCCTAACCCCTTCCCTCTAGATTAATAAAGAACCCTTACTCAGAATCTCATTAAATTTAGCAGACCATTAAAATGGAGTTAATGTTTTACTTTAAACTAGTTAAACATTTAGGTGTCCTAATTCACCCAAACTAATTAGGTGGCGACTCCGCGAAACCTTAGCGCCTTTAGCGTTTTCAGCACTTTTGCACCTTTTGGCATTTTTGGTATTTTATTTTCTAACCTTTGTTATTTAAGCAGGAGTTTAGAAAATAAATGTCGCGGTCGGAAAAGGGCGCGACAATGGGAAACTTACTGTACATGGGGAGATTGCTACTACGGTCTTACCGGTGATATTCTTCTTTGAATAAAAAGCGAGAGGAGATTGATGATCTTGAACTGAATCGTCATGTTTGGTTAATGTGTGGGTTTTGTGAAGAAAGACAAAAAGAGGGAGATTGTTAATGTTGGAATTAGTGTTGTAACATTTGTAACAACATATCTACATACATGTATGGAGATATGTTGGGACAAATGTTATGCAACACTTTGACCAACATTTTTTCTAAACTAGTTTTGTCTTACTTCACGCTGATGTATATTGATATGTGTGGACAATGAGACAGTTCTATTTTTAGTCTGTAAATATATTTGTATATTTTTTTTTTTATTTGTGGATGATGTATGGATATTAGTCTTTGACTACTTACAACCACGTTGTATGCGAGTTATGACTTATAGACATATGTTCTTACTAACCCAAGTTACAATACAAAACTTGAAACTTATAAACTGCATGTTGAGGGGGAGCATGGTTACGATCTTGCTGAGTTTGGAATGTTAAGGGAAACATTTACAATCAGTCGTATCCTATGCATTTTTTGGTTTGTATGGAGTTTTGTGTAGAAAGGTAAAAAGGGGGAGATTGTTGATGTTGTGTGAGTGTTGTGGCAACACCAGGTTTTATGCTTGGACAACATCTTGCAGTGTTCTGCAGATGTTGCCCGCAGTGTTGCGCAACATCCACAGTGTCCTGCAAATGTTGTCTCCGATGTTGTCGCAACATCTCACCCGACATCTTTGGAAACGATTTTGCCTATTCTTCCGGCCAAAACAGTTTTTGTTACCGTGAGTTAAAAATGTCCTAGGCAAGCTGAATATGAAGCTGTGTTTAAAACGTGAAATTGAAGGAGTCAAGCTTGGAATCGAAGCAACTTGAATACCAAATCAAAATAGACCAAGTCAAAGCTGTTGAGAATTCATGGAGTTGGAATAGGTCCAAGCTGCAGCCTTCTTTCTCTCAACTTCCACAACTAACCAGCGAGAGTTTCAAAGAAGTTCCAAATTATAAATAGAGGAGGAACTTCAGAGTATTGTCATCCAGAATCAAAATGTAAAAATACCAAGAGAGCTCTCGGGATTTCGCTTCAGAAATCTGGATCAAAACATTTTAGCCTAAGTCTTTTAGCAACATCTGTCCCACACTACAATTGTTATCTCTATTCTAGATTAAGCTTATTGTAAAGCAATTGTGGTGATGATGTTGCATTTATCTTTTAACTTAGGTGAAGTCATCTGCGACTTCCTTTTTATTTGTAATTTCTTTTTGTTTGTATTGCACAATTTGTAAAAAGAAATTCATTTGTAATTGTATATAATATATACAATTCTTTTGGTCATTGACCATCAAGGGATATATTAATATACCCTTGAAAATATAAATCTTATGTCTTTTACTTTTCCGCTGCATTTATACTCTACAAAGGTTTATACTGTTAGGTTTATTGTTGCCACAACATTGTAGGCAACATTTGAAACTGTTTCAACATTTTAATTTTGAATTTAATCTTTCTTTAACTTTCTGATCCGTAGCCCCGGGACCCAACAAAGTAGATAAGCAAAATTTTCTACAAACTTTACTAATAGCAAATAGTCAGTGCTTATTGATGAGAATTTCAGTACTTTTAAATCTTTGAGGCATATGCAAGTACTAAACTGCCGCAGAAAAACATTCTGGATATTAGCTCACATGATACAACACAAGTTCTTCCCTTTTTCTTGGATATTTGCCTGAAATTTAAATTTTGTTGATGAATGGTTGTGTATCTTCCTAGAAAGTTTAAGTTAAGAAAAAGTGCAGAACTACTCTCTTGTTTTACATACTGACAATGTATTTGCTTTAAAGTATCAAATCACTTAAAAGATGATAAGTGGTAACTATTCATAATAAGTGGAATTAGTAACTTGGAAAATAAGGTAACTGACCTTCTCGAGTAGGTTAAATTGAACTGATTGTGTAAAATTCATTTAAATTGTCATGTAAGTTACAAGGCCCTTAGAACTATATATTAACTGACCTGGTCTATCTTGCGTTGGAATACCTTCAGCAATGGACATCTAGCTTTGTTAACCTTTTTGATTTCCTTTTGCATATAATCAAGTAATCCTTGGTATGTTATATTTGGGTTTTCCGAGAGAGCTTTTATAATAGCACCCATCATAGTTTTTTCAGCAGAGAAAGCCTGTATAATATTCATACAATGGTAGTTAGGGATATGATATATAGATCAATCGTATGAAGAACCAAATAAATGATGGAAACAAATATTACAGAGGTATCTGCAGCTAGTTGATTATCCCTGCAAGCACTGAAACCGATGGCCCTGCCACCACTCGTACCCTTATTAGTTCCGGATGGGGGTCTGTTATCAGCCCATTTTTTCCTGTTAAAAGTCAAATAACTGATATAAGCAGTGCGATTGAAAATGCTACTGATTATCAGAATCATGCTGAAATACTAGTTCATCTGAGCTTGTTCTTGATGGGAAATGTATGCTACTAGTTTCTCTCATTTGTAGGGTTAACTAGTGGAAGATTTTAGTTTAAACTCATCCCCAAGAAAAAAGTAAAATGCATAACATATCATAGTTAAAAAGAAAAAGAGTAAATATATGCTTATGTGATTTTCCCAGTTGATAAAGCTGTCAAGATTCGATTTTTCTCCATATGCAGTTGGGACAATTAGTTCGTGTGGAGACGATAATATGTTAAATAAGTAGAACTAATTACTTCAAAAATAAAGTAGGTAACCTGCTAGAACATGTTAAATTACATTGTTACTGTAAAAAAGTTAAATCCTATGTATTTGAAGAATCCATGTTTGAAGAAACATATGAAACAACTGTTAGAAACTAAAAAGAACTTCGGGATGGTAAGAACATACTCTTTGTATACCCAAGGTAGGTCGATAACAGTTCCACTATGACAAGAGTCGATGATAGCATGAAGAGTAACACCTGGAATTAGTGGTTTAACAAGAATATCATTGATGTCATTATCAATGATCATGCCTTTAGTCCTAAAGTCAAGAGGACATATCGTTTCATCAAAACCATCTAGTTCATCATCACGAAAATCAGGTTGTCGTAAGCCATGTCCTGAGAAGTAGAACACCAACGAGTCACCGATTTAAGATCTGCCATTAGCCACTTGAATGCCTCCAGGATGTTTCTCCTAATTGGAGGTTTATATGCTTCTTCTTCTGCAAGTTGTTTCCATTCAAAAGTAAGGTATGAAAATATTGCTTATTCATCGTCATACTCGGAGGTAGATTCAGGATTTAAAGTTTTAGGTTTTTATTGCTGAACCCGTTACACTTCAAGGATTATGGAACAGAATTTTGTAT
This sequence comes from Przewalskia tangutica, assembly GCA_029844215.1. Lineage (NCBI taxonomy): Eukaryota > Viridiplantae > Streptophyta > Magnoliopsida > Solanales > Solanaceae > Przewalskia > Przewalskia tangutica. The sequence continues at coordinate 9,128,974 of CM056721.1, read as the reverse complement.
TTGTTGAAAATTTAGTGCTTTTTACATATATAATTTCATAAAATATTAAATATTGAGCTTGTAAGTTCAAAAGTGCAACGTGTTCAGTGTTAAGAACCTTTAAAATTGAGCCCACAAAATTTAATTTTTGGATCGACCTCCATCGCACTGTCAATAGAGAAACTGGAATACTGCTAGAATGAGAATGGAGTCATCTGAAAAGCTAAACTTTTGAACCAGCATGTTCCTAATGCTGTTTACATCATGCAGTGTTCCTCTAAGCCTGAATTTCTCCTTCTTGTAAGTCACCCAACAAAGAAGTGCACGCTTCCCACTTGGTGGTGGCTTTGTGAAAATAAGAGATAAACGTGGACTAGTACTGGGAGAACGCGATAGACTGTTCTTTCTGGAACTGTTTCTCCTAAGTTTATCTCTGAATCTTCTCATCTTAGAACTGAATCTACCGTGTTCTTGAACTGGCAGTGACCTATCACTATTGCCCAGAGCAATCAAATTGCCACACTCGCAACGAAACAATATACTATGCGGTGGTAGTGGCAGTTGCTGTCCACATTTTTGACATGCCATAGACATTATTTGTACAAGGGATAAACTAGCTCCGCTCAGTAAATTAAGTCAGCAGAAATGAGTAAGCACTAGGTAAGTCACTTTAGTAGTTGCACAAGTTGTGGAAAGAATGTGAATTGATCAATAGTAGCTCATGTCTCTGGTATTTCTATCTAATTAATAAACAAAAGCAGAAGAATTATTCATTATCAAAATGTGACCACTTCTCCAAAAGTAAGGCATTTCTATTTGTTTTTTGGTTGATTCTCAGTTAAGCTTGTCCCTGCATTTCCATATCGTTGAAAGTCAATTGGCAATGCAATGTGTGAACTTGAAGAAGATGCCACAACAGAAGCAGGTGACGAAACTGGCTTTGCCTTTCCATCTCTCTTTTTAAAAAGTGAAGATTCGTATATATAGAGTGGATTTACACAATAGCATATTCGAAACTTTGTCTTGAAGTGAAAAAAAAGAATAAGTTAGCCTTTATGACTTGATTCCCCCCCCCCCCCCTAGATTGTTCTATTAATTGGATCGAAGTACAAAGAAGTTGATTGAAGTTGACATCCTACATAGAAATTGATTGAAGTTTGACATCACACGAATAGTTGATTTAAGTTTGACCTCACATTGAGCCAACCCTAGTACAACTAGCTACCGTAAGATTGGACATCTATCTATTTCACCATGTTGTAATGAATTCAGTGAGTATATAAAGTAGTTTGTTCCGTTACTTCACTCTCTTCTAAATTCTAAATATGCTTATAAATGTACTAATCCACACAAGGTATTTTACTTTGCCACATATACTGATATACAGATGAATATTAGGAGGGATTTGAAGCATAAAATGAAGGGTGGAACAAATGGTCAAAAAGGCTACTTGGTTTATTCTATCTTATATGTAAAGCACAATTGTAAACATGTAATAACTTAATCCCTAAGCAGAATATAAGGCATTTCCCAGAAAGCCCCTGCTCTTTATGATCATCAAGATTCTGACAAGCTCAATGGGATTAATTTGCCAAATGGAATTGTAAAAGTGAGAATGGAAGAAGGGTTATCATATTTGAATGGCCAGCAAGTGCAAGCAGGCACTAATACTATTCATCAAGAACAAAATGTTAAGTTCTGAAAACAATTCCTTCTGCTCTTTAAAACAAACCAGTCTAACTGTTTTGTTTTAACAAAAAATATACTATAACTCTAATTTTTTGTTACACGCTAAAATTTTGTGGACGACTCAGTAAAGTATATCTAACACCACCCTGAGACTATACGTGGCATAAGTATTCTCACTTTTCCAGAGGAGTGAACATCAACAAGAGTCACTTTTGGTTTAGCACAAGAAGGTTGAATTAACAAGAACCATATATCTGACAAAAAATCTCCCTAAATCAGTTTCCAACATTTACAATTAACAAACAAACTACTTTTGTTCTTCTGTCCAAAAGGACGACGAGTAGAAGTCCAGAATTGAGTGTCATGGGAAAAAGGAAAGGATCTTTCCACAGCGAATTTCATATTTTAATGTTCCTTTTACATTTCAAATGAAGGATAACGAACAAGATGGCCATCTTTACAAGTGGACTGAAATACTCGTATTCCTTTTGCTTGTTCTGATCAACTGGAAAAACTCTATATGGTTGGGACTCCACTCCACTGCATATAACTGTTCTCAAGTCTAGTAAATAGAAAGCAAAGAATCTAAGCCATCAGCCGTGGATAACCCAAAATAAAAGGCTACATTAATGGCATTGACTCATTAGTAGAGAAACTTCACCAGAAAGCATGTTAGAGCAGCCGTTCAAAGGTGGCAAAAGGAGTGCTTCACACATGATTACGCTCTGCACAATTTTACGTTAAGAAGCTCATGTTGCAAGAAGATTATCATATAAACGAACTGAGAAAACAAGTCAATAGCTTAAGACAACCTTGAAATGTGGTGGGATAATTGGAATCTCTCCAATCTTAATTGGAGGTCTAGGTTCAACCCCTGGTTGGAGAACCTTTTGATAGAGAGTGCTCTACCCCTTAGTGGGCCGACCAGGTGTGAATGCAGATCAATCCGGTCAATGGAGTTCAGATACAGATGGTTAAACCAGAAAAATAAAATGGTAGAAAGCCTAGGGGTGGGGTATAACCCTCTCATGATATAATTAGATTCTACAGAGGCTCATAGAGCTAATCGGTAACATACATAAACAGATATATACTAGAATATATACTGTTCAATTCGTACGTAGACACACATCTGCTGTCTTCTGTAATTTAACATACCATAAGTGGAATACTACAAACTTTTTTGAAACCAAATGGAATACTACAAACTACACTATTCCATAGATGAATTTACAGCAAACTGAGGATACCAGCTAAAGCTCCATCTCCGAGGAAAAGAGCACATGCATGCTTTGTAACAGCCATCTCTTTAGGCGGAAAATAGACCTGCATCTTCTGTAATTTAAGATGATAAAAACTGAGTCAGTAAAATAAGCTAGTCAAAGAATAAACTAATACAGTGTAGCATTTTAACAAGGAAAACTAGCTGCATGCCCCATTTTTCACAGTTGAGACATGTAAAGGAAAGAAGTGGCAAAAAGATCTGGTTGTTACTGATTGCAGCTAGAACTTAGCTTAACTCAAGGAACTACCACATGTATCAGGGACATTGAGAAGCAAGCACCACGATATGGCCCAGTGGGAAATTAGAAACCGTGAGGACTCATGGAAAGACCACTCTCCAGATGTCCAGATATTTTAGCCTTGCAGTTTGGACACATAAATCCAATTGAATCTGAATGAGCTTCTGTATCATAAGCTTCAAGCTTGAACTCCGCTCTGCACCACACACATACTGTTGAAAGCTGATCTTCCATGTTTAAGATGATTCCTCCAGAATCAAATCCAACCAATGCAGAAGCCTCTTCCATCGTTGATTCATTACCCAATCCAATAGAAGCTACAGGTAAAGATGGAGATTCATGACAAACATCAAAGCTGTATTCAAAGTGTTCTATCTCATCCAGCCTAAGCTCCTCAAACCCTGTTCCATTATCCAGATGCTGACCAATAGCAGAAAATTCGCCATTGTCCTGCAGAGGTTTTACGAAAAATAGATTACTAACCCATGAAATTAGGGACTTAGTTGAACAAGAGTTAACAGGAGTTATAGTATCTATCAAACAGAAAAATCATGAAATAAGCTAATATCCAGAACCTTGCTGCATAAAGCCCAAACACAACAGCGAGTACATTTGGAATTGCCAATAACAGTCATAATTCTCAAAGAATTAAAGCCTTCCAACAGTCAGGATAGATGAGATAATATAACACAAGTTAGATTAATATCAGCAAAATAAAGGGATAGTGACACGTTCACTACTTAAGTAGATGATACGAAGAGTCGGACAAAAAAGTTATAACATCTTAAAGTTTCCTAATGATGATAAACTGACGGATAAGAAGGTTTCGTCCTCGGTGCATCAGGTAGGTTGGGTTATCAATAAGCAGTAAAAAAAGTATCCAATGTTGATCAGTATCAACAGTGAAATGCTCGTGTGTTCCTGCTTGTTGCTTCTTTTTTTGGGCATATTCCAATGCTTATCAAACACGTGCTTTAACATAAAACCTTTCTTCTGAATGCAATAGTTGTCAGCCTGCAGATACATAGTTTGGACACTCTTATCTTCGATCTATATATTTTGTTTCCAGACAGATTGAAGTACGCACATGATAGCCTTGGCCAAGTTGACCTGAATAGTCATCATAACCAAGTCATAGCATTCTTCATTCTCACCTATGTTGGAGATGAACACAAGACAAAAGAGGCCCTAATACAAAAATTCCTAGGCAAGATAACCAAACTAAGTTTTTAAAAATCCACAATGATCAAGAATCAACGAAGTTGAGCATTTGTCAGAAACACAGAAAAGGTGGAAAGATTGCTTGATGCATTTTTTACAGGGAAAAATCAAAGAACAAGGTCGTCCTCAGCATCTATGAGATAAATGTATGACCTATACAGATGCAGAAAATGCATCTTTACCTTACTTGATCCTGAAAGAATGCCAGTGTTGTGGAATGGTTGCACCATAGGCTCTGAAAAGCTAGCTAACCCATCTTGAGTATAATTTTGCTGAAAAGTGAATTCCATAGTTCCTCTTGCATTGTTTCTCACATGGACTCCTACATGACCATTGTAACTACGCCTTTCTTCAAATACTTTATGGCAGAACCGGCATTCATATTTTCCATCTCTAATTATGACCCCATCACCTACAGATGGCCCAACCCTGTACCTTCTTGTGGTCCGCCGGTGAACTGAGAACAGATGCTGCAAATATGCATTCTTTTCTTCAAATGTCAAGTTGCATTTATAACATTCGAAAATGTCTTGAACTTTAACCTCAGGGAGATTATCCATCTCCATCAAGGAAACTTCACTGAGATGTAGGTCTAGAGTAGATGAACTGGGTACAACTGCATGTGCAACTATGTCTTTCTTTGCCACATCACCTTTTTGAAGAGAATGACAATTTTTTTGGATGTTTGTTGACAACACCAAACTGGTATCACCGTGGAAGATATTTAGACTTTTAGAAACAGTGTCATCAACCTGCTGAGTGAGCTGGTTTACTTCACCAGACGAAAAATGGGACTGCAAGTATGATGAAGCCTCTCTGCATGATATAAACTGTTGGCCAGTAGGGCTAGCAGAGAAAATGCCAAATAAGAAGCAAATACTGGACTTAGCACACACACAAAAAAGAGGGGCACTAAACATCTTATAATTAGGACATAAATGCTGTTCCAAATCAATCAAGCAGCCTATCAAGTGAATTATTATCATGAATACAAAACTCGGTAAGTCAATTACTAACAAATTAGGAAGTTCAAATATGTTACACCCCGTGTTTACAGGACGTGTTTTAAGAACGTACGTAAGAACTCACAAGTGAAGAGATTTGAGACTTGTAAAAATTTATCGGAATTATGAGATTGCCGGAAAATGAACATTGTGACGAATGGGAGGGCGACACGTGTCACCCCCCCTTAGAATGCCTTGGACGAAATTGAGCATGGACACAATGGTCATTTGACCCTTGTTAGGAAGACAAGTCTTGCTTGTAGTCAAGCTTGAGAAAGTTGACTTGGTCAAGGACCCACAAGGCTTGATATTAAATGAGACCTCATCCTAGCCACCCATTTGGTTACATCTTGACCCTCCATGTCCCTTTATAATACTACTAGTAGTGAGACAAGTTCCATACTTAGCCAAAATTTACACAAATTGGAAGAACAAGCATAGAAGCTCTCGGGTTTGGGTCCAAGAAGAAAGAAAAAATTGTGTTCCTTGTCCATTCAACTCCACACTTTAAACCAAGGTTCTTGAGGGTAGTGTAAGCATATCTCAATAGAAAAATCCCGGAAAAAGAGAGTTTTCGTATTAGTCGCAAAGTGAAAACCTAGTGGCTTTCTAGGTTTTGGATTGGAAGTTTGAGGGAAAGTTGTTGGTAGGGTTCTAAGGGTCTCAAGTTGCGGATCGTGTCTTGAAGAGTCTCTAAGTTGCTAAGGAGCGACTTCGGATTTGGAATTGGATTGAGATTCGTTGAGGTATAATCTTGTTCTTTGAAAGTATTACGAGATTATTCTTTTTGTTGTTGTTAGCTTTGTATGTTGCAAGCATGAGATTGTTATATTGAAGTTATAAAGATTATGGATTGATTATAGCCTTGGAAATCCGAAATGTAATGTAAGCCATGACTAAGTTGAATTACAATTTAATCGTTAGAACCGTCGCATGTCATTGACTTAAGGATTATGGTTATTATAATCAAATGCGACTTGTTATCATGTTATGCTACAAATTTGGGTTGAAATGTAATTGTGAGCCAATTGGGGCTATTTAGTTAGTCATTTGTATTGGACTACCTGCTATATTGATTGTGAGCGATTGCCAATTTTGTTTAGTTGGTCATTTGCATTGGATTATCTTCTATATTGTTGTGAGTCAATTGGGGCTGTTTGGTTATTGTATTTCGACCTTGGAAAAGGTAGCAAAGTAAGTAGAAACAAAGGAGGTGCTGTCCGATTTTCCGTAGAATTTAGTGACTTAGCACTTAGAATATTCTACGTTTGAAGTAAGAGGTTAATGGACGTATTGTGACCATGATAGGTTGAAGTACTTAGTATAGCGTATCCTACTTGAATAATGGAATAGCTCAAGGTTGAAGTACTTTGGAGCATTTTGCTACTTGTCGACAATCGTCGCGAGGTATGTGAACCTCTTCCTTCCTTTGGCATGATTCTATGTATGAAATATACATGTAGTAGTATTTCATGATTCCGTCTACTCTTAGAAGTTAAGAGGTAGTTATGTTAATTTACTCTATGTAAAAGCTACGTCTAAGAAATCCTAAGTCCTTATCAAGTCTTATGGGGGATGTTGGTAAGAGTCGTTAGGAAGTATTTGGAGTCGAGTTGACTTGGCTAATTCTGTACGAATGAGAATAAGTATCGAACAAGCCATTGCAGTTAATAAAGGAAAATGTAATGACAATTAATTATGTTAAAACAAGTAGAATTCTCCATCTGCATAAGCTAAGATAAGACAAAATTGTATTACATTTTCTAGATCATGGCTACTTGAATAAGATCGTTATAAATAAGTATAACTTATTCACACGCACCTAAGTATATGTTACTTAATTTAAAAGAGTTTACGTATGAAGTTTTTAAGACTTTGAAACTTGTTTTCTTAAAAGTTAAGAGACTTGAAGTATTTTGAAAGCTATGTGATTTGATTTGAAAGTATAAGTCTCTTGGTTATAAAAAGAATGAATTAGTTTAAGGCATAAAGTTAGTATGGCGGCTTTATGGGAAGTTAGTTATAATAACTTTATGGGAGGTTAAGAGAATGGTTTTCTTCAAGAGCATAAACAAGAAATGATTTGAAATAAAGAAAGGCAAATTGTTTTAAAAGTACCAATTGCTTAAAGTCTTTAAGAAAGAAGTCACTTGATTTAGAAGCCGGTAATTGTATTTCTAAAAAGGTATTGTGACTTGTCCTGAAAGGTAGAGATGACTTGATACTACGGTTGTTAGTATCTGGGAAGTTTTATTTGAAAAAGAGTCTTTCTAAAGGAGTAGAGGTGTACACGTTGGGCAAGATACCTTTACGCGCACTATATGACATTATCGACCCAGACGGGCCGGCAAGATACCTTGCAGGCGACTATATGACATTATCGACCAGACGGGCGGAAGTATACCTTTACGCGGACTATATGACATTATCGACCCAGACGGGTAGGCGAGATACCTGCACGCGCACTATATGACATTATCGACCCGAGACGGGTCGCAAGATACCTTACGCGCACTATATGACATTATCGACCCGAGATGGGCGGCGTGATACCTTTACGCGCACTATATGACATTATCGACCGAGACGGGGCGGCGATACCTTTACGCGCACTATATGACATTATCGACCCGAGATGGGTAGGCGATACCTTTACGCGCACTATATGACATTATCGACCCAGACGGGCCGGGCGATACCTTATGGGCGGACTATGTGACTTTATCGCGTCCCGTGTTGGTAGGCGAGATAGTGTCCTCCGTAAAGCGACTGCATCAGGTTGTGTAAGGTAAGTAGGTTATATGGTAGTGAACTTGATGATTTTCCAAGTAAATGCGTAAGAAGTGACTATAACCTTTATTGAGAAATGGGAAAAGATAATAAGGTACGATTAAGTTCACGAGGGGGTAATGATAGGGTAGGCTCAGGTATTTACTTCTTTTACACTTACCCCTGTCATGCTTTTATACAGATATGTTTTAATTGTTGTACCTTATTTCCGTTCCATATTCTGCACTGTTATCGACTTCTTCGGGCCGCGTCATGTCCGCAGTTATAGGTACCTGTGTTGGTGATCCTTGCTCGTAGGATCTCGGTTGATTTGGGAGAAAGCTCCATTTGCTCCGGAGGCTTATCTCTTGGTACAGTTTTTCCCTGAGATTGTAGATTCACGTTTATTCAGGGGTATGGCGGGGCCCTGTCCCGCCACAGTTGTTATGTTAAAACTCTTAGAGGTCTGTAATCACATTTTGTGGGTCTGTTTGTAAAAGAAATGAGGCAACTGCTTCGGTTATATATTTATGTCCAGGAAGGTAGCCCTATCGGCTAACCTGTTGTCTTACTTCCGTTGTTTTATTATGAGTTTCATGTATTGTTCCGCTGATCTTCTCTGATGTATACCTGAAAGGGTGCCCAGGTAGGGCACCAGTCGCGGTCCCGGGGTCGGGTCGTGACAAAATATATAGCATTTGAACTGAAAATCCTGCATATCCATCAACCATCGGCCACCAAACGGACCCCATGTTATGTCCTTACATGATTACAACTGCAAAATTTAATGTGATCCAGATCAATAGTGTTAAAGGCTTTCTGACCCACCACAACAGAGCTTCTGGTTGCTTTCCCAAAATACAAAAGACGAAAAAAGAGAAGTCTAATGTTCTCAAGAGCTTCAAGTTTTTGTCCTAAATCTTTCTTAACAATCAAAATGAACTTGATAAGGGAAGGACTGTCTAGTGAAGACTTCACCTCCGACCATGAGGTTGAAGATTCGAGTCAACTAGGGAGCAAAGTGGGAAAGGGCCATTGGACAAAAGGCCTGGTGCTAGTTTTGCCAATATTTCATTCTTCATATTCCAGAGAAGAAACTCTAGGACAATAATTCATTTATTTGCACCTAGCTACTATACAGGAGCTTATTCAAGGTAGATTCAAGATTTCAAGTTAAAAGTAGGTTTATATTAATCAGCTAAAATGAGTTCGCAGTGAAATTGAGCGATTATCTAAATCTAAGTAATTATGCTAAATCTGGTAATACTTCATCTCAGCTAACGCTTGCATCCACTAACTTGAAAATGGTGATCTTCAAGATGCAACACAATCATTTACCTACTTCACCGATCCTAGAAAATTCAACAAGCGGAATTATTCAATCATTCCTAATGTCCTGCATGTAGGCTGGATATGCTTAGGATTGGGATTCCATGAGCTATGGTACCCGGATCTTGAGGAAGAAACCTCGTGGGAGCCATCCCATCCCAATAGCATGCATTGTATCAGTACATATACTTCCGGGGATCAAACATAAAGTATGCACAAACTCATCAAGGAACTGACAAATTTTCACAACAAAACATGCAATTTCATGGTACTTCAACAACCACGTGAAATGAAATTGAAAACAAAATCTGCGTACATCAAGATAGTGTTTAACAAACATGCAACGGAATAATGATTAGCATGTCCATCGAAGATTAGCAGTCCATACTACGCAATCCCAAAGTAAACACCAATGACCCGCATAGCCATAATGCATAAAAGCTTATAAATGAACATGTAATTAACAAGCAAAAGTAAGGAAAACATAACAACCTCACATATCTACAACAATAAACCCAAACGCGATTGTCCCGTCTTCGTAAGGCTAACAAGAGCTTCCAACCAATAGGCAATGTATCACCAAATTCACTAGCATCAACATATTTCCTCCTCTTCCTTCTACTACACCACTGCCCTTCCAAATCCCTAACAAATCCAAGTACCTCCTCTTCAGTCTTTAACCCAACAGTCCTTTTCTCCAATTCTCCATTATATAATTTATCCCCATTACTTTCCAAATTGTTTAAATCCACCACCTCACCATTTTTATTTACAATTTCCACCCCATTCTTCTTATTAGCCTTCGGTTTTCGTCCTCTTTTCCTCTTTTTATCACACTCGTTCATTAAAATTAGGGTTTTTTCTTGAATTAGGTTTTTTTCTTGTATCCCATTAGTATCCAGCTGTGTCGCCGGAGAATTGACAGGTGGCGGCGTCGGAAGCGGTGGAGGTGGTGGTGGTGGAGAGTTAGAATTAGGGTTGTGAATGAAGTACTTAAGGAAATGAAGAATTGCGTGAGTTTCCGGGTCGGAAGTGGGACCGGATTTGGGTTGTGAAGTGGAAGGGTGATGACCTGGCATGCGAGAACGGTGGTGTTGGTGGCGGAGACGGGAATATGTTTGACGGCGGCTACCAGCGGATTCATTGAATAAGGAACGATCAATTTGGGGAATAACGACGTCGTCTGTACGTCGGAGATTGTAGGCTGAGTCAGAGCAAAAGGAAAGTGTTTGGAGCTCCGATTGGGAAAGTTTACTTATGTCTATGTGGGCCAATGCTTCTAACTTGGGCCCACATGTGGATGCAACTGTCGCCATTTCCGAGGAAGAGCTGTTATTTACTTACAGGTGATTCCATTGTCGGAGGACGATAACTAAAAGGACGGAATATATAGTATTACTATTATGGTCATTAGTCAAATACATTGTAACTTTTTAGTTATCGGATTAGGAAACTAATCTCTGTATTAAAATTGGGATCCTATTTATCCACCATTTAATTAATGGCGATATAAATATTATATTAAAATTTTGATATTAAAATGTTATATTAAAATATTAAATTTACATCTAAAAAGTATTCTGAATCACAATATTTATGTCTAAAATGTTTTGATTTTTTTTGTCAATTGAAAGATTATTTAGCTTCTTAAAGATTCACTCACTTTCAGATATACTTAAATTTCGATTCGTTGTTTCAGAAGGAAAAGGAAAGACAGAAAATTTGCGCTTACGCGCTTGCCATTCATGTCGTGCTTTCGGTCCGGAGTTGCGGCGCTACTTCCCATCTCGTTAGAAAACTAGCCATATCGATCTAGGTAAGTGTTGACAATGAAAAGGTATAAAAATATCATATAAAAAATGTATGATAAAAAAGTTCCGTGAGAGTGCATGGTCAATTCACACCTAAAGCACCTACGTTTCTCTTGTAGCTACTATAATCACAACCTAACTTGTATGAGATTCAACAATAGAAATTACTGATAGTCATGAGGGAGGGACATCCTCCTATAATAGTTAGCAGTATTGAACAAGCGAGTCATCGGTCCGAAGAAAGAAAAGGTCTTTCTAACAAAGGCGATTTTGTTCATACTTCAGACGATCTGGAGTTAGAACATTTATAGAATAAATCCAATGCTGAATTCTTAGTAAAATATGCATTACTATAGTACTTATATATTTTGGGATTGCCTAAAGTAGAAAATTAAAGAAATATCAAATATAATCAATTCTTACCTTTGTAATTATAACAAGAACGTTCTTTTTGTTGGCAAATTCTCGCTTAAACCTTAATTTGCTACAAAGTATAAAGTTTACAACTTACCACGTAAATTTTCTTCCAATTTTAAAGTGTTATTATCACATGAAAGAGTTTGAGAAATAAAAAAAACTAAACGGGACAAAAAAAATTAATAGTTAATTAGCTAAAAAAAAGTAAAAATAAAATTCAATTGAGTCATTTTACTTCGATCACATAACGTTTTGATAGAAGGATAATTATATTTGGCACATTTCTTATTTCAAGATCTCTCTTACTAATTGGAATAAAAAAAAATAGATTTATTCCGTCCAAAATGAGAATGGGCTAGAGTTATGAACTTATAATATGATGATTGAGTCGATTCCGTGACTTGCAAGATCATATGATTGACAATAAAAATAATTAAATAACGACTTGCACTATTAGTTTGTACCACTTATCCTTGCACCACTGATTGGTCGATTCAACATCCCCACTTCCACTACTTCCATTATTTCTACCCCCACTTCTATCACCCTCTACACCTCCACCTCTTGTGCTTCTACGATTACTCCTACCTCCCCTATTACCATCATTATTATCACCTGCATTGAAATCACCTCCATTGACATTATCTCCATTGGCATTATCTATATTTGCATTATGTTTATTGGCATTAGGTCCGGTTATTGCACTCCCTCGTGCACGTCTTGTTGAACTTCTACCATCGTTATTATCACTTCCATTGACATTATCTTCGTTGGCATTAGGTACAGTTCTCGCACTCTCTCGTGCACGTCTTCTTATATTTGTATCACCATTATTATCACCTCCACTAACATTTTCTCCATTGGCATTAGGTCCAGTTCTAGCGCTATACCCTCGTCCACCCCCTCTCTCACCTAAAATTTTTCACGTCCTTCTCTATGTCTGTTAGTTGGTGGCCTTCCACGTGGACAAACATCTCTTGGTTTCTTATGTATGTTAAATTATCATCATCTGAATCATCACTACCAACGTCTGGCATAATCATATCATCCTCCCAATTTAAATATGCAGTCAATCTGGCTTTCATTACATTTTTAAAGTCTCGAATTTTCACATCACTATCCAATGCAATATCACAGATCCTGTCAAACCATTTCTTCAACATATTATATATTTTGAACTCATCAGTCATGGTTGGGTAGCCCCGTGAAAGAATTTCTTCAGGTGGGACGAATGATATCTCTTCTCCACCTTCCCATTATATACCTCTCGAGGAGTCTGTCAATCCCTTTTTATCATAACTTTTAGTATATGACAACACACCATGTCAGAATTTTACAATTATATTTTAAATATGGCCCACTTGGTATGTATTCCATTCCACCAAGTACACAAATTGATTTCCATTAAAACTATTTTTAATCACCTTCCACCACTTCAACATCTTGATGAATGCTCATCTCACAGTGAAACAACTTTTGTATGCTCCATGAAAATATTATATATTGTACGAGTGTAATGAATTTGTAGTTGTTCCTCCCACTTGAATTTAAATAAAACTTTTGTTTTTGTATACCTAGAGTTAAATTCATCATTTATCTCTATCATACTTTGCTCTCAAAGTTATCTTGTATTGCTCAACAAACTGCTTCACTAATATAGCCATCAAGTAAAGCATGCGTACCCTCACACCTTTTTGTGGACATCAAACCAGCCCAAAAATAGTGCTTTAGGTATACAAGAACCCATTTCTCATTTTTCAAAAATAGATTAAAGAACCATCTTCTATTTTCTAAGCCATATTTTCAATAAATGCCTCCCATTTTCCAACAAATTCCTCAATAGTATTGCTATCAAGTATTACAGATTTAAATTCAATCCTTGCAATTTTATCATTATAAACTCGCTTTAGCCTGAAAGGCAACTTTGTGAAAATGTGCCAAGCACAATATATGTAGATTGCGTCTGGCATCACTTCTCTGATAGCTGCCTTAATACTCTCACAATGATCTGTCAAAATAGCGGTTGGAGGTACATTATTCATGGCTCTAAGCCAAGTAGAGAAGACATATTTGTAAGTTTTAGCATCCTCACTTGTAATCAAAACACATCCAAAAAGTATGGACTGTCGATGCTGATTCACACCAACAAATGAAGCAAACGATATGTGTCATTGATTCACAAGATAGGCCGTATCAAAACATATCACACCACAAAATTCACGATATGCATACTTACAATGTGTATGAACCCATACACAGTTATGGAGCCTGCCAAAATTATCGGGATCTACTGCATAGAGAAACTCCCCTATCTTTAATCTGCATCTCAAGCTTCTCTGTGCAGAACAGTCCTTGGGGGTATATCTCAAAATTTTAGGACCACCAGCTTGAACTTCCAAGAGTCTTATGCTCTTTGAAGGTCGCGAGTCTGCAATGTCGTGAGCTACAAGCTGCCTCTTCAAACTCTTGCTCACTTTCCTGTGTAAGGGCATAAAGCGTGATAGTGCGTATCCAACACATGATTATGCTCTCCAACAACCTTAGTAACACACCATGATCCATCATGCATCAAAACAATATTAATTTAAGCTTTACAGTCAACTATTTTGCTCTGTTTCTTTTGTTTTTCTTTCCTTGCGTTATCACAAGCAAAGACAACATAATTAGCTGTATTACTACATTTGTTTTACCGATATTTTTTTTTGAACACACCAAATCCTTTCAATCATCTGTAAAATGCAAACATTGAATCTTTACTTATGAATGTCATCCCTGTTCATGAGTAAATGTATCCTCATTCATTCCTTCTCCATCTTCATATTCATCTGTCACATGATCCTCATATTCATCTTGATCCGGCATAGAATCCTCTTCGTCTTCCTACCATTGATCAGGAATATTTACCTATTCCTCTACACGCATCAAATTGAGTCCTTCATCCTCGTTGTCCAAATGGATCTGGACCACCAATGAAACTCCCGTCTGAATCTTCACCTTCTCCACCACAACCATTAGCGAGCAAACTATCATTATCTTCAATCCCTAAAACATTATTCAAGGTTACCCTTAAATTATTATCAACATTTTCATTGTTGTTGTTGGGTCCCGTGGGCTACGGATTCGTAAAAAGTAAGATTAAAATCGCAAAACTATTAAAAAACAAAAACAATCACTGGATGTTGCGTGATGTTGGAGTCGGCGAATGACTTTGTAATAAAACAGAATAAACCTTGTAGAGTTTATGCAGCAGAAAAAATAAAGAGACACAAGGTTTATATTTTCAATGGTATATATAAATATATTCCTTGATGGTCAGTGACCAAAAGAATTGTATAAATTATATACAATTACAAAGAATTTATTTTTACAAATTAAGCGTTACAAACGAAAAAGAAATTACAAATAAAATGAAGTCGCAGATGACTTCACCTAAAGTTACAAAATCTAAAAGATAAAAGACAACATCTTACATCTTAATTACAATCACTTAAATAATAAGCTTAATCTAGAATAGAGATAGCGATTGCAATGTGGGACAAGATGTTGTTAAAACAACTTTAGGCTAAAA
Source organism: Przewalskia tangutica (assembly GCA_029844215.1). Classification (NCBI taxonomy): domain Eukaryota; kingdom Viridiplantae; phylum Streptophyta; class Magnoliopsida; order Solanales; family Solanaceae; genus Przewalskia; species Przewalskia tangutica. The sequence continues at coordinate 9,113,664 of CM056721.1, read as the reverse complement.
TGTTGATCCAGTTTTCTAAGATAAAATCCGAGAGCTCTCTTGGAAGTTCTTCTTCTCTAAATCTGGATATCGATACTTGTGAAGATATCCTCTATTTATAGTGTTGAGCTTCCCTTGAAATCCTCACTGATGGTTGCGGAGGTTGAACAAAGATGGCAGCAGCTTGGACCGAGTCTTCCTCCTGAAAATCCTCAACGATATGGACTTGGTCATTCGCTGCTTTCTCTCCACGTTTTGACTTTGTCTTTTACCACGTTTTAAACACAGCAATCTGGTAAGCTTGCCTAGGTCATTTTTACTCGCAGAACTTTCAATCGCTTAGGAAGAATAGGCAAAATAGTTACAGAGATGTTGGCAGAAATGTTGTCGCAACATCGCAGGCAACATCCTGAAGATGTTGTCTTGTGCTTTCGCAGTTGTCACAATATCCTATCCAACATCAACAATCTCCCCCTTTTTGTCTTTCTTCACAAAACTCCATACGATGCTAAAATGACTATGATACTAAATCTTGATGTAGTCCTCGATAATCTAAGAAACAGTAAGATTAGTGTTGTGCTCCCCCTTAACCTGCAGTTACAAGATTTCAAGCAATGTGATATCGATGTTATGGTAAGTTAGGAGTTTATGTTATGTATGTAGTGACTTACTTACAACAGATGCGTAATCAATCTACAGCCATAACACTAATCCACATCAGGCAAACGTATATATATAAATAGAAAATAAGTACAAACATATATCTGCCAAAAACATACCTAAATATCCCATAATTAAGTATTACACACAAAAAAAAAATAGTATCCAAATGTCAGTTAAAAAAAGTCAAACCATTAACCAAATGATTGTTTACATAGTAGAGATCGAGCAGCATCAATATACTATCACCACCATCTTCATCTTCATCTCTTCTCCCCTTGCTTGCTTGACTCTGCACCATCTCCCCCTTTCTGTTTGCTCCTTCCTTCAGCAGAAACTGCATCAGCACCTCCCCTTTTTGTGAAGAAAACATGTCCTCATAGTAGCTTTTTGCACGCACAAGCTCCAAAATTTGTCGATCGAGTTCAGCAATGTGCTTCCTTAGCCAATCCTTAGACACAGGGACAGTACACTCGATGTTGTCAGAAATGTTGGTAACATCTTGTGTTGGTTCAGTGGCAACATGCTGCGATATTTTGGTGTCCCAGTTTCTTTCTTCTAGGGCAAGTCTATGACTCTGTCTCTGTTATCCACTACTGCTATTTGTACTGAATAACCATCTAAGGGTTTATTGATGCGCGATTTATGCACACACTAAACGCAAGTGCACGTGTCGTGACAAGTAATATAGTCTAGAAGACCGAGTTATCGTCCTCAGGAATTAGTGTCCAATTATCAAACTCTATTCTATGGTATCTATTTGGTGACCGATAATTGATGAATTGTTTATAACTATAATTATAGATGCTAACTAAATTACTTTATTTTACTTCAAATATGATGGAAATAGGGCTTTCAAATCTCCTCAACTATCCGCTCATCTTACTTGTTAATGCAATTAATTATGGTTCTTCTTCTATTTTGAGACAACAGATTAACTAAGCCGTTTTATACTCCTGTTAAGGTAATATAAACACTCAACCCCAATATAGAACTCTTCTACCTTTCGGTGACAAGATTGACTATAAAGGAGGATTAAGAGCAATAACCTATTAAACTACACAAGTATCGGGGTACTTTCGTCCACGATTTAACCTATGTTTATTCAACTATAGCATATTCACAATCTCCCCTTTCGGCTTTCGATTAGAAATCATATAGATTATGATAATTAGTGATCAATTAATTATCAAGCATTCAAGACAAATATTGAATAAATCTCAACAATGATAAGAAGAAGCCAAAACATGCATTAATTCATAAGAATGAGTTTCAAGTGATTTGATATGGAAAGCCCTAAATTAAGTTAGTTCCTAGCCATAGACATGTCAAGAACTAAACTAATATCCAACATAAACTATAAAGAAATAAAACAAAGAACAAAGAAATTACACAAAAGTAGTCTCCAATCTTGATCTCCAAGTTTGTGATGAATTGGACAAGGTTGGAACCCTTAATCTGACCTAGAAAGATCCTTTTTATAGCCTCCAAAACATTTTCCAACTTTTCCTTCTAGGCTGGCGTTTCCATTCAATTTGGCGGAATTTCGCGCCAGCGCCAGAAACCTGCGACTCTGTACTTTGGGCGCGGCCTCAAGTCTGGTATTTGGGGCCATGGCCACGCTCGCTTCTTGCCCGGATCGCCAACTTTCTAGCTTTTTGAGCTCTGAAACCTCTGTTTCTGCCCTCTTTTCGCTCATTTTCGCCAATATGCCACTTTAAACCATTATGACTCAAAAGAAAGAAAATCTATCCTAAGACGACACGTATTTGTACAAAAATAGGCAAAAGACTAACTAAAAATGACTCAAAAGGTGTATATAAAATACACCGATCATTTATTCAGTTTTTCTCCTTTCAGAGTCTTGAAGTTTTGGTTCAGCAGTATTTGAAAAATGAGATAGGGGTATGGAAGAGCAGAGTTAGATTGTCTTTCAGTCAAGTTTGTGACATGGTTGAAAATCAGTGTTCCAAGATCAACTCTATAGTTTCTTCCTAACGTATACAGTAGGGTTGTTTGGTCAAGGGTAACAACAATTTCATTCACGGAGGGCAACCGATTATCTATGGAAATTCTATGCAGGGTTGCAAACAGTGATGTGAGCCTCGACACTGGACTGCGAGAAGCTCAAGTGGTGATCAAATTTCTAGTAAGGTATTTGATCATTTCATTCAATTCTTCAGCAGTGGGAGTAGCTTCTGGGGTTCTAACAACATGAGGGGTCCCTAGTATGGTATTTATGATGTCAGGGTTAAAATTATACACCTTATTGTAAAGATACACTCTCCCAAATTTCTTTGAAGTTGTGTCTCTTACAAGGTGTGTCAGATTAGCATAGAACACCCTAACAACCTTCTCACAGTAAGGATTCTTTTCAGTTACAAAGCTCAGAACCCTATGACTACTTAGAAAATCAATCAAATCATATTCTGAAAATGAAGATTCATCTATCACCTTTTCACTTCTGATGCCTCTATTCTTAAACCAATTCCAATTATTGAGCATGTTTTACTGTGGAACAAAAAAGAGTAAGGCATTACCTTAGAATCTGATTCGGATTATGGTTTTTCTTGTTCTGGTGGTGTGGCTTCCGGTGTTGCTTCAGATGTTGGGGCAACATAGTCAGGATCAACTTCTTTTTCCTTTGTTGCCTTCGATGTTGAGGCAACATTTGAACCTAGGTTCCAGTATGTTCTTCGCACTCTCTTGGGTATGAAGTTCCTTAGAGGAGTGTCGTCAGACATTTCCTCTTCTCCTTCCTTTTCGGCTTCGGTTGGAGTGGTTGCAGAAGTTGTCGGACTTTTGGGTGGATTGAAGTCGGAATCAGTGTTGGTGGAGGTTGTGGACTCAACAGGGAAATTTGACTCTTTAACAAAGAAAGTCGACTCTGTCCTGGTCCTTTTGGCAGTTTGCTCTTCGCCGAATCTTCTTTCAAACACCTTTTTCGACCTTCGAGTCAGCATTGATGACTGTGATTCTCTTGACACGAGGTTTGTAAAGTCAGATGTTATATCAACATCTATTGGGTTCTCCGAATCTCTAGGGTAACACACATTTAAAGGCTCATCGGAACCCGGGAAAATCAGAGCTACACTTGCGTCTTCCTCAGAAGGTTTTTCTTCATCGATGGCTTTGTAATGTTTATACATTTTGTGGCTGTTTGGTGGACTTGTTAACATGGGAGAATACTCTTTTGATTTGGAAGATTGGAAAGATTTTGGGGATATGGACATGGGAGAGGGTTTTGAAGAGTTGGGCGTATTTGAAAAACTGGCGGTGATGTTTGGGCTGCCATTTGATGGTTCGATTTGGTGGCTGACTGATGTGACAGTACAGACGCAATAATGGGATTTTTAATCAAGGTAATCTTCAATTTACACATAAACTATTTTTCTTAAATTTAGGTAGTGGAAAATATTTGAACTCTTCACATACCCAAAACAAAGGTTTTCATATGGCACAAGGCATTTTAAAAAAAAACAGTCCTCCACTATTTTTGGATTTTCATTATTCACAGAGACGTTTTTCATAACACAACCCAAAAAAAAAAAAAATCAAGATTGAGCAATGTATTGGAATACAATATTGTGAACGATGTTGGCAACATTTTCAAGTTTTCACAAGCATTTTGAGACTTCAATGATTTTTTGATTTGACAAATAGTTTTCCGTTTATGTTCCCTATGAAACTGATCACTGGACAGATGTGACATTTTACCATTGTCCTTAATCAACTTAGTTGAACACATATGGATAAAAAAAATATTAAGGAATTTTCAACCTTCTTGAAGCACATGGTACTCCTATAGAATAGGAACGGTACCAAACTTAGAGCTTTGCTCTTTTTGTATAAAATCAAATCTTTAGTTGAGGCTTCGCCTTCTTATGATACTCCATTTTTATTACATGCATCATCACAGAGAATGGTATCACCTTCAAACCTTGTCCTTGTGAAGTCAAGCTTGATTCTTTTGAAAAAATTGTGCAACATTACATACAACCTATATCATGTACACCGACCCAAATGGTAAATGTTACCCAGAATGTTAGGTCAACATTTAGGACAACATCTACCTTGCCTGTCTTATTTTCAGAGAAACAAAGACCAAGAGATTTTTTTCAAGCTAAAAAATCTCTCATGATCTAAGAATTTGATAAAAATATCAGCTAGTTGTGAAAGAGTATCAACATGTTCGATTTGAACTAGCTGTTTTTCTACTAAGTCTCTTAAAAGTTAAAAAGGATGCCTTATGTCAATGTGTTTTGTACGTGAATGCTGAACAGGATTTTTGGAAATATTAATAGCACTCAGATTATCACATTACAAAATCATAGAGTTATTAGAAACGTCATAGTCATCAAGCATATGTCGTAACCAAATTAGTTGAGCACAACAACTTCCGGCTGTCACATATTCGGATTCGGAAGTCGAAAGTGACACGCAATTTTGTTTACGACTGTACCATGAGACTAGATTGTTGCCAAGATAAAAACAACCACCATTATTTCTTTTCCTATCGTCGACATCACCGGCCCAATCTGAGTCACTATACCCTATTAGATTATGATTAGTATCTCTAGAATACCAAATTCCAGAGTCACTTGTGCCGGCAATATATCATATGATACGTTTCACGGCATTAAGATGAGATACCTTGGGACTGACTTGGAACCTGGCGCAAACACACACATTAAACATGATATCCGCGCGACTGGCAGTAAGATATAAGAGGCTACCTATCATATATCGGTACAATGTTGGGTCAACATCTTGTCCAACATCGTCTTTACTTACTTGATGTGTAGAGCCCATTGAAGTTTTCATGTGTTTAGCATTTTTCAGACCAAACTTCCTAACAAGATTCTTGGCATACTTGCTCTGGGATACAAAAATCCATTCTTCCACCTGTTTAATCTGCAAGCCTAAGAAAAATGTTAGTTCTCCAATCATGCTCATTTCAAATGTTGTAGACATCACTTCGACAAATGACTTTAAGAGGGATTCGTTAGTCGAGCCAAAGATGATATTATCAACATAAATTTGAGCTATGATTACATCTACTCTGTGTCTCTTAATGAATAGAGTATTGTCAGCTTCTTCACGGATAAAACCAAAATCAATAAGAAAGTTAGTTAAACGACCATACCATGCACGTGGTGCCTGTTTTAGACCATACAAAGCTTTCTTGAGTTTGTATACATGTTGTGGATGGTGAGGATCTTCGAATCCTTTTGGTTGTTCAACGTATACTTCCTTGTCCAAGTATCCATTGAGAAATGCACCTTTAATATCCATTTGGTGCAAGGTAATTTTTAGATAACAAGCAATAGCAAGAAGTAATCTTATTGATTCAAGTCTAGCCACATGTGCAAAGGTCTCGTCATAGTCAATACCTTCAACTTGTGTATATCTTTGAGCAACAAGTCGAACTTTGTTCCTCACAATCTGCCTTAACTCATCTGATTTGTTTTTGTATATCCACTTAGTTTCAATAACATTGGTGTTGTTGGGTCGTGATACCAAATCCCAAACCTCATTTCGGGTAAAATGCTCAAGCTCATCTTGCATAGCTTGTATCCAAAAATTATCTTTCAACGCTTCCCCAATATTCTTAGGTTCCAATGTAGATGTAAAACAAGAAAGATTAACATGTTGGTATATGGTGGACATGCACACATACCTTACCATCTCTCGGTAATTGACTGGTTCGTTCTCCCTCGTTCGCCTCTGCTAAAAAACTCCCCCTATCACTAGGTCGGGTGGATGGTTTCTCCTAATCCTCGATGGAGAGTCTCTTCTTACTTGATTATTCAGCTCCGTAGCAGACTCCTACTCAACTTCATTCCCTATGTTTCTTCTTAAGGTTCAGATGTGACTTCTGGTGTTGGGTAAACATTTGGGTCAACATTTGATGCTTCAGTGATTTGCTCCTCTTCTACTGCAACCACAATGTTGTTTTCTGAGTATCTTCCAGGTATGTCCAGTAGATCATCAAAAATCACATTGACAAACTCCTGAATGGTCTTTGTCCGAAGGTTGTATATCCAGTAAGCATGGATATTCTGAGAGTAGCCGACAAATATTCCATTGTCGCTCTTAGAGTCGAACTTGGCCAGTTTATCACTGTCATTAAGAATATAGCACACACACCCAAAGACATGAAAATACCTCACTGTAGGTTTCTTTCCATTTAGCAGTTCATAGGGTGTCATTCTGGTCCCTGGCCGAAAGTAGACTCTATTACTTATATGACATGTTGTGTTCAAGGCTTCTGCCCAAAACCTCTTTGATAATTGCTTAGAACTCAACATTGCTCTTGCCATCTCTTGTAAAGTTCTGTTCTTTCTCTCGGCAACCCCATTTTGTTGAGGTGTTTTTGGTGCCGAAAATTCATGAAATATGCCTTTCTTTTCACAAAATTTTGCAAAGGTTTGATTTTCAAATTCCTTTCCATGATCAGATCTTATTCTGAAAATTGAAGAACAAAATAAATTCCTAATTCTAGAGTGAAGAGTTTTAAACATCTCAAAGGTTTGTGATTTTTCCTTTAAAAAATATATCCAGGTAAATCTGGAAAAATCATCAATAATCACATAAGAGTATATAATTCCTCCTAGGCTATCTACCTCAATTGGACCCATAAGATCCATATGCAATAATTGGAAACAATGAGACGTACCTGAATGTTGTCCGTCATGTTGGACAACATTATGAGAGACTCGGGTCTGCTTTCCCATCAAACAATCTTCACATAATGTCTTATCTTTTGTATCCAGTCTGGAATGTCTTTAACAGCTTCAAACGAGATCAGTTTCTCCAAGGTGCCGTAGTTGACATGTCCCAATTTCTGATGCCAAGGTGTCAAGTCACCTACCTTTGCGGAGTTGCAAACTTCTTCTCTATCTACTAGATATCAGTTATCTCCGGTTCGGGTTCCTAACATGACAGACTTGTTTGCAGAATCTGTAACTTTGCATCCAAGTTTGTTGAATTTCACCTCTAGATCGTCATGACATAGTTGGCTTATGCTAAGGAGATTAGCAACTAAACCTTCTACATGAAGCACATTCTTCAAGGCTTGTACATTCGGAACATTAAGAGTTCCTCTACCAATAATCTTACTCTTACTCCCTCATCCAAAGGTCACGTACCCTCCATTGAATGTTTCATACTCCTTCAAGAGACTTTTAGTACCTGTCATATGACATGAGCATCCATTATCGAAGTACCAAGAACCTGTAAGTTAGTACGCAAGTGTTACACTCGTAAGTTTAAGGCGATAATTAAGAACGTCATTAAGAAATAAGATACGGATATTGGATATAAAGTATATATATATATATATATATATATATATATATATGCTAATAAGATAATTAGTATATAAAAGGATATGAGTCCGGAAATTTTTTGGTTACTACGAGTGTGACGTTGGAAACTTGTAATAATAATCGTATATTCCCGTTATGGATTAGTAACATATTATAAGAATTACGACATTGAGAATATGAAATCTTATGCAATTTTTGGGATTTAAAAAGAGTGGGACCTAAGGTTAATAAATTGTGGGAATTGGACCAAAATGAACTTATAATTTTCAGATTTTATGAAAGAGAAGTTATGTGGGATTTATTTTAGAATAAGGGATTAATTTAAATAGACAAGTATGAGAATTGGACCTAATTGCAATTAGAATTTTCAGAATTTTGTTCTTAACTTTAGAAAACAACCCTTCAACTTCTCACTTCCTCATTTCCATTTCAAAACTCCATCTCCTCTCCTCTCTTCCTCCTAACCCCAGTCGAGACATGATCGGTGTATTTTATATACACCTCTTGAAGTCATTTTTAGTTATTATTTTACTCACTTCATTTATGTTTAGTATAGTATTAGAGTCGTTTTCCTTTCTTTTGTGTCACAGCGGTTAGAAATGGAGAAATGACGTAAAGGAGATGAAATGAGCATAAATAAGATGTAATTGCACACTAAAAGGGCCAAGAAATGAAGCCTAAGAAGTTTCGGGAAATATAGAAGAAATCAGACGAAGACCGGACGAACAAAGGACGAAGAAACGAAAAATCCAGAAGAATGTCGTCACCGGCGCCGCGGCTTTGGCAAAGCGGCCTTGTGGCTACCATCAAGATGTTCAAAGCCTCGATTTTCAGGTAGCCATGGCTGATTTCTGTGTGACGCGGATTTCGAGTTTTTGGGCGGGTGACACATTTTCAGAGTCCAAAAGGGATAACTTTTCCTACTTACATATTCCTTAACCCTTTTCCATAACTTTTCCTAAAACCTTTACCTAAAAGGATTCATAACCTTTCCTACCTACATAATCCCTAACCCTTTACCTAAATGATTCTAGGTCTATAAATAGTCTCTACATCATTAGAAGAATCATTCATCCTTCATCCATCAAAATCCTTCAATCCACAATCCATCCACCATTCCACATTCCATCCATCACCCATTTCATTCCATCTTGTAAATATTTCACAACAAAATCCTTGGATGCTAGAAGGCTTGGAGACTTGTTCTTGAGTATTTTCTTTTCTTTCTTTTTGTTTTGTTTATTTCAGTTCATGTTTGGAGATTATATTAGTTCTTAGCGTGACTATGGCTAGGAGCTAATTACTTTGTTAGGGATTTCCCTGTGATTCTCTTGAAACTCTTATTCATGAATTAATATATTAGTTGATTTCTTCTTATCATTGTTAAGATTTATTCAATAGTTGTTTTGATTGCTTGATAATTAGTTGATCACTAATTATCATAACTTATATGATTTCTAATCGAAAGCCGAAAGGAGAGATTGTGAATATGCTATAGTTGAATAAACATAAGTTTAAATCGTGGACGAAAGTACCCCGATACTTGTGTAGCTTAATAGGTTATTGCTCTTAATCCTCCTTTGTAGTCAATCTTGTCACCGAAAGGTAGAAGAGTTCTCCATTGGGGTTGAGTGTTTATATTACCTTAACAGGAGTATAAAACGGTCTAGTTAACTTGCTATCTTAACGTAGAAGAAGAAGTTAGTCTAATTGTATTAAAGATTGAATAGAGTGGATAGTTGATGATCTTGGAAGCCCTAATTTTCCATCATAACTGATTTAAATCAAAGTATTTTCATAATTAGTTTATTTCCTGCATTATTAGTTTAGAATTTCAACTCAATTAACGTTAACCAAATAGAAACTAAAGCATAGATAATCGGTACTTGAAAACCAGTCCCTGAGGACGATATTCAGTCTTACCTAGACTATATTACTTGTCACGACACGTGCACATGCGTTAGTGTGTGCATAAATCGCGCATCAAGACACCCCATTTCAATAGCAAAAAAATGAAGTTTATTTTCTCTCCCTAGATCACATTGTTTATCTACAAATGAGAAGCCAAGAATTATACCAAAAAATTGGCCAGAGAAACGCTGCAGCTGCCGTGAGTTTTTGCCCAGAATCTTCAGATTTTTGAAGAAGTTTTTGAGAAGAAAAACGTGTAAGGGTGATGGTGTGAAATCCGGAAAAAAAAATATATATAGTTGTGGTTGGGTTAATAAAAATATATATATATATAAGAAAACAAAGAATAAATTGCATGGGATAGAGTTAGTGTTAAAGTTGGATAAATAGATAGATTAAATGAAAATAAGAAAAGAAAAAAAACAAACAAAAGAAAAACAAAAAAAAAACAAAAAAAATGCATGCAATACGTCTACCCTTCCCTTTACCCCTTCCCCCCTTTTCATTTCCCCTCCCTTTAACTCCCCTCAAGTTTTGGTCTTCTACCTCCCATAAGTTATACAAACACCCTTACTTATACACAAACAAAGTACCTACCACAAAGGATAGAAAATCAGGAAAAAAAATAAGTGAACAAGAAGAAAACAAACCTGGAAAAATATCAAGAGGGCATGAAGAACAAGAATAAAAAAATATTAGGGAGCAAGGGTCACTTTTAGCAACCGAACAACAATTATTTTTACGCTTACAAGGTGAGTTTTCTCACTCAGAAATTCTTGGTAACATCCTTTATTTTTAGTTCAATACATGTTGGAATAAGAATTGAGTGTTGAAAAGAAATATTGAACTTTTGATTGTTTAGACAACTAGTTGCGTCATGAACTTTACGAACTGTTCTCACTGAGTTATAATTGTTAGAATTTGATGAAATTCGGAAGAATTGTACACCTCTCTAATATGATCATATAGAACCAAAAATGAGGTAAAATGGACGTACGGTTTGAAAGTTATCATAGTTCAAAGTTCATGCCTTAGATTTGGTCGAAATTCGGAAAGGGCATAATTACGGACTGTTTTTATTGAGTTTTACTTATTAGAATTATATGAAAATTTACATGGTTGTAAATCTCTCTGTTACGGACAGATATATATAAAGATTTATTAAAACGTACTTACGAGTTGAGAGTTATTGTAGTTTGAAGTTGCTGCCTCGGATTCGTCGGAATCAGAAGGGCAGGACGTTGAAACGTAAAACTGTACTAATATGTGGGGAATATGAAAATTGTTGCTAAATAAAAGTTCTAGATCTCTTTGTTGTGGACATTTTGAGACCTTACAGGGGTTTATCCGACTTACGTATTGAGAGTTATCGCTGTTTAAAGTGTCTGCCTCGGATCTATCGAGATCCAGGAAGGGCAGCGAATAAAAGTGTAAAACTGTACCAAATGGTACAGAATATGAAAGAATGGTTCATATGGAGACGTGTAGCTCTCTGTTCTCGTCGTTTTGAGAATTTATGGGACTTGAACGGGTTTACAGATTAGGAGTTATGACTATTATAAGATTGGGTGCTGTTTAATAAAAATTCTGCCGAAACAAATTTTATGTGGTGTTTTGAGGATAAATTTGTGTTAGTTACCCAAAGTAGTTTTAAATGAAATTTGGTACAGTGAAAGATCCCCGTCTTACCTTAGTTTCCGCTTGATAAACACCTTAGTTGGAGTTATGGTTAAAAGTTATAATCGTTACAAGTATGAATGACAGAATGTTAGAAAAGAGAATAGTATTTATTTGATCTTCTGAAAAATATGAAAAGTGAATACGTGTTCACATAAATATATAAATATATAATGGATCGGGTTGCACGCCGCAACAAAACGTAAAGTGAATACGCGTTCACAAATACGTAAACATAATGGATCGGGTTGCACCGCAACAAAACGTAAAGTGAATATGTGTTCACAAATACGTAAATATAATGGATCGGGTTGCGCGCAACAAAACGTAAAGTGAATACGCGTTCACAAATACGTAAATATAATGGGTGGGTTGCGCGCAACAAAACGTAAAGTGAATACGCGTTCACAAATACGTAAGCATAATGGATCGGGTTGCACGCGACAAAAAGTAAAGTGAATACACGTTCACAAATACGTAAACATAATGGATCGGGTTGCGCGCAACAAAACGTAAAGTGAATACGTGTTCACAAATACGTAAATATAATGGATCGGGTTGCAACAAATATGAAAGATGAATACATGTTCACTATATATAAATATGAAAAGTGAATACGCGTTCACAAATATATAAATGTAATAAACATGTGGAAATGCGAGGATGTCTTAACGTATAATCTGAGATAAAATGAAGTGTTAGTTAAGCGAGAATTTCCTATGAGGAGTTGTTGCATATTTAAAAATGTTGTAACTTTGATATGTTTTGCAATATGCTTATTACGTTATAATGTGATTGCATTTGGAATATTGTGGTGTTACTTTGAATTGCAGGTAAGATTCTCACTCATTGGATGGTAGGGTGACTCTTTATTAGCATGTTTCAGAAAGCGTGATAGAGAAAGGCTCACGCCAAGGCTAGCGATCGTCCATGACCTCTTGTCATACCAAGTTCATTGCTTGGGCTTGGTACTCGTCAGTTCGAATATCGGTTCGGTGTCTCAGAAATGCGTGTGGAATGGTCCCTTCCAACTTAGAATAATATTTGTCGGTATGTCTATGTAGAAACAATATTTGCGAGCATGGGCTCGCGTTATATTTTCAATAAAGTCATAAACAAATTTCTTTATTGTTATTTTTATTAATAGCTCGTATTTGAATATAAGTTTAAATTTCTAAATAAAGAGAATTAAATGGTACTCAGTGGAAAATAATTGTCCAGTGCCATCACGCCTAAGTAAAGACTTAGGAAAAGTCGGGCGTGACAAGTTGGTATCAAAGCTAAACCGAGGTTAGGAGATTCTAGGAAGTTTCTTGAGTTGGGTGTTTGAGCGGTTACTTATTGCGACGGTGTGCGCGCGCCTTAGTAATAAGTAAACTAATAACATCCTAAAGTTTCACTTCTTTCATACTCTTCTCGCCTATCTTGAGTCTTTTCAAAGACTTGGTTCTCGTACTACATCCTTCAAAGGATTGTGGAAGGAGTGTCTGACGATAAAATAACCAGATGTGAATGCACCTTCCGAAAAGGTAGGAGAGGTACCGAGATAGACTATGGGGCAAATTTTGTGAGAAGAAGGAACATATCTATACTGAGGAATGACTACAAGTCTAACCCAATAGTATTTCTCGATGAGGTAGAAAACCTCATTTACATGAGGATGTGTGGAGACGCATGACGTCAATTTGGTAATCGCGGTTAGTGGGCGACACACGGGTGTGGTGGAGAAATTTTAGAAGAAATCATTTTCCGATGTCACCACCGATGGCGTGGGGAGTTGAGCGCGTTCGTGAAAAGTACATGCCTAACTCCAGAAAGATGCGCTCGACGTGAGTTTGAACTGTTGAAACAAGGAGGCCGCAATGTGATAGAATACAATACCTAATTCATCCGATTGTCGATACAACTGGCGCATATTATTCCTCTGAGAAGGAGAAGGTCAAAAGAGTTGTTAAGGGTTTAAACCCAAACTTGGAAGAGAAGGTAGTGGCATTAGCCCATTATCGGGCATACCTTGGATCGTCGGTATGACAATGAGGATAGAAGGTTTTGCTAAAGGAAAAAAAGTATTCGCAGAAAAGGTTTGGATTCGACGACGGATCATTTAGTCGAGTCAAAATCGAAGCGGAGTTTAGTAAAGGATCTTGAGGCCGAACCAATCTATGGGCGATCTTATTTCAAGCCTAAGAGAACAATTGGTTTAATCACCGAGTGAGCAAGGACAAGGCCACCAATCCTAACACGGAGAGGACAAACCGGTTTGTAAGATTTGTTAAAGGAAATCTGTTGGAGAATGTCGGCTCTTACGAAGTCATGTTATAGCGTGGATAATCGTGCCACTATGTCGTGGATTGCAAAGAGGACTCAAATACAATCTATTCAGGGAGGTCGAAGCAACCACTCGCCACTGGGGAAATCGGAAACCAACCCGCGAGTCGGGAACCCAACAATTTAATCGGCTCTGCGCTTTGCCCGGAGGAATGAGGCGAAGCATCTAATCGCGGTGGTCACGGTATTTTTCTAGTCTCAGTATTCTGCATTTGTATTATACGATCCCGACTCTACATTTTCATATGTGTCAATGGGCTTTGCTAAGAATTTACACGTAGAACCTTCTTATTTAAGTGAACCTTTTGAGGTTATGACACGATGGGGCCTCAATTTGGGCCTCTCGGGTGGTAAATAGTTTCTCATTATAAGTGAATGGCAGGGGAACAATGGTGAACCTAGTACTACTTGATATGGTAGACTTCGACGTCATTTTGGGTATGGATTGGTTGTCGGCATGTAATGCCATGTTAGATTGTCGGCGAAAGATAGTGAGATTAACTTTTCCGAGAACGGAAGTTGTTATAAGGGGTAGGATTGGAATATCCTCAGGTCAGTTTATTTCCTACCTTGGGGCTCAAAAGTTATTGAGAAGTCACAGAGTGGAGTACGCATATCTGGCTAATATAGTGGATACCCAAAAAGAATCCCCAGCAGTGAATGATGTCCCTATTGTTCGAAATTTTCCGGAGATTTTTCCTGAAGATCTTTCAGGTCTTCCTCCGGATCGAGAAGTGGAGTTTGCTATAGAGTTAATTCCGGGTACAAGACCCATTTCTATCCATCCATATCGAATGGCCCCAGCTGAATTGAGGGAGTTAAAAGAACAATTGAAGGATCTTCTGGATAAAGGCTTTATAAGGCCTAGCGTTTCCCCTTGGGGTGCACCAGTCCTGTTTGTGAAAAAGAAAGACGGATCGCTCCGAATGTACATCGATTATCGGCAACTCAATAAGGTCACGATCAAGAACCGATACCCATTACCAAGAATCGATGATCTTTTGACCAACTTCAGGGAGCTAGCTATTTTTCCAAGATTGATCTCCGTTCGGGATATCACCAGCTGAAAATAAATCCAGATGATATATCCAAAACAGCCTTTAGAACCCGATACGACCATTATGAGTTCTTGGTCATGTCTTTTGAGTTAACCAATGCCCCAGCAGTTTTTATAGATTTAATGAACAGAATCTTCAAACCATTTCCTAGATTTGTTCGTGATCGTGTTCATAGATGATATCCTAATTTACAGTAAGAGTGTTGAAGAACATGAAGAGCATCGAGGTAGTGCTTGAAGTCTTGAGACAGGAGAAACTATATGCTAAATTTTCAAAGTGTGAATTTTGGTTGGAAAAGGTAGCCTTTTTGGGCCATGTTGTGTCGAGGATGGAATTATGGTAGACCCAGAAGATAGAAGCGGTGAAGGATCGCCAAACCACCACTCAAGCGGAGGTTAGAAGTTTCACAGGTTTGGTGGGTATTATAGAAGACTCATAAAAGGTTTTTCTAGTCTTGCTTGCTCCCTGGCAGTTGACTCAAAAAGCGGTTAAGTACGATGGTCGAAGCATGTGAAGCAAGTTCTCGAAACTAAAAGAATTGTTGACTCTGCGATCCCAACCTTACCATCGGGACAAGAAGGGTTCACGATCTTTTGTGATGCCTGCAGAGTTGGGTTAGGATGTGTCTTGATGCGATTTGGAAAGGTCATTGCGTATGCATCTAGACGATTGAAGATACGTAGGAAAAATTACCCAACTCATGACTTGGAATTAGTCTGCGGTGGTGTTTGCCTTACGAATATGGAGACATTATTTGTATGGTGTGCATGTGGACATATTTACGGATCATAAGAGTTTGCGATACAACCACGCAGAAGGATTTGAATCTCGACAAAGAAGATAGTTAAAGTTGCTTAAGGATTATGACCTTAGTATTCTTTACCATCCAGGAAAGCAGCGTGGTGGTGACACACTCGATAGGAGATCAATTGGCGGCTTAGCCCGTTTGGCAATACAAAGAGGTATTGTTCGGGAGGTACAAAGATTGAAACCTCGGGGTTAGCTTAGCGAGATCGGTGAAGGTAGGGTGGTGGTACATGATACCTCGCATGCGCCTTAGCTTGAAATAAAAGAAAGTCGGTTTGAGGATACGGAGTTTGTTGGATTTCGGAGAGGATCAACAGGAAAACCTTCACAGTTTACATTGGGAGATAATGGCGGAACCGCCGGTATAAGGGTAGGTTATGTGTTCTAAGGTAAAGGATCTAAGGAGGAAGATCTTAGATGAGGTCACAACACAAGATATTCCATTCATCCAGTCAACAAAATGTATCGGGACCTCAAGGTAAATTGCGGTGGGACGGGATGAAGAAGGGCGTTGCGGAGTTTGTCGGGAGGTGTCTTATATATGTCGGTGAAAAGTGAACATCAAAACTGGCGGATTACTTCAGACATTGGAGTCCCATGTGGAAATGGGAGGCGATTCATATGGATTTAAATGGCCGGTCTACCAAAACTCGAGAAGGGTATGATTCTATTTGGGTGATTGTTGATCGACTTACAAAGTCACCATTTCTTACTGGTCAAGACTACGTATCGCGCACCACAAGACACGATTTATTTGAAGGAGATTGTGCGGTTACAGGATTCCCTTACAAATTATTTCGGATAGGGTTCCCAGTTCACCTCACACTTTTGGCAAAGTTTCAGCGGTCTCGGGACAAAAGTTAAGTTAAGCCGCTTTCCACCCATGACAGATGGGCAAGGTGGCGAACAATTCAAACACTTGAGGGCGTATTTGCGATCTTGTGTGTTAGATTTTGAGGAAAGTGGTTGGACCATCTTTGTCTAATTGAGTTACGCCTGACAATAGTTTTCACTCTAGCATACAAATGGCCGTTTGAAGCATTATATGGACGGAAATGTAGGTCTCCACTTGGATGGTTCGAGGTGGGTGAGAGCCTTGGCTGTTCGGACCAAGTCATTCAAGAAACAAATGATAAGTGCAGATGATTCGGGAGCGGATCAAAATGCTCATAGCCGTCATAAGTCTTATGCGGATCATCGGAAAAGAGATCTTGAATTACAAGAGGGGGAGAAAATATTTTTAAAAGTGTCCCCAATGAAGGGAGTGATGCGTTTTGGTAAGAAAGGGAAATTGAGCCCAAGGTTTATTGGGCCATATGAGATCTTGCGAAGAGTGGGGAATGTGGCTTACAATTAGCACTTCCACAAATTTAGGCGGTCATCCGGTATTTCATGTGTCAATGTTACGAAAATACTTGCACGATCCAAGTCACGTCATCCTTACCCAGGAGATAGTTCTTAATAAAGAGCTTCAATATGAAGAGGCTCTGGTAGAAATACTTGATAGAAAGGTCCAACGCCTTAGAAATAAAGATATTGCTTAGTGAAAGTCCTATGGAAGAATCACTTCAGAGGAAGCCACAGGAAGCGGAAGAGGCGATGAAAGTCAAATATCCATTCCTATTTGACTAAGGTAATAAAAAAATTGCATTACATAGTCTTCATATGTGTGCCATTTGCGTGTCTATACGTGTGTTACAACCTTATTCTCATTCGAGGACGAATGTTTCTTAAGGAAGGGAGAATGTGAAGCCCCAATTAGTGTTACAATAACAATAAACATTATTGTGTCTATGTGATTATGTTACGACCTTATTCACATTCGAGGGCGAATGTTGCTTAAGGAGGAGAGAATGTGAAATCCGGAAAAAAATATATATATAGTTGTGGTTGGGTTAATAAAAATATATATATATATATATATAAGAAAACAAAGAATAAATTGCATGGGATAGAGTTAGTGTTAAAGTTGGATAAATAGATAGATTAAATGAAAATAAGAAAAGATAAAAAACAAACAAAAGAAAAACAAAAAAACAAAAAAATGCATGCAATACGTCTACCCTTCCCTTTACCCTTTTCATTTCCCCTCCCTTTAACTCCCCTCAAGTTTTGGTCTTCTACCTCCCATAAGTTATACAAACACCCTTACTTATACACAAACAAAGTACCTACCACAAAGGATAGAAAATCAGGAAAAAAAATAAGTGAACAAGAAGAAAACAAACCTGGAAAAATATCAAGAGGGCATGAAGAACAAGAATAAAAAAATATTAGGGAGCAAGGGTCACTTTTAGCAACGAACAACAATTATTTTTACGCTTACAAGGTGAGTTTTCTCACTCAGAAATTCTTGGTAACATCCTTTATTTTTAGTTCAATACATGTTGGAATAAGAATTGAGTGTTGAAAAGAAATATTGAACTTTTGATTGTTTAGACAACTAGTTGCGTCATGAACTTTACGAACTGTTCTCACTGAGTTATAATTGTTAGAATTTGATGAAATTCGGAAGAATTGTACACCTCTCTAATATGATCATATAGAACCAAAAATGAGGTAAAATGGACGTACGGTTTGAAAGTTATCATAGTTCAAAGTTCATGCCTTAGATTTGGTCGAAATTCGGAAAGGGCATAATTACGGACTGTTTTTATTGAGTTTTACTTATTAGAATTATATGAAAATTTACATGGTTGTAAATCTCTCTGTTACGGACAGATATATATAAAGATTTATTAAAACGTACTTACGAGTTGAGAGTTATTGTAGTTTGAATTTGCTGCCTCGGATTCGTCGGAATCCAGAAGGGCAGGACGTTGAAACGTAAAACTGTACTAATATGTTGGTAATATGAAAATTGTTGCTAAATAAAAGTTCTAGATCTCTTTGTTGTGGACATTTTGAGACCTTACGGGGGTTTATCCGACTTACGGATTGAGAGTTATCGTTGTTTAAAGTGTCTGCCTCGGATCTATCGAGATCCAGGAAGGGCAGCGAATAAAAGTGTAAAACTGTACCAAATGGTACAGAATATGAAAGAATGGTTCATATGGAGACGTGTAGCTCTCTGTTCTCGTCGTTTTGAGAATTTATGGTACTTGAACGGGTTTCTGATTAGGAGTTATGACTATTATAAGATTGGGTCTTTGTTTAATAAAAATTCTGCGAAACAAATTTTATGTGGCTGTTTTGAGGATAAATTTGTGTTAGTTACCCAAAGTAGTTTTAAATGAAATTTGGTACAGTGAAAGATCCCCGTCTTACCTTAGTTTCCGCTTGATAAACACCTTAGTTGGAGTTATGGTTAAAAGTTATAATCGTTACAAGTATGAATGACAGAATGTTAGAAAAGAGAATAGTATTTATTTGATCTTCTGAAAAATATGAAAAGTGAATACGTGTTCACATAAATATATAAATATATAATGGATCGGGTTGCGCGCAACAAAACGTAAAGTGAATCGCGTTCACAAATACGTAAACATAATGGATCGGGTTGCACGCAACAAAGCGTAAAGTGAATATGTGTTCACAAATACGTAAATATAATGGATCGGGTTGCGCGCAACAAAACGTAAAGTGAATACGCGTTCACAAATACGTAAATATAATGGGTGGGTTGCGCGCGCAACAAAACGTAAAGTGAATACGCGTTCACAAATACGTAAGCATAATGGATCGGGTTGCGCGCAACAAAAAGTAAAGTGAATACACGTTCACAAATACGTAAACATAATGGATCGGGTTGCGCGCAACAAAGCGTAAAGTGAATACGTGTTCACAAATACGTAAATATAATGTATCGGGTTGCACGCAACAAATATGAAAGATGAATACATGTTCACTATATATAAATATGAAAAGTGAATACGCGTTCACAAATATATAAATGTAATAAACATGTGGACATGCATGGGGAGGTTGTCACGTATAATACGAGCTAAAATGTAGTGTTAGTTCAACCGAATTTCCTATGAGGAGTTGTTGCATATTTAAAAATGTTGTAACTGATATGTTTTGCAATATGCTTATTACGTTATAATGTGATTGCATTTGGAATATTGTGGTGTTACTTTGAATTGCGGTAAGATTCTCACTCGGCCAGATGGTAGGTGACTCTTTTATTAACATGTTTCAAGAAAGCGTGATAGAGGAAAGGCTCACGCAAGGCTAGCGATCGTCCATGACCTCTTGTCATACCAAGTCCATTCTTGGGCTTGGTACTCGTCGATTCGAATATCGTTCGATGTCTCGGGAAATGCCCGTGTGGAATGGTCCCCCTTCCAACTTAGAATAATATTTGTCAGTATGTCTATGTAGAAACAATATTTGCACGAGCATGGGCTCGCGTTATATTTTCAATAAAGTCATAAACAAATTTCTTTATTGTTATTTTTATTAATAGCTCCGTATTTGAATATAAGTTTAAATTTCTAAATAAAGAGAATTAAATGGTACTCCTGGTGGAAAATAATTGTCCAGGTGCCATCACGCCCTAAGTAAAGACTTAGGAAAAGTCGGGGCGTGACAGATGGGTTAACATTGTAGAACATATGCATGTCACTTTGGAGTTGAAGGAGTGGGAAAATTGGTGAAGAAAAACCAATGAAACAGTGAGTTTCGAATAAGGGATTGTTTGGACAAATTAAGGTAATATATTCTTCTTCTTCTTATAGTTTAAATAAAGTTGCATGATGTTGTAAGGTTAAGAAATGAATTTGTGTTAAGAAAATTTGGAATTAAGACATTGCATGTGAATATTTTGGACATTAATATCGAATTGGGGACTGTTTTTGAATTCGACTGTGTTATTGCTACTATCGTCGCTAATTGCATGATGAAAGTTGAAAGAAAATCTTGATATTTAAGGTTGTAGTTGTTCTTATGGAATTGTTGGAATATGAATTGGATTTTAAGCCTTCAATTGAATTTTAAGGAATTATGAAAAGAATTATGGAATTATGTTGTTGTTGGCCGAGACTTCCATGAAATTGTTGAACATGGTTGTCTCGTTTTAAAGGTTGTTTTATTAAGCTATAATGATTGAAATATAAGTTATGAACCTATAAATACGTTGTGGTAATTGTCAACACATATCTTAAAGAATTCAATATAATAGTAGGGTAGGTTGCAAACTAGAAGACTTGCACTCTTGGTTGTAGTATTCCATAAATGTAAGAAGAAATAATGCATAACTATGGTGTAGTGGAGTATATGGACTGATTTTGTAATATCTGAAATTGTGACTTGTTAATTGGTATTGTTGGCATTAGTTGTAAGTTGTGGATGTACATATAAACAGAGGAAGTGCTGCCCGAATTTTCCTAGAATAGGGAGTCGTCGTTCGTTATAACGTATGCTAGTAATCATAAGGTTAATAGACATGTTACTATGATTATAGGTTGAAGTACTAGACGAGACGTATTCTGATATTGAGTTGGCTAGTTCGATAAAAAGGTATGTTAAGACAAATCCTCCTTTCTCTTAGCATGTTCTACGTATGAACTATAATTGTGATATTGTTCCATAAATTATTCTACTCTTAGAAGTTAAGGAATATTCGTGTTATTGATTCTATGCTAAAAGCATGTCTAAGTTGTTCCTAAGTCCTTATTAAGGCATATAGGAAAGATGTTGGTATTCATGAGAGTTTTTAGTAAGCACTGAAGCCAATTTGACTCTGCTAATCTAAAGTAACTGATAAGTATTAAGTGCTGGAACTGGTTTAATAAATAAGAAGGTATATTTTTAGTAGATATGTTAAAAACTTAAAATAAGTCATTGCAGCGTTAATAAGGTATCGACAAACAATTATATAAAAATGATTATAATTTCATCTGCATAGAAACTAAGATATAACCAATTTGTTTTCCTTTTTTTAGTTCACAACTGATTAGATAAGATCATTATAAAAATATAACTTACTAACGGCTCATATAATGAATTAATTAGGCAATTAAGATATGTTATCACAAATCAGATATTTCCATAATGTTAGCCAGAAGAGTAAGGATATTATTGTCAGCCAATAAATTTAGGAAATGTTTATGGTCATTTATGCATTTATATTTGCATTTACATTGCAATTCATATTTTACCCAAGACGATATGATATGAGTTGATACAGACTTTTGTTTTTAATAAATCACTACCAACTACCAAGCAATATGTTTGGTGGTTTTGTTTTAAAAAAACTAATTAATATATTTTCAAGAAATAATATGTATCTTAAATACCTAATTTAATATATCATTTGTCAAGTATTAATTTTTATTTTAAAATTAATTCAACTGTGTAATTATACGTGTACAACCAAACAATATGTTTATAATTTCATCGTAACTACGTTATGACAAACAAATAAGTCTTCATAATTATACCAATTTCAATTACCAGATGACTTTTCAAACAGACCTTTATGATAGAAAAACAACTCAAGTTTTACATATATATTATATGAATATAAAAAGAATGTATTTAATCTCACAAAATTGTATAACACATATAACAATATGATCCATATATCTAAATTTTAATTGACAAAGTTACTTGATAGTAATTGTGTTGATCAGAGATAACAAGTACGTCATAAAACTAATGAATATACGTTCAAATTAGCCCGGATACTATAATGCTTATAAAAATACTAAAGTAACTATAACAGTGTTATTCATTCACCTCAAATACTATTTACGTGACAATTAAAAAAAGAAAAGAAAACGGGCCAGATATTTGTTGAATTGGTAACCAATATGGAGTCCTAGTGGTCTAAGTAACATCAGATAGCCCATTCTAGAAAGCCCTTTGTGTCCCTCATCTTCCACTCTAATAGTAGTCACCATTCGCCTGAGCTTCTCCATTACTCCTCTCAACCACCACACAACCGCCGCCGTTGCCGCAGCGTCACCTCCGTTGCACGTTAAACATCTCAGAACTCCGGCCAATATCTCCGCCACAGGTCCTCTACAGAGTTCAGTCTTTTGTACGTTATTCAACTCCATCTATTGACTTTATCTTAATATTGAAGGGTTTTGTTGGGTTCAAAACACATAAGTAAGGCGCAGTGGAAGTTTAAAATTTCGTGTGTTTACTTATCCAACAAATCATTCTGGTATGGTTATATGACAATTGAGAACATGTAAAGACATTAAACGATAATAATGTTGTGTTAATCTGAAATCTTTACTTTAGGGACTACAGATGTATTTCTCTGCCAGGAAATCTTGGCAGAGGTTTGAGAGTAGAGGTTTGAGAGTGTTTATTTTCTAAACTCTTAAGTCTACAAAATGGTTTAGAATTAGTATGTTGATAATAAGGTTTAGTGCTGTATATATAGTTGATTTTTAGGTAAAAAACGGATTAGGGTTGGCCCCAAGCTTGACCAAAAATCGAGGTGCAGTGGGCCAGTCTGACTGGGCCCACTGCCGGGGCGGCGCCGCAGCTCAGCATGGTAGGTGCCGCGGCTCCTTATGTCCTGTTTCGTCAATACATATATTCAACACGTTTAATTAAATCTAAAATCCAATTTTGACTTAATTAAATAATTTTCAATCATAGAGAAATTATCCAATAATTATTATCAATTTAAATATCTCGATTCCAAATTGAATATTTAATACTTTCTCTCAATTTAATACTTTCTCTCAATACACCCTTAGATCGAAGAGACAATCGTCATAGTGTGACCCTATAGGTCTTCACATATCGACACTAGTCCAATTAAGGTCCATACGGAACTCCTAGACTGCGCCGTACGACGAACTCAATATGTGAAGTACGTTTACATGAATCCAGCAAACATAACCTTTATGTGAGATGATAAATTCCTTTCATTCACAACACACTCGATCACGCTTAGGATTTGTCATGTGTCTATCCAAATGGTTTGATCACTTTATCTCATCTATATTAGTCGACAACTATATCATATTCTAAATATGTCTTTTGCATTGGCCCATGACTTGGTCGACCTAATATTACTGAGAAGTTGAGTGTTCTCTCGAATATCCAATCGAGGAATGAATCATATTCTTGGCTCAACTAACACCTTAGTTTACATCATAATGCACCCAACACAAGCCGTATCTTATCCTATAAGGAATTTAAGCTTAGGATAGGGTCAAAGTACATTACTCGGTAAACAAGGTGCGTATTGACCTCAAGTCAAATGACTTTCATCTCTCACATAACACTCTAGATATGTATAACAAATAGTTTATCAGCAGGTATACCAATACTTTCCAAAAGTATCCATGCGTCTATCACTAGTAACCATTACTAGTAGGCTAGTAGCAGGTGAGACATATTACATTCTCCAAGAATGTTATGCAGACCACATGTCGACTTATAACATATCATCGATATCCCATTCTCGATGATCATTAGTCGAGGTCTTTGAGAGTTACACTCTATCATTAATATCTCACTTTATTAATGACAACGTAAGCTCAAGGAATGCATATTAATGAATTATTATAAATAATCAAATAATAATTCAATAATTGCAAATGCCATAAATATATTAATCTTATTAATAGTACGAATGTGTTCAAGTACATTTGTCTCTAATAATGATTTGTCACATATATACTTTCACATGTGGGCTACAATTGCTATGCTTTAAAAATCTGAACTTTATCATATTTGCTTACTAAATTATTTGTTTAATTTTGTGCTTCTTTTTCTTTTGCAATTTAATTATGTGTTAATACCAGTTCTTTTGGGCTTCTTGTGTTTGTTGTTAATAAATTTATATCAATGTGGAAAGTGGAAACTTGTAATGAACTTATTGAATCTTTATTTCCAAGCCACTGGGAATGATAAATGACATCTAATTTTGGTCTTTCCACAAATAACCAGGAGTTGGTGCACTTATAATGTTTATTTTTGGGGGTGGGGGAGGGAGGCTCTTCTCTATAAAAATATTCTTGGCTTAGGTGTTATTATCTGTATTTACATATACGAAATAATGAAATGGTGTACGTAAATGGCAGTCCAAATTTGACTGTATGTAGCTATATCTTCTTAATCACTTCCCGGTGCACTAAGCTCCCGCTATGTGCGGGGTCCGGGGAAGGACCGGACCACAAGGTCTATTGTACGCAGCCACATTTATGGAAGAGGTTGTTTCCCCGGCTTGAACCCATGACTTCTTGGTCACATGACATCAACTTTACCATTTACGCCAAGGCTCCCCTTCCTTCTTAATCACTTCCACTTCTTGTAAATAATGGTGGCTCTTTGCCCATCTTCTTGTGTATTAGCAGAGAGATGCTTACAAATCTATTATTTGTCTTCTGAATGTACCACTGCCTCTATCAGAATGTTTTAAGTGCAAATACTTCAACTTGCAATGTGTTCCTCAATAAAACTCATTTTGATATCATGCTTGATGTATTTGCAGTATATTAGATGGCAATCATACCTTGTGGAAGCACATGGGTTACCCGGTGGGGAGTTCAGCCTCAGTTTATGGCAAAATTTTCTGTTACAAATAAACTATCAGCATCTCCATTTTGGTGAGTCATGCTAGGGCATTTTTGAACATGAATCACTTATTTGTTGTATTATAAATATGCTTTCTATCGAAAATTTATGGATTTATCTGCAAATGTTTCTGTATTAGTCGTGACAACTGATCTTTGTTATCTTTTTGTGTATCTACCTATTAAACCCCAAATATATATTCTTTTCATTTTCAAGTTCTCACATTGTCTACCGGAAACAACCTCTCTACCCCAAAGGTAGAGGTAAGGTCTACGTACATTCTACCCTCCCTAGACCCCACTTTGTGGGATTTCACTGGGTATGTTGTTGTTGTTTTAAGTTCTCATATGTTGTGAAGTCATTATTGCGGACTGACCTTCTATTTATTTATGTTTGGTTAACCTCACAACATCATCTCTAATACATTCTTCTGGATTCGAACTCTGTATATTTTCATTTATGCGAACTTTGTATTCTAAAAGTTCACATAATTGGTGCTACATTTTAATTGTATGAGGGAGTATTTTTTGATCCTCTTCTGAATAGGAACGTCTTGAACTAGTACATTTTCTAATTATGAACCTACAGTACTTCATGACTGTCAGAAGAGTAATTTCTTGCATTAATCATTTAGTTGTACCCTGATAGAAAATTATCCTACAGTCTCACCGTAAGAAGCAGGAACAAATGAACCTGCCATTTATATATGCTCTTTTGGATATTAGCAATTTTCATTGACAAATGTATTTATCCATATATGGAATTTGACTTCCACCTATATCTTTTGAATACTTCTGGAGTTCTAGCGTAGTGGTGATTATGTAGTGGACAAAGGTTGGCCTTGGACGATGCATCTCAGGAAAAGTTGATGCAAAGTGTCATATGAGGTCTGTATGGAGGATGAAAGTTACATATTGTTCTGGATAGTAGAAGGCGAAAGACACACATTGACTTTAAAAAGTTTGTGATTTTTCTGAAAAAGAATCTATAAGTATATGTAAGTGCAACTTGATGGTTTATTATCATACCCATCATGTTTGTTTGTGTTAACCACAACACAATTGTACTTCCCCCTCCTATCTAATGAATTATGCATATTAAACAAACGCGACGTTGATCGAGTCCAGCCCCATGGCTAGTCCACAATGAAATGAGGAGTAGGTCGTTTTTGTTTTCTCATTTGGAGCATGCCCCTCTATAATGTAATAGGCCATACTTGGGAGAATTTGACATGTCTTTTTACTTGAGTATGTTCTTACTATTTTGCCTTGCAAAGATGATTGTACATTGGATTTCCTTCCTATTGTTAGGGGCAAGTTCAATTCTTCTCGTATAAGTCATTTACATTTAGCCCCATGGCTTTGGTTTAGTGGTAAGATGGCAATGGGTGAGTTGTGGATTAGATGCATGTCATGAGTTTGAACCCTGCCGCGGACTAAAACTCTGATGTAAGTGGAGAAGGGTAGAGGATGGATCCATTATTCTCCGAGGTTCAAACTGTGCACCAGCTAGCTCTCAGGAATTGCTCGGTTATCTAAAAGAAAAATCAAACTTTTGCATCTAAGAAGTATATGATAATTCACATGTTTTCTGCCCCAAGAGATGACTGCCATATCTACCTGCTTAACCAGCAGATGGCATCTGCCCACACTTATTGACCTTGTTATCGTCTATGCAGTTTCTCAAGTAAGACAAGGGCATTGACATCCCCAAATTCAACCTTCTTTTGTCAAGAATCCCTGCAAGCACTTTTCAGTTCAGTGTCAAACAAGAGCCAATTTCAACGAAGGGGGACCCGTTTAGTTGTTAGAGCTGAAAAAGTAAGATGCTGTGCAGATATTCTATTCCTAGAATGTGATTTAGTTGTCAGAAATATGAGTTACATTTATGGTTGTCTGTGAGTTTGTAAATATATAGCACAGTAAAGCTGGTTTAATGTTGTTACATTCACAGGATTACTATGATGTACTTGGTGTATCTAGAAACGCTAGCAAATCAGACATCAAAAGTTGTGAGTACAATCTTCACTCTGTTCTTTTCTATTCTCTGCTTCTGAGTTTCCTCAACAAATTTCATTGTAGCTAGCTTCTAAGTGGTATTGTATAATAAACCCGGCCAATGTCTGTATTTGTTAAGAGATAAGGTTGTGAATAGTGTATTGCTTTCTTCTTTTGATGCTGATGGTGAGTATTACTATAATTGTTTTGTGCATTGATTCTTGTTTTGGTACCAGTGGTGAGAATCAGAATATCTGGTATATAAATGTGAAAAAAAGAATTATCCTTCCTGTTAGAAAGTAATTTTATCTTCTTTGAGTGCATTTTCAAACATGACCTCCTGAAATTTTGTCTCTCTATTAAGTTTCGAAGTTAGAGAATATCATCGTAACCTAGTCCTTTTACATATTCTGTCTACTAGAATTTGCTTATCATTTATGGTCTTGAATTTGATTTGTAAATTAGAACTACTGATAGGTTGCTCAAGAACTGTCTAGTTGAAAAAGATACATTCATTGCATCCATGTTATGTTTCTGATCCTCTGTTTTTTCTTGTTTAGCTTACCGAAAGCTTGCAAGGAGTTACCATCCTGATGTGAACAAGTGAGTATAGTCCCTGGATTTTTGAGATGTGAAGCCTTTTACTGTGATCTTCTTGTTGAAAGATGGTATAAAGTAGAATATATTTGGCTTTTCTGTAGCTTTAAATTTACTTCTGTATTTTGTTGAAGAACCATGTTTACCTACTCAAGCTCAGATGTTTGAGTCCTTTCACTGATTTTGCTTATAGTTCCTGGAAATATGAGATGTGTTTTTTACTATGGTCTTGTTGTTGAAAGATGATATAGAGTAGTACATATTTAGCTTTTTCTCTAGCTTTAATTTTCTTTTGCATCTTGTTGAACTTGTACCTGCTCAAGAACAGATGATTGACCTCTTTACAAACTTTGATTTTTCCTTCTTTTGTGCGGAGAATAATAGTAGAAACTAGAAAATGAAGGTTCAGACTTAATGAATAGTTATGGGGAAGATGGATGAAGAATTTTGGAGCGGACGCGTGAAACTGTGAATTTACCATAGAATAGCATATCTTGTCTAGAATTTTTTAATCCAGGTTATATTTTTGTTTTTAAGAGGGTAAATAATTAAAATGCTGCAAGGAATTGCCTATTTGTCTCATCTTTCTTTGAAAAACCACATTATTTGAGGTCCTTACACTGTATGTTTCTGTACATGTAAATACGTTTTATTTACATGCTTTTTTACCATAATATTTTGTAGCCCTTCTGTTGTATGTTTGAACTACATGGAAATTAGCAGAACATATTCATATGATCCATCCACGAATTCTACGAGTTATTTGTTCAATTATTAGTTAGTAAAAGAAAGGTGGGGCTTATAACAGTGAGTATTTGGTCACTGATTACTGTAAATGACCAAAGAAATGACAAAGAACCAAACTCTTTCCCACTATGGAGCATTTAGTGGAAAGCTCACAACAGCTGATGAAAAGCAGTCTCTGAAGAAATAAACATAAGATGTTTAGGATAGCTATTAAGTGTTTATTAGTTGAACTTACAAGCTTGAGTTTCCTACTGACATTTGTAAGTATATATGGAGGTGCACAGTCATTGTTGATTTATATTTTTTCCTTTACAGTATGTAAGATCCTTATGTGCATTCATGTTCTTCCATGTTGTAGAGAACCTGGAGCTGAACAGAAATTTAAGGAGATCAGCAATGCTTATGAGGTATAATTCTTTTTCTTGGTGCCTTTTGTCCTACTAAAAGGTAACTGACAAGTGATGACCATATTTGAGAATATTGCAAGCATTTCTCATGACATTTAATGTTTTAAAATAGGTTTTGTCTGATGATGAGAAACGTTCCATATATGACAAATATGGGGAGGCTGGCCTTAAAGGAGCTGGCATGGGCGGCATGGGGGTGAGAATTTCTTATCTTATAAGAAGATGTAGCAATAGCAGCAGACGGTTATATTACCTATATAATCTTTTGACTTACTGTTCCTTATTCGTAGGATTTTAGCAATGCCTTTGATTTGTTTGAGTCTCTGTTCGATGGCTTTGGTGGTGGTATGGGTGGCATGGGTACGGGAGGTAGAGGTTCTCGGAGCAGGGCCACAGAAGGCGAAGACCAGGGCTATAATCTGGTTTTGAATTTCAAAGAAGCTGTATTTGGGGTTGAGAAGGAAATTGAAATTAGCAGGCTTGAAACTTGTGGCACCTGTGATGGATCAGGTGCAAAACCTGGGACTAAACCATCAACCTGTAATACTTGTGGTGGGCAAGGGCAGGTTGTGTCCTCGGCAAGGACCCCTCTGGGTGTTTTCCAGCAGGTGACAACATGCTCTGCTTGTGGAGGGACTGGAGAGATTTCTACTCCTTGCAGCACCTGCAGTGGTGATGGCCGCGTGAGGAAGTCAAAACGCATTAGCTTGAAAGTTCCAGCTGGTGTAGATTCAGGTAGCCGTTTAAGGGTTCGTTCAGAAGGTAATGCAGGAAGGAGAGGTGGACCCCCTGGAGATCTTTTTGTCATGATTGAAGTTCTCCCTGATCCAGTATTAAAACGGGACGATACCAATATTCTCTACAATTGCAAAGTTTCTTACATTGATGCGATTTTGGGGACAACTATGAAGGTTCCTACAGTAGATGGAATGGTTGATCTAAAGATTCCGTCAGGTACCCAGCCAGGGACAACATTGGTGATGGCCAAAAAAGGAGTACCACTCCTAAGCAAACCGAATATGAGGGGTGATCAATTGGTGAGAGTGCAAGTTGAGATTCCAAAACGGTTGAGCAGTGAAGAAAGAAAGCTCATAGAAGAT
Organism: Przewalskia tangutica; assembly: GCA_029844215.1. Lineage (NCBI taxonomy): Eukaryota > Viridiplantae > Streptophyta > Magnoliopsida > Solanales > Solanaceae > Przewalskia > Przewalskia tangutica. The sequence continues at coordinate 9,083,576 of CM056721.1, read as the reverse complement.
CTTGCCAATCTAAACAAGCCTAAAGCTGCCAACAGTAGGAGATAGCTTTTAGCTGAAGCAACCAGGTTGTTTTCGCTTTCTAATACTTCCAATGACGAATATTCTTGTGCACTGGGTTTGAGATTTGTTCCGCTGTTTACTCTACCTACTGGCACACTGATATGAATGTTGATTCCTCAAAGTCTATATATAGCATAGTTGTAGACAGAATTTTGAGTGTTGATTTTGTATTATGTACTATACCTACACCAAGCGAAATGCTGGTAAAGATCAAGAAGGCTGAGGAGCTGTTGTTGATGTTTCAATATTTGTTCTATATTATCATTTGCTTCTCCATCAAAACTGATTTGAGGTTGCTTGTAAGTTGTGTTGTCCAATAACCACTTCCATATTTTTAGCTTCAAGCTTTTCTCCAACTCCCAACCCCACCTGTGTTAGATTTCTGATTGTTACTCGATAGTGCTGCTTGTTTTTGTTATTCTTTCAGTTCCTTTTCCGTATCTCAAGAATAGACAACGGAAAAGAACTGAATTCCAACCGTCCTTCATTTTCTTGATATGAGAAGGAAACGAGTACTAGTCTTTAGTAAAAGCTAAGGCTAAATCAGTTGAGACTGAAGGGCAAGTCTCAGCTGAGATCATAATTTCACTTCAGTGGGCATGTTGGGTAGCGAAGGACAAATTCTGGTGCATATTGTCACGGATTGACTTGACTTTGACCTAAAAAGTTAGTTCACGAGGTGAAGAGTTGCAGATCGGCTATAAGCTGCCTCGTTGCCCTATCCTCCCCGATGTGAGAGGACATCATCACACTGCTTTTCAGTCCTTCATAGAGCACTAAGGGCAGAAACACCTAGATCTTTCACTTTTCTTTTTATTTGTGGTGCTTTTCTTGTGTAGAATAGTGAGACCTAAGAGCTCAAGTTACCACTTATAAAGAGAAACTTGACACACCGAAAGTATCGAGTGCAATAATATATTACTAAGAACCCGCATATCAGCAAGAATTTAATAGAAATATCATGATTTCCAAATATCAACCTTAACATATAAGGCAAATGCGAGGAAATTGGTGAGCATAAACCCTTTACAATTTTAAAAGAAGAGATGATCCTATTGTTAGAGTTGGGCCTCACCCAACTTAGTTTTAGTTCTTATTTTGTATTGGGTCTCATGTATACTCGGCCTATAGCTTTATTTAATGATTGTATATACCACCTTGTACACAACGAAAAGGACTTTTGCCATTTTACTTCCACAGAAATGAAGAGTCTCGGTTTAATTTACTCTCTCTTCGATATGAACTAGGGTTTCTGCATAGTTCTTTGATTAACCGCAATTCATTACGTTTTCATGGTATCAAAGTGTAAGATCCGTGTAGATCAGAGTATTCTCTTTTGATTAGTGGTATTTTCGTGTTGGTTTGGCGGTTATTGAATCGCAATTTCGAGTTCTCGCAGTTCGGTTGTTCAAAGTTGCTCGTGTTGTACCGCATTTGTTGAACTAGAAAAAGTGTATAAAAATGTTATTGCAATTCGCAACTTTCAACGCCACGAAGTTATAATTTTAAAATTGTATTATAAAAAAATCACATTTCTATTAAATAATATAATAGGCACAAAAACATCATGAGATGTTTTTATTACACTATCTTGTTCGATTATTGAGGTGTTTTTATATATATATATTTTATTTTTTTAAAATTAAGTGTCAAAAAATATCAAAAATCTCGATACCGACCCAACCCCCCGGCCCACTAAGATCTATACCCTTTTTCGACGGGATCGGGAACGAGAAGGGACATCGGCGGATCCCGTCAGTTCTGCCGGAGGACCGGTCCCCAACAACTGCCTTTCGTTCAAAAGTGTAAAGACTATAAAATATGATTAACTCTTTTTTTAATTATTTTTTAGTTTTTGTATTTTAAATATTTTTTATTTTCTTCATTTTTATATTAAATTTGTTAATAATTTTAAATTTTAATTTTTTTTCATTAGAATTTAAAAAAAAAAAAAAATTTAATAATATTTTATTTTTAATTTCTCAAAATATTTGAAAAGTGGGTTAAGTTGGGCTGGTTGAGTTATGACCCATCATTTAGCCTATCTTGACGCAAATCATTTTAGCCCAAACAAGCTTTAGACACTGACTCATTTATTGATTAAGTCCATCTTGTCACCCCTAAGTGAAACACATTATCAGATTAACTTAAAAATAATTTAGGGTAGATTTTACATAATTAATAATATTTGTAGTAAAAAAATAGACAAGGAATTGATTGTATAAGGTTCATTTATTGGATATAAGATGAATACTTTGAAATGATAGAAGAGCATCTTTGACCAATTTGTCAAAAACTGTTTATTTTAAGAAATATTTTTGTCAAAATAGTTTTTCAGAAAGCAATTTTAAAGAAAAGCAATTTGTGTTTGATCATTTCATTAGAAAAGTACTTTTTTCAGTAATTGATAAACAGATTGTGTTTAACCAATCTTTTTGTGCTTTTGAGTGTCATATTACAAAAAGAACAAGTATCATGATGTGTTTACTATTAAGATTGTTTACACAAAAAAAAAAATTAAATACACAGTATGAAAGCCTGGTAATGTGAAAAAATATTACTAACTCGTATTTTAAGATCATATACTTTAAAAGTCTTCCTTTCTTTGTTAAATTATGTGCGGAGTAAAACTGCACATCTGCTTGACAGTTCAGCTCTAAACTATAAAATGGTCATCATAAAGATACAAGTCCAGTATCAAGCAAAACAAAAAGCAAATTGAAAGGGGCAGTAAAACACAACTCCTATATCTTATTTCTAACTCTATAACTCCATTCTTTATTCATGTATAATTTCTTCTTTTCCCTGTTAATGTTTCAGTTCAACTTATAGCTTACAAACCAGCAAAAGTCCATAAAAAAGACCACCTAATAATTTAGTACCTAGTTGTTTTGTCCTGCTGACTTAATTCATAGGCGCAAATTGTTGATTAATCAGTCGTTGAGCCCCTTCAACAATCTTTTTTAGCACTTCCCCTGCAGGTAGAATTTCCTTGATAAGACCAATGTTCTGACCAGCATACATCGCCATGCTTTCAATATCGCCAGTAGTTGTGGCATTTGGAACTGTACCAGCAAAGCGACGTATCTCTCTTTCCTAATTCAAGAAAAGTATGAAACTGATTACAAGCTATAGATGGAAGAAATTCACTCATTTTCTAATCAACAATAACAACTATGCCTCAACTAAGTAAGTTGGAGTCGGTTATATAAAACTTCACGGTCTATGCCACTCCATTTAAGTTCATTTAAGTCCAATATTATATAAATAATATATAAGATTAAAATAAATAGTGCCCTTAGATAGTCCACATACAATACAGGTACGCATAGCGGACATAGGATCAAGTACAAAATGATAAGATGAGCTGGTATCACTGCAAACAGAGGCGAATTCAGCATTTTAAGAGAATTGGTTCACAATTGCTTTTAGTGGTAAGATAAAAAAAATTATATCGAGGGATTAAATCTAGCACCGTAACTAGAGCACCACTTTTGACAATGGGTTCCTTCCGATATTATTAGACCTATTTTAAGAATTATACACATAATTTACTGAGTTTAATGGGGTGACCATGGGTTCACATTGACCCAATTTTTGCAAGTAAATTCGCCCCTAGTTGCAAATACAAAACTAACAAGTTGAGAACATTCTAATCCTTAGTACTCAAAACTTCACTTGGTGGAAATTAATATGATAGGAACATTTTCAAGATTTTGTTATGCATAACATAACGGGATACTCACCCTCCCATGTATGATTGTGCGGCCAATGACAGGTTGATTTGTCTCATTCTCATGACTTGGGAGCGCCTTCCATTCCATGAAGAACGGGGTTGCCAGAACACGATGTGGTGCCCCTGGCCACCTTGCGCGACCAAATATGTCTGTGTACTCTGTTTGATCAAATTCAATCAGCTTCCTCTTGTATGTTGGGTGAGCATAGCTTTCCTCTGTTGCAAGAAACCTGACAAGGTATAAGTAGTTAATTACTTAGCTATTGGTTTTGGTAAGTCCATGTATAGTTTTTACGTGAGGAAAGTTTCCAAAGTATTCCTGTCTGATGCGCTGAAACAACTATTATCGTAGGGAATTTTAGCATCTTGTGACATGTATTTCATCATTGCATCTATACTGTCAGGGCCAAACATTTCAGCGTAGAATTTAAGTCTAGAACTTGTTCATTTAAAATATTGATGCCTCATATATGAGTTCTATTAGCAGCAAGATTTCATGTGTTTTCTGAGTTAGAACAAGGCAATATTTCATGTTAAACCACTAGTCAGTTACGTTTCTCAATGAGGTTCACTGTAATCTACAAGTGAGACCTACTTACAAACAGCATCGGACCAGAGCATGTAATGAAACACCTTTTAAAATGTTAGAAGTTTAAAGCTCAATACCTGGTACCTAATGAAACACCCTGTGCACCAAGGGCCAGAGCAGCAACATAACCACGCTCATCCACTATTCCTCCAGCAGCAATTACTGCAATGTCACGACCACGAACAAGATCGACTACTCTAGGCAATAAGGTGATTAAGCCATCCTAAAAGGAAATCGACCAAGCAGGTGATATATTATTCAATAAATAATTTTACATTCAAAGTGGCATTACAGAAACAATTAGGATTTGGGGTGGGTGGGGGTGGGGGAGGTTGCTTGAAGTGAAATATTCTTAAGACAGAACTAATATCGTTATCTTGATGAAAAACTAACGTATATCATGAACGTGGACACCATTATACCTGGCCAATTACATGGCCTCCTGCTTCCCGGCCTTGGACAATAATTGCATCTACACCAGCATCAGCAGCTCTCTTTGCTTCTTCATAGCTGCCAATCTTCAAAAACAAAGGATGTGTGCTTTATAAGCTACATTTCAGGAAACAATAGATGAAGGTAAGTTATCTATTTTTTCACAAATGTACCGACTCTATTTCTAAGGCCAAAAGTAGAAGCCACCTAACTTGCAGAAGCATTAGCTAAGAATAGAATACTTCAAAAGATATCATTAGACATACAACACTTATGTATCAATCCTCAATGACCATGTTTCTCCATTTAAATCCATCTCAGGCCAACATTAAAGGAAATCACTGGATATAAATTTTCATAATATGTAATGCGATAATATTGTAATTACGAACTCCTAAAACTCAAAAGTCAAAACTAACTTGCAAGAAAGAAGTAACTCATAAAGAAACAAAATAGGAGTTTCTTACATAATTCAACAATCAAAATACTGTAAAAAAGGACTAATACAGTAATACAATTATTGATTTGAATTTCTTTTTGTACTTTGCTCATTTCTAAATATCTTTGTATCATTTTGATGAAGAGTTACCTTCATCAATGAGCGACATTTGAGTTACCTTCATCGATGAGCTATACATTTCAACTAGTACAAACAAGCAGAATAAAAGTTCCTGATCAGTATAGAGCATTTTGAAGTGAACCCTGACTCTAATCCAGTTAAATAGATTCACCAAAGGATCCAACATTATGTAATGCCAATACTCAGTGATAGGAGAAAGGCGAGTTCTGTGATTTTCCATTGACAAGGTGTGCATTTTGATAATTCGAAAAGAGTTGTGTCGAGAACTTACTTGGGGTACAACCTTGACCCCAGCTTTATGAGCTTCAAGAACCAACTCCTTTGAGCATTCACCCCAATAAAGCTGAAGTACTGCAACTTTCTCATCAAGTATAGATTTTACATTTTCCTTGTGAGGAAATGCAAGAATAACACCTATCCCAAATGGTTTGTTAGTTAAGGTTTTAGTCTTCCTTATGAGCTCCCTCACATAATCAGGATCTTCCTGCCACACACAAAAGTACAATGTTACATTCCTCTGGACTTCTGTCTAACCAAAAGACTGATCAAAAGAAAAGATAGCCATTGACTGAGTTCACTGTACAACTTATTCTTTTGCTTATATTTCTTTCTCTTTCTTTAATTTGGGGGCTGGTCAGACAGGGGATTCAAATTAAGGTCTCAACTTTTACACACTGACAAGTAAATAGCAATTTCACTAGTAAAAAACATAAAACAATCTGAGATCTTGATGAGTAATTGTAATAAATCTTGATATTTGAAGGGTTTTCATGTGACACCCTCCGACAAAACACAAGAGATATGTTGGGTATATATATAAATAAGTTTTAGACATTAGTGACACGTGTTGAAGCCATGCAGACCTAAGCTCAAAGCCAATTATATTAGTGGATACCAGGGTTGGGCCCGGGCCCGTGCGAGCCGTGCTACAACACAGGCCCCGAAAAATGAAAAATTTTAGGAACACCTTTTTTTATTTTTTTATTTAGTATTAGCCAGAATTTACATTAAAGTCTCATAATTCGCAGGTCTTAGCCCCAGGGCCGGCCCTGAGGTGGGCGGGCCGGGCGAGCGCTCAGGGCCTCAAAATATATAGGGCCTTGTTAGGCATATTTTATATACCCTTTTTGAGTAATTTTTAGTTAGTATTTTACTCATTTCGTCTGTGTTTAGTATAGTATTATGGTCGTTTTTCTTTCTTTTGAGTCACAGCGGTCATAAATGGAGAAATGACAAAAAGATGAGGAAATGAGCTTAATTGAAAGGGAATTGCACACTAAAAGGGCCAAGAAATGAAACCTAAGAAGTCCCGGAAAGTATAGAAAAAATCAGACGAAGTCCGGACGAGAAAAGAACAAAAATCAGAAAATCCGGGAAAGAGAAGCCACCGGCGCCGCGGCGCCAGCCAGCAGGGCCACGGTGCCCCAACTGCTGCGAGCCAAATTTTCCTCGGGACTTCAGGCGCCGAGGCGGGTTTATTCCGATTCTGGGCCGAATATGACACGTTTTCAGGGTTCACAATGCAATATTTTCTCAACTATAAAATCCCTAAACCCTAGCCTCATTATGCATCTTGTACACATTCTCTATTCTACTTTGGGGAGGCTAAGGAGGAGGCTACAACACAAGATTGGAGACAACCTTGGTTCAAGTTCTTGTTCTTTCATTTTATTTTTTTCAGTTTATGTTGGTTTGTATTAGTTCTTGACATGACAATGTTTAGGAGTTAATTACTTAATTAGGGCTTTCCTTTTGAATCGCTTGAAACTCGTTTTCATGAATTAATGCAGTAGTTTGATTTCTTCTTCACTTGATTAAGATTTATTCAATATTGGTGTGAATGCTTGATAGTTAACTGACCATTAATTATCATAATCTATATGATTTCGAATCAAGAACCGAGAGGAGAGATTTGGATATGCTGTAATTGAATAGACATAGGTTAAATCGCGGACGAAAGTACCCCGATACTTGTGTAGCATTATTGATTATTGTTCTTAATCCTCCTATGTAGTAAATCCTATCATAGAAATATAGAAGGGTTCTGCACTGGGGTTGAGCGATTATATGTCCTAACCGGAATATAAGACAGTCTAGTTAACCGCTATCTTAACGTAGAAGAGGAAACCATTGTTGTTGCATCAAGGATTGAAAAAGAGTGGATAGTTGAGGATATTGGAATGCCTTATTTCCATCATAACTGATTTAAACCAAAGTATTATCATAATTAGTTTATTTCCTGCATTAGTTTTAATTCTTAGTCTAAAACCCAAACAAATTAACGTTCACCAAATAGAAACTAAAGCTTAGATAATCGGTACTTGAAAATCAGTCTCTGAGGACGATATTCGATCTTACCAGACTATATTACTTGTGAACGATATGTGCACTTGCGTGAGCATTTGTAAAATCGCTAACAAGTTTTTGGCGTCGTTGCAGGGGACTGGCGTACTTTCAATATCGAATTATCTATTCTTATTTCTAATTTGGTTTGTATATATTTGGTTATATTATTTTATTTCTAATTTGGTTGCTCCAGGAACAAGTTTCTAACTTGTTCTGCGAGCATCTTTTTATCACTTTTTGTGTTTTTCTTATTTTGTAAGTAAAGCCACAAAAAAAAAACATATGGACTACTACTACTATCAGGGGCAGTGGAATCATCAACAACAGTCTAACCCACAGGTTCCACAGGAAGATAAAAATGAGTTGCAGACAACTATACTCACGCTCACCAAGTGCCAGAATCAGTTTATGGCTGAGACAATGGTGTCCATTATAAATTTGGAGACACAAATAGGACAACTAATGGATATGGTGAGCAATGTACCGCAAGAAAATCTGCCTAGCGACATAATTGTGGGGAGTGATAAGCAGAGTGAGGAACCTGAACCACAACAAGCTGTTGAGAATGATAATGAAATGAGAGAGATAGTTGGTGTAGAGAAAGAAGAGGTTACTAAGATTCAACTTTTCACCTTTTTGAATTCCTTGGAATTTCATTTTCCTATACCCGTTGCAGAAGAGACATCACCAACTATCATTGTTGAGCCCCAACCAGAAAGTCCATACCCTCAAGGGCACCCCCAAAGTTGAGAGATGTAGGGAGTTTCACTGATCCCTACATTATAGAGAGCCTTGAAGACAAGCATGTCTTGTGTAATTGGGGGATAATCTTAGATATGAGGCCCTTGTTTGAAAAAAGTATTGTAGGAAAAGTGAGACATGCAACAATAACTGTACGGATTGCAAGCAGTTCGCAGAAGGATCCACTGGGCACTAGTAAAGGTTAACTGCGTCCGGCTAAAAGACGTTAAAGACAGCGCTTGTTGGGAGGCAACCCAATATTTATTAATTATGTTATTTTGATTTTTTATTTTAGTTTGTTTAATTTTGTCTTGAACAGTCTCACGGTATTGGCTTCTTGTCTTATGTTTTTTATGTCAGGTGGAATGGGAACTAAAGTGTCAAGATGCTGAAATTCTGAACTTCAGAGAGCCCAGAAACTTGTGTAAACTCAAGAATCTCTTCTCAGACCTCCTTTATGACCGATGTGTTGTGTCAGTAAGTTGTCCCTACTTTTAGTCTTCACACATGGGGGACAATGTGTCGATTAAGTTTAGGGGGTGTCTTATTTTATTTTCTATTTGGTTTTGAGTCTTTTTTTTTATTGTTGTCTTTTTGTTTGTGTTATGTGTTTTTTGAGTCATAATTCTTATTTTTATGGATCATGTAGGTTGTAGTTGCTAAAGATATTGAGCGGATAAAGTGAGATAATGTAATAGAATTAAAAGCGACAATCTGTGTGCTTAAGTTAGATATGCCAAAAATTCATGACATCTAATTCTTTGGGATATTTGTGCTTAGCATATGTGTGTCAGTTATGGAAAGAAAGGTGGAAAAATGTCTAGAAAATCTGTTTGCTTGTTATTTGAGGCAAAATAGTTAAGATGTACATGTTTAGGGAGATGATTCAGACATTTCTTTGATAGCCCTTCTGACCATTCATTACCTACCCTTACATAAAATGTATCACTAGTCAGCCCCTTTGAGCCTAAATTATATCTTTCTTTGACACCATATGATTCTCTGTTTGTGCCATAAGTGATAATTGAAAGTGAGTGGGACGAAAAGTGTTGAAGAAGGGAAAAGAGAATTGAAAAATTTGATGCACCCCAATAAAGAATATGCGAAAGCCTAAGTTTGGGGTGCCTGTCATTTATAATGTATCTCATTCTCTCAAAATAAAAGAGGGGGGAACTGAGTATGAAATTAAAAAGAAAATCAAAAAGAAGGAAAAGGAGTTGAAAAAGAAAAAAAAAACTTATGGTACGTAATTGAGCCTAAATGTCTATTTTTACCTACCCCTGCCTAAAAGCCTACATTACAACCCTTGAAAGTCCTGATGATCTTTAATGTGTATGTCTATGATTAGTGGAGAATAACAAGTAAAAAGGTCTATAGCATTTTGGAGAAGATGGAATGAAATTGACATGTATAGGTTAGGTGTTCGTATTTCCATTGACCATGATCTAAGTGAATTTGCGAAATATCTAATTTGAAATTCTAGATTGATGATTATTCATGTTATAAATGTTCCAACATATTATCCCATCTTTCATCCATTATTTTGAAGAAGCATTGCTATAACTACTTGATCCATTTCTAGAGTCTTCGTTTGTTTTGTTTTTGTTTTGTTTCTTCTTTACTCGAGGGGCGAGTAAAGTTTAAGTTTGGGGGTTTGTTAGGCATATTTTATATAACCTTTTGAGTAATTTTTAGTTAGTATTTTACTCATTTCGTCTGTGTTTAGTATAGTATTATGGTCGTTTTTCTTTTTTTTTTTTGAAATAGAGAAACAGCAAAAAGAAAAGGAAATGAGCTTAATTGAGAGGGAATTGCACACTTAAAGGGCCAATAAATGAAGTTTAAGAAGTCCCGGGAAGTATAGAAGAAATCAGACGAAGTCCGGACGAGAAAATGACAAAATCAAAAAATCCGAGAAATAGAAGCCACCGGCGCCAGCCAGCAGGGCCGCGGTGCCCCAACTGCTGCGAGCCAAATTTTCCTCCGGACTTCAGGCGCTGAGGCGGGTTTTTTCCGATTCTGGGCCGAATTTAACACGTTTTCAGGGTTCACAATGCAATATTTTCTCAACTATAAAATCCCTGAACCCTAGCCTCATTATGCATCTTGTACATATTCTCTATTCTACTTTGGGGAGGCTAAGGAGGAGGCTACAATACAAGATTGGAGACAACTTTGGTTCAAGTTCTTGTTCTTTCCTTTTATTTTTTTCAGTTTATGTTGGTTTGTATTAGTTCTTGACATGACAATGTTTAGGAGCTAATTACTTAATTAGGGCTTTCCTTTTGAATCGCTTGAAACTCGTTTTCATGAATTAATGCAGTAGTTTGATTTCTTCTTCACTCGATTAAGATTTATTCAATATTGGTGTGAATGCTTGATAGTTAACTGGCCATTAATTATCATAATCTATATGATTTCGAATCAAGAGCCGAGAGGAGAAATTTGGATATGCTGTAATTGAATAGACATATGTTAAAATTGCGGACGAAAGTACCCCGATACTTGTGTAGCATTATAGGTTATTGTTCTTAATCCTCCTATGTAGTAAATCTTATCATAGAAATATATAAGGGTTCTGCACTGGGGTTGAGCGATTATATGTCCTAACCGGAATATAAGACAATCTAGTTAACCGTTATCTTAACGTAGAAGAGGAAATCATTGTTGTTGCATCAAGGATTGAAAAAGAGTGGATAGTTGAGGATATTGGAATGTCTTATTTCCATCATAACTGATTTAAACCAAAGTATTATCATAATTAGTTTATTTTCTGCATTAGTTTTAATTCTTAGTCTAAAATCCAAAAAAATTAACGTTCACCAAATAGAAACTAAAGCTTAGATAATCGGTACTTGAAAACCAGTCTCTGAGGACGATATTCGATCTTACCAGACTATATTACTTGTGAACGATACGTGCACTTGCGTGAGCATTTGTAAAATCGCTAACAGGCTTCTAGGAGTTAATATGGTATATAAGTATATTATTGAGTTTTATTTTGAAATTTTCCTTATTTCTCCCAAAATCAACGCACCTCCTTATTTCTCTCAAAACCAATCCAATGCACACATCAACAAAACTGAAGACAGAGAAGAAAAAGAAACAAAAAAGGCCAAAAAGGGTTTCGATTGATTGCTCACCTAAAGCCACTTTTAAACTAGAGACCTAGAGTTGAATTGAACTTCTTCTTCAAGAGTAAGTCTTTTTTCTTCTTTTAACTTTTTTTACATCATTGATATTTAGGATTGATAAATCTTTAGATTTAGATTTAGTGAGGATTTTGATTTTATCTTTAATTTTTTATTCTTTATTTAGTTCACACTGAATTTTTTGATTTTCACTTTTAAGTATTAATTATATTATTTATTATAAATTTACAGGTGGAACTTATTCAATTGAAGGGGTGCTTTTATTGATTTATCTCTGTTTCAATTCAGAATTAAGGTATATATATATATATATATATATATATATATATATATATATATATATATATATGATTTAGTTTTATTGTCAAGTTATTGTTAAACATATTCTTATATTGTTATATTGTTGTACGTCGTATGAATTAGTTTTATTGTCTAAATTTCTAATTGCGTTTTACTCATTATGTTCAATGACATGATGAAAGCCTAGAATGACACGGACAAAGAAATTTGAATCTGGTCATTCCAAACGAAAAAGAAAAAGATGAGATGAGCTTATTGTTCAAAGTCAAAGAGGAGCTCTTGATAAATTTGTTGTCAAACAACCCGTAAATGTTGAAGTTTTTGAATAATAATGAATTCAATTATAATTTATGAGATGAAGTTATTTGATTTTATTTTATATATACTAAAAATAATATAATGTATGTTTTTTTAAAAGGCCGCATTTATGAGTTTCGCCCAGGGCCATCAATTACACAGGAACGACCCTGCTTAGCTCAATCAAAGTAGGGTTAATTAATTTGAAGTTGTATTGAGTTGTTATTTACAATTTAAAATAATTTCTAATTATTAAAATCGTATATTTACTTATATTAAGACCACTTTTATGAATTAAAACAGGGCTCCAAAATATTTGAGCCCCGGTGGCTAAAATAAACTAAATTACATTAATATTGTAAACATTATTTAGGCGATCAATAATTTAAAAAAGAGAAGAGGGACAGGAGGAGACATACCCAATCAGGGGCTCTGAGAAAACCAAGACCACCAGCATTAGCAACAGCAGCAACAAGCTCTGGACCTGATATATCTGGTCCTAAGGGTGCCTGCACTATCCCATACTCGAAACCCAATATTCCTCTCAAACCCATACTCTCTTTATTGTCCAAAATAGGTAACTATGAGGTAAACTCATGTTTATGGCACCAAAAATTGGACAATTTTATGCTTCATGTGACCATCATATGACAAACGGCTTCTGTCTTGTCACAATTATTTTTTTAGAGTAAGTAACAAAGTTGTCGACTAGTGTAATTTATGCGTAAGCCACTACGTCTAAAGCAAGACAAGAAAGGACGTGTGTCAAAATTTGGAAATGTATGAAGTCGGTCAGATTCAATGTTTTTTTTTTATATCCACCTTACTAGCTTAACCAGACTATTCACGGAAATACAGAGATAGTAAAATCGGTTCTTCAACAATATTATTAGTAAACCGCGGGATGAAAATATTTTTTTTGTTGATCAATGCTTTCTAAATATATGGTACCGATTAGAAAGGATATGGGCTTCTATGTATTTTTATGATCCATAGAAATGAGTAGCAGTTGCTCTGAAGTTCATTACAGTAAGATCCACACTTCCATATAAAAGTAAAAACACAATTATTATTTTTTAGCAACTCTTTGTAAACATCACAGCTCGGCTAAACTATGATCTCAAATGGCGAAATAAATGTCAAATTTGTCACATTTATACCCCTAGGATATTGATAAAAATTGGGGTTTTGGGGGGCTCAATGACCTTGAGCTCATTGGGCCATATAATTGGTCTTTAGTAGGTTTTTCCATTGATATTCTTGACCCATTAACACAGCAATCAATTGGGCCTTTGGTACCTTTTTGGAAAAATCACACAAATAAAGATTTTTTTCATCTACCATTTTCCATCAACTTCAAATCTCATATTTCATCTACCATTTTATAAAGATTTTTTTCTTTTGTTTTCACTTCTTTTCTTTTTTCACTTGGTGACTGATGCGATTATTTTTTATACTAAAAAAACTATTTCAATATATTAACATTAATAAAAGTATATGAAATGATATGGTATATGATATACCAAAATATGGTATATATGGAGAAGACATGAGAGAGAATTATATAATTTCCAAAATATTTAATAGAACTTTAAATCGGACTATTTATTTTTATTCTTTTACTTTTTACTTGATGCAATTATTTTTTATGACTAAAATAAATTATTTGAGTATATTATTAATTAAGTTTTTCATGAACATATAGTAATTATTATTTGCGCTTTCACAAAAAAAAACTATTTTTATTGTACATACATATATATGTGTGTGTATATATGTGTCACCCTCCCATTGGTCCCGGAATTATTTCATTTCCCAAAATATTCATAATTGGCCAAAATATTGTGGGCCCCACAAAACCGTAGAATTTTCCCGTGGGCCCCACATGACCAAATCCGGAACTTAAAATCCAAAATTCCAATATAATCTATAAGTCCCAAATACAAAATTTGAGAACTAAATTCCAATTAATAAACTTTTTCCTTCACAAATTCCCGATATTTTTCCTTAAGAAAAAATAATTCTTCTTTCTTTCCAAAATTCAAATTTCATATTCTTAATCACATTCTCACTTACGTGTCATGGTATAACGGGGTGTAACATGGTTCTCCGAATCTCCAGGGTAACACACATTTAAAGGCTCATCGGAACCCAGGAAAATCAGGGCTACACTTGCGTCTTCCTCAGAAGGTTTTTCTTCATTGATGGCTTTGTAATGTTTATACATTTTGTGGTTATTTGGTGGACTTGTTGACATGGGAAAATACTCTTGATTTGGAAGATTGGAAAGATTTTGGGGATATGGACATGGGAGAGGGTTTTGAAGAGTTGGGCGTATTTGAAAAGTTTTAAAAAACTGACGGTGATGTTTGGGCTGTCATTTGATGGTTCGATTTGGTGGATGACTGATGTGATAGGACAGACGCAATAATGGGATTTTTAATCAATGCAATCTTCAATTTACACACAAACTATTTTCCTTAAATTTAGGTAGTGGAAAATATTTGAACTCTTCACATACCCAAAACAAAGGTTTCATATGGCACAAGACATTTTAAAAAAAATAAAAAAACGGTCCTCCGCTATTTTTGGATTTTCATTATTCACGGAGACGTTTTTCATAACAGAACCCAAAAAAAACAAGATTGACAATATACTGGAATTTTGAGATTGTCCTTAATCAACTTAGTTGAACACATATGGATAAAAAAAATATTAAGGAATTTTCAACCTTTTGAAGCACATGGTACTCCTATAAAATAGGAACGGTACCAAACTTAGAGTTTTGCTCTTTTTGTATAAAACCAAATCTTTAGTTGAGGCTTCGCCTCCTTATGATATTCTTTTTTTATGATATGCATCATCGTAGAAAACGGTATCACCTTCAAACCTTGTACTTGTGAAGTCAAGCTTGATTCTTTTGAAAAAAATTATGCAACATTACTTACAACCTATATCTTGTACACTGACTCAAATGGTAAATGTTACCCAGAATGTTAGGTCAACATTTAGGACAACATCTACCTTGCCTGTCTTATTTCAGAGAAAACAGCGACCAAGAGATTTTTTCAAGCTAGAAAAGCTCTCATGATCTAAGGGTTTGGTAAAAATATCAGCTAGTTGAGAAAGAGTATCAACATGTTCAATTTGAACTAGCTGTTTTTCCACTAAGTCTCTAAAAAAATGATGCCTTATGACAATGTATTTTGTACGTGAATGCTGAACAGGATTTTTGGAAATATTAATGCACTCAGATTATAATAGTACAAAATCATAGAGTTATTAGAAATACCATAGTCATCAAGCATATGTCGTAACCAAATCAGTTGAGCACAACAATTTCTGGCTGCCACATACTCGGATTCTGCAGTCGAACGTGACACGCAATTTTGTTTACGACTGTACCATGAGACTAGATTGTTGCCAAGATAAAAACAACCACCACTAGTGCTTTTCCTATAGACGACATCACCGGCCAAATCTGAGTCACTATACCCTATTAGATTAGGATTAATGTCTTTAGAATACCAAATTCTCAAGTCATTTGTACCGGCAATATATCGTATGATACGTTTCACGGCATTAAGATGAGATACCTTGGGATTGGCTTGGAACCTGGCGCAAACACACACACTAAACATGATATCCGGGCGACTGGTAGTAAGGTATAAAAGGCTCACTAACATAGATCGGTACAATGTTAGGTCAACATCTGGTCCAACATCGTCTTTACAAACCTGCTGCGTAGATCCCATTGGAGTCTTCATGTGTTATAGCGTTTTCCAGACCAAACTTCCTAACAAGATTCTTGGCATACTTGCTCTGGAAAACAAAAATCCATTCTTCAATATGTTTAATATGCAAACCTAAGAAAAATGTTAGTTCTCCAATCATTCTCATTTCAAATGTTGTCGACATAGCTTCGACAAATGACTTCAAGAGGGATTCTTTAGTCGAGCCAAAGACAATGTCATCAACATAGATTTGAGCTATGATTACATCTACTCCGTGTCTCTTAATGAATAAAGTTCTGTCAATTTCTCCACGGATAAAACCAAAATCAATAAGAAAATTAGTCAAATGACCATACCATGCACGTGGTGCCTGTTTTAAACCATACTAAGCTTTATTGAGCTTGTATACATGTTGTGGATGGTGAGGATCTTCGAATCCTATTGGTTGTTCAACGTATACTTCTTTGTCCAAGTATCCATTTGGTGCAAGGTAATTTTCAAGTAACAACAAATGGCAAGAAACAATCTTATTGATTCAAGTCTAGCCACGTGTGCAAAGGTCTCGTCGTAGTCGATACCTTTAACTTGTGTATATCCTTAAGCAACAAGTCGAGCTTTGTTCCTCACAATCTGCCCTAACTCATCTGATTTATTTTTGTATATTCACTTAGTCCCAATAACATTGGTGTTGTTGGGTCGTGGTACCAAATCTCAAACCTCATTTTGGGTAAACTGCTCAAGATCATCTTGAGCTTGTATCCAAAAATTATCTTTCTACGCCTCCCCAATATTCTTAGTTTCCAATGTAAATGTAAAACAAGAAAGACTAACATGTTGGTATATGGTGGACATGCACACATACCTTACCATCTCTCGGTAATTGACTGGTTCTTTCTCCCTCGTTCTCCTCTGCTCAAAAACTCCCCCTATCACTAGGTCGGGTGGATGGTTCCTCCTAATCCTCGATGGAGGGTCTCTTCTTAGTTGATCATTCAGCTCCGTAGCAGACTCCTCCTCAACTTCATTCCATATGTTCTCTTCTTGAGGTTCAGATGTGACTTCTGGTGTTGGGTCAACATTTGGGTCAACATCTGATGTTTCAGTGATTTGCTCCTCTTCTACTGCAACCACAATGTTGTTTTCTGAGGATCTTCCAGTTATGTCCAGTAGATCATCAAAAACTACATTGACAAACTCCTGAATGGTCTTTGTCCGAAGGTTGTATATCCGGTAAGCATGGCTATTCTGAGAGTAGCTGACAAATATCCCCTTGGAGTCGAACTTGGCCAGTTTATCCCTGTCATTAAGAATATGCACACACACCCAGACATGGAAATACCTCACTGTAGGTTTCTTTTCATTGAGTAGTTCATAGGGTGTCATTCTGGTCCCTGACCGAAAGTAGACTATGTTACTTATGTGACATGTTATGTTCAAGGATTCTGCCCAAACCCTCTTTGATAATTGCTTAGAACTCAACATTACTCTTGTCATTTCTCATAAAGTTCTGTTCTTTCCCTCGGCAACCCCATTTTGTTGAGGTATTTTTGGTGCCGAAAATTTATGGAATATGCCTTTATTTTCACAAAAAATTGCAAAGGTTTGATTTTCAAATTCATTTTCATGATCAGATCTTATTCTGAAAATTGAAGAACAAAACAAATTTCTAATTCTATAGTGAAGAATTTTAAACATCTCAAAGGTTTGTGATTTTTCCTTTAAAAATATATTCAAGTAAATCTGGAAAATCATCAATAATCACATAAGAGTATCTCATTCCTCCTAGGCTATCTACCTTAATTGGACCCATAAGATAAATAATTGGAAACAATGAGATGTACTTGAATGTTGTCCGTCATGTTGGACAACATTATGAAAGACTCGGGTCTGCTTTCCCTTCAAACAATCTTCACACAATGTCTTATCTTTTGTATCCAGTCTGGAAATGCCTTTAACAACCTCAAACGAGATCAGTTTCTCCAAGGTGTTGTAGTTGACATGTCCCAACTTCTGGTGCCAAAGTGTCAAGTCACCTACCTTTGCGGAGTTGCACACTTCTTCTCTTCCTACTAGATAGCAGTTATCTCCGGTTCGAGTTCCTAACATGACACACTTGTTTGCAGAATATGTAACTTTGCATCCAAGTTTGTTAAATTTCACCTCTAGATCATCATCACATAGTTGGCTTATGCTAAGGATATTTACAACTAAACCTTCTACATGAAGCACATTCTTCAAGGCTGGTACATTCGGAACATTAAGAGTTCATCTACCAATAATCTTACTCTTACTTCCTCCTCCAAAGGTCACATACTCTCCATTGAATGCTCCATACTACTTCAAGAGACTTTTAGTACATGTCATATGACGTGAGCAACCACTATAGAAGTACCAAGAACATGTAATGTTAGTACGCAAGGGAGTTATGCACACATTACATTTTAGATTTAGTTTGGGTACCCACTCTTTTTTAAACCTTGTCTTCATTCCGCTTCCAGGCTTGTTGCTTTGAATGTTGTCAGTGATGTTGGGCAACATTGGTGACAACACTTTAGACAATAGGCTGAGAGAAGAATTTTGAAGCTTGTAGCAGTAGGGCATGAGATATCCTGACTTTTTACAGAAGCTACATACAAACTTTGATTCTATCATAGTTCTCTGAGGGTTACTAGCATTTTCTTTGACGAATTTTATCCTTTCAGTTAGACTATGGATCCTGGAAGTATCGATTTTTCTGGAAAAAATGGTAATCAAGACCAGTCCTTGTGGAATTGTTGAAGTTCAAAATTTCATCTAGTTTGGAAGTTCCCATATTTAGCCTTTGAAACGTGGTCTCAACTATATACAGTCGTGCACGAATCTTACCAAGCTCAAGATCCTTCTTGGTAAGTGTCACCTCTAATCGGTTGATTGTGCCTTTCAAATTGCAGTTCTCAAGAGCCAATGATTTTGCTTTTGAGTCTAGTTGCTCAGATGTAGTGATTAAGGCTTTACAAAGATTTTGTAATTCCTTTATCGTTTCGTATTTCGAGTCAGCTAGATCCAAATCAGCAGCCTCAATTGAAAAAATAAATCCACTAAAACAATTTACATCAGAATAATCAAAGTAGACATACCTCTCTGATGATACAGACATTTCCGATGTGACCTCCGATATTGTTTCAGATATTGGGTCAACATTGTCAACAACATCTTCATCGTCGGACAGTGAGTGTTCAAACATGGCTGCAAGCATTGCCTGTGGTCGTTCTTCTTCTTGATATTCTTCTTCCTCTTCATTCTCATCATCACCGAGGGTTACCCACATGACCTTACCAATTTTCCTAAGGGTGTTTGTACACTCATTATCGTAGTGTCCCCAACCGTAACATGCATGACATTGCACTCCCTTGAGTTGTTTGGGATTGTAATTGGTTCCGTCGGAGTTGGATTTCCTCAGTGGATTGCGGTTTTTCTGCTCATAAGGTGATCTTGTTGGCTGATTATTGAAGAGAGAGTTCTGTTGCTTATTATAGTTGGCTTTATTACGGTCGGTGTTGATCTTTCTCACCATAGAATTGAATCTACTGGTGAGTAAGACAACAATTGCATCGTCTCCAGTTCCTCCAGGTTTTCTCCCTCAGTTTCCATTTCAGATTTCGAGGTTTGTCCTTGGAGTGCCAAAGTCTTGTCTTTATATAGATCTATTTGACTCTTCATGTTCATCTCATATGTTTGAAAGATGCTCATTAAAGCGTGAAGATCCATAGTGGTAAGATTATGGACTCTTCAATAACACAAATCTTAGTATTAAATCTTTCAGGAAAAGATCTGAGAGCTTTATCCACAAGTTGTATGTTGGTTAATGGAGACCCGAGCACTTGACATTGATTAGCAATGTCAATCAACTTTTCAAAATAGGATTTTATGTCGTAAGACTCCTTCATCCTTAAGCGCTCGTATTGACTCAAGATCATGCGAAGCTTTGTACGTCGAACACTTGAGGTTTCCTCACAATGGGTTTTTAAGGTTTCCCAAGCATCATTGGTCGTTGTACAATTCTGGATAAGCTTGAACATATAGAGATCTACCCATCCAAATATCGCATTTAGGGCCTTTTCATTAAAGCTTGTCGAGTTGATTTCTTCCTGGGTCCATTCAGACTCGGGTTTATTGAGAACGTCACCATCCTCGTCTGTTGGGTACTTGTGGATTACATAGCCTTCGGATACAGATCTCCAGTCTCGAACATAAATGGATTTGATGTGCAAACGTAGTCGAATTTTTCAGTAGGCGTAGTTAGATCCGTCAAGTATTGGAAGTCTACCAACGTTTTGTAAAGCTGAGTCCATAACCGTAATATTCAGAATCAAACACTTATTGAATCAAGTGAAGGCTCTGATACCACTGTTGGTTCCCGTGGGCAACGAATTCGTAAAACGTAAGATTAAAATCGCAAAACTACGAATGATCGGTGTATTTTATATACACCTTTTGAGTCAGTTTTAGTTAGTCTTTTGTCCCATTTTGCACATATAAGTGTCGTATTATGATAGTTTTTCTTTCTTTTGAGTCAAAGTGGTTAAAATGGTCAAATGGCGGAAAAAGAGCAAAAAGAGGGCAAAAGAGGAGATGCGGAAAGCGAGAGAAAGTGGCGAACGAGGGTAAAATCGGACCAGCGCGCTCCTCAGCAATGAAGCGGCGCGCGCCACTATTCGTAGAGGCTGCAAGACTCGGCACGCGCTCCGAACGGCGAATGCAGGGCGCGCGCTAAACATCCGGAGAGCTACGAAGATGCGTATGCCGCGCTACCGCAGCCAGATATCCGGGCGCGGCGCCAAAACACCGACGGATTGCGGAATTCCGGCGCGGCGCTGTCTGCGGGCATGGCGACGCGGAAAAATTAGGTCTTTTGACGAAATTCTGGGCCAGGCCTGAATTAAAAGAGGGAGGCGGTTTTCAGCCTATAAAAGGAGAACTCTAGGCAGTTTTTGAGGGTTCCCCTTCTTGCACAACACAAGACTTTTGCTTGGAGATTGGATACCATTAGTTTAGTAATTTCTTTTCCCTTTCTTGTTCCTTATTTCTATTTTGTATGATGAACATGGAATTAGTTCTTGTCATGACAATGGCTAGGAACTAATTCTCTTATAGGGGTTTCCATGTTGAATTGCTAGAAACTTATGTTATAAATTAATGCATGCTTATGATTATTTTTCTTATTGTGAGATCTATCCAAAGAAGAATACCATAAGTTAACCTGCTTTCTAGCGGGAGTATAAAACGATTTCGTAAACCTGCTTTCTCCTAAAGAAGAATACCATAAGTTAATGCATTAGTAAGTAGCATAAGCGGATAGTAAGGATACATGAAAGCCCTATTCTCATCACCACTGAAGTAAATCTTTATACTTAAATAGCTTGCATAATTCTTAGTTATAAACAACAAATCAATTATCAGTTCACCAAATAGATACTAGAAAATAGATAGTTGGTAATTGAACCCTAATCCTTGTGGACGATATTCGGTCTTATCAAGACTATACTATTTGTCACGATAACGTGCACTTGCGTTGAAGTGTGTGCATCTTACCGCGCATCAACGAACAACAAAAACAATCACTGGATGTTGCCTTCAATGTTGGGTCCACATCTGAGGTAACTTTGTAATAAAACAGAATATACCTTGTAGAGTATATGCAGCGGAAAAAGTAAAGAGACACAAGGTTTATATTTTCAAAGGTATATATAAATATATCCCTTGATGGTCAGTGACCAAAAGAATTGTATAAATTGTATACAATTACAAAGAATTTCTTTTTACAAATTGAGCGTTACAAACGAAAAAGAAATTACAAACAAAATGAAGTCGCAGATGACTTCGCCTAAAGTTACAAAATCTAAAAGATAAAAGACAACATCTTCATTACAATCACTTAAACAATAAGCTTAATCTAGAATAGAGATAGCGATTGCAATGTGGGACAAGATGTTGTTAAAACAACTTTAGGCTAAAATGTTGATCCAGTTTTTTAAGGTAAAATCCGAGAGCTCTCTTGGAAGTTCTTCTTCTCTAAATCTGGATATCGATACTTGTGAAGCTCTCCTCTATTTATAGTGTCGAGCTTCCTTTAAAATCCTCACTGATGGTTGCGGAGGTTGAGCAAAAGATGACAGCAGCTTGGACCGAGTCTTCCTCCTAAAAATCTCAACGATCTGGACTTGGTCTTTGCTGCTTTCTCTCCACATTTTGACTTGGTCTTTCACCACATTTAAACACAGCAATCTGGTACGCTTTCCTAGGTCATTTTTACTCGCAGTAACTTCAATTACTTAGGTCAGAAGAATAGGCAAAACAATTACATAGATGTTGGCAGAAATGTTATCGCAACATTGCAGGCAACATCCTGAAGATGTTGTTCTGTGCTTTCGCAAATATTGTCACAACATCCTATCCAACATCAACAATATGTATTTTATATCATTAAAATAGTTGATATACCCGTGTTATATGTTGTATATGGAATACTTAATATTATATAATGTATACAATAGCACAACATACTTAATATTATATCAATGTTATATGTTGTATATAATATACTTAATATAAATAAGGAAAAAGGGTCATATTTGCCATCATACTTTTAGAAAAGGGTTATATTTGCCCTCCGTTAAAGTATGGGGACAAATATGTCATTTTCGTTATGAAAGTTGTTATATTTGTCCCTTTTTAACAGAAAGGCCATGTGGCATTCACGTGGGATCCACATGGCGTCCATGTGGATCCACGTGGAGGGTGGGACCCACCTTCATCTTCAACAACCACCGCTGCCACCGTCACTCACAACCCAGCCCTCACCCGAGATTCCCTGCCACCGCCTCCACTCACCACCGTCGCCTCCACCGCCATTATAAGATAATGTAAGGTATACCTAAACGGGGTTTCCTTCGAGCTCCAGAAGTTATGCTAGCTCCTGTGAATCCAATGGTTTTAAGCCCCTGAAGGATTCCAAATGGTGGTACTCGTGTTTTTCTTCCATTTATCAAGAAAACCTGCAAAACATCCCCACACGTGCCCAGAAAAAGTGGTTTCTAGAGCTACTTTCCTCCAAATATTTTCCATCTTTTACTTAGGTGTTTACTGATATACCTTTCTACTTATGCTAACCAATAGATGCTTTGGAGATTTTGAGCTTAATTGAGTTTTTCCTTTTTCTATCAATCTCCGCAAGATTAGTAGAGGCTGAGGGTTGGGTTGTTGTTAGGCATATTTTATACATTTTATGAGTCATTTTTAGTTAGTATTTTAATCGTTTTTGGTGTGTTTAGTATAGTATTTGGTTCGTTTTTCTTTCTTTTGGGTCACAACGGTAAAAAATGGATAAATGGCAAAAAGAATAGAAAATGAGCATATTTGAGATGGAATTGCACAAGAAAAGGCTAAAGAAATGAAATCTAAAAAGTCCTGGAAAGTATAGAAGAAATCAGACGAAGTCCGGACGAAAACAGGACACCGAAACAAAATCGCGACGCCTCGACTGCGTACTGGCGCTGTCCTCAAGTCCTGATTTATTCTGATATTTTGAGCGCGGTGCGATCACGGAATTTTGAGTTCTGGCGGGTGACACGCTTTGGTCCGAAGGAATGACTTTTCCTAGCTATATAATCCCTAAACCCTGCTGATTCCATTGAATTCATTCCATCATTGTACATACAACACAACTCTTGGAGGCTAGAAGGCTTGGAGGCTAGTTCTAAATATTTTCTTTCTCTTTTCTTTGTTTTATTTCAGTTCATGTTGGAGATTGTATTAGTTCTTAGCGTGACTATGGCTAGGAGCTAATTACTTTATTAGGGTTTTTCCTATTGAATCGCTTGAAACTCTTATTCATGAATTAATGCATTAGTTGATTTCTTCACTTGATTAAGATTTATTCAATATTTTGCTATGAATGTTTGATAGTTAATTGACCATTAATTATCATAATCTATATGATTTCGAATCAATAACCGAGAGGAGAGATTTGGATATGCTGTAATTGAATAGACATAGGTTAAAATCACGGACGAAAGTACCCCGATACTTGTATAGCATTATAGGTTACTGTTCTTAATCCTCCTATATAGTAAATCCTATCATAGAAATATAGAAGGGTTCTGCACTGGGATTGAGTGATTATATATCCTAACCGGAATATAAGACAGTTTAGTTAACCGTTATCTTAACATAAAAGAAGAGGTCAGTCTAGTTGTATTAAGGATTGAGTGGATAGTTGAGGATCTTGGAAGTCTTAATTCTCCATCATAACTGATTTAAACCAAAGTATTTTCATAATTAGTTTATTTCCTGCAATAGTTTTAATTCTTAGTCTAAAAATCCAAATCAATTTACGTTCACCAAATAGAAACTAAAGCTTAGATAATCGGTAATTGAAAATCAGTCTCTGTGGACGATATTCGGTCTTACCTAGACTATATTACTTGTAACGATACGTACACTTGCGTTAAACGTGTGGAAAATCGCTAACAGTTGTGAGTGGCGGTGGAGGCGGCGGAGGATCTAGTGTGGTGAGTGGAGGCGGTGGATCTCAGGTGAGGGTTGGGTTGTGAGTGGTGGTGGAAGCGGTGACGGTGGTTGTTGAAGATGAAGGTGGGTCCCACCCTCCACGTGGACGCCACATGACGTTTCTATTAAAAATGAGCAAATATAACAACTTTCATAACGGGAAGGGCATATTTGTCCCCATACTTTAACGGAGGGCAATTATGACCCTTTTCCGAAAGTATGATGATAAACATGACCCTTTTTCCTATAAATAATGTATACAATAGCACAAAATACTTAATATATACCAATGGTATATGTTGTATAGAGTATACTTAATATTATATAATGTATACAATAACATAATATCTTAATATAATATACCGTATATAATATTACAATATACTTGATATATTATTTTTTATGATATAAAAGTCACAAGTATAGTTTTTATGCTGAAGTGCGAATGATAGGTACTGATTAATATGAATATTCATGCATTTTTCTTAATAGTAGTATATTCAAATAATTCCAACAATTTCTTTTAGTCAAAATTACTTTAGAAGCTGACCTTCAAAAGATCGGGAATAGAATAGTGGACGCCAAAAAAAACGGGGTTTTGTGATTGGAAAGTACGTCGAATTTTGGTTTGCAATGAGAAATAAAGTCTAGTCTTTATAACTTTAAGGCAAAGAGCTTCTTTTCAATCAACAGGAACGATAATTGCATGAAAAGTAAAAGAATAAAAATATTAATAGCAATATTCAAACAATTTCATCAAAATTTTTTAGTCAGAAAAAGATAATTGCATGAAAAGTAAAAAATAAAAATATTAATAGCAATTTATTATATTTATTTCACTGAAACATTTGAATCAAATGATTTAATCAAACAATAATGCTGTGGGAATAATTGACTTTGTTCACCAATTTTGTGAGAAAGGCATATGCTGAAGTCCAGTTTTAACTTTATATAAATGTGAAATCCATGATTGACGCTTGGTTGAAATCTGTCCATAAGACTTGTTTCTTCCACGTATGATTTTCCCTTGTCATATTCCTTTATTTATTGTGATCTTAAATGTTAATTCTATGTCATAATTTAACGTAACCGATCTATGATATTTATGTACAAAGAACCAAATCAATGAAGGAAAAACAATAGAAATGAGTGTATTTTTCAAAGAATCGTGTATCAATTTTGATTTTAACATTTTCTAGACCTCTTTAATCGAGAGGCAACTTGCAAAAAATAAAAAAGAGCGTCAGATTAAATTTTATTTATCGCGAGTGCGAAAAAGTCGGACCACGTGCCTGTGAGAGATTTTCCCCACCGACTTCATTGGGAAATTTGTGCTACAAAATATGATTTTTCCAGTTCATTCCCACCGAATCAGTTCACTGGAAAAACGCATGATGGAAACATATTCTTATTGAAACGCTAGAAAACTTCATAATTTTCATGTAAAACACTACTATCTAGGTTTTTTCCACCGACATTTAGTGGAAAATAGCCACTGAACATTTTTCAGTGCGAAATTAAGTGGGGAAATAGAATTTGTTAATAGTGTGTAGAAGCAAATTAATAATTCGTAGTCATTATATTCAGAATAAATATAATTTTATTATATGTATACAGTTTGAAGTTATTAATTCCTCCATATATAAACACGTATCTTTAACAGATAATAATGTTTTTAATTGAATTCGTTGAACCCGCTCTAAATAGACTTCGATTAAACCATTCATTCGTTGATCGAGGTCTATTTAGAGCAAGTGCCTTGATCATAATCACAACAACTTTATGTGGAATAGTATGGATTTATAACAGGATAGTTGTAGTTGTTTATTGTATTTGGATGACATACATTCCAATTAGTGTTCCTGAGGTAAAACAACTGATACTGAGCACTGTGTAATACAATGAAGGGACTCTTCCTTTCAAGTACTTAGGTGTGCCCTTGTCCACCAAGAAATTATCCATTGCATAGTGTATGCCCTTGGTGGAAAGAATAACAGAGAGGGTGAGGTGTTGGTTTGCTAAAATGCTATCCTATGTTGGTAGGCTTCAACTGATTAAATCAGTCTTGCTTGGTATAAAGACTTGATGGGCCCAAATTTTTATACTTCTTAATAGAATAATGAAATTGGTGGAGGCTGTGTGTAGATCTTTCCTTTGGTCTGGTACTGCTGAAATTACAAAGAAGGCATTGGTGTCTTAGGCTAAAACTTGTACTCCTCAAGCAGCAGGTGGTCTCAATATCATGAACATGGGGTTTTGGAACAAAGCTGCAGTGAGTAAGCAGTTATGGGAAATAGCTAACAAGAAGGATTGCCTATGGGTTAGATGGGTGCATAGTTACTAGTTGAAGCAAGAAGCATTGTAGCATCCTTTCTAATGCTACTTAGGTGATAAGAAAGATCGTAGACACTAGGAAGCTGTTTCTTTAACAACCACACCTACAAGATAATTTACAAACTAGGATGGCCACTATGGTCAATGGATGTAAGTTTTCTCTCAAGAGTCTGTATCTGTCCTTGCTTTCTATACTTCTCAAGGCACCTTGAAAGTGTTTAACTCTGTTGTCTTGCATACATCCTAGACATAAGTTCACCTTATGGCTGGCAGTTCAGAAAAAAATGGCAACAGTTGAGAGATTGCAGAAATTTGGAATTCAAGTTCCTCTGGGCTGTGTGTTTTGCAATGCATCAATTGAGTTTTTTGAGCACTTGTTCTTCTCATGTCCTATTACATGTGCACTGTGGCATAGACTCTTACTCTGACTGGGATTTCATAAAAATATTGGTGGTTGGCAAGAGGAACTTGACTGGGTATACAGGTGGGCAAAACAGAAGACTAGCAGAGGGGAGATAGTGAGTATTGTCTTTGCTTATGTTATTGCTGCTATTTGGAAGGAGAGGAATGGGATCGGGTTCCAGAAAGGAGTGTACAAGAATGAGACTATGCAGAGAAATTGCTATTCTTCATCAGAATTGGCAGGATCAATTGGCAACTCTCAATGTCATGCCTTGAAGACTATAGTTTGCTGCTGAGCTTGTCACTGAATTGTTGCTGTTTTGCTGATTTTCACATGTTTAGCATAGTTTGAAGTTGTTTTGCTGTTAGCTTGTAGTTGGGCTACATGAAAATGCATGCATAGTCAGTTTAGTTTTAGAAATAACAGCCTAACAGGTGGGCAGCCCTGTTTTATTTTGTAATTCTTCACTTTGGTATTAATAAAATTTCTTTGTTTACCAAAAAAAAAAATATTAAAGTTAAGTGGGTCTACTAACCTAGAATTAGGCCTTTATTGAAAAAGCTCCATTCCTTCAATAGTTTATTAGGGCTCGTTTGGTACGTCACACTGGACTGTACTAATTTTATTGGACTGTATTATACTATATTGGACTGTATTAATATATAATGGACTGTATTTTATTTTTATTTTTAGTACAGTCCAGGGGAGACCCACCTGTTAGATGAGTCTCAAAAATGGCAGTTGGACTGTACTATTTTTAGAAATAGTACAGTCCAGTGCGGCTGAAAACGTCCACCAAACGCTGTATTATTTTTTTGTTCAGTACAGTTCAGCTTAATACATCGTACCAAACGTGCCTTTAAGGACTAAGATCTATTATTCGAAACCAGTTATCGATACCTAGCGCATGCATAAGTAATAACAACATGATATACAAATTTTTTTACATAAAGTTTACTACTTAATCGCGCGCGCATATATATATATATATATATATCAATTTATCACTTAATCATAAACATTTACTTGATTTGTATGCAACACATCTTTATAATTATTATTTTCGAATCTATTATTACATGATTGCGACTTGAAAGTCAACGGTCTAAAGGAATCAATTTTTTTTTTTTTGGATAATCAAGATCTCGCTTAAAAACTATATCGCTAAGACTGCACAAGACTTGATTATCTTTCCTGAGGCGAATGGAAACCGTTCTTAGCCGCCACCGTCACGTAAATCGCGGGATATCGCCCGCGTTCGATGTCGTCGCCACCAACGGATCAATCTACAAGGTCAGGCAACAGTGGATTATGCGAGTATCAAACCCACACTGCAACATGCCCGCGCGGTTAAGCTAACATGCTTTAATACGATGCATAAAGCTAAAATCACTCCGTGCCGCTTGCTGCGCGAAGTCAAACTTCGCGACGGAAGCAAGAAAAGAAAGAAATTACGACTTATGCCTTTTGCTGCTCCACAATGCTCTCTCCAAAACAAAACTCAAGTGAGTGAAAGAAGCCCGCATTCCCTCTCTTCCTCTCTTCTTTTTTTGGGGAGGAGCAGACAAAGAAAATACAATCTGACTATTTCTGTTATGAGAAACAATTCATTCATTTCGACTCTCCCCCAGCGATCTTCACTTTATGCAAAGTTCCACTTCTTCGTTCCCTTCCATTAGTAGCTCTGCTACTCTTTCTTCAACTAGGTCGGACGCGCAAAGCGAGAACGTATCCGCCGAGAATCGAACTTGTGACCCTAAGGCCATAAATTTGACTAATGGCCACTGGGCCACTATCTTTGGATAGAATTTATTCATTTTATATATATATATATTTGGGTTCTTCTTTTAAGGTGCTTCTAGTTCATTTTAAAAATGTAGTAGTAGAGTTTTATTAAGTACAAAGTTTTTTTATATATAAATAAGTCCCAAATTATAGAATGACAATAATTGTGAAAGACCTTTTCAAACTTTGAGGCTTTTCTCCATGACATACAATGACTAGGTCGAGGTCGACCCACGAGTTTGTTTTGGCTTTTAGGAAGGTCTATTTTAAATTGATGTTAGCCAAAGTAGAAATTTCTGAATTTAAGGTTAGACGAAAGATTTAAATTTGTCTAATATTATGTTATATATCATTTTCACACTGACAACCTTATCACCATTATTAGGATAGCTTAGGTTACAGTTAAGCTTGTGAAGGATCATTTATTGATATATCTATCTATATAGACAAGGTGATCATGCTCAGAGAAGAGACAGATAAATACGAACGGCGAGTCAGATTCACTAATAATTTTTTAGCTAAATTATATATATATTAGAATATCTTGGGCTATGAGCTATGGAGATGATACAGTAATAGCGTGAGGCTTAGTTTACTACTCTTAGAAAGATGCAAGTGTATAAACGGCAGTTTAACAAAAGAATCAACTAAGCAGTATGTCATTAATTAGTTACGGGTGATTATAAAAATGTCTTAAGCAAGAATCTTCATATTTATCATAACTGATTCCGTGAATAGCATGTATATGTAAGACATGAAAATTATTGAAGGGTCTTAATTAGCACAAAGATTAGGGGCCTGTTTGGATTGGCGGTGGCAGAAGTAATTTATGTTTGGATGCAACAATGTAAAAGTGATTGTTATCAATAAATGATGTTTGGATAGTTTTGATAAAAATTGTTTTTGAATGTAGAATTACAAAATGGACATTTAGTCAATACATATAATAAAAATTACTAATAAATGAAAGTATGTAAATAAAAATTACAAATAGATAATAAAATTTAAAGTGCAATATAGTACTTAAATAGTAGTAGAATATTATTACAATACTAATTTAAAGTGTAAATAATATTTAAATATTATGTCAACTTTAATAGTATATTTGATTTTTTTTAATTAAACAGAACATGAGTAGTATATTTGATTTTTTTAGTAATTATTTCTAGATATTTAAAGAGGGTAATGAAAGTTGTATATTTAAATTTTTTTTTAGTAATTATTTCTAGATATTTAAAGAGGGTAATGAATGTGGATAGAGTTGTTGATGAAAATTAAAGAGTGTAATAAAGGAAATGATAAAATTCAAATTGAAATAAATGGTAGAAGTGCTTCTGGTCCATCAAAAGTCAATCGAAACATGCATTAGTCAATATTTTATCGGTACTTGTCTTTTCTTTGTCTTCAGATGATTGAGTAGATCCTACACTAAACAAAAACAGAGAAAAGTAAGCATATAATAAAACATCTTTCCACTGTAACACTTCATATAACTCCCAAAAATGAATTATATTGCAAGGTAAACTATGTGTTCTTCATGCTTGATTGTAGTTTCCTTCGTCCAGCATATGATTGTACGAACTGAATAATGACTTTTTGAAAACTAATTATAGAGAAACATAATTCTTGACTAATACTAGATTAAAAAAAACTGCATGAAGATGGTGCCTAACAAATAAATAACTTCTTTTTCTTCACATGGCATGAACGTGGCCATTTTTTGGCCCTTGCGAGTTGTGCTGCCGTACGGAGCCTCCGAAAAACAAAACAAATTAGGGATCCCTTTTTTCATTTTTTTATTAAGTAGTATTAACCAGAATGTACTGTAAAGACACATAATTCGCAGGTTTTAGCTCAATCAAAGTAAAGTGATTCAGTTTCAGTGGTGCGCGAATGTGGAGACCCAAATTTAAATTATTGAAATTGTATATTTACTTATATTAATAATTCACTTTTACGAATTAGAATATAGCATCAAAATATTTGAGACGATCCTGACATGAAGATAACTATTTTTTCTTCACCAATTGTTATTCCGTGATGTATGCAACCTTATCCAAAAGATACGATTCTAACACACACATAATGCCATTTTCAATAAAACTTAGTATTTAAATCTTATTACTTGAGAAAATAATCAATAATTCTGAAAGCAAACAAGTCATGTCATCTACCAATTTGAAAGCTAAATTAAGTTTTAATATTGGGGAATTCATGATTAGCTCTTGGCTGGAATATGTCTATAGTACTTGTTTCAATCATGATCTTAAGTCACCATTTCTTGTCCTTTTCATTTATTTATCACCATAATAATTGTTACTGTATATGAATGATAACACAATCGCTCTTATGAACTCTTTAATTGAGACCCTTCAATCGAAAAGGAGTTCAACGTTTTTATTTTTTAAATATTGATGGTATTATGATCAGCTTAAACGAGTTCGATTATTAATTGAGTATTATTTTCTTTTATAAGTATCAAGTAATTCTACTCATAAAATTAGTTAAATTAGAAAAAATCACCTAAATCTAATATGTCCCTTTTACTAGATCATGGTAATTGGTACCTATGAAAATAGAACTCTTCTTGAGACACAAAATAAAATTATAATGTTGTTTTAATTAATATTAGCATAGGACGTCGGTCTGAGAGTGAGGTGGTTAGTATTAACGAATCATTTAGAAGTAGCATTATCATATAGTCTAACAACTTTTAAGTGCAATAAGTTTGAAAATAACGTCATAACAGCTGCAGTTCTTTAAGTTATTTGGTTGGAATATCTTCAAATGTAACCAAAGCATTAAAGGAAGGTAGGCCTACAAACCAAGAATTAGGCATTTGCTGACAAAAATTTGCATCTCTTTCCATAGTTTATTAAGGACTTAAGAACATTATTCTATAAGTCTATGGCGTATAGAAATCGCCTGGTGCTTTTGTATGTGTCTCGTTATTTCACTAAAAGCTTTTAATTTCCATTAAATATACTGTAGTATTTTTTTCCGTGAACAGAAGGATAGTGGTTTCTTTAAAATTCGTACAGTAATATATAGCGGTGGCAAATTAGCAGTTTGAGCTGAATTTGCCAGATATAATAGGCTGAAATAATATATGGTCTAACTATGCCCAAAAGTTATTTCGGCTGTGATGTGTTGGGTTAAAATGAGTTAACAATGCGTCATTGTTCAACTCGCTCAACTATTATCAAATTTTTTTATTTTTATTTTTTATCATTTATTTAATTAGCAAACGCCATTATTAAAACATTTTTGACTTTTTATCTTCTCTATCATAGCTATATAACATACCAAATAAAAAAGTATTCGATTTAAATACTTGGACAATGTCACTTATGGGTCAATTTAAACCATATACGTAGTCAAATCAACACATTTTTTAGATGTATGCGAATTTAGAGGGGTCAAGATAAGATGAGTTAATGAATATAGTTGGAGTGGAGTGTGCGAATAATAATTTCATGGACTCATTTTGCAACCCATAATTTGTATGTTATTTTCACACGTACGTGTAACGTGTGGATTCCTTCCTCATTATTAGGATCACTTAAATTTACGGGTAAGATTGTGAATAGGTTCATGTACACTCCAGCAAGTAACATTACATTGATTCATCTAACCCCACGAGGATTGTTGGGTCTCTGGGGTTATGCTACGAAATAATATAAATAAATTAGAAATAAACAATTTCGAATGTTGGAACAGTTTGCGAATGTCGGCAGAAATGTCGTCTGGCACAACTGACAACATTTTGATAAAAACAGAATAAAACATTTGAAGAGTTAAAGTGCAACGGAAATAAATAAAGAACAAAAAGATTTAATATTCATAGATTATATATTGATATAACTCATGATGGTCAATGACCAAAGGTATTGTATATATATAATTGACTATATTCCTTTCTTTACAAGATTTACAAGATAATACAAAGGAATAAAAAAGGTTAAGTCACAAATACTTATGCCTGAAAAATCTATCTAAATAGAAGTGAACAACATCTCATTACAATCACTCCATAAAAAGCTAATCTAGAATCTGAAACAACGATTGTAATGTCACCCAGAATGTCGTCACAAACACGGGCAACATTTCGTGATCCAGATTTCTGAGAAGAAATCCCGAGAGCTCTCTTGGTATTTTTACATTTTGATTCTGGATATTGATTCACTCTTCTACCCTCTCTATTTATAGTAGAGAGTCCTTGAAAAACTCATCAATTGATTGTAGAAGTTGAGCTAAAAATGGGCACGTGAAGCAGTAGGGGCTTGAACTCTCAGCTGATTCAACTCAAGCTTTTAGCTAGTTTGAGGCATGAAAATAGGAGTTGATTTGACTTGTTCTTCACCCTACTTGCTCCTCAAGTTAAGCTACTCCTTGGACTTGGTCTTCCACGTTTTTCAATCTGCTTCAAAGCCTTCTTGTCAAGTCAATTACCATGTGGTAAAAAGGACCATGATTTTAGGTTCTGTCCAGTGAAGTAAGGCAAAATTGTTATCAGAATGTCGGTCCGAATGTCATGACATTTGTTTCAACATTTCTGATTTTAACTTAGTACTGAAAATGATATGTTGGGTAAAATGTCATAACACCACAACCCAACATTAACAAGGATATAAGGAATGATGCATCATGTCATTTGATTTCTTACGTGTAGAAAATATTTTACATTTTAGGTTTGCGATGGGTCTTGTGATTTTTTTCACCTACTTACTAAGATATTGTTGCAAGAAGAGAAAATGCTACTTTAGGCATTATAACTATCCGTCCTTGGGCAAGTTTTACTACTATCGTGAATACAGTATCTATTATTCAGTACAATTTTCAGATATCCATTACCTGTTACAGGCCAGATTCAAAGAACCTATAATAGACTAGGTGTAGGCCACACCAACCTGATCCTTGGACCACTTATAATAGTACTACTAGTATTAAATATTTTCTCTGTGAGAATTTTTTATGACCAAAAAGAATGGGATGTGATTAATTGCGGCAAAGAACTCAATTCGATTGAAGTGCCTCGACTTTGATATGTAAATACAATAGCACATCTTGAAGCCATGAGCTGTTTAATTAACTCTCCTTTTTAAAATTGTGAGTCATGTGAAGACATCAAAATTTTGTGGGAGTTCAATTCATTTTCAAATTCTAAGATATGTTAGAATTTTTTGAAGGCTACTCTATCATAAATCTTAACTCGCGCCTATATAAATGGACACATATTCCCTAAGAAAGATCATGTTGAAAGTTCTATAAACTCGTGAAATAATCACAAATTAAAAATTAAAATCTCAAAAATCACACAAATTTATCAGATATTCATAAAGAGATCAAGACATGATAGATATCAAATATTGTCTTTCTCAAACCCGCAAAGAATAAGAGACGCTCTTCATCAAGATTAACTCAAAGTTTTGCCCTGGCGTTCTTGGAGATCAAATACATCCCAAGAAAGTCCACATCCAAATCATCTCACATTCGAGGATACACTACTAACGATCCTCGAATTATGAAGAAATATTATGAGAGAAGAATCAAGGGAATAAACAGATTTGTACCTGTGATATTCATCAATAAAATCTTTGTTTCAACATATTTTGTTTGGGATTTGCATTCAATTTTTATATCACTTTAAAAATTGTTGCAAACAAATTGGCACGCCAAGTGGGACCAAGTCTGCTCATCATATGTTCTCTCACAAATCAAATCCGTAGTGAAAGATGGAAGCTCAATTTTATGGATACTTCTAGTCTCCTCTCTTAGTCTCGGCAAGACTACACTCCGACAAGCCGTGAAGAAGTGGACATTTGTAGACATCAAAATTTTGTAGGACTCTACAAGACGAGTTCATTCCATATTCAAAATCTAAGTCTGTTAGGGTTTCTTGGAGGCTACTCTACCGTAAACCCTAACTCACACCTACATAAGGGACACATATTCCCCTGAAAAGACATCTCGAAATCGCACAAATTCATGGGATATTCATAAAGACATCAAGGCATGATAGACATCAAATGTTGTCTTTCCTAAAGCCGCAGAGATCAAGTGACGCTCTTCATCAAGATCAACTCAAAGTGCTTCCCTATCGTTCTTGGAGATCAAATACACCGCAAGAAAGTCCACATCCATATCATCATACGTTTGAGAAATACGCCACTAACGATCCTTGAATTGTGGAGAAGAAAAATAGGAGAGAAAAATCAAGTGAATAAATAGATTTACTCACAGTCCTATTACATGTGCACTGTGGTGCTTCATATTTTTTTACTATTATGGATGATCGTTCATGAGCTGTGTAGATCTTTCTCTTAATTAACAAGAAAGAAGTGTCCCAAACATTGAAGAATTTCTTCGCTCTTGTGAAAAGGCAGTTAGGAAAAAGTGTGAAGATAGTTAGAAGTGATAATGAAATTGAGTTCACGTGTATGGAGACTTACTTCTTCGAACATGAAATTTTGTTTCAAACATCTCACACAGTGACACCTCAGCAAAATAGAAGAATTCTCCCAATATTTTTCTTCGCTCTAAATTTCTGTCGCCTCTCAAATTTAACATGGTATCAGAGTCTCGTTAAAAAACACAAAAAACCCTAAATAATGGCAGGTGGCGGAGAAACCGACGATAAAAATAAAAGAATTGTCGATGAAGAAAATAAAATCCAAAGAAAGACAATCTCCTCTTATGACATTACATCAAACGATAATCTCGAAATTGTGGTGACACAAGTCCAATTGAAGGGATAGAATTACGAAGAATGAGCTAGATCCATGAGGATGACCCTAAGAGCAAGGAAGAAATTTGGCTTCGTTGATAGTATAATCAAGAAGCCGGATGAAGAGTCACCGGACTTAGAAGATTGGTGAACTATAAACTCTTTGTTGGTATCATGGATTCGCAACACCATCAAACCAACGCTCCGCTCAGTGATTTCACATAAAGAGGATGAGGAAGAATTATGAGCGAGCATCCGAGAGCGGTTCGCTATTACCAACGGTCCTCGGATGCAACAATTGAAGGTAGAACTTGCGGAGTGCAAGTAGAAGGGAATGACCATAGTGGATATGGAAAACTAACTAAGTTGTGAAAATAATTGGCAAACTACGAACAGATTCCGACTTGCAAGTGCGGAAAGTGCACGTGCAATATGGGGATGATCTTGAAAACCCAAAAAGAAGAAGAAAAGGTGTGTCTTTTCCTCATGGGATTGGATAAGGCAATGTATAGAATGATGAGATCGAATAGTATGTATTTGAGGAATCATTTAGTACTTCAAATACTAGTATATTTGAGGAATAATGTCAGGTTTATATGAACTGGAAGCAGCATATCATAATTATAAGAACTTTATTTGATTATAGTTTGCAAATGACAATTATACATTTCCCCTTCTTTATTAGGGTCTTGTTCACACCAAAATAATTTTGATTACTTAACGAGATTAAACCCAGTTTGACATGTACAACCTAATTCCAATGAATATATGAAAGGAATGTCAATGCAATGGTGTGAGACCTTTGAAACTAATGTTTTTGTTCCCCACATTCGATGACTAGGTTGAGGTTAACACATTAGCTGTTTTTTTAGTTTTCTAGATAGTTTTGTTCTATCTTGAATGGTCCCAGGCTCCCAGCTCCTATCGCCACCAAAGCTGTGATGGGTGGTAAATAATCTTTCAAATCGTTTTTTATAGGGAGCAATTTACCTTGCTCAAAGTTGAGACTTTTCTATGCAAAGTTGCACCCAAAATGGATACCTAGCACCGCCCCGAAAAAAATGGTCCCTCCAATCAACTGGATATGCCCTTTAATTATCATATGTTATGCACGCTTGTTTTATTTTTATTTCACAGGTAAGCTTGTGAAGGGCCATGTACTGTCTCAGCTACATTTATTGATGCAGTTGTGTTATAATGTTAGTATTTCATTCATCTCTTTAAAGTAAATATATTTAGCAATAATGAACCTTAATCGACAAGATAGCTACCCAGATAGAATCCATTTATTTTAATTTATGTGACATACTTTTTTTTAAGTTTGTCCTAAAAAATGTCAATTTTCTATAATTTAACTTTATGAGATGATTTATAACAACACAAATGTCTAAGACTTGTTTTGGACCACAAAATTCAAAAGTCTTTCATTCTTTCTTAAATTCTATGTCAAATCAAATGGTGTCACCTAAATTGGGACGGATGGAGTATGTCTTATGAATAGAAATTGAATGAATCAATAAAAGTTTGTGATTTTAGCTCAGTAGAATTAAAATTGAATTATCATTCATGAAATTCCTATTAGCTAGCTACAAGCCTACAACTATGGAATGAACACCAATAGAAAAATTCAGATGTATTCATTATAACTTTCCATGAATAGGTCTAGTCCAAGCCAATCCTTACCTGATTAGGCTGTTGGTTCTAATATTACATTGTTTGTGCATAGGAAGTAATAGCGAATTAGTAAGTCTATTCTTCGAAAGGAATTCAATTCAAAAGGGCTAAAAGAAATATAATTTTTAATTGGTTATGATCAGGGATGATAGTATTCTATCACCAACTATATATTCTTGTCTTAAATTTATGTATACGTAATACGTTAGCTTAAGACACTACAGGAATATAATAAAAATTATATTAAGGTCAAATATACTACGTAAAATAGCTTGTAGAACTAAATAAGCTTACTACGTATGCACAGTCTAAACAACAATTGTTGCCAACTTCAATGATGAAAAATGCCTCAACTGCGAAAGAGAAGTCTTGGAAATATTATGCCATAAAGATTGGTAAAGGGATATGCCTAGTTGGTAGGCTAGCTATGATTCACATAGTTCCAAGATGCATTTAAAACGAGTCAAATATGCACCCCTCATGAGTAAATAGACCATCGAAAGCTGAAAAAGCCAACAACAATCAATGTGTTCTCCAAATCATACACTTTGCCAAAGATACAAAAGGAAAAATGATATACAGTTTGATTTCTTCTTGTTATATGTGCGCGGACGAGAGGGAATTGGGAGAGGTAAAGGTTGGTTTATGCTTTTTAAAGAGAAATTAATCTCAAAGATGGAATCAAGATTTGAATTTTGTAGATTTAAGATTTAGTACGATGATGACAGAGTTCAAAATTTGATAGTCTTACATATTTAG
Organism: Przewalskia tangutica; assembly: GCA_029844215.1. NCBI lineage: Eukaryota > Viridiplantae > Streptophyta > Magnoliopsida > Solanales > Solanaceae > Przewalskia > Przewalskia tangutica. The sequence continues at coordinate 9,045,380 of CM056721.1, read as the reverse complement.
TAAAAAAATTGACATATATATAAGGTTTAGAATAAAGCTATTGAGTTCTATTAAACCCGTATTTTAGATGGTGGATCTGCCAATTTAAAGGTAGACCCCTACAACTCCATTATTGGTTGTTGTTGTCTATTGACATTTTGAATACAAATTAATTTCATGCTTCTTGGTACACATCTAAAATCTTATAATGTGTGGCATTTTGATTAAACAGCACACCACCCAAAAAAGTGATTGACGCATTGTATCTACACATTTCATGCATCTTTCGAGTACCTTGTTAATTCTCGTGTCTTCATTATCCTCGTTTTAATTTGAAAAGGAGACACGAGAAATGGTGAAAGTGAAATACTCGGGGTAAATTCTTTTCTTTTGGAATATTTGGCACCAGTTACATTACTCCCTCTTATCCTCTTTTATCTAGTCATTTCACCTAAAATTATGGTCTAAAATATTTGTCACATTAATCACTCATTTAACGTAAAGAAGAGATAAGGGAGGGTAACAAAAAGGATGAGATAATGGTAATTTCTTTAAATACCTCTTATAGTCAAGGAAAAATTATTAAATTTGCTCTTTTACTATGCGAAAAGGTTCAATTTCACCCTCTTATTATACTTTCTGATAAAAAATACTCTCGTCGCTATCCAAGTGACTCAAATATACCCCCTCTTTCGTTAGTGTTGTCGAAGGTGAACACTCAATCCCATATGGTACTAGCATTTTGATGAGGTGGACATCCCTCGACATTAGAAAGGAACAATAAGGAAACTCGACTTGACAACGCGTCCCCAGAAAAGCTTTTTTTTTAGGATCCGACAACTTATGCAAGAACTTTCCAACAGACCGGTTGCTGCTTCCACAACTAAGAAGGCTTTATTGAAAGCTTTAAAAGAGTGGGAGCAAGAAAACGTATGCGCGTGACTGAGAAAGAAAACGGATGCGCGTTACAGCAAGAAAACAATGCAATAATGAGGGTATTTAATGAATCCGTCATTTCAACACATCTCCAGTCTTAACCTTCCAATTAGGGCTTGATAATTTCTTATAACTTCAATTCACTTGATGACACTGGCAACCGACTAAACAGTTCGATTAGAAAAGATTAGGGATTTTTTAGTCACTGACAGTAATTGTTGAAGTTATTAGTGGCTGAGTATAGTTGTTAGTTTGTTAGTTGAGGGGCATTATTGTCCTTTCCCGTTGAGGGGCATTTTTGTCTTTTCCTCTTTTCCACTATTTGTTCTTTACGTTTTCATATAGTTAAACATTTTGGTGTCTTCTTCCTTATCAGAACATAATAAGAAGAAAACAGAGAGAAGCTCTGGTTTGAGCCCAAATCGTTTCTTCCTCTTCCCTACGATTCGGGCCATTAACACGGTATCAAAGCCATAGGAAGATCCGGGTTACATCACGGGAAGAAACGGTAGCGCGGCTCATCGATTCAATCAGAGATCCAAAGTTTTGATTTAATCGGGTCCAAATTGAGGTGATTCTAACTCATGCAATACATATCTGTTACAGATCGAGGTAAATCCAGTTCATGCAATACATTCTCGTTACAGTTCTGTTGAAATCGAGGTGACCGGTGCCGTCGCTGTTGTTGTTCGATTCAATTACAACTAATCTGCTGCAAATCGATCTATCTATGGAGAACATTTCGCCGAATATACAAGTTATTACAAATGAAGCTTCAAATATGAGTTTAAATGTAATGGACCACAATCATCCGTTATATTTGAGTTCATCAGACACGCCTGGAGCTGTACATGTCGAAATACAGCTTACATGAATGGAGAATTATACACTATGGAGTCGCGCGATGCAGTTGAGTCTGCTAACTAAGAACAAAATTGGTTTCATTGATGGAACAGTGAGAAAGGACATGTACGAAGGAAATATGATGAAGCAATGGGATCGTTGCAACGCAATGGTGATTTCGTGGATTATGAAGAACGTGAGTAGAGATCTGTTGAGTGGAATACTGTACAGATCTACTGCTCTTGCAGTTTGGCGAGATTTAAAGGAGCGATTCGATAAGGTTAACTTGTCAAGGGTGTATCAATTGAAGAAGGAGCTTGCTATGCTCCAACAAGGAGTGTCGCCTGTAGCCAGCTACTACTCTAAGATGAAAGATATGTGGGATGAGATTGATTCAATAATACCCCCACCGGCATGTGAATGTGACAGTCCTAGAGCCTACATTGAACATCTGGCCAGCCAGAGGTTACTAGAGTTTTTGATGGGGCTAAATGATGGCTACAATCAAGCACGAAGCCACATTCTACTACTAACACCCACTCCTAGTGTCAACCAAGCGTATGCTATGATTGCGCAAGATGAGAGTCAAAAATCCATTACTGGAAGGTTTGGAGGCAATGACTCGACAGATTCTATGGTGATGTATGGAAAATCGACTTATCACAAACAAAGGAAGCAAAATTACATCAGCTTCTGTGACTACTGCCAAATGAAGGGGCACACTAGAGAAAATTATCGTAAATTGTTGTTGTTCTGTGAATATTGCAAGAAACAAGGGAACATTGCAGAGAAGTGCTACAGATTGGTTGGGTATTCTGCAGATAATAAAGAAAGGAAGAAGGTCAATGTGTCGCGAGGATTCATGCGACGAATTATCGAGCAACAAAGCTCACTTTCAGGGTCGACAAATATCTGAGTCACAGGTGGAAGAGGACAGGACGGCGATTCTTTGCGCCAAGGTTCATATGGCAGGTAACATTGCAACTCCTAAGCCTGCACATTGGATAGTTGATTCGTGGCTCACCACGCGTAGTGATGTACAACCATGATTGAAAAGGAAGATAAAAGAGGCTGGGTCGTCTGATTGCCCGGCGGTGGTGTTCTTTGAGATCACACAAACAGGAAATTATAGGCTTAAGAATGGTGATGTTATTGAACATGTGTTATGTGTTCCTGCTTTCAAGTTTAACCTACTGTCAGTTTCGAAGCTAACCAGGGAATTGAACTGTTGTGCAATTTTCTTCCCTGATTTCTTTGTGCTGCAGGATCTATTTACTGGGAAGGTCAAGGAGACTGGTAAAGAGGTTGATGGCCTATACATATTGGAGTCTGGAAGGAGTTATGGAGAATCAGTTAGAGCACATGCTGCTATATCAACTGCAGTGACCAAAACTGAGTTAGAAGCAGAGTTATGGCATAGAAGAATGGGCCATGTACCATTGAGTATGCTAAGAAAGTTAGCTGTCTTTAAGAATAAATCAGAATTTTCAATAAGTCATTGTGAAGTGTGTCCCTTGGCTAGACAAACAAGAAATGTATTTCTTAATAGCAATAGTAGCACTGATTTTGCTTTCCAGCTTTTACACTTAGATGTATGGGGACCATATAAGGTGTCATCTTACAACAATATGAGGTATTTTCTCACTGTGGTGGATGATTACACTAGAAGGACATGGGTTTTTTTGCTGCACATGAAATCTGATGTAGTTACTATGCTTAAGAAATTGTTTGTAATGATAAAAAATCAGTTTGATCTCACTGTTAAGGGAGTTAGAACAGACAATGGAACAGAATTTCTGAATTCTGCATGTTCTGAGTTGTTTGATCAGTTGGGAATTATACATCAAAAGTCTTGTCCATATTCTCCACAACAAAATGGGATAGTTGAAAGGAAACATAGGCACATATTGGAAATAGCTAGGGCCATCAAGATACAAAGCCAATTACCAGCTGAATTCTGGGGTGATTGTATTGAATCTGCTGTTTATGTGATAAATAGAGTACCTACTGTTACACTAAAAGGTATTACACCATATGAGAAGTTATTTGGGAAGGCACCATCCCTGTCCCATTTAAAGGTGATAGGGTGTCTTTGCTATGCTTCCAACTTGGTAAGGAAAGACAAGTTTGAACCTAGAGCCATTAAGGCTGTTTTACTTGGGTATCTTTGTTCGTAGAAAGTACAAGTTCTTTGGACTTGACTCTGGGTGTGTTCATCGCGAGGATGTGACATTTCATGAAGCAATATTCCCATATAAGCAGTTTCAAGAGAGTGGGAGTTCAACAACACCTTCTCCAAATTGTAATTCTGACTTGTATATTGATGATGAGCAGGTACTTCCTTGCATTGTGCCAACAGAAAGAAAGCAGTCTGCAATTCCTAATATTCCTGCTCCTGTGTCCAATGCTCCTATGATTGTTGAACTTGTTCCTGCTTCTGTGTCCTCTGTTCCTATGCTTGCCGAACCTGTTCACTCTGGAGACACAGTAGATTCAGCAAGAGATTCAGAATTTGATATAGTTGAAGCTGCATATACCACAGTAGTGAGAAGAAGGTCTACCAGAGAGAGGAAAACACCAATATGATTGAATGATTTTGTCCACCCAACCAACCAATCTGGGTGTGCATATCCAATGTCAGATGTGATGAGCTATAGTGGATTGGCTGCTTCTTACAATTGCTTTCTGGCTAAGATTTCAGTTGACCATGAGCCAAATTCCTTTCATGAAGCAGTCAAGGATCATAGATGGGTTGAAGTTATGCATTTGGAGATTAAAGGTCTCGAAGACAACAAAACTTGGGAGATTGTGGATTTGCCTAAGGATAAAAGACCCATTGGTTGTAAGTGGGTATTTAAAATCAAGTATAAAGCCACTGGGGAGGTGGAAAGGTTTAAAGCAAGACTCGTTGCCAAAGGATACAGTCAGAAAGAATGCATTGACTACCATGAAACCTTTTCCCCTGTGGTCAAGATGGTAACAGTGAGGAGTGTCATTTACGTGGCGAGAGCGAAGGGTGGATAATTCAGCAAATGGATGTGTTCAATACATTCTTGCAAGGGGATCTTAATGAAGAGGTGTATATGAGTTTGCCGCAAGGGATTGAACACAAACAAGGCAAGGTGTGTCGACTGCTCAAGTCATTGTATGGACTCAAGCAGGCATCTCGACAGTGGAACATCAAACTGATTGCTGCTTTGGCTTCGTCTGGTTTTGTCCAAAGCAAGTTTGACTATTCTTTACTCATCAGAAGAAATGGAGACAAGATTGTCATGGTCCTGATTTATGTAGATGACATTCTCTTAACTGGGAATGATAAAGAGACTATTGATGTGACAAAGAGCATACTACAGCATCACTTCAAGATTAAAGATCTTGGAGAGTTACGATACTTTCTGGGTTTTGAGTTTGCTAGGAGCAGAGAAGGAATGGTAATGCATCAGAGGAAGTACTCCTTGGAACTAATTGAAGATATGGGCTTTGCAGGATCGAAACATGTCTCTTCACCAATGGAAGCTAACTTGAAGTTTACTTCCACTGCTTACGACACTCATCTCCAGAAAATGATGCATACACAAGTCGAGAAGGCTGGATCAGAGGATCAGTTGCTGCAGAATCCAGGGGAATACCAGAGGCAGATTGGCAGATTACTCTATTTAACCAACACCGGGCGTATATCGCTTTCCCGATTCGATTACACGTCGGTTCTTGCGAGCTCAGCGATCTCACTGCGGCGGTGAAAGATGATGCGATACATCAAAGAGGCCCCAGGTATGGGAGTTTTCATTGCAGCAGAAGAGACATGTACACTGTCGGCATATTGTGATGCGGATTCGGCTTCGTGTCCAAATACTAGAAGGTCAGTCTCGGGGTACCTAGTCTACTTTGGGTCTTCTCTTATCTCCTGGAAGTCGAAGCGACAAAGCTTTCGCGTAGTTCATGCCGAGTATAGAAGTCTCGCATCGCATGGTGGTGAAATTGTTTGGATTACGTATTTTGAATTAGATGTGTCATACAATTGCGATTTGGTCTCGTGCGACAATGATCGGTCGATTCAAATTGCCAATAATCCAGTTTTTCACGAAAGGACTAAACATATCGAGATTGATTGTCATTTCATTCGGGAGAAGATTCAGCTAGGATTGATCTCCACTCGACATGTTGCGTCGGACAGTCAGCCTACCAATATTCTTTCTAAGGCTCTTCTACCTGGACATCATTCGCATCTTGTTTGCAAGCTCGGTTTGAAGAACTTATTCTTACCACCTCGCTTGAGGGGGGGTGTTGAAGTTATTAGTGGCTGAGTATAGTTGTTAGTTTGTTAGTTGAGGGACATTATTGTCCTTTCCCGTTAAGGGGCATTTTTGTCTTTTCCTCTTTTCCCTTATTTGTTCTTTACGTTTTCATATAGTTAAACATTTTGGTGTCTTCTTCCTTATCAGAACATAATAAGAAGAAAACAAATAGAAGCTCTGGTTTGAGCCCAAATCGTTTCTTCTTCCTCTTCCCTACGATTCCAGGCCAATTAACAGTAATTGTTCTCCTAATTAGAGACGACTAATATGTGATTCACGTAAAGATAGGTGACATTTAAGTTAGGAATGAGGATAAATTATGATGTCCACTTAAATTATTACTACTCCTACTTGTCACCAAACATTCAATTAGATGGGACTGATGGTGTCATTATTCATGGATAATTCCATGTTTTTGAAGTGTTAAATTAGCAGAGCATAATGGGCAGTTGGCACTAGTAATTGTCTATTTAAGAAGCTAAGGTGGATAATAAATTAATAATAGGATAATCAAATAATGGACTAGTTTATAATTTAAATAATCAGTAGGGTATATATAGGTACACTTTGGCAACTCTTAAGTTGACCAAATTAAGAATTAAAATATTCGCATTTAAGGTTTGTATTAGCTGTAAATGAATAAGATGAACACAACTGTTCACCACTCATAAACCTAGACTTCCGAGATGTTTAGTAGGCCTCTTCCACTTACTTCATAAGTTCATATTAAAGCCTATAAGTCCACGTGTCAGTTCAACTGGTTCAGAAGGGGATAATTGAAAAAATATTAATGATAATTTAATTTCCTTTCGGAACAACTTGATGAAGTGATCTATAATTATGCCTGTGACCCACTAATGATAACATTCCGACCTGATTCATTTGTCATTTTCTAAAATCTTTTACTCCTATGTAACTTCTGAATTACTCCATTTATCTCCTAATAAGTGTCATATTAACTAAAAACACACATATTAATAAATTAATAATACAAAATAGATTACTTTTTCACTTTTAATTAAATCATATATGAATAGTAATCATTTATGTCTTGAATATAAAACTTGTCAATAAATGTTTCTTGAATAGAGTATGTTTGTCCTGTTTTGTCTGACTAATGTTTTTCCAATACATCAAAAATCAATGTAACTCAAGCTGTTGAGCATCATGTTAGTAGTAGAAGATAAAAAGTATGTTACTGTATAACACAAAAAAGGTTCCTCACGTGAATTGAAATGTCTTATCCAGAAGTAGCAGGGTAAAACTTCTCCGAGTTGATTTTTTGTTTTTACTACTTTAAGTTAATTTAGAATATCCATTCAGAGTGTCCGAAAAAATGTGTGCTTTTTGACAAGTTATTCCGAGAGATCTCGTCTATATGGTATATTTCTCTTCAACATCCCTTCACGCTCAGATTCAAATATTTTATGTCCGGTCTTTATGTCCGTCTATAGTGTGCACATTCATGGATCGAGGATATTTTCACCTCTTTTAATTGGTCTCGGGACATTTCACCCCCCACCCCCTCATCCGGTGGCCCACATCGGATGGGTCTTACTCTTATACTTTGTTAAATTAGGCATTGGACCTAACTCACACTTCAAAAGTTAGCTCAAATAAAGGAGAATTGTCCAAGCCTTATAAGAAACTCATTAATCTCATCTCACACCGATGTGATATATTTCTCTTCAACATATTCATTAAGAAGAAGTATAAATAAATAAGATATAGTAGTTTATTAAGAATTGAATATTATTTTTAAAAACTATTTCTTTAATATAATATATAGTTGAAAACAATTCTCAACTTTAATCTTAAACTTTTAAAGCGATAATTAATTTTTTTTTTCTAAGCTAAAACAATAGTTAAATTATGACAAAAGGACTAATTTAGATTTTAGAACAACTGAAAGGGATTATTGTCGAACTTAAACTATGGAATAAATAAAATCAGCAAAGAAGAACATAGGTAAACTTAAAGACAGTAAGTAATGTTCCCAAAAATGTTCTGTGACATGAACTGGAACATTAACAAAAACGCAGAACTAAAAACTGAGTTTAAGATGCAGCGGAAATAAATCAAGGACACCAAAGATTGTTTTTCATAAGTTATATAATTGTATATAACTTATAGTGGTCTCATGACAAAAAATTTATTGTATAAAAATTATACAATCTTACAAATCCTCGAGAATGAATAGTAATCAAGTAAAACAAAAGGGATTAAAAGAAGTTAAATCCTAACTTCTAAGCAGAAAAATCTATCTAAAATAGAAGTGAAAAACACCCTATTACAATTGCTTTGAGATGAAAGCACACATATAGATCTAACCAAGCAATTCGTAATTGTGAACAAGTGTAATCACCAAAACCGGCTGCTCGATCCAGCAGTGTTTGACGCAATAATTGAGACGTCGCAGATCTGAATTTTGTTCTGCAAAAACTGGATGTTAAAACCTTGGAGTGAACACTCTATTTATAGTGGAGAGTCCACCCGAGAGGCTCCTTGATTCTCGGTGGAGGTTGAGCAGAATAGGGTTGGTTGGAGCTATTCTTTAGCCTTAAAACTCTCACCCGATTTGACTTTGTCTTCACAGGAATGCTCTTCCGTTATGCACTCTCGACTTGGTCTTGTCAAGTACTATCGTGTTTCCCTTAGCTCCAACCAAGCCAAACATTCACGTGATAAAATCTTCTCAGCTTCAGAATCTGCTCCGTGAAGATAGGCAAAACTTTTGCCAGAAATGTCCTCCCAGATGTCACGACATTTGGGATGACATTTTCCTGTTTTTACTTAACACCAAAAAGAGACATGTTACGGAAAATGTTAGGACACAGAACCTAACACTAACAATCTCCCCCTTTTTGCCTTTCTTCACAAAACTAAATAGTTTAATGATTTTATCACAGACAAATATCTCAACCTTCAACCTGCAACAGTTATAAAGCACGATATATACACTATGTGCCAGTAAGTTACTCGAATCAGAGTATGATGCAAATGCGAGTATACATCTAAAAGATTAATGCACTGAAACCATCAATATACACATAAACAGTATAGAATAAATAGTAATATATAAACAGAATTAAAATGTCTCAAACTGTCAAGTCAAATAACTACAGTCCATAACTAAAAGTATTCAACAACTGCTACTTAGCAGCCTAAACACAGCAACACAACCTCAGAACTATTTCATTTCCAGATGTCTTCTGGTTTCATCTCCCCCTGCATCAAGATCCCCTCTGGTTTGAACATTCAGCCCTGTCAGTTGCTCCCCCTGGACCAGACCCATAACCATCTCCCCCTTTTTGGGAAGAAAGCAAAAATAGGTAACGTTCCCTAGCTTCCACCAGGGCTTTTCGTACCTGGTCCACTCCTGCGATCTGGGCATTGAGCTTTGCAATCTCTTGCACCAGCCAAGCAGTTGTAAAGGACGACTGTGAGATGTTACCGGAGTACTTCAGGTTCTTTCCAGAGCAGATCCTGCTTAGGGGCTTGAAATTCCTGTGAGGTTAGTACTTTAAAGATCAATGAGGGAAAGGGAAGGATGATACCTGTGTCCTTTTCTGCCATATTTACAATCTGTTGAAAGATTGTTTTTCCTATATCAACACTTAAACCTTTTCCTATTTTGTATAGGAACAATGCTTGTTCAATTGTTACAATTGATTTGTTCAAAGAACACAACCAATTGTGTATCATTAACTTGTGCAAAACAGCAAATAAGGCGATGAAGTCTGGATGTTGGACACCTTGAAATCCATTTCTTCACAACTCCACCGGTGAGGTATGAAATCACTTCATCCCTATCATTTATCACTTCCCGTTCTGCCCTCTCATCATCATTCACTCTATTCAAACATTGGTTGATTGTAGTCGGTGTGAAGTCATAAAATTTGTTATAGAGAAACACTTTCCCAAAGTTTTTCGACTTGGGTTTCTCTATTTTGCTTGTTAGATTTGCATAAAATAACTTCACTACCTTGTCTACATAAGGACATTTGTTATTTACCGAGTCTAGTAGATTTCTTGAAGTGAAGAAATCCACCAGACCGTGGCTACTACAAGACGCAATGTCCAATACTTTCTCGGTTCGAATGGCTCGACCGTTGAACCAAGACCAATGTTTTGAATGATTGGCTGTTAAAAATTCGGAAGAGAAAGGGATTACCTCAGACGCATATTCAGAGCTACTGCTTGTTAGACCTCGGACACTGGAATCTGAAGATGATTCAGAAGATGTCATAACATTTTCTGTGACATCTTGAGGAGTTGTTGATGATTTTGTTTCCCCTGAAGTATGACCAGATTTCTTGAAATAAAACTTATTCAGAGGGGTGTCGTCTGGAATCTCATCTTCCTCACCGATTCGCGGTTGTGAAGGAAGGTGAAGCGGTGATTCCGATTGGGACTCACCCGAAAGTCTTTTCGAATCAATGAGCGGAGCTTGAAGAGGAGGAGTTGCGACTTCTTCCTTTTGGTGGAGGATTCACCATCGCCAAAGGCCTTTCAAAGTTCGGACCGATCTGCGAGTGGGAAAAGTTGCTTGATTTGTCCTCTTTGGTAGGGCGGAAACATCAGGGTTTCTAAGTTGATAGGATTATTTGTTTCCCTGGATAGGCGATTTCTAGAGGTTCTTGAAAAGCACTTATCACCAAATCGTGCCTGATGGTGGACTTGTGCTCATTGGAGAGTGTTCTGGGACTGGTGGTGACATTTTTTGTGACATGGGTGAGACATCCATTGGAGAGAAAGGTGAAGAAAAGAAGGAGAAGTTAGGGTTTTCTGAGGTTACGGGAATGGGAGAAGTTTGTGTGGGCGATGTGTTGTGCGAGATATTCATTGTGGGTAATGTGCTAAAATTTCGTTCCCGCCCCTTTTTTTTTTTTTTTTTTTTGTTGTTTCTTGGAGGAATTTTCTTTGGAAGTGAGAATTAGTATTTTAGTGAATGGGTATTTATACACTTGGCAAAACTATCTACATAAGTGTTTAAGTTCTATACAAAGACTAGTTCCTAAGGTTTAGAGGTTGTTTCAAAATAGACATCAAAACCAAGAGAAATTTTTCAACAAAACCAACTCAACATTAATTGACAAAAATGCGGAAATCGAGTGTTATCGTAAATGTTAGCACATTTTGTGTAACACGGAGTAATTTTCTCATAGGAGCAGCGGTTTAACTAAACAAGACACTTTATAGAGTTTTGTCTCTAAATTAGTGGAACAATGTATATTGAGTCCAAATAGATAAGATCTTGTGTATCATTATAAGTATGTTGATACTCCTATAGAATAGGAACGGTATCATTTTGTGGGCTTTGCCCAACATTTTACAATTCTTAGGAATTTAAGGCTTTGCCTTATTTTTGATACTCGCTTTTATGATTTTTATATCATCGCAGAAGCGGTATCATTTTAAAAGGTGTTCCTTTGAGAAGTCATGACCGTTAGAAACACAAAACAACTTTAACATTTACAGAAAAGAAGCGGTTCAGTTTTACACGGATGAATGTTACACAAATGTCGAGGACATTTGGATAACACACCCCAAGATGTTGATTTTTATATTGAGCAGAGGCAGAGAGAGTTTTTCAAGTTTGAAAACCTCTCGTGATCTAAAGCTTTTGTAAAAATATCGGCTAGTTGATGAGAAGTGTCAACATAATCGATTCTAACTATTGTTTTTCAACCAAGTCTCGAAGAAAGTGATGTCTTATATCTATATGTTTTGTGCGAAGTCTTGAACCGGATTTTTAGATATATTGATGGCACTCATATTATCACAAGACAAAACTAAGATATTTTTGAAACACCATAATCGTCTAACATGTGTCTTAGCCATATTAATTGAGAGCAACAACTCATTGCTACGTATTGATTCGCGATTGAGAGTGAGACACGATTTTGTTCTGTTATGCAGAAACTAAGTTATTGCGAGGTAAAAACATCCTCCACTAGTACTTTTCTATCTTCCACATCCCCAAATTTCAACCGAGTCACTATATCCTATTAGATTAGGATTAGTGTCTTTGGAATACCAAATTCCAACTCGCGTATGCCGTGACATATCTTATGACACGTTTGTGACGATTTAAGTGGGAAATTTTAGGGCATGCTTGGAATCGTGCACACACAAACACTAAACATAAGATCCGGACGACTCGCGGTGAGATACAAAAGACTACCTATCATAGATCCGTATAAAGTTGGGTCAACATTCTCCCAACATCATCTTTGGATATAGTGCAGGTTGATCCCATCTGAGTCTTCATATGTTTGGCATTCTCCAATCAAACTTTTAACGAGTTCTTGGCATATTTGCTTTGTGAAATGAAGATACCCTCCTCATTTTGTTTTATCTGCAAGCCTAAGAAAAGGTTAGTTCCCTATCATGCTCATTTCGAATGTTGAGGACATAAGCGACAAAAGTCTTAAGATGAGACATTGAAGTCGAACCAAAACTATGTCATCTACATAGATTTGAGCAATAACCATATCTGATCCATGGTGTTTTATAAATAAAGTACAATCATTACACCACGTTGGAAACCAAATTCAAGAAGGAATTGAGTTAAACGAGCATACCATGCACGTGGAGCTTGTTTTAGTCCATACAAGGCCTTTTTAACTTGTAAACATGTTGTGGATGGTGAGGATCTTCAAATCCTTTGGGTTGTTCAACATATATCTCCTTATCAATATATCCGCTCAAAAGGCACCTTTCACATCCATTTGGTGAAGAGTTATCTTTAAACAACAAGCTATGGCAAGTAATAATCTAATTGATTCAATTACAGCTCTTTGGAGCAAAGGTTTCATCATAGTCGATACCTTCGACTTGAGAGTATCCTTGAGCCACTAGTCTAGCTTTATTTCTAATAATTCGGACTCGTCATTTATTCTTAAAGATCCATTTAGTTCCTATTACATTAGTCTCATCGTGCGAGGAACTAGATCCCAAACCTCATTTCGTGAACTGCTCTAGTTCTTCTTGTACGGCTTGTATCCACCAACTGTCTTTTAGTGCTTCATTAATGTTTTTAGGTTCCAAAGTAGAAACATAGCAAGATTGGCTTACGCTTGTGATGTATGGTGGACATACACGCATACTTCACCATGTCTCGGTAATTTTTGGCTCTTTTCTCCTTGTTTTTATTCCTTCAATACTTCTCCTATTACATTGCTGGGATGGTTTCTTGATTACGGATGAGGATCCTGCGTCTTGAATCACGGTTCGATTCGTAATCCTCGTGAGCCTGCGGTGTTCTCATCTTGATTCACAGTGTTGCTGCAGATGTTGTGACATTTTGTGTAACATCTGTATTTTCTGTGGTCTGCCCCTCCTGTATTGTTATGACATCATCTGTTACTGGTGTATTTCCTGCATAATCTGCATTATCATCAAAAACAATGTTAGCATTCTTGTACTGATTTGGTTCAAGATTGTACACTGGTAGCGACTATTTTGAGAATAGCCTATGAAAATTCCCTTATCACTCTTAGAGTCAAACTTTGCTCGATTATCTCTATCATTTAGAACATAGCATACACACTCAAAAACATGAAAATGCAGATTTGGTTTCTTTCCATTCAAGATCTCATAGGGTGTCATTTTTGTTCTGGTCTAAGATAGACTTATTAGAGATGTGACTTGCAGTGTTTAGGGCTTCGCCCCAAAAACGTTTTTGACAGCTTTTTAGAACTTAGCATGACTCTAGCCATTTCTTGTAAGGTTCTATTCTTCCTCTCATTTACACCATTTTGTTGGGGTTTTGGGAGCAGAAAATTCATGGAAAATACCTTTTTCTCACAAATGTAGAAAATTGATTATTTTCAAACTCCTTTCCATGATCGGATCTTATCAGAAAAATAGAGGAATGATATAGATTTCTAATTCTAGAGTACAATATTCTAAACATGTCAAACGTTTGAGACTTTTCTTTCAAAAGAATATCCAAGAGTATCTTGAAAAGTCATCTTCAATCACAAAAAGTACCTCATGCCTCCTAGGCTATCTACCTCGATTGGACCCATAAGATCCATATGTAAAAGTTGAAAGCAATGAGGCGTGCACGAGAATTGTCCATCAATCAACAACTTTGTGAGGACACGGTTTGCTTACCTTTGAGACAATCTTCACACACCACGGTTTCACTCATAGACTTAGTTTAGGAATGCCTTTTACCGCCTCATAAGATATCAATTTTCTAAGGTTGTGGTAATTGACATGTCCTAGTTTTTGATGCCACAATGTTGTGTCATCACCCCAACACTATTACATACCTTATGTTCTCCGACAAGATAACAATTATCACTTGTTCTTGTACTGTCATTATCGTTGTTAGTTTCATCACCATCGTATGCATGTTTATTGAATCTTACCTCTAAGTTGTCATCACACGCTGGCTTATACTAATTAGGTTAGCCATCGACCATCAACGTGCAAGACATTATTCATCTTTGGAATTCGGGGGCATTAATTCCTCTTCCTATTATCTTACTCTTTTCACCTCCTCCATATGTAACATTTCCTCCATTTAGAGCTTCGTAGTTCTTTAGACAGTCTTTTGTTCCTGTCATATGGCGGGAACAGCCACTGTCAAAGTACCACGATCCAGAGATATTGGTCCTTAGTGCGGTTATGGCTACATTACAACTTGTTTTCTTGATGGGAACCCAAACCTTTTTTGTTACCTTACGATTTTTGTAGATAGAGAGTCCCCAGAGTCTTTCTCAAGTTCTTGACAACATTCGGAAGACCTTTTCTTTACGAGTTTTAGTAACTTAAAGCAAAAAGGTTTTAAATGTCCAGATTTATTACAATAATTGCACACATAGTTGCTACCCTTCTTACGGTTCATTTCCCCATTTTTAACAAACAAGTTGGAGCATAATGTATTGATAGGATTCTTGTAGCCCAAACCAGTACATAGAGGTTGACTAACACTAAAGATTTCATCTAATTTGGAGGTGTCTGTGTTAAGCTTTTTGAAGGTTGCTTCGGCCAGATCCAACTTTGCACTTATCTTTCCGAATTCAAGATCTTTTTTGGTAAGAGTCACTTCCAGTCGGGTAATGGTACTTATCAAATCTGCATTCTCACGAGTTAGAGTTTTCACCTTTGATTCAAGTTGATTAGATTCAATGATTAAGTCCTTGCAAAGGACTTGCAATTCCTTAATCATATCATCCTGTAGTCTTCGAGTCTCGTGTTTAGAATCATTTTTGAAATAAAGCCATAGCAATCGACATCCAAGAATTTAAAACTCATACCATGCTCTGTTCATTGTATCTGCAGATGTTACAGCTGATGTTCCCGGAAATGTCATGACATTTAGTGTATCACAGTCAGCTAAACCTTCATCATCTGACAGAGAATGTTCAAAAACAGTGGCCAGCATTGCTTGTGACTCTATTTCTGTATTCTCTTCCCCTTCACCTTCATCATCACTTAGGGAAATCCATAGACTTTTGCCAACCTTTCTTAGAGTGTTTGCACACTCGTTGGCATAACGCCCCATCCCGAGCGTGCATGACATTGAATCTTTGTCGAGTCGCTGGGATCGAACTCGTTCGGCCGTAATTTATTCTCCTAAGTTGATTGCCTTTTTGTGCGGTGGGAAAATTCTTGGTAATTCGTGGATTGAGTCCTTGGTTTTGGTGCTCTTTAGTCTTAGATTTATTCTTATCTTCGTTGAATCTTCTTAACATCGTATTGAACCTACGAGTAAGAAGAGCAACGTTAACACCATCCCCAATTTCTTCAAGTGTTTCATCCTCTTCATTGACTTCCGTCTAAGGATTTTGCTTGAAGGCAACATCCTTGCCTTTGTATAAAGACCTTTGATTTTCCATGTTCATCTCATATGTTTTGAGAATGCTCATTAAAGTATGTAGGTCCATTGTGGCAGGTTGTGTGCTTCTTCAATCGCACAAATCTTAATGTTGAACTTTTCAGAAGAGATCGGGGCTTTTTCAACAAGTTGATTGTTGGTCAATGGAGAACCAAGAACTTGACATTCATTAGAGATATCAATCAACTTTTCAAAATAGGTTTTAATATCCTCTCGATTCCTCCATCCTTAAACGCTCATACTTACTCACGAGCACGCGGCTTCGTCGAACACTCGAGCTACCTTCACAATGAGTTTGTAAAGTATCCCAAGATCTCGCGAGAGCAATTTTGGATGAGTTTGAACATATAAAGATCAACCCATCCGAAATAGCATTTAGTGCCTTTTCGCTTTCGCACTATTAGTTTCTTCGAAAGTCCATTCGGCCTCGTGCTTGACCAAAATGTCGCCTTCCTCGTCCGCTGGAAGCATGAACAGATCCATTTGTAATAGATCTCCATGCTCTAACATCAATGGATTTGATGTGAGAACGTGGCGAATCTTCCAATAAGGATAGTTTGATCCATCTAAAATAGGAAGTCTACCAATATTTGGATTACCGGATCCATAGTTAAGTAAAAGGACCTTAGCACTTATTATGTCAGTGTCGGCTCGATACCATTGAAAGGGATTATTATTTAACTTAAACTATGGAATAAATAAAATCAAGAAAGCAAGAACATAGTAAACTTAAAGACGAAGTAATGTTCCCAAAAATGTTCTCGTGACATCTGGAACATTAACAAAAACGCAGAACTAAAACCGAGTTTAAGACGTGAAATAAATCAAGGACACCAAAGATTGTTTTCATAAGTTATATAATTGTATATAACTTATAGTGGTCTCATGACAAAAATTTATTGTATAAAAATTATACAATCTTACAAATCCTCGAGAATGAATAGTAATCAAGTAAAACAAAAGGGATTAAAAGAAGTTAAATCCTAACTTCTAAGCTGAAAAATCTATCTAAAATAGAAGTGAAAAACACCTATTACAATTGCTTTGAGTTGAAAGAACACTTATAGATCTAAGAAAGCAATTCGTAATTTTGAACAAGTGTAATCACAAAAACAGGCTGCTCGATCCAGCTGTGTTTGAGGCAATATTTGAGACGTCTCAGGTCTGAATTTTGTTCTGCAAAAACTGGATGTTAAAACCTTGGAGTGAACACTCTATTTATAGTGGAGAGTCCACCCGAGAGGCTCCTTGATTCGGTGGAGGTTGAGCGAGAATAGGGTTGGTCGGCTATTCTTTAGCCTTAAAACTCTCACCAGATTTGACTTTGTCTTCCGAACGCTCCTTCCGCATGCACTCTCCTTGGACTTGGTCTTGTCAAGTACTATCGTGTTTCCCTTAGCTCCTAACCAAGCCAAACATTCACGTGATAAAATCTTCTCAGCTTCAGAATCTGCTCCGTGAAGATAGGCAAAACTTTTGCCAGAAATGTCCTCCCAGATGTCACGACATTTGGGATGACATTTTCCTGTTTTTACTTAACACCAAAAAGAGACATGTTACGGAAAATGTTAGGACACAGAACCTAACACTAACAACAACAATTCATAAAAATTTCAGATATATCATATATGTACCAGGGAAAACTATGCACCGTATGTTGCGATACTAAACAGTACGGTACAGTGGGTGTCAAGAGTATGGTTTGCACTTTGGAAATTGGTTTAGTCTAGATTAGGGACAAAAAGCTTTGAGGTGCTAAATATTGAAAATGAGGGAAAAGGGTAAAATATATCGGTATACTTTCTTTTATTAACTAATTTTATTATTCGTTAGCGATGATGAACAAAAATATCTCTATCGTTATCAAAGTTTATAACTATACCCTTATTTAGATGAAATCCCAAAATCAAACAAATTTCCAATTTCACGTAAAATTACTCGTTGACCCACCCGATCCACCAATTAAACACAACTCTCACCCCCACCCCCAAATATACCTCTCTACACTCGAATCCTTTACTTATTTCAAATTTCAGATATAAATCATATCCGATTGTTTGCAATAATAATCACTTAAAGTGAAGCTCATTTCATTATGCATCATTATTTTTATATCAACATCTTGGTTCTGCAAAGAGATGAGAGCTGATAGATTTTCTCATTAATATCAATATCAGTTTCCCGTGTAAAATCCATGGGAAAATATCGAAACTCGCAGAGGATTTTTTTGATAGCTTTGAGAAGAAGGTGGTTTTTAAAGAAAATATAGAGTTATATTTGACCCTTTTCCCAAATAAGAAACTATTGTTTGTTTTAATTTCACTTGTCCACTATCTGCATACCTTTTGCAGTAGCAGTGGCTAAATCTAACAGGGCACGCATGCGTACGGCCACTGGCGAATATTTGCAGCTGAGTACTTTCTTTTTTCAGGGAAATGAGACCACGTGGTTGGAGACAACTCGACTAAAATTCCAAAAGTGGACCTACTTTTTAGACTTTTAAATGACAATCATGTCATTGGGAGTATTTGGTGGTAGGGGCAGGCAGTGGCAACCTTTCAAGTTTCAAAGCTATGTATGTATATTGTGTACCTTCTTACATATTTTGACCCCAGTTTATGTCGTATTAGAAACTAGAATGGAAAATTGGGGGTTTTGCCGACGTTACTCCTTCCTACACACGTGACTCGTCGGTTTCTTCTTCTTTCCCGTCCTACCAACATTGACATTTTATATCGATGTCCGATATTTATTTGGAAATTAAATTTAGGGTGTGTTTGGATTAGCTTCTGGCATAATTGATTTTAGTAAAAGTGATTTATGTTTGGATGAAACAATTTAAAAGTGATTCTTATAATTGATTTATGTTTGGATAGTTTTGATCAAAATTATTTTTGAATATAGAATTATCAAAATGGACATACATATAAATAAAAATATAAATAGATGGAAGTATATAAATAAAAATTACAAATAGATAATAGAATTTAAAGTGCAATATAATACTTAAATATTAGTAGAATAGTATTACAATACTAATTTAAAGTGCAAATAGTATTTAAATATTATTACAATACTAATTTTGCATAATACATTATAGAAAAAGAAATAATATTATACTTAATAGTTATTTTAAAAAGTACATTGGATCGGTTTTCAGTTAAAGTTGTAGACCACATTTTGCCGCATTTCTCGTGACTAGTTTCATTTAAAATTCTTGGACTAGCTTCATTTATATTAATAATACACTATAGAAAAAGAATAATATTATACTTAATAGTTATTTTAAAAAGTACCTTGAAATCTGTTTTCAGTTAAAATTGTAAAGCACATTTTGCCGCATTTAAAATATTAATAATATTCGAAGTATTTGAAAGAAGACAATAGAAAAAAGAGAATGATAATCCAAATGAGTTGCACTATTCTCATTTCTAAATACTAGAAAGGTCCTAAAATTAACAATAACATACTCAAATAGAACATGAGTAGTATATTTGATTTTTTTAGTAATTATTTCTAGATATTTAAAAAGGGTAATGAAAGTTGTATATTTGAATGTTTTTTAGTAATTATTTCTAGATATTTAAAGAGAATAATGAAAGTTGTATATTTGAATTATTTTTATTAATTATTTCTAGATATTTAGAGAGAGTAACGAAAGTGGATATAGTTGTTGATAAAAATAAAAAAGGGTAATAAAGAAAAGTGTAAAATTCAAATTGAAATTAATGGCAAAATTGATTCTGCCAGAATCAATTCTGGGAGAAGCTATAAATTGTAGCTTCTGCCATAATCAATTTTGGAGATCAGAATTGATTTTGGTCAGCCAAACATATTAATTTTCTGATTTTCACGAAAGTAGACCCAAAAGCTAATCCAAACATGTACTTAGTCAAATTTGTGACGTGTGAGGTTCATTAAAGGTGAACTGTTTTGATTTTTTTTCTATGTTTCAAATTTTGAACTTGAAATTTCTTAGTATTAAGAATGAAGATGTTATTATATATATATATATATATATATATATATATATATATATATATATATATATATATATATATATATATATATAGAATTAGTTTCACAATATGAACTTTATGTCTTCGAATTGGCCAAGACGATTAATCTAGTCGAGATTTACATAACATAGAGCTTATTCATTGTAGAAGTGCTCCGAGCCCTATTAGTTATTTCTTTATTTCTAAAATTCGAATTTAAAATCTCAAATTAAGAATATTAGGGTTTCATCTATCACATCATATCTTTTAATGTTATTTTGAGTTATCACACCACTAGCTAATAAGTATGAATTCAAATTATATTATTTAGGGGTCATTTGGTAAGGTGTATAAGAATATATTGAATAAAATATTTTAATAATATTGAAATTAGTTATATTGATATTAGTTACGCAGTGATTATTTTTTATTCATTATTTGGTTTGGTATATTAGAAATAACATGTATTGCATAATTTCTAATACAAATATTTGTTTGAAAAATACTCTCTATACTATATTATGTGAGAAACTTCATTGGCAATGGTATCTTTAATTATCCTTATGTATGAAACTATGTATTAAAAAATTCCATTGCAAAGTACCATATGATGAAACCAAATAAGATATATAATTAAAGTTATACATAGGTAAACTAAGGATATCAAATAGGATATTAGTAATACACAAGCTAATACATACTCTCTTCGTCCCAATTTATATGACACGTTTTCTCTTTTAGTCAGTCCAAAAAAGAATGATATATTTGTATATTTAGTAACAACACAACTTTAAATTTATCTTTATAACCTTAATGAAATGATTTATAGTCATACAGATTTTATGGGTTGTTTTAGATCACAAATTTTTTTAAAAAAATCACATAAAATGGGATAGAGAAATTATATTATTTTCTCTAATGCATCATATCAAACGACCCGTTAAAGCAAGCAAGAACTCAAAAACACAACATGAAGTAATTTGTTTTTTTGATCTATTTCGTTGATTTTGTAATTTTATTTTCGCAGAAGCCTCAAACACTACTTTTTTCACTTAACTTTAAGCACTAATTTGTTTTTCAAATACCAATTCATATCCAAACATTTACCAAGATATCCCGTGTTTAATCACAGTTCAAAACAAAAGAAAACAATAGTGGCAATCAAAGATGGATGGTCGGCAGCCGTCCGAACCCCAGGCCCAACCAGCAGTCGCTTTTACGAAATCTATCAAACAATTAGATTCACTTGTTTCAAGACTCAACAACCCACTAAGATTTCGCCTCCCAATTAGGCAGCAATATGGTAAAAAGCAAAAAACAAAACACTTGCACCAACCTTCTTGGGGAATGAGGTAGTATTTCATAATTTGTTTTTGTTGTAGGGTATAACTCGCATTTTATTGTCATCCAGTTGTACAAACTCATGAGACATATGGTTAACAAAAGGCGGCTCAGCTAATTAAAGGTCTCGCCTTTAAGATTTAATTAACCCCAATGAAGGATTATGTATGGAGTTCCTATTAATATTGCTAGCTCCTTCTAGGAACTATACCCAATATTCTATGGTTGGAAATTTACTAAATGTAAAATAAATTTCCATTAAATTATGATTTGAATAATTGGGGTCTCACACGTCGGAAACATGATTTCCACACACGTGCACATAAAGTATCAAGAATCGTAATTTCATTAAATGGAAGAGATATTGGTACGTAGACGAATTGTTTGAGACATGAGAGAATAGATGGTTATTGGTCAAATAACAATGGTTTCACATTGGTAAACAAAGGGAAGACACGTGCAATGTGTTAAAAGATGAAACGAGTCGGTAGCGGCGGTGGTCTTTGGAGCACCGCGACGCCTTTCGCAGGTCATGACGCCAAGTCCTCGGTTTCGCCACGGCGCCACTCTGCAGGCTAGGCGCCGCGCTTATGGTCGACGTCGCGACGCCTCCTGCGGCGCGCGTTGTGCGTTCGATCAGTTGAAGAAGAATAAAACTGACGTTTGAGCTGACTTTGGAGAATTAACTCT
The DNA here is from genome assembly GCA_029844215.1 of Przewalskia tangutica. NCBI lineage: Eukaryota > Viridiplantae > Streptophyta > Magnoliopsida > Solanales > Solanaceae > Przewalskia > Przewalskia tangutica. Next base: position 9,023,442 of record CM056721.1, on the reverse strand, counting down.
TCATTATGCTGCTCTTGAATTCAGCCATTACTTGGCTAAATTGTAACTCCATACTAATGGACATTACTTGGTCATTAAAAGCCATAAATTGGCTAGTTGGAGGGTCTTCTTCTTAACACTATAAAATGAGGCATTTGGCTCATTTGAAAAACACACTTGACATTCACTAAACAATTCTCTGAAATTATCTTCCTCTCTTGCAATCACAAACACTCAAAGATCTTTCTTCCAAAGCAAATACTTGAGTTCACTTTGCTCATTTGTTTGATTATTGTTTTATCTTGGAAGATAAGTTGTCATTACAACCGTTGAAAGTATATACGAAGCAATATTATCTGAAGGATATATCAAGAATTTGATCGACTCAGCAAACCCTCATATTTGATCATTTTCAGATTTCTAAATAGTTGTTGTTATTTTTGCGTTCTACACATTACCCCTCACAACAATGCTTTATGATTGCTGGTTACTAACAATAGTCAGCACTTCCCAACGTGCATCGGAAGCTTCGAGCGCTTATTTTGTCAAGCGGCTAAAAATTACTTATTTTTTTTAAAAAAAAAATGTTGAAAAAGTACTTTTGTGTTTGGCTAATTCATTTGAAAAGTGTTTTTGATAAGCAGATTGTGTTTGACTAATCTTCTTAAAATAATGCTTTTGAGTGTCAAATTAATGAAAATGACAAATATCAATGAACTGACGACTTATTTTGCAAACATGTTCTTTTCTCAGGGTTCAACAAGCAATCGATATTTCACTAAACCACAGGCCCACAGCTTACTTCGACGTTTTCAATTTTCATAGAATCTTCGGCTCTTTCTTTTGTAGAGGAGGTGAATCCATCTTCTTTAGCCAAGTTGAGGTTTGAAGGCAAAGCGACCACATCGTCAACCGCAATTAGGCTATCCTGCTTCAGGACCTTAAGTTCAGTCTCCGCGAACTCAACTCTCAGAGGAAGACGACTGACGAAATAGGAACATTGAAGAGGAAGAAGAGAAAGAAAGAAGTGGGCTTTCGTCCTACCTCGTTTGTTATTAAGATTATTTTATAGAGAGAAATTATTTGAAATACTATATGAATGACTTTAATTAAGTTTTTGCATTTATTTAGTTAAAAATTTAAAGTACATTAATTTTCAAATTAATATAATATATATATATATATTTATACTAAAAGACATCAATTAAAATAAAATTTAAAATTATTTCACAAGTGAAAAAATCAACACAAAATACTACGTAAAATAAAATAAAAGAATGTTAATTCGAAGTTGTTGGATTAATGAGGATAAAAGAACGTTGTTGACAAATATCAGAACCGCATTAAAACTACTTTTGCTTCTACTTAAAAGCAGTTTTAATGATTGGCCAAGCATCTCAAATAACTAAAATAAATATTTTTCTCATAAAAACGTTTTTTTCCGCAAAATCGCTTAGTCTTATTGTTTTAAGTACTAGTACCTCCCTTTCCTTTTACAAATCCGATTCTGATTTCTTATGTCCCTCCAATAAATTTGAAAAACAATTATTTAATAACAATATAAATTTAAAATGAATAAATAAATCTTTTTTAATTTGTTAAAATGAATAATAACTGGAAAAAAATTATTCCTAATATACTAAACAAGTAAAAAGAAACGGAGGGAGTACTTATTCACTCGCTTCGTCTTATATCTAGGATGTTAAACTGGATACACACCTTCTTAAAAAAAAATTGATCTCGCCTTGAATTTTGTCTTCTGCCGTTGTATCGGCTGATCGAATCGAGAGATAAATTGATTCCTTAACTCAAGCGATTCGGACTGGAAACGGAACTCTAATTTTCAGCAATGGGTTCCACAACTACTTCAGAAAGCGTTAGGACGGTGATATTAATAAACTAAGAGGTAAGAAACATGAATTACCATAAAAGATAAAGTAAGGATAAAAGATAAAGATAGATAAAATTTGAGTTGTTTGATTGATTGTGTCCTATATACAAAAGAACGTTCCTATTTATAATACAAAAAGAAAGAAAAAATATACAAACATGCCCCCATGTCAGTCATCAAGTAACCCACTAAGTCCAATGGTCGGCTATGAGGGAGGTGGCGCTGATTTTCTCTCTTTTCTACTCCTCTTGCTCGGATAATGGCCCTTGCTTTCAGCTGTTGTTAGTCGTTACCGCTTCTAGGGGTCTAGAAACCCTTTTGACTTGGTCGTTGACGCGTCTGCATCTGTGTGGGTTTCAGTCGTACTTCTAACTAACTACTTCGGCTAAGATGCCTTAGTAGCCGATCAAGTTCTTGTGGTCGAGGGTTAGGAGTAAATTCGGTTGTCATTGAATTTCGGCTAAGCACTTAAATTATTTTTTAGTGTTAACAAAATTATATCACAAAAAATTAAATTTAAAATCTCTGCTTTTCAAGGACATTATAATTTTTTTATGACTATAAAAGTGTATTAATGAGCGTATCAGAAAAAATTAAAGTTATAACGAGTCACATATTCTCTTGTGATAATTAAGTAAATTGAGCAACTTTTTAGTAAAAAATAAATATGATTATTATATAAATATAATAAAAACTATTTGATCATTAATATAAATAATCCAGAATATAATCCCTTCAAAGTTTGATAAATCAATTCAAAGTCGTTCAATATAATATGTGGCTGGTCGGACTCCGCCGCAGTGTATTGAAAATATGGGAGTCATTCGGGGCATAGTTCAGTGACAAAGTCTGGATGCTATAAGACGCTCTGGCATGGACAGCGTGGATTCGATTCCCCGCAAGCACGAAGTAACTTTCTTGTTGGGGTTTGGACATTGTCTCATTGATCAGTTGTACGCTCTCAGGAACTGATCACCAGAGCACATTCTGCGATTTACTGGTAATAATGTTAAAGAATCGGTGCTATTATCTCCAGAACGTCTGGATAATACCAATAAAGTAATCAGGCACAAGCCTGGAAACCTATACTATAAAAAAAACATATGAAAAAATACCAAAGAAGTGAAGCAGAAAAGTGGCCTGGGAATCTGAAATACTGCACCTAAAGTAACTTTGATGTAATGGCCCATCCTCAATGCTCACAAATAATGCAACACCACCTTTCTCTTCCATTTCACCTTTTTTTATTTTTATATCCATCTTCTTTATGTCAGACTATAGTATTAGTCTCTTAACACTACTATCAGTAAATCACGGAATTTACTTGAATAATCAGGGTTTGAGAACATAGCAAATGATATCACCTACAAAAAGTGGCAGAGCCAACAAGCAAATTCTAGTGTTGCAAAATATTTTTGTGCAGTCAAAAACAATAATTGATCGAAGAAAATTAAAACGCACTATTTCATCCAAAACGACATAGTTTTGATCGAAAATTTCCAAAAAACTGGAGGTGCGTGTTAAATTTCTGAATCTATATGTTGTTAACTCTGCATGTGAGATGTGGTGTTGGATTCTGCTGAGGAACATATCGACGTGCAAATTTGGATATTGTGAGCAGAGGAAGAACAAAGAATGATAAGAAAAAAATCTACAAACATAGAAGGAAAACAAAAAAGGAAACGAGAGAGAAAAGATAAGGAAGAGAGAGATTTTTTTGGGAGGTTTTCTTAGTATATTCTCTCTTAATGAAACAATACAATATCAACCCATATTTATAATGATGAAGTAAATTAGTCTAACAACTAATTAACAACTTTAACCCATCAACAAACTACAAATTAACTACATATATATAATGTGTATATATGTGGTATATCTATACTTCTACACCACCCCTCCCCCCCCCCCCCAACGCAAGCTAGGAGATATGAAAACATTCTTCATTCCTAGCTTGGACATTGAAGCACCACATCATTCGCAACAATAATAACAACATCAAAGACGCTCAAACCGCAGAAGCGATTACACAGACGGAAACCTAGCAATTACAACAACAACTTCAGATGTTGTGATTGCAGGTCCAACAACATTAACATGAGCTTCAGCCTCAAATTCAGCTTGAGTATCGTCATATCTTGCAGCAGCAGCTACATCACCCAACTGAATAGAAATAGCAGGGGACATCTCGGTCTTAGTGTTGACACCCAATTTTGACCCTCCCGTCCAGTCATTAACTATAAAATTACACTAATTTTGTAAAATAATTTTTTAGGATTTTTATAATAAAATGCAGCGAATAAAACATAAATGTCGGCATAAATAAACAATTTAATAATGGCATCGCGTCTTACGTAGAGTTTTAAGCACTTAGAGTCCCGCGCCCGCATTAATTAATTTTAAGCCCTGTCATGATTTCTTAATAATTAATAAATACATAAAATAAATAATTTAGCAATAACGTCGTGTCAGGTAGCATAGCCGCATTTATTAATACGCAAGAGAATTTCATAATCACTTATAATTTAAAATCAATTTTAATCTAATACATGCATTTGATAGCGTCGCATTATTAAAAGCTTTAAACAATTCTTAAATATTATACGTGCGTTTAGCATTTAAATAATTTAAGGTAAACTCAATTCAATTTTAATTTAACTTCGCGATAATGCATAATAAGAAGATTTTAAATAATAGCGCCGCATTCTAAAATATTAAGCATCAATTAAATAGCACACCCGCATTTAGTATTATAATAATTTAAATTTATAACAATTAGATTAATAAAGCACCTAAATAATTTAATCACAATTTAAATTCCATTTTTTTTAGCACTACACCTAATACATACACACTACCCAAATACCTAATTATAATACTACCCTCTTAGCCCAATCCGCAGACTCACTCCACTGAGCCCAAATCGCCCAGCCCAAACCCGCGACCCGCTACCCGCATAAGCCCAGTCCCCTTTATCTTTCCCCCCCATCGCCCACAAGCCACAGGAGCCCTTTCTCTTCCAATACAAAAAAACGACAGAACCCTAAACCTAAAATCGCCGCACCTTCCACCCGCAAGTCTCGCCGGATTTTACGGTCGGAAAATCCGGCCAACTCATTACCTGCAACCCACAACTCACCATAACCCAAAATGGTACCTAAATCGAGATATTAACTTAACCCTTCCAAAACCACCCTTCAATACAATCCAGAAAAACAACGGTGAAACCCTACGAATATCAGAAAAAACCTTCGAATATCAGTCGAACACCGGTCAAGAACCGAAGAAAGAACCATCAAAAACTTCCATTCTTCTTGCAAATCAAATTTTCCAGAGCATGAAAGCCCGAACCTTCAAAGCAAAAAATCAACCAAAAAGCTTCATTCCTTTTCAATCGCATAACAACAAAACTCCGAGTGAACCGACGACTTGATACGCCGCTTCTGCCACGCCTTCGAGAAGGTAAACCCAAACCCCCTGTTTACTTCTGTATTATTGCGTATATCGTGTCAAATAGGTGTCGATTAGCTCATTCAGACTATTGGTTCATTGATGCATAAACGTGATGTCGGTTACTGTTTAATTGCTGGTTAACTTGTTTATTCGATTGTTCCGAGGCAAATTTGTTAGTCTGGGTTTATCTTTAGTATAATATGATTGGCATGCCATTTTAGTACTTGTTTTGCAACGACTGTGATGTTGGTAGTGAGTCTGAGGTTCGGCCATAATGTTTTCTCGTATATCTCGTATTTCCTATTAAGCAGAGACTAACTTCAATCCCTCTATGACTCATATAATATGGTGTCCTGTTTTCTATGTTGCACACCTGTGTGTCTCTGTTAGCATAAGTGATAAGTTGCTCGTTTGCGATTTTAGGATGGCAAAACATGATAAAAGGTCTTGTGTGTATGTGTTGGTCTCATTTAACTAAGCTTAAAAAATGTCGGAATTTGTCTTTCTTAAAAGAAACGTCTAAATCTGGAATCTATACAACTCAAGAGATTTATATTCAAAGTGACCTGCTGTCAATTATTGCTTTGAAGTATTTTAGATTAGTAATGCTAGAGAAGCATATATATGAAGTGCCGAAGTTTATTTGGGTCAATGTAGTATTAGTGCCTTAACCTAAGGTCCGAAGTCATACTGTCTCCTTACATTATTAACAACTTTATTCTCAGAACTTGTAATAGATCATTTTTGCTATTGTCATATGAGTTTGTTCTTAAAAGATGACGCCTAAAAATAAAGTTTTAGTCAAATTCCTTATTTCATTGTCCTTACCTTGAGCATATTAAATGTTTGATTGCGTCCTGGAAAAACCGATCTGAAAACGATTGTCGCAAGGGTAATAGAGGAAACTTATATTCACTTCATTGGTTGACTGATTTCCTCGCATAAGGGCCTCCCGATTACATGTCCCTTTTGTCTAAATTTGCTTAAGTCTAGGCCGTCTTCCGTTGTTTGATTCTAAGTTTTAACCGTTGATTATTTTGCTCCTCCTTAATTTATGTTCATATGTGTGTTAGTTTGTACGCTGATATTTATTTTGTGCATGATAAAATTCAGAATATATACTAATCCTTATCTTCTTTTTTTTACATGGCACGCACCGGAGCAACAAAGAGTCTCATAACGAGACTCGTCGTGACAAACATAAAGGCATGCATATACATCCATCGAGCCCCTCTTCGGCAATTCCTAGAAAACAAATAGGACGGGGTCATCCGCTTCAATCTCTTTGCTCTCTCTCTTATCTCATTTATGCCCTTATTTGTTTGTCGTAATTTATTACTTAACTTTGTAATTAATAGGGGAACTTCTAGCAATTAGCCTTTAAGCATATGAGGTGGAAAGTAATTACATTTAAACTTAGAGACGCATTCTTCTTTATTTGTCTTTTAGGGCTATTAGGCATGTTTAAAATCGACAAAAATAAAAATAATCTAACCTGCGTCATAAAACCAACATTCTGTTTCTTATTAAAATTCATAACAGGTTTCTTCCTAAACTCTCAAAAATCATCTTAAAGCATCGCTTATATAATATTGTACGCAGGCTAGGCAAGATTAATTTAGCTAGCATGAGCATATAATTAGTCTATAAAGCACTTTAGCATTTAGCACTTTCTAGCATCTTAACAGTTTTTGCATTCTTAGCCCCTCTTTAAACTTTAGTAACATTTTAGCACTCCCTAGCAACCTTTTGCATCTTTAGCATTTCTAGCCCCTTTTAGCACTTTTAATCGCCCTTTGGCATTTAACACTTTTAGCACCTTTTACTTTCAAAATTAATCTTTAACACTCTTAAGCACCTTTAGCCTTTTAGCCCCTCTTAGCACTTTTAGCACCTTAAATATGCTAGCACTCCTTTTGCACCTTTGACACCTTTCTTTTTAAACTTTCTAAGCATGTTTTAAAACTTTAGCATTTTTTAGCATTTTTAACCTTTTAGCACTTTTAATATTTAAGCACCCTAGCACTACTTTGTTTACACTTAGCACTTTTTGCTAGCACTTTTGTTAAGCGTCTTTAACCTTTAATATTTTAGCATCTCTTAGCATTCTTTCGCATATAGCACCTTTTGCCCTTTTAGACTTAAGCACCTTTAAACATTTTAACATTTTAGCATTTATTTTATCTCCTAACATTTTATTAAGCAAGAGGAGCTTTATTTTGCATTTTTCTTAAATATAATAATTACCCTAGGTTTGGCAGGACAACCGCAAGTTAGCGGATCTTAGAGGGTGCCTAACCCCTTCCCTCTAGATTAATAGAGAACCCTTACCCAGAATCTCATTAAGTTTAGCAGACCATTAAAATGGAGTTAATGTTTTACTTCAAACTAGTTAAACATTTAGGTGTCCTAATTCACCCAATTAATTAGGTGGCGACTCCGCGAACCCTTAGCATTCTAGCAACCCTTTAGCATTTTTGCACTTTTAGCACCCTTTAGCTTCAAAATTAATCTTTTAGCACCTTTAAGCACTTTTTAACGATTTAGCATTTTATTATTTATTTTCTAACATTTGCATTTTTTAGAAGGGTTCGCTATTTTAGAAAATAATGCCGCGGTCGAAAAAGGGCGCGACACTTAGCATCATTACCAAAACCATGACTAATAAAGAACAAAAACATCATCCAGTAGCAGCATGACGCAGCAACGAAGTGGATCGTGACCACCAGCCTCAGCATTTTCAGCTCTAAACACAATAGCATCAGCAGCAGCAGTGGCATCAGCAGCAGCAGTTGCATCACCATCAGCAACAAATGTTGCTTCAACACTAGAAACAACAGCAGTTGTTCCAGTTGCATCACCAATCATCAGCAATGCTGCTGCTCATTAAGACTTAACATCAGTAGCTACACTAACAGAAGCATCAACCACTTCAACAATAGCAAAACCAAACCAACAGTAGATGTTCTTGCATCAACTGCAATAATATCAGTCATAATACCAGCACCAACAACAACATCGATAGCATCAGGTGCAACAGTAATAACGAAGAACCCCTCTTTCTTTGGTCGCACTCAGAATAAAAAATCTCTCGATTCTCCTATAACAAGCTCAATGAATAACTTTTTGTTCTCTAGTCACACTCGGACTAGAGAATCCCTCGATTCTCCCTATGCAAAAACAACGACAAGAACTCCTCATTCTCCAGTCACATTCGGACTAGAGAATCCCTCGATTCTTCCTATGCAAACTTTTATAATAAGTTCGAACATGTAGTGGAGTCTTCCTCAATTTCTAGTCCATTTCCGACTAGAATTTCCTCGATTCTCCTGTCCTGATCTAAAACAAATGAAAATAGGCAATCAAACAACCAATTGACCTCATCAAATCTTCAGGTAATAAAAATATTGAACATCCAAGTTTCCTTGAAATATTGATAATGTAGGTTGCATTCAACTTCTTCTGCTCCTCAGTATATCCTTAGTGAAATATGGTCATCTACCTTCAGTTGGATTCAATCCTCCATGTTGTCTATCATTCCCCTTCACCTTGCCACTGTGAAGGTCCAATAGCACATTCTTAATGTCCTTATTTCCAAACATAGGTGAATTGTCAATATGTGATATATCTACTATGTCACCATTAGGTAAATTTACTTGGACTTTTGGTGATTTAATCAAATAATTCCTCCTGTTAACACATTCTTATCCAGTCATCTGTAAAAGATTAGCCATCAAGCAAGTAGCAATACATGCCATATCAGCATTCCCAGTATCTACATATACTCTTTTTTCTGTAAAGCCTGATACCTTTGCAATGTAGGCATTGTGCACCTTTCTTCCAAGTGCTTCTGATCCTCCTTGAGGAAGAGAGAAATCACTAAACGCAACTTATATTTTTAGAAGGTTCGCATGAAATACAACGACGAATGACACACTGTTCTCCAATTCGACATAATTATCAAAAACAAAATTCAGTAATTTCAAACGTACGATTTTGACAAACTAAACAACTTTAAAACCACGAAATTTGCAACAGCTTGACAAAATGCCACACCAATTCTCGAATCAAATACTCCAAAAAACAAAAAACCAACAGATCTCTGACCAAATTTTAATATAAAATGAAATCGGATTTCTAGAAACTTACAAATCGAACTGAACCTGTTTCATTATGCGCCTTGGAATCTGAATCACAACAATCCGGCTAACGTACCTCAGAAGCACACAAGTTCCCAGCGATCTTCGACGCCGCAATGACAGCCAAAGGCGGAGTGTATCTGCAGAAAATGATGTCTCGTTTCTCAAATTTTCTTCACTCGTAGTCATTTTAACAAATTGAGTGAATTTGAACAATTGAAGAACTAATCGATCGAGAAATCGTCCAACGATTTAAAATCGTTATCTATAACGAACTTGAGAACTCGAAGAGTTCCTTCATCGAACCTTCTGCTTCAGCGATTTACAAAGTGAATTGAAAAGAGATTTCAGGTGTGATTGAAAAATCGCAACAAAAACGATTGTGAATTTGCACTGAATTGGACTTGAAAATAAAATGTAAGGAGAATTAATTTTCAACCAGAAATCGATTCGAAAATCAAAGAGAATCAATTCACAACTAGGAATCGATTCGAATTAGAGATAATTGATTCACAACTAGAAACCGATTCGAATTAGAGAGAATCGATGTGCAACTTGAACCGATTTAAAATAGAAAGAATCAATTCACAACTAGGAATCGATTTGAGTAGAAATCAGATTTGTAGGCTTTGATACCATGTTAAATTTCTAAATCTATATGTTGTTAACTCTGCATGTTAGCTGTGGTGTTGGATTCTGCTGAGGAACAAATCGACGTGCAAATTGGATATTGTGAGCAGAGGAAGAACAGAGAATGATAAGAAAGAAATCTGCAAACATAAAAGGAAAACAGAAAAAGAAGCGAGAGAGAAAAGATAAGGAAGAGATATATTCTTGTGGGAGGTTTTCTTAGTATATTCTCTCTTAATGAACAATACAATATCAACCTATATTTATAATGATGAAGTAAACTAATCTAACAACTTTAACCCATCAACAAACTACAAACTAACTACATATATATAATGTGTATATATGTGGTATATCTATACTTCGTATCTATACTTCAACAATGCAGTTGCATCACCTTGCTTCATGTGGCTCCGCCACTGCCTACAAGGTTCTATCCCAGAAGAGAGCAAAGTGCTCCCACCAGAATTCGAGTGTGTAGTCCTCCAACTGGATTTTAAGTTCACCTTCTTTGCCATCCACCTATGGCCCGGGAACCATTTCACCGAGTTTCTGTTAGTACCATACTCAAAAACTTGCTCCTAACCTTTTGTTTATACTCCTAAAGATTAGGATCAGATTCCACCTATTTATAGTATTTTTACTCTATTATTATCTTAATTAGAGATTTTTTTTTATAGATTATTTATCATTCAGTATTTGGTTCTCAATATAAATAAATGATATATATTTAAGGTTTGCGCGCATTCTACACTTCTCATACCCTACCTGTAAAATTACAATGTATGTTGATGTTGTTGGCATATATTTAGTAGACCTTTCGACATATACTTGTTTGAAATTTGAAGAAAATGAATTTTTGAATTTAAAGTTTGAAGTTGTGTTTGGACATGCATTTTACTTAATAAATTAGTTAACGGACTTGAAAAATTCATTTTGAAAAAATTAAAAACACATTTCAATGTTTAACTAAACAATATTTTGAAAAGATATATCCTTGTCCAAACGAGCCCTTAGTACTTTTATAAAGTAAAAGATGGCGTGTGAAGAATCAAGAAGAGTGTTTTGTTAATATATATTTTTTTACAAAAAAATAACAATTATGTCTAACTAGTGGTTGAACATTTGTGAAATTAAATTGAGTGTAATTTTCTATTTCGATAAAAATATTTATTCTTACAATTTAAGAAACTGAAAATTAGAGGAAGATATCATTACATAAAGCATTTTCAGTCATACCAAACATAAAATTTAGTAGTATAAATTGGGATGTTAATGATAATACCACTCAGTAAAAAAGGATAATTGCACTCAATTTTCTCTTAGAATTTTTGAACAATGCCGAGTCTATGGACTGAAGTGGTCCTTCTACCAACTCCATGGCCTAATATATGCTGCGTGGTCCCTGCAATTGTTCCCACTTCCCACAAAAGTGTTCTATAATTTTGAACTTTATCACATTACTTTCACCGACTCATTGTCCCCGCCCTTGCTTACTTGAAAATATACTGACGAAAATATCATCATTGCCTAAAATTTGAAAATATTTCATGTTCACACATCACACAAAATATTTTAAGTAAGAATTTTGTTGGCATCAAAATAACATGCAACACGGGTAAGTTTAAAATTACAAATTTTAAACGACGATAAATCAAACAATAATTTTTTATATTTTTTTATTATATGATAAGAGTTTGATCAATTAACCTAATTATGAAAAACTAATATAAAAATTATAGAGAGGAAAATCTCCCTAAACAAAACTCTCTAAATTATTACATTGTGGATATTTTGATGTGTGTTGCAATTATGGGAAGAATGTCTTTAATTTATAGATGTTCAAAAAATTTCTTTCAAGATAAGGAATAACCAAATATGAAAGAAAAATAATTATGGTAATACTTTGACTTTTTTTCAAGAGAAAAATAAAACTCAAATATGATAAGAAAAAATCAGGTCAAAATTCCTAACAATTCTCCTCTTTTTGGTCTGATTTTCGGACAAAATTTGATTCACCTTCTTCACGTGCATGATCTTCATCAATACTGCTTGACATATTTAAAAATGAAGTCCTAGCGGGTTAATAGTATTGGAGCCCTTTCAGATTAAAAATGAGCCCTTTAAATAGTTAAAAGTGAGCCCTTTGCAGGGTTAAAAATGGGTTTTTATTTTAAAAATGTAGCAGCAGAATTTTTGAAAATATGGTTGAATTTTTTTCTCCACATGCAGTAGCTCGGACTTTTCCCCCCTTATTTGATAAAAGAAATTTATTATCGTCTTTAAGATGCAACTTGATATGAATCTGTCTTAAACCTATCTTCAACCTTGTTGAACTGTTGACTCTGACACCACTTGTTAGGATCAAAATAACATGGTGTCATGCGAAAACTTACAATTGCAAATCTTAAACGACGATAAATCAGACGACAAAGAAAAAAACTATAAAAAAATACTTTATTATATGACATGGATTTGGTCAATTGACCTACATATGAAAAACTAATATAAACATTATAAAATTGTAGAGAGAAAAATCTATCCATAAACAAAATTCTCTAAATGACTACATTGTGGATGTTTTTATGTGTATTGTAATTGTGGGAAGGATATCTTCAATTTATAGATGTCTAAAACGTTCCCTTCAAGACAAAAAATAGCTAAATATGGAAGATAAATTATATTTTTTTTCCGGAAAAAGTAAAAACAGTAATAATAATACTTTAACTTTTTTTCTTTAAAATATAATAATTTAAATATGATAAAAAAGTCCTAATAAATTTGCCTGTATATTTATGATATATGTCACTTCATAAACGCTTAGGCAAATCTAGATATACATGTAAGCAAATACCGACAATAAGATAAAGTTAGACTACCTGGGGAATTTATATTTCTTTTTTAGCCACTCGCATAATTTGAATGCTCTATCCGTCTCAAATTATTTGTCATAGTTATTAAAAAAGAATAGCCAGACTCTATAGTATTATATTTCACTATGTATGTTGTTGTTGTTATAGTTATTAAAAATAATTATCTTAAATTATTTATCATTTTGAAAGTTTAAAGTATTATTAATTATTATTTTTCATTTTACCATTTGTCATTAATGAAGATTTAACGTATAATTTAATGGAGAATGATTATAACATAGACTTAAATAGGGGTAAAGTAGGTCAAATATTGAAAAGAATAGATCTTCAGATTAACTCAACCTCAAAAGCTAGTTTATGAGGGAATGATTGTCCAAGATCGTATAAGAAGTCCAAATTCTCATTTCATTTACGATGTGAAACTCTTAACACTCCACCACACGCCTAGACTCTGTTAACTGAAGCATGAATGACATAATTTGAGGACCAAACTTCGGTGAACATAGACTTAGAATGAGTATGACTCTAATATCATGAAAAAAAATAGATCTTGAGCCTAATTCAACCCAAAAGCTAGCTTATGAAGGATAATTGTTCAAGTCCATATAAGGAGTCCAAATTCTCATTTCATATTCGAGATGGACTCTTAACAAATACCCCTTCTAATTAATATTCATTAACAAGCGTGTAAATAAAAAATGGTAAATAATTTGAAACGGAGCACTGTTTTCAAATTTTACTGGCCGCTTTCAATTTCCCTATATTTTGATCTTTTGTCCAGTAGGATTAAGGTTATATATATACACGACAACACTATTAAAAATAATTTAGCAGTGTAATTTAATCTATTTTAGCACACTACATATCTTTTATGTCTCAATTTATATAACATTTTTTTCGTTTTATGAGATTTAAACTATGTGAACTTTGATCATATTTAAAAAAAAAAAATTGTCATTATATGGACATGAAAAGAATTGTAACTTACAATGTTTTTGTATAAAATTTTAGTATTTAAAATTTAATATAAAAATATTGAGTTAATTTATTATAATTTAACATCATAAATTAATCAAATTGACTCAAAATGAACAAAAAATATCACATGAATGGAGTATTATTCATTTATTGTTATTAATCAATGCTTACAAAATAAAGTCACATGTAATTAACTTATTTTTTACTCCAATAACAACAATAATATACCTAATGAAATAAACTATGAGTATCCATTTATATTAAAATTTGGAGAATAGCTTTTCTAAAAACAATAACATACACATCGTGTGGTCTGGGGATGGTAGAATGTACGCAGACCTTATCTCTTCCTTGGTATGTAGAGCGACTGTTTTCGGAAGACTCTTGGCTCAGGACAAACAAAGCAAAATAAAAAACAGTCAGATCCGATAAAAAATTAAAGCAGTAGGCAGTAAGAAAATGCTGATAGTAAATGCGAATACGCCATGATATCGCATCTTGAAATAAAAGAGAGAAGCAGTAACTAACACAGATAAATGAGATAAACCAAGTACATTAAAGAAAACATTGTAGAAAAAATAAAACTAGAGAAGACTATAAAGCAAGACTACGTCTATTCGTATGATATGATAAGCATGCTTATAGTAATAACACCACAACTATCAGTTTGTGAGTGTAAGTAGGACTACGTTCGACTACTTACTACATTTCTCCCTAACTTGTGTCCTCTACAACTCCCTATCTAAGGTCATGTCCTCAGTAAGTTGCGCCTGCTCCATATCCCATCTAATCACCCCCTCTCAAATATTTATTTGACATATATTTACCCCTCATGAACTCGTTCATAGCCAATCTTTCACACCTCCACACCTGGACATTTGTGTCTCTCCTCCGTAATTGCCCAAACCATCTCAACCTCGCTTTCCGCATCTTGTCTTCCGCCGAGGCCACTCACACTATGCCCCATATATCATCATTTCTAATCATGTCCCTCCTCGTATGCCCACACATCCATCTTAGCATCCTCATCTCCGCCACTCTCATCCGTTGGGTGTGCGACGTCTTGACTGATCAATACTCTTCCCCATACAAAATATTCGGTCTAACCACCACCCTATAAAACGTGTCTTTCAATTTTTGTGACACCTTTTAGTCGCACAAGACTCCAGATGCAAGCTTGCATTTCATCTACTCTGTCCCAATACGATGTATGACATCGTCATCAATTTCTCCATTCCCTTGGATGATAGATCCGAGTTACTTGAATCCTCCTTTCTTTGGAATAACGTGAGCCTCAAGCCGCACCTCCACGCCTGTCTCACGGTCGATCTCGTTGTTGAACTTGCACTCCAAGTATTATGTATTTGTCCTATTCATCATAAACCCTTTAGATTTCAAAGTCTATCTCAAAATCTCCAGCTTAGCATTCACCCCGATACAAGAATATTCATAAATAAAGTAGTTAAGGACCGAGGGAAGCAAACACGTCAGACCTCGCTGCATACAGTGTGCCATGACTCCACGTCATGCCCAGACCATGGCTTTCAACTGTCCTTCATTAAGATCTTCCGTGTAGACCACCACGTCACCCTCAGAACCTTCCAGTCTGGCAATATACTCCACCCTTTAGTTTCCACTATTTCCCAATTACAATAATCCACGTGGCAAACCTTGATGTTGACACTCCTTTCATACAGCTGTCTAAAATTCTTCCTAAGTCTATTAAGCCCTACTATAAATACCACTCCTTTCCTTCTCCTTCACTCAGCTCTTCTCCTTCTTCCTTCTTCCTTCTTGATTAAAGACTTTTTAATCCTCCAATATGGCCTCAATTTACATTTCTACCACTCTGTTATTCCTGTTGTGTACATCTTCCATGGCTGCTCTTGTTAAGGAACATCCTCTTGTTCTAAAATACCACAACGGTGCTCTTTTAAAAGGAACCATCACCGTTAATCTCATCTGGTATGGAAAGTTCACCCCCATCCAACGGTCCATAATCGTTGATTTCCTTCAATCTCTGAACTCCTCAAAATCCCCTGCACCTTCAGCTGCTACCTGGTGGAAAACAACTGAGAAATATAAAACTGGTGCTTCTACCCTTATCGTTGGAAAACAAATCCTTGATGAAAATTATTCACTTGGGAAATCCTTGAAAAATTCACATATTGTGTATTTAGCTTCGAAGGGTGGTCATATGGGTAGGTCTGTTAACTTGGTGTTAACGGCTAAGGATGTTTTTGTTGATGGTTTTTGTATGAGTAGATGTGGGTCCCATGGTTCTACACGCGGCAAAATACGTTTCGCTTATGCTTGGGTTGGTAACTCCGAGACGCAGTGTGCGGGTCAGTGTGCGTGGCCTTTTCATCAGCCCATTTACGGCCCACAAACTCCGCCGTTAGTTGCGCCTAACGGTGACGTTGACGTTGACGGAATGATCATTAACGTGGCAACGGTTTTGGCGGGAGCCGTAACGAACCCGTTTAACAATGGGTATTTTCAGGGCCCAGCTACGGCGCCATTGGAGGCTGTTTCGGCGTGTACGGGGAAGTTTGGGTCGGGTTCGTATCCGGGTTATCCGGGTCAAGTACTCGTTGATAAGAGTACGGGTGCTAGCTATAATGCGCATGGGGTGAATGGGCGTAGGTTTCTGCTCCCTGCCATGTGGGACCCAAGTAAATCTGCATGCTCGACACTCGTTTGAGTGGGGGAACAATCCAATCAATGGCGATAAGATAGAAAAGAGGAGTGGGCTGGGATTCGGTGTGGGCGAGTCTACGTATGTACATACAAGGACTGCAGGATTTGGAGCACTAAGGAGTGATGGGGTGGGTTGGTGGTTGTCGTTTTGTATGACTGTATATTCCTTTGCTTTTAAGTTTTTAAAAATGTGTAAAATGCAATGCCTATAGGACTATAATAAAATAAAAATTATGCATAATAATATATTAGTGTTTGTATAAAAGATGAAACAGAGGTTCTTCCTTTTTTTACAAAATTATTTACTGTTTTTTTTTTTTTGACGAAGAACCCGCAGTCGCTACTCTTTCGAGTGCGCACAGGTAAACTTCGGGCTGACGCAATAGTCTTCAAACCACGTCAGTCGATTAACCACACTTGGCAAGTCATGTGCGATGACTAACTAGAAGCGTTTATGCAGGATCGAACTCGCCACTCATGGCCCGCGCCATCAAGCTACACAACTTGACTATCCTTGCGGGTCATTATTTACTCTGTTTGTTGCTTGAGAGCACTGCATAATTATGTATTTTGATTAAAATACCTAAAGATTAATCCGTCTTTAAGAGGGGAAAGCGTAGTTTGTGTTTGTTGACACTCAATTTTGACCCTCCCGTCCAGTCATTAACTATAAAATTACACTAATTTTATAAAATAATTTTTTATGATTTTTATAATAAAATGCAGAGAATAAAACATTAATACAGACATAAATAAGCAATTTAATAATAGCACCGCATTTTGAGTAAAAGCTTTAAACAATTCTTAAATATCATACTTGTATTTAGCATTTAAATAATTTAATCTAAACTCAATTCAATTTTAATTTAACTTCGCAATAATGCACAATAATAAGATTTAATAGCACCGCATTCTAAAATATTAAACATTAATTAAATAGCACGTCCGTCTTTATTCTTTATAATAATTCAAACTCAACCACTATTTAAATAACACGCCCCCATTTGTTAATTAATTTATCACTAATTAACTAAACTTAAAACTCTACCTAATTAAACTAACAAACCCAAACCTTTATTTCGCCCCAGGCCCAACCTTTAATTCCCTAACCCGCGTGGCCCAAACCCGTCAGCCTGACCTTTGTTTCACTTCACCCTTAACTTATCAGCCCATCACCCCTCTACCCCGTTATTACTTCACACATTCCCATCGTCCACAACAAGAAACAAAACACAGCCTTTAAACGAAACCCTAAACCCGTCGCCGCCATGCCCGGATTTCTCGCCGGAGAATCCGGGCTTCCCTTTACCCATGCACACAGACAGCTCATTCCTTACCATAACCAGCACCTAAATCTTTAGCCCGCGACAATCGAGGTACAACTGGCTATTAGAATAGCTTGCCTTAACCAAATCATGCACAAAGTCGTACCTCGCGATTCAACTACCATATCGACACCTTGCTCTTACCATAATCTGTTCGTATCAAGCACAAATCAAGCCCAGAATCAGCCTTTATAGCCTACCTAATGGGGAACCCAAACGAGGGCTATATAAGCACATGCAATAGGCATTCGAAGGGGGGGAACATCAGGCAAGGGCACAGCAGGGGAGACTCAGAAATCAGGGAGCACCCAAAAACCGATAGACATGGATTTGACGCCCCCTTAGCCGCAGTTAAGAACTTAATCAGTAGAACATCGAGAGCGGGGAGCCAGAAGGGAAATCCTCAAACCCTTTTTCTTTCTTTGAATATCGATGAAAAATGAGTTTGTTTTAGGAAGAAAGTAGGGCAGAACATCGGATCCTGGCAGGCAAAAACCCTTACACAGTCTGAAACCTCTTCCTTCAAAAAGTGACATTTGGCAGTAAAACACTGACCAAGAACACCCTTGAACAGTCGAAAGACCCAAGCCATCATTTTTCATTCGCATAGCCATTTCCGAGTGAATCGACGACTTGATACGCCGGTCATTGCCGGAGAAGGTAAAATCAACTCCCTCTTAGTTTCGGTTCAGTTATGTATTTCTGTGTGAGTGGTGTTGAAAATGTGTTAGACGTTGAAGATGATGTTTGAGGACTGTGATGTTGATAAACTAAAGATTTTGTTTGTTATGTGGTTCGTCTGAATGTTGAGGGTTTATTTTGCTGTTTAAGTTACCCATATATGTTCCTGATTCTCCAGATCCATTGGGGGGTGGGGGGTTATAAATCAGTATTTTGTAATAGACCATCGTTCGATCATTATACTCTGTTCCAGTCAGTTTTGTGTATTACTGGTATCAGTTCGAATGTCTAAATAAAATAAGTTGTTGAGGATATGCCAAAGCTTGCATGAGTTGTGTATTAATTCCTGAGATCCCATATTGTTTGACTATGCGGTAGATGACTTATTGAGTTACCGAAACCTTGTCTAGATTAGAATGGCAAGATATGTTAGAATCTGGGCTAATTGACTTATTCAGACAGAAACGATCAAGGTTGAGCCATGTTTTAAACTTCCGACCGGCCTGCATACCTTTGAATGTGTTCGCCTCTCGTATATCCTATCAGATGCCGCTTTGAAGAAATGAAAGATACACTATTTTACTTCGCATGAATCATATGGTCGTGATTTCTGCACTGCTTGAATCTATATGAATGTACTAATCTCTGGTATGTCTAAAGGTGATGTCAGAATTGCATGTTTAGTATACAACATAATGATTGAATGTGCATTTAGTTAGGCCAGATAGCTCTGCACCTTTTAAAATGTTACTCTAAATGATCAGCTGCTCATCTTCACATCCTGAATTAACCGTTCAACTGTATTTGTCTGTCTAAGTGCTGAAATACACCCCTGATGATATGCAATACCTCTTTAGTCATTTGGCTTGCCATGTCAGTCCATTGAATGGTCTGGACATATATATACTTGACTTGTCCTAAATCGATTGTATGCCTATCTATCTCGCCTCATCGCTATCCGGTTTATGTGTGTCTTGCCAAACCAATTATTTGTCAAGAGTCGCTGACTCAGATTTTGCTTACCATGGTTTGTCATACATGTTTACCCTTGCCCATTTTCTTTGTGTATCATAGTTGCCATGATTAAGCGTGTGCGATGTGAGACCGCTTATTGAAATCGCGGTGTAGGTTGTTATCACTAGGTTCTTGATGTTTATTTTGTTCAAGATCAGATTCTGGTTTGTTTAAAATTAAAATGGGGTCTCGTTTTATTGTTGTGAATAGATCGCTTCATAGAAGCCTAAAACATATTAAATTGGTACTAAATTGTTTTGGGGACGTTTAAAAGTGGGCTCAGATTAAGATTGTTGGAAATATTTACTTTTAAAAGGCTTGAAAAGATGAACTGTGTTGGATTGGTTATTTACCTCTTTTCCTATGCATATATTGTCAAAGTTTGGTTGCTAATCCTTATCTTTTATTTGTTTTACATGAAATGCACCGAGCTAAACGAAGAGTTTCATCGCGAGACTCGCCGCTTTGATCAACTAAAGATCTGCATTCATCCGCATCTATGTGCATTCTCTATCCGCATCGTAAATTCCAAATCACGTGAACGATATACCATCGTGTCTTCGAATTCTCTTTAAATTTTCTACCCCGCCCCTTTATTTGTGTAATTAATTATCTAACTTTACACTAACATTAGTATACTTAGTTAAACTTTGACCCCCATTAGAAATGGTTTGACGTTAGAAATTTGCTTAAGGTAATCGCTTTAGACCTGCCTCACGTTATTTAGTAGCTATTGCTAAACCATTTAATTCACATAATTATTCACATAGCCAGGATATTACTCGCGACGATATTCCTAACCTAGTTTCCTAAACTCTTAAGGAATAAACCATTTTGTGTTTTCATTATCATGCTAAGTTTAGTTACAAATACATATTTTTCCATAACTAATTTTGCATTGCTATTTTGTTTTAAAGGAAAAAAAAAAAAGGGAAAAGACAAAGAAACATATGTACATCTCAAGTTATGCATATTTTTCTCCTATTTGAAACCAACTTTATATTTTAAACAACTTTTATTTCTTTTACTGAAAATCACCCTAAGCATTTTGCATATTATGCTATACCAATTAAGATTTATTTTAGTAAATAAATGCATTTAGCCGATAAGTCATCTTTGCATAGCTTACATGTATTTTTATGAAAAAATAGTCTTATAAATCTTTGTCGAAATGCATCCTTTTATGAAATCCTTATAATATTTTACTTTAAACATACATGATAATTAACCCTAGGTTTGAACGGACAACCGCAAGTTAGCGGATCATTTAGGGTGCCTAATCCCTTCCCTTTAGGATAATAAAGAACCCTTGCCTAGAATCTCATTAAGTTTAGCAGACCATTAAATAGAGTTAATGTTTGCTTTAAACCAGTTAACATTTAGGTGTCCTAATTCACTCAAATAATTAGGTGGCGACTCCGCGAACCCTAGCAACCCTTTAGCATTTTTAATATTTTAAACACTTCTTTAACACTTTAACATCCCTTTTAAAATTAACATTTTTTTTTTACTCTTTTATTAAGCAGGGTTCGCTTTAAAAATGTCGCGGTCGAAAACGGGCGCGACAGTGTTGTAGTTTTTTTTCTCTATATCAACATCTTCGGCTAATTCGTGGATGAACATGTTATTAGTGGAATGAGAACATGAACATCGTAATTGTACAATTTTCATCATATCAGTTAGTTTTTGGGGTTGAGTTAAACAAGATCCATTCTTTATCTCGTATCAGAGTCAAGTTCATTTCAATTCTTTGTTTGTCAATGTTGAGTCCCCAAATTATATTGTTCACATTCAAATTAGTCTCACATCGGATATAAAATGAAAACATGAATTCTTTATATGGACTTGAACAATTCTTACCCTACAAGCTAGCTTTTGGGGTGAGTTAGACTCAAGATTCATTCTTTACATGGTATCAGAGTCACTCATTTCAATTTTTTATTCACCGATGTTGGACACCCAAATTATATTATTCATGCTTTAGTTATCAAGGTCTGAGCGTGCGGGGTAATGCTAGCTTTTGGGGTTGAGTTAGACTCAATATTCATTCTTTACCGAACATATTAATTAATGTTATAATTAAAACGTTTCAAGTGTAAGTTACATTTAAATTGAGTTCAATTTTACTTAAATATTAAAATATCCCTACTAGTGTTATTAATAGGTGATGCATGATCATGCTTTGACAATTGTTGTTATTATCAAAAGCAATATTTTAAAAAAAAACGTTTTATCAGGGGTTTTCAGTTAACTGTTAAATTTTCAAGTATATCAATCCTGATTATATGATATTTATTGATTCATATAAAATAGAAATAACTTTTCACCTCATATATCAATCCTTAATTTTTTTTAACAGTCGAACATGTTTGACTATATCTATTAATCTTTCGAATTAACAAAATATAAAGGGGCAGAAAAAGAAGAAGAGAGAGTCTCAAAACATACCTTCATGCAATTTTTTTTTTGATTGAGCAAGTATCATCGAGAAGAAGTAAGTTGAGAAGCAATACTGAATGTCAGACTTTAAGTAGTAAACCCCAATAACTTCTTTATTTAACATTGTAAGATAGGTTTTGATATTACTCACAATACCCCAAAACCCATGGCCCAAGATGAAGCTTATAATGTATTAATTTTAAAACTGACATATAAAAATATACTCTCTATATATATAAATTATTCGGTTCGATAAGTTTTTGATATTGTTTTATAAATTAAAAGGTAATATAGCTATTCGGTACAATTTTAGTTTATACCGAAACTCTTCGATTTTACTAGAAAAATCTAAAAATTAGTTCGATCGATTTTTTTTAATAGGTTTGACGCCCCTAATCACGTGTGCCACTTGGTCTTCCACTCATTCATAAGGATAAGACTGAAGCTAAATTACAAAATAACTTCATTGCTATCGGTGATTTAATCGGTCCCGGTTTTGAAGGAATTGTGCAAACCTAAAAGGACGAATAGAAAAATGTACTACTATCAAAGATGATGATATCCTTTTTCTTCTTATATTTTTAAAACAATTGAATACAGTTGAGAACATTTTATCTCAGTTATTAGACAATAATCAATTAATACATCCACTATTTTATTACATTCAAATATCAGAAAGCAATTAATCCAATGCAACATCATCAATAACATAGTCAGTATAGTTTTGGAGTTCGAAAAGGATAGGATGTATGCAAACGCCTTATCCTATGTTTATGGAGATAGAAAGATTGTTTCCGATAGACCCTCGGCTCGAAAGAAAAGGTCAATGACTCCTTAGGAAATTTGACCTGTAATACTAATACCCAATAGTCGAACCAAATACCATTTTCACGTGGAAAGTTTCCCTTCCTATTCTATATATAAACTGAGTAGTGGGAATTCTGAGTTGCATTAAAAAATAACAATGGCAATTATTAGAGGGGTCTCCATCTCTTCCAAAGTTCTTAGCCAAAGTAGACTTCGATCCTTGAGAGAATATTATTTTAAATATTTGGGGGTAGATAAGGTAGACACCTCAAAAGTAAAGCTCCTCTTTTATTCTCACTGAACAAAAATAACAACAACAACAACATACCCAGTGAAAATCCCACAATGTAGGGTCTGAGGAGGATAAAAACACATACCTCACCTCCACCTTGGTAGGTAGAGCGGCTGTTTCCGGGAGACCTCGGCTCAAGACAAAGAATAATCAGGCAAAGCAAGCAAAACAAAACAAAGTATGAGAAATAATCAGACTTAGACGAGAAATTAAAGCATTTTGGACAACAGATAATAAAAATCAAATACGCAATGGTAGGACATTCTACCAAAAAGGAAGCAGTAGCTAACAAAAAACAGTAGCTAACACAACTAAATAAGATGAATAAATTACATTAAAGAACACGTGACAGCATGAATCAAACTACAGAATACTATAGATCAATTCTCACTAAACAAACAGTTACACTGCTTTTAAAACAAAAAATGCTTCCAAAAAGAAGAAAAAGAAAAAAGAGTAGGGCTTTTGTGAAGGATCAGAGCACATTCCACAGTTGCTATGGATATTCCTATGAGCTTCTTCTACTATCCACAAAAAAATACACTATGAAATGTTTTATACTTTGAATTTCCTTAATCCATTAGTCACGGGCCATAGCAGACACCGGGTTGAAAAACCACAACAAGAAACAACTTACTGGATTTGTTGGTTTTAACTGACTACGACCGAAGTAGTGACTTCTTCAACTCAAAATAGAAATAGAAAAGAAGACCCTTATTCAAACCAAACAGAGTCAGCTCACTTCACTTAGGAAGAGATTACCTCACCGATATTAATATAAGATACAAATTAAGCACCAACTGGTCCTCTCTTAACATATATACTATCAGCCTATCCACAAATTGTGGGAGATTTGCATTTGAGCTTCTTAGATAACTAAAAGACCAAGTACCCCTTCAAAAATATTGTGATAGAATAGATGGAATTCCTTAGTATTTAATTAGAGGTCTTATATTCGAGCTTTACAAAAGGAGAAATCTTTAATAGCAAACACTTTATTTTTTATCAGTCTTACGCAGGGTGAATCTACATTTGTTGGGCGAGCAAATTGCAGATACAGAATAACTATACCAAAAAAGTTGACCCTTCAAAAAGTGTAGTTTCAATTTAATTTCTTGTTCCTTCAATATAGTCCCAAGTCCCAACTCCAAATGGGTATACCTTCACACACACACAGACATGTTACTATAAACTTGGAACTTGCCATACTATGCGTATACCTTCCCACAGACACTGCGAGAAGTAGGGAAAGGGAAGTAAGATGATTTCTAGAACCTGAACTTAGGTCCCAGTCTTCTTTTCCTGAGGCGCTCTGCGATGATAAAAGCAAGTTCAAGTGCTTGAGAAGCATTAAGTCTTGGGTCACAATGTGTATGGTAGCGCGAGCTCAGACCATTGTAAGTAATTGTCCAAGATCCTCCAATGCACTCCGTTACATTCTGACCCGTCATCTCCAGATGCACACCACCAGGATAGCTCCCTTCTTGATCGTATACATCAAAGAATGCTCTTACCTCATTCTACAGAGATACAAGCAGTTGTAATATAAGCTAAGGCAAAAAGAAATCACTAGGCTAGTATAGGTGAGACTTAGCTGGAGGAAAGAAAAAAGCAGCATTGACAAGGATATGAAGTCAAACTTGATTGTCAAATGTGTAGAAACAAAGCAAGCACCAAGAGACCTTAATGAAATAAATCACCTTTAGCGTTATGAGATGGGTCGATTTAAGTATCTACTCGCTAGATATAAACAGCACGAGCTCACCAAATTTCCTAAATAAGGGTTCATTTGATATTATCAATTAATTTCTTGCCCTTGAAATGTAGATATCATGTGTCCATCAAACATGTCATGAACGCTTAATGGCACTCAATACTGAAAGAGTTCCAAAATACTTTTACTTATATTGCCAGGGGTGGCGGATAAATTTTTTGAGAAATTCAGTAAATTCACATACCAGGAGACATAAAGCAAGTTCTTGTACAAGTATATACCATAAGTAGAATAGTATCAATAACCGGATAGAGTCAAATGAACGCGTTTTGAGTCCACAAGGAGCTTTAGTGGTATTTCCGTGCATAGGATCACTGACCCAAATGACAATTTAACCTGCTCCGCGAACAGCCCTGATCAGATGGGGAAGCTTTACTCTCATGTTATCAGCTCCCATCCTTGCAATCACTGTAATTCTTCATGGTCTATTTTGAGGGTTAAGAATGTCAATAAGCTTGACTAGTTCATCTGGATCCATTTTGTGACTCACCTGCATTGTGGAAACAAAGGTAGCTTACGTAGCATGTATGTCCAATAAGTCAACCACCTGTGTCTCAATTCCAAGCTAGTTAAAAGAAAAGGTGGATACTTATATACATCGTATTTGACATTTTAACTCTGCTCAGTAACTACACTCTCCATTCAAATTTATATGACCCAGTTTACTTTTCGGGACATCTCAAATGTTTGACACCATTCTTTTAAATCATTGATTAAATTTCAAAAATACAAATTCATGCATTATTTTAATTTTAAACTTTGATATGATGTTTTATGGTCAAATTTAGCTTACCACTACTTGTACAAAACAGATAAGTTGAATTGATATCTTAAGTTCAATATCTACTCACACACTTCATATAAAACAAGACGGAAAGAGTATCTTTCTTGGACCTAAAACATCAGAACATACTAATTCCTAAAACTTTAGAAAATTTTAGTTCCTAATCTTTGTTTTCTCTTTTTGCTAACCAGTTTCAGATGTTCTAAACTTTTACCGTCAATCATACAGCATGTGGACTGTCAAAGAATAGACAAAGGTCCAGACACAGTCTAATGCATCTCTAAGGCATGACTTACAATTTACAATATCCACCTTTCCCTTCAATTCCATTTCACATGCAGATTTCAGTCTTTAGGTTTATTTGTTCCATCTTACAAGATACTCCCTACAGCCCTTCATAATTAGCACACCTACCACACTCCTTTCTTCTAAGAAAATCAAAGTGCACTGTACCTTGATACCAAGTGGATTAGCAATTCCTCTCAGAAACTCAACATGAGCACCATCCAATTGCCTTGTTCGTTCCCCAACCCAAATCATATGAGCGGAGCAGTCGTAATAAAGGCCAGAAGTTGAATCCAACCTCGTAAGTGCTTGTTCATAAGGCAAGAGAAGGCACTCATGCGATTTCCAGAAGTCCGTTGTAGTCATGATTGGATGGTCAACTGTAAGCCCAGTTCATGCATTCTTTTGTTTGATAATTTTCTATGGATACATGTCAATAAATCTAAATTGAGCTTTGCAGTTTGCACCATGCAGTTAAAGTTCCTAAAGTCTATTAGGTTGTAGCTAATTACTTAATTTCTGCTAGACAGTTTTCCTTATATCTCATGCTTCAGTTCTACATAAAAGGGAATTTCTATTTATGCAAGTCTAAAATATACAGTAAAGTAGATTTCTGAAATGGTTCAGTTACTGCTATGGACACTTTTTCAATTTCATTCAGTGTATTAATTAACTATCCCCTTTATCATATTTGAATTTTTAATTATATGAAACTAAGAAAAATATTTCTTTGTTTTGTCTTATACATGTCCTACTCTATTATAATTTTCTAAATATGTGTTTTGACCCGCCCCACACTCCTTTGCCCTGCCCCCCATTGCCACCCCGAACTGTTTATAACACAAAAATAGAAAATTTATTTTTGTATGTTAAATTTAAGTTGAATTACCACCGTTAAAATTTACAGAAATATTCTCAGTTTTACTATCCAGTTTTTCAATTTCTTCAAATTTCATATTTTTTACCTACCTTATTTTTTCTTCTCAAATAATCAAAATAGATAAAAAATAAAATAAAATGAAGATGGATTGATTACTCATCAAAAACACCGGTTGAATTCCATACAAATAAGAGGTAAAGTATGGCTAAAAAGAAAGGACAAGGTTGTTTGATTGATTGGAAAGTGGGACCTACAATCCTAGTCCATTTGTCAATAAAAGAATGTGTCGGACCAATGTGAGTTGGCAATTGGCATACCGTAAAAAAATTCGTAGAAGCACCACTAGAATGATTAGGAGGCAAAAAAAATTATTTGCGGATATAACACCCATTTAAAATAGCATATTTTTTCTATAAAAGGTGAGAAATGGTATAGTTTCTATTTTTTTATTTATTAACTTGTTTTGTTTTTTGTTTAAAAAAATCAAAAATTGAATTAATTAATTTAAATTTAATTGTAAGTTTACTAATTATTTTAATTAAATAATAAAAGTGGTTATTTTTTTAAACCTCACTACCACTACCCAAGTCTCAACTTCATGTTTTCAATTATTTTTTTTAACTTAAATTTCGTATTATAATAAACAAAAATTTGAACTGACTAATAAATTAATTACTAATTACTTTATTTAAATTAATTAATTAACTATTTAATCAATTAAATATTCACATTAAAAATTATTAAATAAATTATATATTTACTAAGAGACCATAAAAACAACTTAATGATATGATTGGAAGGAAAATAATTAAACTTGATTGAAAAATTTAAAATTCAAGATATAAAAGGGGCACAAATACACACAACACAAATTTTCTAGTTTTCCTGAAGTCTGGTACGGTTAGGGCACTGATTCTTGCTACGTCCTTCATTTCGACAGAGTCCGCATCTCTTGGGGTGCCTACTCTTTTCTCTTTGATCCATCTCAGTCCGAATAAGAGTAGACTTTGGACGACCTTTTGGAGCTCTCTGCATGTCCGGATTGTGGCACAATTCAGTTCCAGTATATTCAGGCCAGTATGACTGAAAAAGAATCGCTTGAAACTCTTCGAGATAAGTGATCACATTCACATATTGCATTGTGTATTGTGGAGGCACATACATCATGTGATCATGACTAATATGCGAACAAGCAGTGATGACATGGGAACAAGGGTAATGTAATGCTTGAAATTCACCACATTCACACCATTGTTTTTCAAGGTCTACCACGAATGTCCCTGTTGGTCGGCCGCTTGGTGGGCGGACCAACTCTTTCACTCTAAAAATACTACGTTCTCTATTGTGAATGTGAACTTCATGTTAGTTGGAAATTGATCGTTGTTTCTCAATGTTCTCCATGACTAAATCTGTGTAAACCATACCAGATGCCATCATTGTTTGAGCTTGGCTACCCCTCTTGACAAATACTTCAGTCAGCCTGTGATAAGTTGCCTCCACCACTGAACTAACTGGAAGATTGCGTGTTCCCCTTATTACCTTGTTGATGCACTTAGCAAAGTTAGTCGTCATATGCCCTCAACGCCGCCCTTCATCCCATGCTTGGAGCCACTGTTCCTTTGGGATATCGTCAACCCACCGAGCGACATCTTCATTTCAATCATTAATTTGGCTCCTGTAGTATGCAACGCTCGGTTGAGTCATGGAGTATCCTAAAGACAAAAAAAATAAATTATGAATGCAAATGAATGGTATACTAATCCATATTAGTGACAGTTCTTCTCATGTCTGCATTCTTGAAAGTCCTCATAAAATTTTGAGATATGTGTCGAATGCAGAAGACATGAACCCAATTGTTGTTAAGACGCCTAACAACACTTTTTATTGCTTCATGCCTATCTGAAATCAAGCATAGGTCAGGTTGGGGTGTGACCCAATAACGCAAGTGTCGGAGGAAGAATAACCATGCATCCGATGTCTCACCCTCCACAAGGGCATATGCTATTGGAATGGTGTTGTTCCTCCCATCCTGGGCGATTGCAATCAGTAAGGTCCCTCGGTACTTTCCATACAATCATGTTCCATCAACTGAAATAATTAGTTAAATTTTTGATTTTTTTAATTAGTAAGGTCCATCTCCTTTGGGATATCGTCAACCCACCAGGAAACATCTCATTCCAATCATTAATTTGGCTCTTGTAGTATGCACTCGGTTGAGTCATGAAGTATCCTAAAGAAACAATGTTTCATATTAGTAAAGACAAAAAAAAAAACAAAAAAAATATTATGAATGCAAATGAGTGGTATACTAACCCATATTAGTGACAGTTCTTCTCATGTCTGCATTCTTGAAAGTCCTCATAAAATTTTGGAATATTTGTCGAATGCAGAAGACATGAGCCCAATTGCTGTTAAGACGCCTAACATCACTTTTTATTGCTTCATGCCTATCTGAAATCAAGCATAGGTCAGGTTGGGGTGTGACCCAATAACGCAAGCGTCGGAGGAAGAATAACCGTCGTCCGATGTCACCTCCACAAGGGCATATCTTTATCAAATGGTGTTGTTCCTCCCATCCTGGGCGATTGCAATCAGTAAGGTCCCTCGGTACTTTCCATACAACCATGTTCCATCAACTGGAATAATTAGTTAAATTTTTGATTTTTTTAATTAGTAAGGTTCATCAACTGTTCCTTTGGAATATCGTCAACCCACCGGGCGGCATCTTCATTCCAATCTTTAATTTGACTCCTGTAGTATGCAACGCTCGGTTGAGTCATGGAGTATCCTAAAAAAACAATGTTTCATATTAGTAAAGACAAAATAAAAATAAAAAAAATTATGAATGCAAATGAATGGTATACTAACCCATATTAGTGACAGTTCTTCTCATGTCTTCATTCTTGAAAGTCCTCATAAAATTTTGGGATATGTGTCGAATGCAGAAAACATGAACCCAATTGCTGTTAAGACGTCTAACAACACTTTTTATTGCTTCATGCCTATCTGAAATCAAGCATAAATCAGGTTGGGGTGTGACCCAATAACGCAAGCGTCGGAGGAAGAATAACCATGCATCCGATGTCTCACCCTCCACAAGGACATATGCTAGTGGAATGGTGTTGTTCCTCCCATCCTGGGCGATTGCAATTAGTAAGGTCCCTCGGTACTTTCCATACAACCATGTTCCATCAACTGAAATAATTAGTTAAATTTTTAATCACTTTAATTATTTAATTAAAATAATTAGTAAACTTACAATTAAATGTAAATTATTTTAATTAATTAATTCATTTTTTGATTTTTTTTAAACAAAAACAAAATAAGTTAACAAATAAATAAATAGAAACTATACCATTTCTCACCTTTTATAGAAAAAAGGTGCTACTTTACTTTTGTGTTTAATTTTTGTTTATTATAATACGAAATTTAAGTTAAAAAAATAATTGAAAACATGGAGTTGAGACTTGGGCAGTGGTGGTGGGGTTTTAAAAAATAGCCACTTTGATTATTTAATTAAAATAATTAGTAAATTTACAATTAAATTTAAATTATTTTAATTAATTCATTTTTTTATTTTTTTAAATAAAAAACAAAATAAGTTAACAAATAAAAAATAGAAACTATACCATTTCTCACCTTTTATAGAAAAATGTGCTACTTTTGTGTTTAATTCCAAATGGGTGTTATATCCGTTAATAATAATAAAAAAATGCTAAAGACATTTTTTTGCCATGATTAGGAACCGTGAGATGCATAATTGACAATTAAGTGTTTGGATTAGCGGTGGACAAAATTGATTCTGGTAGAATTGTTTTATGTTTGGATGCAATAATATAAAAGTGATTGTTATAATTGATTTATGTTTGAATAATTTTGAGTAGAACGGGGGATTCTGGTTTTGTCAATAAGTTAGTACAATAGACTCGCAAATTGCCTATTTATTAGAGGTTAAGCATGGAATATTTAGTACTATGAATAAACTGTGTACAACGATTGAGAAGGAGAAAATAAAAACTAATGTAACTAATAATTTGGCCTGAATTGTCACAAAACGTTAAATGAAATATGCAGTTATGGGCTTCTTGGATGTGATAGAAGTAGCTATCTGCTTTTCTATGGATATAAAACAAAACTTGTACTCTAGTTGATGCAAAACATGAACAAGCAATGCCACAAGAGAAAGGAACTAACTGATCAGATTATGACCTAATAATAAAGGAGATTCAAGGAATCAGAACAACTCCAATACTATCAAAGAGTTCTGTTAGCCATAGGCATATCCACAAATTAAATTTATGGGTTATGAATTCTAGAGAAACATGATTATTAGATTTTGAATAAATTATTTATACATATTAATTAAGTATTAACACAAATAAAATTTTGATCAAAATTATTGAGTTATATTGGACCATAATCAGAACTCTAGCTCCTCTCCGGTTAATCACTGCCAAACTAGTATTATAGATGGAAGAGAACTAAGTCGGTAAGCATCAAAGAAATATAAGGAAATGTACTTCACATAAGGAAGACTTGGGTAAACAATCATACTCAGATAAGGAAGACTTGGGTAAACAATCAGACTCAGATAAGGAATTAAAGCAATATAAAGTGCATTCGAACAAAAGAGAGCAATATATAACACAATCAAATAAGCTAAACAAAATATGTAAACGTGTAAATAGAGACAATATTATTCCCTACCCATAATTAGAATATTTTCATATATTGTGTAAATATAATTATGGTAAGACTATGATTCCTCTTTTGTATAGGTTTAGGATTCCTATTGTATAAGGGATGAACATTGTACTCTATATATACTTTGATATTAATGAAAGACCCCCCCAAGAGAGAATAATATCATCTTACATGGTATCAAGAGTCTCACACAAAAAACCCTAGAATTTTCTTCTAAAGTCGCCGCCGTCGACTCTCCCCCCTCGGGCTTCTCGCCGCGGCACTCCCCCTCTCTCCTCCCTAAAATTCTTGGTTTTCCTCTCCTTTCCTCTCTTCTCTAAATGGCTACTGAGGATTCTTCCAATACTTCTGATGCTTTAACCTCCACCAATCTCATCACCATGTCATCATCCTCTTTTCATCCCGCTCTGTTACCAATATCAAGAAATCTATTCCCATTCTTCTTGATCAAGAAAACAGTCAGTATTCTCTTTGGATTGAACTGTTTCGTAATCATGCATGTCTCTATAACGTGTTTGACCATATTGATGACACCATTTCGCGCCCTCCGGAGGTTGATGAGTCTACTTGGTGTCGTCTAGACGCCGGTGTCAAACAGTGAATTTATGATAGTATTTCTTAGGATCTTCTTCTTACTATCATGAAATCTGGCGTCACATCCCTTGAGTTATGGAATCGCTTGGAGAAAATCATTCAAGATAACAAGCACACTCGTGCATGGTATTTGGAGGAACAGTTTAACAATACACGCCTTGAAAATTTCTCTAACATGACTGAGTACTGCAAACAGTTGAAACTCCTGGCGGATCTCCAACGTTGACACGCCTGTCTCGGACACTAAATTAGTGTTGCAATTGATTGCAGGTCTCCCCAAAGGTGACTATGATACGTTATCCGCCATAATTCAACAGGCAGATCCTCTTCCAAGTTTTAACAAAGCTCGCTCGCAGTTGTTGCTTGAATAAACTCGACGTGCAAAGCAGGATGAGCACAATCAGAAGGCGTTAGCTGTCGAAACGCGCCCTCAAGATCCAACGCCGCCAAAAAACTCTCAACCGCAGCAGGGACGCGGTGCGGCCGCGCAAGAGAGGTCATAGCGATGTGGCGGTCGCGACAGAGACCAAGAAGCGAATAACAATATTCGCATTAGTTCGGCGCGCGCCGCCGTGTCAGTCCCAGCAACCCTTTCACCAGTTCTCCCATCACGGTGTGTTGGGCCTGCTCCACCGCCGGCAAGTCCGACCCGCAGCAGCCCACCTCACGCACGGCGCTTTGACCCTCATCCAAAGATGACACCCACTGAGTTAGGTCAGGCCTTCAGTAGTCTCAACATGCAACAGCCTGACAAGAACTGGTACATGGACTCCGAAACCACTTCTCACCTCACCCGGACTGCATGTAATATTGCCAAACTTTTTGGTTTAAAGCATCCTCAATTTGTGACAGTTGGTAGTGATCACCGCATTCCAGTAAAGGGTTTTGGTACATCATAAACACCACCTCCTAATCCATTCTCACTTCAAAATACCCTATATGCCCCACATGTAATTAAGAATCTAATCTCTATCCGCAAATTCACTCGTAATAATTTTGTCTCTGTTGATTTTGACCCTTTTGATTTTACTGGAAAGGATCTTTATACGGGGACACCTCTTACGAGATGCAATAGCACGGGGGATCTATATCCATTCACTCTCACCTCCGATGTCAGATCTAGATCTCCCGTCTCTCTAGCGGTCATTTCTTCTTCAACATGACATAATAGGCTTGGTCATACAAGAGCTCCAATTTTTAGTTTTCTTAGAGACAATAATTTCATTACTTGTAATGGGAAGCTTGCCCAAAACTGTGTTTCTTGTTCTTTAGGCAAATATACTCGTCTTCCATTTAAATCATCTACTAGTATTACTTTTGCACCTTTTGATATTATACATGCCGATTTATGAACATCACCTGTTGCTAGTTCTCTCGGTCATAAATATTATCTTATCTTACTAGATGATTTTTCTCACTTTGTTTGGTTGTATCCTCTCAAATTTAAATCGGAAGTGTTTGCCAAATTTTTTGAGTTTCTTAAATTCATTCAAACACAGTTTGAAAAAGACATAAAATCTTTTCAGTGCGATAATGGTCGTGAATTCAATAACTCTATGTTTCACCGGTTTAGTACCAATAATGGCATGGTCTTTCCCTTATCCTGCCCCCACACCTCCTCACAAAATAGAAAAGCTGAAAGAATCATCCGCACCATTAACAATATGATTCACACTCTTTCGATTCATGTCTCCCTACCTCCATCTTTCTGGGTCTATGATGCTAAAATATCAGAATACATTTTAAATATTCTCCCAACTAGCACCCTTCACAATATGACCCTACCGAAATGATCTATCATAGAGTCCCCTCTTATGATCATCTTCGAATATTCGGTTGCCTATGTTATCATAACCTTGCCTCTATTATCCTTCACAAACTAGCCCCCCGGTCCACTCCTTGTGTCTACCTTGGCTACCCGCCGAACCATAGAGGCTATCTATGCTATGACTTGTCCACTCGTCAGATCCACATCTCTCGTCACGTCACATTCGACGAGACCACATTCCCGTTTTCGAATCTTAAAAAGTTCCAAAAATCGGATTACTCTTTTCTTGACGAGCCTGTCATCTCTCCCATCATCCTAAGTCAACTAGAGCATAGCAGTTCTTTTTCAGCGTCAGCGCCGCGGCCCCAAGGGTCAGCACAACGGTGCCAAAACTCATGCGAACATGTCCCTTATTCACCGTCGACAGCGCCGTGGCCCAGTGCTGAGGCGCCACGGCGCCAAAACATCAGAGAGGTATGTCAGTCCTCAAACGCCGCGACAACGATCACGGCCGCCAACGGTTCCTCGGCCATGCAAGCCGACGTCTGTCCCTCCTTCTCCGTATCCAACAAATTCCTCCGCCTTGGAACCTCCCACTATCCTTACTCACCAAATGAAAACTCGTGCAAAACATGAAATCTTCAAACCCAAAGTTCAATTTAACTTGTCTGCCCAAGCTATTAAAATCGAATCGGCCGGCAGAGAATTCAACCATACTTTTGCTCTATCCCTGAGTGAGAAGGGAAAGAGCCTCAATCTGACAAGATCATCGTGAACGTCGTTATATTCGAAAGTTGCACATAGCTCCAAGAAATTAGCTACGCGTACGTGGATCCTCCATGGCGATCCTCCAAATTGCAATGTGTACTCATGCCGTAATCGCCGCTTTATCTCAAAGTTGTTTGCTCCTATGGCAGTGAGCCTAATACATGTCGTGCTCCATTCACTCTGGCGACATAGTCTCCCAAACTTCTTCTCGCTCGACTTGAACTCTTTCTCGACATCCATAGGTACTTGCCGAGGTATTCTGGATCGGGTAGATTTTCACCTAACCCTTCTCTCATCATGTTGTTGATTTGAACACCGATCATCTCTCGCAAGGTCAGAATCCGATTCTTTCTCGCTCTGATGTGTTTCTCAATCTCTGGATTGAAGGGAACAAGAGTGTCTGCCCCTCTTCTCCTTCGCATAAACTGATTTCCTGAAATAGATAAAAAACATAAAACAAATCACGGCACCCTGATTTTTACCGAAAAAAACGAAAAAAACGTAAAAATTAAAATTAAAAAACAAATTAGAAATTAAAAATAGATAAATTTGATATTGAACTATGCCTAGTCCCCGACAACGGCGCCAAAAACTTGATGCGCGAAAAGATGCACACACTTTAACGCAAGTGCACGTTATCGTGACAAGTAATATAGTCTTGGTAAGACCGAATATCGTCCACAAGGATTAGGGTTCAAGTACCAACTATCTATCTTTTGGTATCTATTTGGTAATTGATATTTAATTTTGTGGTTTATAACTAATAATTATAAAAGCTAATTAACTATAGGTTTACTTCAGTTGTGATGGGAATAGGGCTTCCATGTCTCCTCAACTATCCGCTTAAGTTATTTATCAATGCAATGAATTATGGTTTTCTTCTCTCGGAGCTAGCAGGTTTACGAAATCGTTTTATATTCCCGTTAAGGATATATAAATACTCAACCCCAGTATTGCACCTTTCTACCTTTCGGTGATAAGGATAACTCTATAGGAGGATTAAGCACAAAAACCTAGTTAACCGTCACGCACTACGTAAAATTGTGTTGTTAAGCCTCTCATTAACGCTTACATAAATAATTGAGGTATTTTCATCCCCAATCCAAAATATGTCTACCCAACTTACAACATATTCACAACCTCCTCCTTTCGAAGTTTGATTAGAAATCATATAATGATAATTAGTTGTCAATTAATTACCAAGCATTCAAAGCAATTATTGGATAAATCTCAACAAGAAGAAGGATAACCATGTATACGTCATTAATTCATAACATAAGTTTCTAGTGAATCAACATGGAAAGCCCTATAAAAGAATTAGTTTCTAGCCATTGACATGACAAGAACTAATTCAAAGTTAATCATACAAACTGAAATAAAAAAAGAAAAGAAAAGGAAATTACTAAGTTTAGGGCCTCCAATCTTCAATCCAAGAAAACCTTGTGTTGTGCAAGAAAGGGAACCCTTTAGAACTGCCTAGGGTTATCCTTTTATAGTCAAACCGCTCAAACTTTTCCTTCAGCCCGACCTGCATTTCGTCTAAAACCTGATTTTCAGCGCCGGCGCTCGCTGCGGCCATGACTGCTCGGCGCGGCCACGGAAGTCTGCATGCCGGGTGATTTGGCGCCGCGGCCCTAATCTCTGCTGTCTGTGGGCGCCGCTGCGCTGGAACCTCCGCAGCCTCTCTGATGATTGGGCGCCGCGGCCCTGCTTCTGTCTGCAGGAGGCGCCGCGGCGCTGGTCCAGGTTTCTGTCTCGTTCGCCACTTTCTCTGCTTTTAGCTCTGGAACCTCATCTTTTGCCCTCTTTTAGCTCCGTTTCTGCCATTTGGCCATTTTAACCACTTTGACTCAAAAGAAAGAAAATCTATCCTAATACGACACTTATTTGTACAAAAAGGGACAAAAGACTAACTAAAAAGGACTCAAAAAGTGTATATAAAATACACCTATCACACACCACAGTCGGAACTACCACGACTGCCATCACGATTTTTGCCATTATTTTCCAATTTTTCTTGCGTCCACCGTGAGCATGATTTTGGCCCGAATTATCAACAAAATGTTAGCGAATTTGCTTATTCCTTACGCAAGTGTACGTATCGCTCAAGTAATATAGTCTTGGTAAGACCGAATATCATCCTCAGGGACTGGTTTTCAATTACCAAACATCTATCCTAAGTTATCTATTTGACTATCGATATTTTGTTTTGGTTTTATCTATAAACTACTGAAGTAATTGCAGAAATTAATTAAAATGCTTTATTTGAATCAGTTATGGTGGAAATAGGGTTTACAATCTCCTCGACTATCCACTCGCTTTAATCCTCAATGCAACATTAAAGGTTCTTCTTCTATGTTAAGATAACAGGTTAACTGGACTGTTTTATATTTCGGTTAAGATATATAAATGCTCAACCCCAGTGCAGAAATCTTCTATATTTCTATGATAGATTTTACCACATAGGAGGATTACGAACAATAACCTATAAAGCTACACGAGTATCGGGGTACTTTCGTCCACGATTTTAACTTATGTTTATTCAACTACATCATATCCAAATCTCCCCTCTCGGTTCTTGATTCGAAATCATATACGTGATGATAACTAGTGATCAATTAATTATCAAACAATCAAACCAAATATTGAATAAATCTTAACTATATGAAGAAGAAACGAAAATACTGCATTAATTCATAAAGACGAGGTTCAAGCGATTCGAAAAGAAAACCCTAATTAAAAGTTTAGCTCCTAGCCATAGACATGCTAAGAACCAAATTAAGCAAAGAAAATACTTTGGAACAAGTCTTCAATCTTGTAGCCTCCAAGAAAATTATGTTGTGTTGTGAAGAAAGGTTTGAGTAACTCCTAAAAAAATCAACCCAAAGGGTTTTTTATATTCTCCAAAAACGTGTACCCTGGACCTCCTTGCTCTTGGCCAATTCCCATTCCGACCGACAATTTCGCTTTCGCGCCGCTCCTTGACTGGCGCCAGCGCGCTTTAACTCCTGTAGCCTCTCAGATCTTTGGGCACTACGGCCCTGCTTCTGCTTTTGTCCGGACTGCCAACTTTCGTCAATTTTGGCTCGGGAACCTCCTTTTCTGTCCACTTATTGCTCTTTTTCACCACTTTACCTTTTTAAACCGTTGTGACTCAAAAAAAAACTATCCTACACAACACATATTTGAATAAAAATAGGCAAAATACTAACTAAAAATGACTCTAAAAGTGCATATAAAATATGCCTAACACAAAACCTTTAAAATTATCGGATGAAGTCATCATGACAATGAGACTAGCGTCGGTAGCCGCCTTTTTGGCCAAACCGACCTCTTCTAACGTGAGCATCGAACGGGCTTGATAAAAGTGTGGAAGTGGATTATTTTGACGGAAGAGAGTCCCCATGCCATTATAGGCCTTAGATAGACCTGCAACCATTTGTAGAACAAGACGATTATTGGTAACAGGCGCTCCAACATTATGGTGTTGGTCCGCCAATTCCTTGAGCCGTTTACAATAAGCTGAAACATTTGGAAAATCATCCATGTTGACTTGGAAAAATTCATGCTCAAGGGTGACAACGTGGAATGTTGGTTGTCCTGGAATATATCACACAATCTATTCCAAGTAGCTACAGCCGTAGTGTCTGGTTCAATGATCGCCTGTAAAAGGCCGGTAGAAATAATGGAGTAAATCCACTGAAGTACGGTAGCATCAAGTGTGATCCATAACCGAGGATCCTCCGCAGGGGGAGGAATATCTGGAGGAATTATGTGATGGAGGACTTGATGTGAGATAGCGTGAATTTTAAACATTTCTGCCCACGTCGCATATTGGAAATTTTCCATCTCAAGAACAATAGGGATGTTGTTCTTGATTTTATGAGGAAACAGACTCTTTGATGCCGAACGAAATACCAAAGGGTGATTGAAGGATTTGGAATAAAATTTGAGAAGAGAGGAGGTAGAAACTGTTTCGGAAATCGAGGAAGGGCTCGGAATTTCGACTTAGCTGAGAGAAGCGGAAGTTTTTGGAGAATGAGGTATGTGAGAGCTAAACTTCTGATACCATGAAAGAAATAATCTCTTTATTATTTTCATTAATGAATGAGTATATATACAATTTACAATTTCTATAATAAGGAAAATTCAATTTCTATTCTACTCCAAAAATCCTATTCTATTTGTACAACAATTCTACATTTATGGTAAGTGTACAATGCTAATTATATACAAAAACATATTACCAAAACTAGCTTAAAATTGTGTATAAGCAGGTATATCACGGACCAAATTGCTTTGTGTTTCCGTGATATACACGATATACACAAGACATTGTATATGCCGTGTATATCACGGTATACTTTCATCGATCAATGGTGGCGGACCCATAATTTTCTTTAAGTCAGTTCAAATAAATATTGAACTTACAATGGCAGTCGACCATTATGGATTATAATATTTTTGTATATTAATGTAATACCCCTGAAAATATCGTATTTGAGGTGTCATTATTTGTAAAAATAAATACTAGTAACAACCACGAATTTTATCAAAATTTACTTGTCAAAAACATTTCGAACAAACTTTTCATAGGAAATTCCAAACATCAACAGGAGTTTTCGTTGAAAATTCTTTAGCAGTAAATTAAATACTAGTTAGATAAGCTAAACAACATTATTTTGTACTATATAAATCTAGGGCTGGCCAGTGGGCCGGGCCGACCCGACCCCGTCCCGGTCCCGACCACGACACCACGACCCGCTATAAAAAAAGCGGACCGGCTCGAACGAGGTATGACAGGGTCTGGTCCCGCCCGACCCGACCCCGCCAGGCCTCGATCCCGCCCCGACCCCGCCCCGACCCCGCCCCAGTCCCGCCCCAGTCCCTCCCTTTGCAGAAAATAGCCGTTGTCCAACGACCATTTTACATTTTGGCCGTTGGACAACGGCCATTTTAGGCCTCCCCCAACCCCCTACCCCCTTTATATTTATTTTTAACCCCTAAGTTATTATATTTACACTTTAACTCAATTTTTCAACTATAAATACCTCATTCCTCTTCTTATTATTTTCACAAATCTTTCTACTCTCTAATCTCTCAATCAATTATCAATCAATCTCTATACAACATTGTCTACATATTCAATCTATTTATTAATTTGAGAATTGGGAGTGAAGTTGGCAACTAGCTTGAGGATTATCTATCGAGCAAAGTTTCAATTTTCAACCTTCGACACACGCCGACTCTACGTGCCGTTTGGTACATTCGTTCTCTCATTAAATTATTATTTTGTCTTTATTTCATTTAGCACATTTAATTTCATTATCTTTAACTATTTATTAGCATAATTAAAATGAAAGGACTAAGAGACATGTTGGGTAAGGGTAAGGGTCAGACTTCTTCTAGTAGGGGAGGTAACAAGGGCAAGGGTACTTCTTCTAGTATTCTGCTCCACTATTCCTAGACAAGATGATTTTATAGATCTTGAAATGTTTCTGAAATACCATATGATCTTGACACAAATGATTATCCTCAAATTGAAGATTTTAATTTAGAAGACACCCTAGATGATGATACACCTACTAATGAAGATGATACACCCACTAGTGAAATGACTCTATCCCCTACTATGAGACGAGTCCCAAAAACGACCATTAAAATCAGTTGTGTGGAAATATTTTGACAGGGACGTAGCTAATCAAGTAGATGTATGTAAAACTTGTAAAAATGTTTATTCTTTTAAAACTGGACAAGGTCATGGTGGGACGGGGTTTAGGAAGACACTGTGCAAAAACACAAAGTCTTGCATACGCCATACATGATTGAAAAAATGGTGAAAGCGTCCTCAATCAGAACAAGGTTCACATCTTGTTTGGGAAAAAGTCAGTGGTCAAATTAACCCTATGACGGGAGTCAGAGGCCCTAAATACGATAAACATAAAGATAGGGAATCACTAGCAAAATTAGTTCTTTGTGGAGGGTTTGCCTTTTTCATTTCCTGAATCTCTGGTTTTATTCATTATATTAGAGATATGTATAATCCTCGCTTATAAAGGTTTTCCTAGATCAATGTTAAAAGAGATGTATTTAAATTTGCACATGAATATCAACAGATTTACGTTATGCATTATATCATTTAAATTGCAAAGTCGCTTCTAACCGATATAGGTCGTAGTACTAACGACTATGATTATTTAACGATAACTGTCATTGGATAGATTATAAATGGTCTATGCAAAATATATTTTAGCATATAGATATATAGATAGTAGAGTAATAATGGTGAGTTTATTTGAAAATATTTATTCATCTGCGATTATTACTTAATAATCGATAAAGTTATGAGTATTACATTAGATAATACATCTTCTAACAATTACGCTATTAGTATTTTAAGAGATGTTTTAACCCTGTCTTTTCCAAAACATTTTCATATCAAATGTGCGCCATATTTATAACATAGTTGTAAAGGATGGTCTTTCACTTTTTCAAGATATTCTTGAAAAATACAATTTGCTATACACTTTATTTTTAAAAATAATAGAATTCAACAGAGAAAGAATATAAAAACTTGTCACGATTGTGGACTATCTTACGTGAAAAATTCCCAAGAAGTACCAACTAGGTGAAATTCTTTATATGACCAACTAGTTGTTGCTTATGACTATAGAAAACCTATTACTTTATTTTTTAACGCTCATAATCAAAATCCAAATGATATGATTGTGGATAATGATTGAGAGAAAATTAGAGAACTTATTGTATTTTTAGAAAATTTTCAACGAGCAACAAAAAAATTTTCTACTTTATATTATCCTACTATTTCAACTATGTTGTTTTATATAGCTATAATATTTTTACCTCTTAAAGAATATATGGAAAACACGCTATATCAGCCTATTAAAAAATATTTATGAAATTAAAGAAATATTTTATTCCTATTCCCCCTATTTATATTATTGGTGCTGTATTAAACCCGACTATTAAAGTAGAGGGTTGTAAAAGTCTTATTGAAAATATTTATAACTGTATGGACGTACTACCACCTCCAACTCCCAAAAATTTAAATGTTGAGCCACCTATTGAACTAATGCTAGAAGAAATGTTGAATAGCGTAGAAGATGAATGCAAAAAAGTATATCGGCATTACCAGCAAGAAAGTGCTAGTAACCAACCGACTTTTGTACCATCTTCTTCTTCTTCAACACATGCTAAAAAAGGCATCTTTGTTTAGGGCTAGTAGTATTAGTTCTATTGAAAGCCTCAGAAATAGAATGTGCGGTGGTACCAGTGCTAACCAAATTAGCGAGTTCGATGTTTTTGTTTTGCAGGATAATTTACCTTACCAAGCAGTTATCAATGAAGAAGGAAAGAAAGACTTGCTGAAATATTGGAGCCAGAATGAGAAGACATTTCCGACACTTTCAATGATGGCCCGAGATATTTTGAACATTCAAGCGTCATCAATCGCTTCTGAAAGCGCTTTTTCTGCAGGCAGATTTCAAATAAGAGAGCACAGACACTCATTAGACGGAGACAACTTGGAGATGGCGGTACTATTCAGAGATTGGATACGAGCGGAGCGAATGAGGCGATCAACCGTGAGATTAACGGGCAAGACGACAACTACAACGACATTTTATCTGAAGGCATGAGTAGCGACGTGGAACAATTTGACCAAGATATACCAATTCCAACCGAAGAACCACAAGAAATTATAAAGAAACTAGAAAAAATATTTTCAAATTGGTAATTTATTTCATTGCAATTTTTTAATTTTTCTATGTCTTTTGTAATTTTTTTCAACAACAGTAGACTACAATGTTGTAATTTTAAATCTTGTATATTTCAATGAAATAATTAATAATATAAGAGGCACAAAAACAACCTTGGGATGTTTTTTTTACACTCTTCTTGTCTTTGTTTAATTATTTAGTTTATATTTTATAGTTTATAGTTTATACTGTTATAGTTTATACTTTATAAATATATTATATATATGAGTATAATACTATAATTATAATACTATAAGTCTATAATATTATAGTATATGTATATGACTATATGACAAGTATATGTTAATGTTACTTTGTTAGTAATTTAGTATTTTTAATTTAGAGAAATTTTTTTTAAAAAAAAAAAAAAAAAAAAATCAAAACCCGCTGCACCCGTCCCGACTGCCCCGCCCGACCGACCCGTCCCGACCCGACCCGCGGACCCGACCCGCCAGTTCGCCCACTCGATCCGCCCCTTTTCTCCGCCCCGACCCGACCCCGCTTAACCCGACTCCGGTGGACCCGGCCCGGCCCACTGGCCAGTCCTAACAGTAACTATATATGGCCTACTTCTTA
Source organism: Przewalskia tangutica (assembly GCA_029844215.1). Classification (NCBI taxonomy): domain Eukaryota; kingdom Viridiplantae; phylum Streptophyta; class Magnoliopsida; order Solanales; family Solanaceae; genus Przewalskia; species Przewalskia tangutica. The sequence continues at coordinate 8,980,330 of CM056721.1, read as the reverse complement.
AGTGACAATATCCACACATTGTCTTCTCCAATGGAGATTCTTCTATGTGAACTCCCTTCAGCCACCTCGCTTCAACTCCAATAAGACCAATTTGCCATTTTCTTACTGACTTAATTAAATGATCGACCGAAAAAAATAATCCATTCATTATTTTTATTAATGAATGAGTAAGTATATAATATATATACAATTTATAATTTTCATAATATGAAAAATTCTATTTCTATTCTACCCTCAAAAGTCTATTCTATTTGTATAAGAATTCTACAATTATGGTAAGTGTACAATGCTAATTATATACAAAAACCATTACCAAAACTAGCTTAAAACCGTGTATACTAGGCAGGTATATCACAAACCAAATTGCTTTGTGTTTATGTGATATACACGGTATACACAAGACATTGTATATGTCGTGTATACCGTGTATATCACAGTATACTTTCACACCCCCGTCGTAATAGGTGCGGTTGTCGTACGATGAGATTGTCCCTAAAATCTTCAAACAGAATCGAGGGAAGACCTTAGTAAAGATGTCAGAAATTTGGTACCTAGAAGGGTCCAGCAAGGCATACGGTCTTGGACACTTAACCAAGCTCTTGATGAAGGATCTATGAAAAGAACGTCCCACTACGAATTCCTATCCCATTAATACATGCGTACTTGTCTAGAGCTATCTTTTCTCGAACGAAGTGGATATCCATCTTGATATGTTTAGTACGCTGATGTTGAACATGATTACCAGAAAGATAGACAACACTAATATTATCACAATAAATCAAGGTAGCTTTCTGAATAGGACAATGAAGCTCTATAAGAAGATTACATGACCAACATGATTCAGAAGTCACATTGGCTACTCCACGATACTCGCATCTGCACTAGAGCGTGATAATGTAGACCATCGCTTTGCAAACCATGTGACCAAGTTATCACCAAGAAACATGCAATAACCAGACGTGGAACGTTTGGTATCTGGACAACCACCCCAATAGCATATGTATACGAGACAAATGTAGACATCAATGATGGATATAAATGTAAGACATAGTCAAGTGTTCCATGGATGTATCAAATAATGCGTTAGGGTAGCTTTTTTGTTTTATAAAAAAACCAAAAAAATATCGAACTGAATAAATGTATATGTAGAAATATATTTTATAGGTTAAGTTTAAAATATACAGCATTAGTTTTTTAACCTTGGGCCTTAGCCTTGGGATGAATTTAGACGACTCAATTAAAATCTAAACGGATAAACCTACTGAACATCTCTACTCTTTACCTTATTAAACAAAAGACCAAAGTCAAGTCTCAAACTTCACTTGTACTTAGGGGTGTCAGTGGTTTTTTTAAAAAACGATTGAACCGGCCAAATTGTATCGTATCGAACCGATTTTAGGTTCTTTTTAATGAAATCGAAGGTTTTAATGTAAATTTATAATTGTACCGAATAATTAGGGTATGTTTTTTATATTTAAAAATATCTAAAATATACCGAATCGAATAAATATATATGTAGAAAATATATTTTATATATAAAAATTTATAATACATAGCATTAGGTATTTTAACCTTGAACCCTGATTAACACCTAAACTGCCCTATTAAAATTAAATACATCTTGCAAATTCCTTAACTAAAAATTTAATACAATTATTCTTTTTCCATTGCCACTGGAACTCTATATGACAATTAATTCATATTGTTCTAGTTTTCAATATTTTTTATGATAAAAATATTCTTTAAACACCAATTATCACGTCTTGGCACAATCGTTGGCTTTGCTGTCTTGCTACCTGTAAATCCACTCCAATTTTATTAATTTGTATTGTTCTAGTTTTTTTTTTAAAATTATAGCCAAAATATTCTTTTAGAAATAACAAATATAAGTATTTATTTTATGGTATAGTGTGTTTCTTATAAGTTTGTTTCTTCCATCACTTTTTAATTCTTAACTTCTATTTTTTGTATCGCATTAAGTAATTTTTTAATAAAATATCAAAAATTAACTGAACCGTACCGATACCGAAGAAAAACCGATATGGTTTTAAGAAGTTTAGTTTTAATTATATATAGTAGAGTAACCGAAAAAATAATATGGTATAAATTTTTACAAAAAAACAGATTGAACCGAACCATTGATACCTAGTATTATCTACAAACAATAAATAATATAAACCTAAAGTACAGCGACAAAAACGACAGCTTTTGAAAGCTTGTATGCAGAATTAGAGGATAAATGCGTAGATAAGACCTTATATAGGTAGTTGTGAAGGACATGAATTAGGGTAGAAGACTAGTGGGTTGTTGAGCGTTGTCTGACTTATTCTTTCATACTGGTTGTCATAGTATTACTCTTATAGCTTTTTGTCCTTCTTTTTATACTTGATATATGTTGTTCTTATACTTTGATTATCGTATTCATTTGTGTTTTTTCTCCATACTGTTTTATTCTGCTTTTTGTAATACTCCATCCGTCTCAATTTATGTGATATAGTTTGACTCGATACGAAGTTTAAGAAATAAAGGAAAACTTTTGAATGTTATCGTCTAAAAAAGTCAAATATATTTGTGTGGTTATGAATCATCTTGTTAAGCGTAAAAGGTAAATGTTAAAGTTAAATTATTGCAAAATAAGGAAATCTATCATTCTTTTTAGGACATACCAAAAGAAAAAAATGTATCACATAAATTGGCGCAGATGGAGTATATTTTTTCATGAATTTTTATATTGCTTTGGGCTGCATGTGCCGAGAGTCTATCGAAAACAATCTCTCTGCCTCCCAAGATAGAGGTAAGGTATGCGTACACTCTACCCTCCTCAAACCCCATTTTGTGTGATTTCACTGAATATGTTATTATTATTGTTGTTAGTGACTTAATTAGTGATAATAGTGCAATATTCTTAAAATCTAGAACAGCTAGCGCGTGTTAAAAAAATTCAATATCCTAATCACTAAACTCACTGGTGGCAGAACTTGGTCATCTGCGACCGAAGTTATTATTGCCATTCATTCTTGGAAGCAAAAGGCGAAATTCCTCGCCCACGGGAGTAGTTATTATTGCCCATTCATTCTTTATCTGCGACCGAAGTTATTATTGCCCATTCATTCTTTATGAGTATGGTTGCCGAATCTTGAACATATCCATTATATAGTGAGTAGTTGAAGTCATTGGAGGAATTTTTAAAAATGTACATTCCGCATTGTGGCAATTTAACAATTTGTTAGCGGGTTCTCGATAGCAGTGTTTTCAAAGATGTTTTCGGGGAGAGTTTCGGGTGAGTCTCGGGGCGGGGCGTATCAAAAACGCTTCGGGCGCAAATGAAAGGGGTAGATTCATAGGGCGTACGCGTTAAATTTTGGGGCGTAATTCCTGGGTGCAAAAGCGTACGCCCTAGACGTTAAATTTGATTTTTATTGTTTTAAATGTATTTTTGCTATAGATTATGATTTTTATTATTGGTGTAATGATATTTATATTTTATATTATCATATTTTCATTTTATAGTGATTTTTTCTAAAATATATAAATAAATAAAACAACTCTCATAGAAAATAACACTGTCATAAATAGTTTTTTTAGATTATCATATCTGAAATTGATACGATTCATAACACTATGTTCCTAAAGCACCTTTATCCATTTTTGTTATTGCTCTTACATTTTTTGCCCTTCTCATTATTTGAATATATAAATAGAAATCAGTGCAAATATTAGTTGAGGGTGAGAACAACCAATAGATGTGGAGATTGATGAATAATGATGATGAAGTGAATGAAGTTTTAACGTGAAAGATTATCTAGGCTATTATCATTTTTCGGGTTGTTACCTTTCTCAAATAATAAGTATAATAATTTTTTTTAAAATTATTGGTGATTTATTTGTAGAATTTTAATAAAAAAATTACTTTTATTTATTTTTTAATAATAAAATTATAAATTAAATATACATGAGACATACACTCCGTATATCCGTAGGGTTTACGCCTTGTTCCGTACTGCTTAAAACACCTCGCCTCCGCCTCTTAAAACATTGCTCTATAGTATCCAATAGTTTGGATTCTAATCACACATACAACACACAGTGTGTCCGAAAAAACTAGTATAGATAAACATATTTAAAATCTCAATTCAAAAGTTATAGGACTAATTTAAATTCTGAATTTGTGATAAATGCAACACAAAGCTAGGATAAAAGGCAATTTGAGCGCCATGTGACTAGGGACCAACAAGGCAACAACTAGAATTTATCCCCATTTAGTGGATGGCAAGTTAAAGGTTATCATTGGCCTTGGGGGTGACGATAAGAGCTCATGGTAACCGGGAAGAGACCACCTCATGAGTCATGACTGATCACAAAACTTAGCTTGTTTGACAGACTCTGACGTCAAATGCTGATGCACTTCCCCAGATTTTCATGCACAATGTAAGAAATATTTTATATATTCCAATATACTGTTATAAGTCTGTGATCAAAGAAAAACCAGAAATAGAAACCGGATAAAACAAAAATGCAGAAGAACATAAAATATTTGAGGCCGCAGATTTACTGTGTGTCCTTAAAGAATTTAATCCCCTCACTGTATCCGAGTTTATGGATAACTTTCTCGCAGGATAAAACGGATATACCTGTCGCAGGAGTAGCAGTACCTCAAACACCTACGACTTCGACGAACGCAAATCAGGCAACAAATCACACAAGACTCGAATTTTGTTTGTTTGTTAGTATGTATGCAGAAGTTCGAAAATTTTCAGTGTACAGAAAATGAGGCATTGCCTCTGTATTTAGAGCCAACAAAATACCTGTTCAAAATATGTATGGTGTTTCGGAAAGAACGTGTCTGTTCCAAAAATGAAAATATCCGTTGGGAAAATGTTCCGTGAAATTTAAATGATTTTAGTGTGAAAAAAATCAGAAATGGAAATGAATTAATTAAAAAAATAAAAAATAAATTTGGTCCCAAAAGATTATCAATCAATCAGATCATTTGACCAAATTCAAATTCAAATAGCGAGGACGGCACGAGGGGAGTCTCTCTTCTCAACTCTTTAAGAGCTAGACGAAGTTCTTTCATATATAAACATACAACTCTTTTTTTCTACCACCAATGTGGTACAAAACTCCTTTCCAAAAGGAATTTTCATTAGCTAGCTTCACCAATCCCCCACATGAATGGGGAATGGCTATATGATAAAAAACATGCATAAATTTCCCATAAATATGACAAACGTTCTTTCTTAGCGAGAAGTGCAGTAGAAGCTAAGTTCTTTCTTGTTTCAGGAACATGATAAACATTGTTGAGAGGCACCACCTTGACAGAGGTCATCTCCAGAAAAAAAATTCCATAACTTTCAATCATGGTCGTTGCAGAATTTCCCATAAATATGATCTCGTCGGGTCAATCGGGAGCATATGAAGTGAATGATTCTCTAACAGCACAAACATGACGAGTGACTCCAAAATCGATCCATCACTCTTTAGGATTTCATTTAAATTGCACTCAAAAAGCATAGTGCATAAGTCATCAACATCCTCATTTGTTTAAATCATATTTGCTTGACCCTTTTTTCTTTTCCTTCTTTGGAACACGACATTCCGCATCTTTGTCTTCAGTCTTTCCACAGTTGTGGCAGTTTCTCTTGAATTTCTTTTTGCTGGGATAGTTCTTTGATCCCGTGGACTTCTTTCTCTTTTTTCAGATTTGTTGGAGCAGTCTCGACAATGTCATCTCCCACAATTAACGAATTTTCACGCGTCTTCTTTTCAGCCGTTTTATTATCCTCTTTGATCCTCAATCGAACGATGAGATCTTCGATTTTCATCTCTTTTTGTTTGTGTTTCAAGTAATTTTTAAAGTTCCTCTATAAAGGAGGCAACTTTTCAATCATCGGTGCAACTTGAAACACCTCATTTATGACCATACCACGGAGGTTATTATTTTTGTCATATATGTTTGTCATGAAACAACAAAGAGATTAACAATCGGTGAAGTTTTTAGAACTTCAAACCGAATAAATTATTGTAGAAACAGATTTAATAAACTGGTGAAGTTTTTATTACTTCAAATCGAATATTAAATTTGAAGTAAAAAAATCCACTGATTTTATCTCCAACACTAGAAACCCACAAAGGTCTTAATCTCTATTTTTTTTCCTGAAAAATAATAATTTTTATCTTAGAGAAGAACAATTTTATTTCTTAAAATATACTTTTATATCTCAGTAAAAAGTATTTTTTTTTATGTTGCATAGAAATACTGCTTTCTGTTTATTTTATGTGAACAAATAAATTTCAAATTAAATTCTTTAAGCTTGTTATACTGTATTCTAAGAAAAACCAGAAAATTGAAACTGAAAAAATAAAATTGCAGAAGAACAAAAAATACCCGAGGCCACAAAATTCATTGTGTGTCCTTAATGAATTTAATCTTCTCACTGTACCCGAGGTTATGGATTACTTCGTTTCAAGATAAAACGGATATACCTGTCGCATGAGTAGCGATACCTCAAAGGCCTACGACTTCGACAAACGCAAATCAGACAACAAATCACACAAGACTCAATTTTTGTTTGTTTGTAAGTATGTATGCAGAAGTTCGAAAATTTCCAGTGTACAGAAGATGAGGCATTGCCTCTGTATTTATAATCAGCGAAATATCTGTTCAGAACATGTATGGTGTCTGTTCGGAAATAACCTGTCTGTTCTGAAAATGAAAATATTCGTTCGAAAATTAAAAAAATAAAAAATAAATTTGGTCCAAAAAGATTATCAATCAAATCATTTGATCAATTAAAATTGGAAAAAACAGAAATGCAGAAGAACAAAAAATATCAAAGGTCACAGAATTCAATGTGTCCTTAAGGAATTTAATCCCCTCACTGTATCCGAGGTTATTGATCACTTCGTCGCAGGATAAAACAGATATATATGTCGCAGGAGTAGCGGTACCTCAAAGGCCTACGACTTCGACGTACGCAAATCAGATAACAAATCACACAAAACTCGATTTTTGTTTGTTTGTAAGTATGTATGCAGAAGTTTAAAAAATTTGAGTGTACAGAAAATGAGGCATTACCTCTGTATTTATAGCCAGCGAAATACCTGTTCAGAACAACAGGAATGATGTTTGTTCGGACAGAACTTGTCTATTTCGAAAATGAAAATATTCGTTGGGAAATTTAAAAAATACTTGTGACATTATTCAAAATACATGACAAGTATTTTAGGACAGAGGGAGTAACTCCAAAATACACACCAAATCCATGTGACATTAAACAAAAAATTTACGGTTATAGCACATAACCTACTTCATTTTCTTAGTAATTAATCTCACATTTACAACTATTGCTTGTAATTATCTTTTATATTAGAAGCTACTACTCTTAAAACTGTATCAATAATGAGGAGCAATAGATACTCCATATAAAGTTATGACTTGAATTAAATTGGCAGTAGAAGTTGGGTAACTGTAGTTATGAGACTCACCAGCCAATTAATTGGCCCTTTCTAGAGCTACTTCACAAATTCACATTGGACCATTCCCATCCTCCCCGCTAACCCTTACATTCATACATTCATTTTCAACTTCAATCTCTCACCTTACAATTTCCTGTGAGTATTAAAAAACTACACCCATTTCATTCAGAATAAAAAATTTAAAAGTTACCCTATCAACCATACTCCATAAATAACTTCACTATCCATCAGTTGAAATGCTTAAAGAGCAAACAGGAAGAGTATTAAATTTGGAACAACACAGCTAAACAAGAAGAATGGAAGAAGTATAGTCTCTCGGGCACAGTCCAATGATAAAGGAGGGGGCTTAAGACGTTCTGGACACTTGCAGCGTGAGATCGATTTTCAGTGGGAGCATTCTGCTCTCTTCTGGGGTTGATCCTTATAGGTGCTATCAGTTGTCGGTCCTCAAACACAGATCCCGTGATTTAATAGTATTGTGATTTGTGGATACCATAGCTCCCACATGGCCCATTGAAATTTCCTAGCACGTGTCCTTCACCACATCACCTTTTCTAGGTACTTAAAAGCACTCAAACTTGTCCATATTTACTAAAAGGTTAACAAACAAATAATGAAATAAATTCAAGAACCAAGGGCAAAGATCTACAAAAATGGGACCCAAATATCGTAGTAAAAGGGACACATTTGAAATAAAATAAAAAGGCATATGGGTTTATAGTCAATTGTAGGAGTAGTACAGATGTCCATTTTCAACTGCACTAAAACCTCTATAAATTAATAATCTTGGAATCATTAAATTTTATTAATTTAGAGAGATATTAATATATCGATAAATTAATATTTTATTAATTAAAAGAGTCTTTTTAAATTCAACAAATTTAGTACATATGTATTGAAAATAAATAAATTCATATATGTTTCATTGATTATATTCATGCATCAACCAATTCTTTGTAACTAATTAAATGTATTCATGTATAATATCAATTCATTGTATACAATTAACTATTATATTCATGGACGCATGTATCAATTCATTGGAATTACTTAAATAATGTATATATGTTTACATTAATTCGTTACACTTAAATAACTATTATAGCCAATTAAATATATTCACGCATGATGAATGAAACATATACTATATAAATCTCAATATGAAAATAAAATAATTCATAACACCCAATCATGTATTCTCATCTAAAAGGCATCGCAAAATCATCCATAAATGATCAAATACGTAAAGCATTATGTGAGTATAAGATAGACCATCCCACATGCACTCAAAAAGATTTACAAGAATGGGTTTATGAAAAATATCGTTTGAAAGTTAGTCAAGGTACAATATCAAACACTCTCAGGAGATCATCGAAGTACCTTTCAGCCAACTTTGAGAAGGGTGGGGATATTAAGCGACACAAATCGGCGAAATATCCAGATATGGAGATGGTTTTTTATGAATGGTTTCTTCAGTACCAAGATCGAGTCAACATGACCGGAGAGCTTATTTTGGAGAAAGCAAAGGATATAATGAAGCTTTTGCATCCTTAACACCCTCTTGAACATCAATTTTCTCAAGGTTGGCTTGAAAAATTCAAGGTAAGACATGATATTAAATCATTTCGTCGTTTTGGAGAAAGTGGTTCGGTTGACATGAAGGACATGGAAATGGAACTGGAGGCTATAAGGGAGAAAATAAACCAATTTCCCATGAAAAATGTTTTTAATTTGGATGAAACAGGTCTGTTTTACAGGTTACAAACTTATCACTCTCTTGCAACCAAGCAACATGAGGGAAGAAAGCAAGACAAAGAGAGACTTACAATTGTTATTTGTTGCAACGAGGATGGATTGGAAAAAATTCCTTTGTGGATTATTGGAAAACATGCAAAGCCACGCTGCTTCAAAAATATCAACATGAGCAGCATCAATTGTCATTATCGTGCCAACAAGAGGGCATAGATGACTAGTGTTTTTTTTTATGAATATGTTCGCTGGTTTGATCACAAAATGAATGGCAGAAGAATCTTGTTGATGGTTGACAATTGTCCAGCCCATCCAAAAAATATTGAAGGGTTACGGAATGTTGAGTTGTTGTTTTTGCCACCTAACATGACATCAAAGATTCAACCATGTGATGCATGAATAATTAGAGCTTTCAAGATGCACTATCGTAGGAGATTCTACAAAAATCTACTGGAAGGTCATGAGTTGAGGCTACCTAATCCTGAAAAGATTAATGTTTTAGATGCCATCAATTTTACAGTCTCCGCTTGAACAATCAATGTTTCTCAAATGTCAATAGCAAATTGCTTTCGGCACTGCAAAATCCGTTCAAATGAAAAAATCTCAAGTGAGACAAACTTTGAAGAAAGCCTACATGAGCTTGAGAATATGGTCAAGGATGTTGGTTATCACAATGAAATGGACGTCAACAAATTGGTGGACTATCCGGGAGAAAATGATGAATGTTCAATGGTTCAAAGTTTAGAGGAAATTGTTGCTGATATTATTGAAGATCCTACTAATGATGAAGCTGAAGATGATTCAATACCGTTGGAATCAGTCACGAGAAAGGAGACTTTGAGCGTGACAACAACTCTTCAATTTTTTTTGTTACAGCTAGAGAACTCGACACCGGAACTCTTGGCTGCAATTAAAAAAGTTAGGGATGAAATCCAATTAAATTTAAATTTTAAGAAAAATCAAATAACAATAGATTCATATTTTATCAAATTACCATAATATTTATAATTGTAATATTTTTGAATTATTAATTTAGAGTTTTAATGGGACCTAATATTTATAAAGGGATTTTTCGAAAAATTATTATCTTATTATCTTATCGAATTTTATGATTTTTTATAAAGGCTCAAGTCGGGACCGGAAGATTTTATTATTTTAGAGAGTTTATTATTTTAGAGAGTTTATTAATTTATAGATATTTTAATGTATGTGTAATACTAAAAAGCACAACTTTTTTGAAACACATAATTACCCTCATGTTGATGAAACAGACTCATTGTGGCTTCTTATATAGGAGAAAAGTAGTAATACTACTATTTTTTATGCCTCATTTATTGTTCCGTGGATTTTTGTCTTATTATTAATTTTTTTTACATAGTAATTTATAGTCCCTTTGTTTCATTTACATTACAATAATTAACTGAATATAAAATTTAAGAATAACAGAAATACTTTGGAACATATTAGTACACTTAAAGCTTGCATGTTTGGATGCGTCATGACATTTTAGTGCAGTAAGAATATGGATTAATTAAGAAATTAAACTTTAAGTTATTTAAATATAAAAAAGTATTACTTATGTAATGCGTCCTTATCCCTTCACTCTCAAAACAAATTGTAACAAATTACCATAATAAGTTTACAATTAGTAGGTAGAAATAGAATTACGAACTTAAGTGTTGGGCCGTTAGGATACTACAATTAAGCATAATTGATGAGTTCGATCGGGAAAAGTGTTATACTTACTACATATGTTAATGTTACAATGTATTACTTACTAGTTTTTTTTTTTTTTTTTTTTTTGACGAAGAAATCATGGCGCTTACTCTTTCGAAATTCCTCGGTGACGCAATACCGCAAACCACGCCGCCGATTAACCACACTTGTGGCCAGCATGTGACCAATCAAGAAAGTTTATGCAGGGGATCGAGTATTACTTACTAGTTAGTTTTACACTAAGAGGAACACAATCATATTTGAGATGAACCTTCTTATTTGCATCTTTATATTATTGTGTACAATAAACAACACTAACTTAGAAAATCTCCAAGAAACGAACTACTAGAGTTCATGAGATATAAACAGTAAAATACAATACAATAGAAATGGTACACTATGAAATGAAACGATGATCCTAACATAGTGTTCAATCACGAAGAACGTAACTAGCTACTAATTCAACCATTGTTGGTGGGATTGTCAACATTGAGTCCATGGAGAGGCGAGGCAGGTAGGGACTTAGCCATGATTTGCCTACTTCTGTTTGATAAAACTGATGTGGATGTTTTTCTTGCATGCACAACCTTTTCATTTGTCTTGACAATCAGGAAGAAAACCAAACGGTACAAAATTAGTGTACCTACCATAATGGCAAGATCTACCCATTTTGAGTATGCCATTTCTACTTGCCATCTATCTCTCAATACGTCCTCTCCGCTAGTTGTATTATTGTTTCCGTTGGTGTAATCTGTAAACACTAGACCTTCAAATTCATTCTTAAACATGCCTTGGTAAGCAAACCGATGGAATGAAATGTAGTATAACGGGTACTTCCAGATTATTTTAGGCAACTCGTTAGGTATCTGAAAAAAACCGCCGCTTAATATCATTAATCCTTGTACTCCCGCGCCTACCACAATGCCCATGAGGAAATTAGGCACGATAGCTGCAATGTTCATCATTAGGCTCTCGACTATCATCATGCCGATGAAGAGGACCAGAGCAAAGTAGATGAAATGCTCAAACCCATTTTGAAATCCAGTGAGGAAATAGGCAATGGAACCTGGAACCAACGAAATCAATAACAAGTACGGCGTGGAAGAAAGAGTGTTGCCAATGACAAAAGCACAACAACCATAGTGTCCATTCGAGTTTTCTCTTTGAAAAACCTGCATTTTCTCGAAGCAATTACATTAATTAGTCGTGTTAAGAGATTAAACAGAGAATTGGTTAGTTATGATGATGATAAAACAAGGGTTAAGGCTACCTTCATGTCCTCCACAAATGAAGGGAATCCACCAACTGTCATGAATGTCATAAATGAAACAACGAAAGCCACCATTAGACCTCTTTCCTGAAAAGTTAATATTCAAAATTGTGTTATGATCAAATTGCGTGGCAATACTAAAATTTCTTCCGATTCCTATTATTTATACCTGATACGAACGATAGCTGAAGTCGACATGATAGTAGATAGAGCCAAGACCTAAAGCAAGGATGACATAAGACACGGATCGCATCCAGTAGTAGCCAAGATCGCGAAACATGTTCACAGATGACCTTCTTGTCAAAACCAGGCTTTGCGTTGTGAAGTTGGCATGACTTCTTTTTTCCAATATTTCACCGCCCTAAAAATATATAATGGTGTTAGAATGATTCATTTTCATCGAATGGATCTTGGGCCTAACTCAACCCCAAAAGCTAGCTTGTAGGGTGATGATTGTCCAAGTACATATAAGGAGTCCATGTTCTCATTCCATTACCGATGTGAGACTCTTAACACTCCCCCACACGCCCAGACACTGAAGCGTAAATAATATAATTTGGGGGCCCAACATCAGTGTGAACAAAGAATTGGAATGAACCTGACTTTGATACCATGTAAGAATGAATCTTGGGCCTAACTCAACTTCAAAAGCTAGCTTGTAGGGTGAGGATTGTCCAAGTCCATATAAGTAGTCCATGTTTCCATTCCATTATCGATGCAAGACTCTTAACAATCACCCTACCGACAGGGGCGGAGTTACAATTTTGCTTACTGATCAGTATTTTTGAAATTTTGTATTTGTGTTAAAAAAAATTACTCAATATTATCTACAATCCACTAATTAAGTTGTCTTTCTAGAATCAAAAACCCATAAATTCAAAATTTAGCTCCATCTTGCGTGCAAACAACCCCTCTTCCTTCCTTTCCCTTTTGGTAGTTTTTTCCTTACCTGTTGACATATTTCTGCAATATGGTTCTGAACTTTATAATATTCCTCGGATGTTTTATATGAATTTATGAGAAAATCTACCACTTCTTCTGTCGGCTTTCTTCCAGCTGAACCATGTTCAATATCCTACCAAAAGGGCAAGATTATATTACATTTCAGTAAAAATGCAAACTTTGTCCCCTCCAAGAAAAAGGAAACAGTATAGATACTATTTACTTACCTCATCAAAATCCTTATTTATTGTTTTAAGGAAATGATCAGACGGGTTCTGATGAAGTGGGCAAGAAACCATTTGTCCCGAAAAACTACAAAATGAAATTTTTATTATATACTTTGCATCATTAGTCCACTTATTTGGAAGATACGATACATACAAATTGCTGCTCTAATATTAACAAAAGTATTTTCAAACTGATTAATGAAACACAAACCGATCTTCTAACAAAAAACAGTTTTCATAACAAACACAATTTTGGCAGTTTGACAAATATGCTTAATTCATCGAGGCTTACCTCAATCGCTGCACTAGCCGGTCCAAAATACACGGTTCTTCCTGAAGACAAGATGCACAAACTGTGAAAGAGGTTGAAAACTTCAGCACTAGGCTGATGAATGGATGCAATAATGGTTCTTCCCGCTCTTTGGCGTGAAATTCCGCTCATCACATAATACGATGCAGCACTGTCAAGGCCGCTGGTTGGTTCATCGAGGAAAAGAAGTTTAGGTCTCGTTAGAATTTCAATGCAAATACTAAGTCTCCTCTTTTCTCCTCCGCTAATTCCTTTAGTGCCAAATCCTCCAATTCTTGTGTTCATTGCATCTTGCAGCCCCATCTCCTTTATAGTTTGTTCTGCTCTTTGAATTTTCTCTGATTTTGTCATGGAATCTGGTAATTGGAGTTGTGCAGAGTAGTAAACAGCTTCTTTTACGGTTAGTGTTGCTATCAGAGTTTCATCTTGTGTCACATATGCCTAAACATTAGCATGTCATGTTGTAAATAGCTTGTTAGTATTAGACAAGTTCCGTTAAGTTTTTTAACCATTGGTACTTTACAAAGGCTTGAAAGGCCTTATAACAAGATATATGTCAATCAATCACAAGAAGAATTTAAGAAACGTTTTGGGGATGTTGAAATTTGCTTAGTCAATATTTAAATAATACTTTCAAATCATCAGTATTTTGATGAAGATTTTCTTACAGAAGTTCCATAAGAAAGTTTCTGTTTGTGGCCATTGATCAGAATATCCCCACTCTGCCTCGTGCTGAAATCCAGTCGCCCTGATCACAAGTGATCGAGTCTTATATGGAAATCATAATTTGATGTTTTTGCCTCATGCAAGATAATGTATATATGCATCATTAGACATAACTAAGTATATAAAAGTTGGATTCAAGAATACCAGCTAATGCGTCGAGAAGAGTAGATTTGCCACAGCCAGAAGGACCCATTACAGCCAGGAGCTCACTGGGGCGAGCATAGCCAGTCACACCTTCAAGAATGTTTTTGCTTCCATTTTTACTAGTGGAAACAGTCACCCATAAGTCATTCCACGTCAAGAAAACACCTCCATTACTCTTCACAAAGTTCGATTCTTCTTCCTGCTTTCCAATTCGGATCTCCTGTAACTCCATATATAGGTTGCCGATGGAGATTCTACAAAATAAAATATTGTAGCTGAATTAAGTTGTAGAGGAATAGGCGGAAATAATGGCTAACTCTTATATATATATGCCTTCCAGGGGTGCATGGGACAATCACAATACGTACAAGGAGGTAACCGCAACTATAATATAATGCTCTGATGTACGTTATAACTACAAGGAGGTAAGTGAAGTTTAAAAGAAGTTGATCACGCTTACATAATGACTTTAGTTGTAATAATAAAAGGAGTACAATATATCCCGAATAAATTTCAGTTTCCATATCTGCCTCTATAGGAGGAGAAAAAGTTCAAATTTGTTATAAGTGAAAGTATATATGTCCTAGAAACAATCATTTTAGGAGCACGTGTACTTGAACACATTCATATTATTAATAAGATTAATATATACTTGGCATTTGCAATTATTGAATTATTATTTGATTGTTTATATTATTCATTAATGTGCATCCCTTGAACTTACATTGTCATTAATAATGTGAGATATTAATGATAGAGTGTAGTTCTTAAAATAGCCCAGACTAATGATCATTGAGAATGAGATATCAATGATATGTTATAAGTCCATGTACGCTGTGATCACATTCTTAGAGAATGTAGTATATATCACTTCATCGCTAGCAATAGTTGCTAGTGATGGACACATGGATACTCTTAGAGAGTATTGACATACCACGATAAACTATTTGTTATACATGTCTAGAGTATTATCAGCATGTGGGAGATAGAGGTCCTTAGACTTGAGGTCAATATCACCTTGTTTACGGAGCAATGCACTTTGATCTTGTCCTAAGCTCAAATGCCTTACAGGTTGAGACGCGGCTTGTATTGGGTGCATTACGAAGTAGATTGAAGGTGGTAGTTGAGCCAAGAATAGGATTCATTCCTCGATTGAAATTTCGAGAGAACACTCAGCTTCTCAGAGATGTTAGGTCGACCAAGTCATTGGCCAATGCAAGAGACATATCTAGGATAAGGTCTAGTTGTCGACTAATATAGATGAGATAAAGTGATCAAGCCATTTGGATAGACACTTGGCAAATCTTAAGTCTATTCTAGTTGTATAAGAATTCTACAATTATGGTAAGTGTACAATGCTAATTATATTCAAAAACCATTACCAAAACTAGCTTAAAACCGTGTATACTAGGCAGGTATATCACGAACCAAATTGCTTTGTGTTTATGTGATATACACGGTATACACAAGACATTGTATATGCCGTGTATACCGTGTATATCACGATATACTTTCACCCCCGCAGTCATAGGTGGGGTTGTCGTACGATGAGATTGTCCCTAAAATCTTCAAACAGAACCGAGGGAAGACCTTAGTAAAGATGTCAACAATTTGGTACCTAGAAGGGACATGTAAGACGCGTACTTGTCTAGAGCTACCTTTTCTCGAATGAAGTGGATATCCATCTTGATATGTTTAGTGCGCTGATGTTGAACATGATTACCAGAAAGATAGACAACACTAATATTATCACAATAAACCAAGGTAGCTTTCTGAATAGGACATTGAAGTTCTAGAAGAAGATTACATGACCAATAAAGTTCAGACAATCTTTAAACTAAATAAAAGACATAACTTCATAAATTACAGAAGCTTTAAACTAAATAAATTAATAACTTCATAAATACCGAATCAAATAAATGTATGTAGAAATATATTTTATATGTTAAGTTTAAAATATATAGCATTAGTTTTTTTTAACCTTGGGCCTTAGCCATGGGATGAATTTAGACGACTTGCCGCTCGCTGTTCTCTTTGCAATTGAATTAGCTAGTTGTAGATGAGTCAATGTTCAATTCGCCCAAAATTTACATAGGCTAAGATGAACGGATCAAGATGAGCTAAATGATGGGTCATAATCCAACTTGACTCACTATGATGTTACTTTATTTTGTATGATATTTGCTTTTTGCATATATTTATTTTTAAAATAAGATTATATTTTCAGAATTTTTTCATTTTTTATAAAAGCAAAAAAAAATATGAAATAAAAATTTGAGGATGAGGTGGTGGTGGAAGGGGTAGGTGTGGATAGGGGCGGCGGTAAGAAAAAAATTCATATTTTTATAAATTATTTATAAAAGTAAAAATATAAAATAGATATTTGAGAATGGGGTGGGGGTGAGGGGGGTAAGAATTTTTTTTATAAATTGTTTATAAAAGTAAAAATAATATGAAATAGAAATTTGAGGATGAGGTGGGGTTGGAGGGTGTAGGTGTGGGTAGGGCGGGGGGGGGGGGGATAAGAAAAAAAATCATATTTTTATAAATTATTTATACAAATAAAAAATAAAAAATTGAGAATGTGGTAGGAGGAGGTAGGTAAGAAATTTGAGGATGGGGTAGGGCATGAGGTGGAAGGGGTAGGGGGAGGAGGTAAGAATTTTTTTTATATTTTTAATAATTGTTTTATATAAGTAAAAATATATGAAATAGAAGACTTGAGTAAACAATAGAATAGTAAATTAGTTGCTTTGGGCTAATGTAATGAGTTGATTTGGGTTGTTCAAGATGAATGAGTTAAGTTGGGCTAGCCCAAACTTAGCTCATTTAATAGTATGTAAATGCCCAAACCCATTAAAATCTGAGTGGGTTGAGCGGGTCAATTGAATTTGGGTTCAATTTGTCACCCCTACTCTTTACCTTATTAAATAAAAGACCAATGTAAAGTCTCAAACTTCACTTGTACGTAGGGGTGTCAATACAACAACATACTCAATGAAATTTACACCGTGGGGTCTGGGGAGGGTAGAATGTACACAAACCTTATATTCATATTGGTAGGTAGAGCGATTGTTCCGAGACAGATAAAGAATTAAAACAGTATAAAATGAATTCGAACAAAAAAGAACAATAACTAACACAATCAAATAAGCTAAAGAAAATACACTAAACAAAACACAAACTGAATTAGGTACTTTGTTTTGGGAACTACAAAAAACATGGTAGCATTGATTTCCATGAAAAATATACTCTACTAATGTTGTACATAGATATTGGTGTCCTAATCTTTTTTCCAATTATCCTTTTTGAAAATCAGTTCAGCTACTCGTACGGACAACTGGTATCCTAATATTTGCCAACTAATTTTGGTACATGATGATTTCTGATTAAGCATGAGAATTGAGAATATAAAGAAAAACCAGATTAAGACATCAAAATTAAAAGGCAGTCGACAAGTTCAAACTTCAAGTCCTTATAAGTATCCGATTCTACCATTTAAAGGCAGGTACGGTAACAGTAACTATATATGGCCTACTTCTTAAGTGACAATATCCACACATTGTCTTCTCCAATGGAGATTCTTCTATGTGAACTCCCTTCAGCCACCTCGCTTCAACTCCAATAAGACCAATTTGCCATTTTCTTACTGACTTAATTAAATGATCGACCGAAAAAAATAATTCATTCATTATTTTTATTAATGAATGAGTGAGTATATAATATATATACAATTTATAATTTTCATAATATGAAAAATTCTATTTTTATTCTACTTTCAAAAGTCTATTCTAGTTGTATAAGAATTCTACAATTATGATAAGTGTACAATGCTAATTATATACAAAAACCATTACCAAAACTAGCTTAAAACCGTGTATACTAGGCAGGTATATCACGAACCAAATTACTTTGTGTTTATGTGATATACACGGTATACACAAGACATTGTATATGCCGTGTATACCGTGTATATCACGATATACTTTCACACCCCCGCAGTCATAGGTGGGGTTGTCGTACGATGAGATTGTCCCTAAAATCTTCAAACAGAACCGAGGGAAGACCTTATTAAAGATGTCAACAATTTGGTACCTAGAAGGGACATGTAAGACGCGTACTTGTCTAGAGCTACCTTTTCTCGAATGAAGTGGATATCCATCTTGATATGTTTAGTGCGCTGATGTTGAACATGATTACCAGAAAGATAGACAACACTAATATTATCACAATAAACCATGGTAGCTTTCTGAATAGGACATTGAAGTTCTAGAAGAAGATTACATGACCAATAAAGTTCGGACAATCTTATTGATGGTATGATTTTTTCGTTAGACTTTTCCATTTTGTGAGGAAGTATGAGGACAAGAGAAACAACAAACTATGCCATTAGTATCACAAAAGTTCTAAAACAACTCATTATCACATTCTTTGCATTATCACATTGAATATTTTTTATTTTCCGATCAAATTGAGTACGGATGAATGTTCTAAATTTTAAGAATGTGGAAAAAACTTGTGATTTTTTCTCTAACGGAAAAGACCATGAAAATTTAGAATAATCATCCAAAAATAGAACATTATAACGATGACCCACATCACTTAAAATAGGAGATATCCATAAATCGCTATGAATAATATCAAATGACATTAAAGTACGAGAAGTAGATGTTACAAATGATAATCTAACATATTTTCCTAAAGGACATGATTAAAAAATTGGAGTACTATGCGTACCCTTACAAGAAATAAAATTACTTTTATGCAAGGAAGAAACAATGGACGACCCAGGGTGACCCAAACGTGCATGCCACAAGGAAGAAACTAAAGTTGCAAATGTAGATGACAAGACTTAACTCGAGAGACTGTATACGGGCGTGATAGGATAAAGATCTCACATACTATCACATCGCATGATAGGTATCCCCGTCTTGAAATCCTTCACAGAAAATTCAAAAAGATCAAAATCAACAGAAACCCAATTATCAGTGGTGAATTTTCGGACAGACACCAAATTTTTAATTAAGTGAGGGGCATGAAGGACATTTTTCAATACAAGAGGTGGATGGAGGAGACAAAGTTGTATGACCGTAACCACAAATTGGAATTGAGTTGCCATTACCAATAATTATGCCACAATTGCTCAAATTGAAATAAGACGAGAGAGTACCTTGGTCGGATGTCATGTGAGAAGTGGCGACGGTGTCCATGTACCAATTCACGTATTGAGGATTCAATCCAAGTGTATGCATGTCGGCTTTAATATCTATAGGTGTCGGAATAGGATTGGGGGTCGTAGCATGGAAAACATGTAGGGGTCGAGGCCCAAGCAGGCCTCACTATCGCTTCAGGCCCGTAACCGTGGCCCACCGCCCGCGGACTGAAGGTGAAAAATAAGTCGTTGGGCTACTAGCCCAACCTCATCGCCAATGCCCATGGTCGAACCAGTTGGCATGCGGCCCATGGCTTGAACTAGTTGGCATGCGGCCCACTGCCATCATATTGGGGCCCACTGCCATTGTTTTGGCCTCCCACACCACTGTCGGAACTACCACGACTGCCATCACGATTTTTGCCATTATTTTCCAATTTTTCTTGCGTCCACCGTGAGCATGATTTTGGCCTGAATTATCAACAAAATGTTAGCGAATTTGCTTATTCCTTACGCAGTATGTGACGCTTCAAGTAATATAGTCTTGGTAAGACCAATATCGCCCTCGTGGATCGGTTTTCAATTACCAAACATTTATCCTAAGTTATCTATTTGACTATCGATATTTTGTTTTGGTTTTATCTATAAACTACTGAAGTAATTGCAGAAATTAACTAAAATACTTTATTTGAATCAGTTATGGTGGAAATAGGGTTTACAATCTCCTCGACTATCCACTCGCTTTAATCCTCAATGCAACAATAAATGTTCTTCTTCTATGTTAAGATAACAAGTTAACTAGACTGTTTTATATTACGGTTAAGATATATAAATGTTCAACCCCAGTGCAGAAATCTTCTATATTTCTATGATAGATTTTACCACATAGGAGAATTAAGAACAATAACCTATAAAGCTATTCGAGTATCGGGGTACTTTCGTCCACGATTTTAACTTATGTTTATTCAACTACAACATATCCAAATCTCCCCTCTCGGTTCTTGATTCGAAATCATATACGTGATGATAACTAGTGATCAATTAATGTCACGCCCCAAATTTTCCTAAGTCTTTACTTAGGGCGTGATGGCACCTGGACAATTATTTTCCACCAGGAGCACCATTTAATTCTCTTTATTTAGGAATTTAAATTTATATTCAAATACGGAGCTATTAATAAAAATAACAATAAAGAAATTTGTTTATGACTTTATTGAAAATATAACGCGAGCCCATGCTCGTGCAAATATTGTTTCTACATAGATGATCGGTGTATTTTATATACACCTTTTGAGTCAGTCTAGTTAGTCTTTTGTCCCGTTTTGTACATACAAAGTGTCGTATTAGGATAGATTTTCTTTCTTTTGAGTCAAAGTGGCTAAAAAAATAAAAAAAAGGATAAAAAAGGGGAAAAAAGAGAGGTACTAGAAATAAAACTGAGAAAGTGGCAAACGAGGCCGAATCTGCACTGGCACGCGCGCCTCGCAGCTGAAGCGGTCGCGCGCTTATTATTCGTAGAAGTTCGCAGAAGATTCAGCATGCGCGCCTCGTGAGACTGAATAGCCGCGGCGCTAAACATCCGGAAGCCACAGAGCCGCAGTGGCCGCGCGCCTCGCATACAGATATCGGCCGCGCGCCAAAACACCCGGTATTGCAGACTTTAGCCGCGCGCCGACAGCAGGGCCGCGCGCCGACGCTGAAAAATTAGGTCTTTTGACGGATTTTTGGGCCAGCCCGAAGGAAAAGAAGGAGACGCTTTAAACCTATAAAAGGAGAACCCTAGCGCTTTTCAAGTGGTTCCTTTCTTGCCAAACACAAGGTTTTCTTGCTCAGAGATCGAGACCCAAACATTAGTAATTTCTTTTCTTTTCTTTTCTTTAATTCAGTTTTGCATGATGAACTTTGAATTAGTTCTTGTCATATTCATGGCTAGGAACTAATTCTCTTATAGTGGCTTTCTATGTTGAATTCTTGAACCTTATGTTATAAAGTAATGCATGCTTATGGTTATTATTCTTATTGAGAGATCTATCCAATAATTGAGTTGAATTCTTGGTAGCTAATTGACAACTAGTTATCACTATATGATTTCTAATCGATTCGAAAGGAGGATTGTGAATATCTTGTAAGTTGGGTAGACGGTCTTGAATTGGGGATGAAAATACCTCAATTAGATTTGTAGCGTTGATGAGAGGCTTAACAACCCTAATTTTGCGCATTGTGCGACTGGCCAACTAGGTTTTTGTGCTTAATCCTCCTATAGAGTTACCCTTATCGAAAGTTAGGTAAGGAACAATACTGGGTCGAGTGTTTATATAACCTAACGGAGTATAAAACGATTTCGTAAACCCGCTTTCTCCAAAAGAAGAACACCATAAGTAATGCATTAGTAAGTAACATAAGCGGATAGTAAGGATACATAGAAGCCCTATTCTCATCACATCTGAATTAAATCTTTATAATTAATTAGCTTTTATAATTCTTAGTCATAAACAACCAATCACTCATTAATTCACCAAATAGATACTAGAAAATAGACAATTGGTACTTGAACCCTAATCCCAGAGGACGATATTCGGTCTTATCTAAGACTATACTACTTGATACGATAACGTGCACTTGCGTTTAAAGTGTGTGCATATTACGCGCATCAATAGACATACTGACAAATATTATTCTAAGTTGGAAGGAAGACCATTCCACACGGGCATTTCCCGAGACATTGGAACTGACATTCTGAACCTGACGAGTACCAAGCCCGAAACAATGGACTTGGTATGACAAAAGGTCATGGACGATCGCTAGCCTCGTGTGGAGCCTTTCCTCTATCACGCTTTCAAACATGTTAAATAAAGAGTCACCTACCATCCAATGAGTGAGAACCTTACCCTGCAATTCAAAGTAACACCACAATATTCCAAGCGCAATCACATTATAACGTAATAAGCATATTGCAAAAACATATCAGGTTACAACATTTTTAAATATGCAACAACTCCTCATAGGAAATTCTCGCTTAACTAACACTTCATTTTATCTCGTATTATATGTTAAGACATTCCTCGCATTTCCACATGTTTATTACATTTATATATTTGTGAACGTGTATTCACTTTTCATATTTATATATAGATGAACATGTATTCATCTTTCATATTTGTTGCGGCGTGCAACCCGATCCATTATATTTACATATTTGTGAACACGTATTCACTTTACGCTTTGTTGCGTGCGCAACCCGATCCATTATGTTTACGTGATTTGTGAACGCGTATTCACTTTACGCTTTGTTGCGCGTGCAACCCGATCCATTATATTTACGTATTTGTGAACACATATTCACTTTACGCTTTGTTGCGCGCGCAACCCGATCCATTATGTTTACGTATTTGTGAACGCGTATTCACTTTACGCTTTGTTGCGCGCAACCCGATCCATTATATTTACGTATTTGTGAACACATATTCACTTTACGTTTTGTTGCGGCGTGCAACCCGATCCATTATGTTTACGTATTTGTGAACGCGTATTCACTTTACGTTTTGTTGCGGCATGCAACCCGATCCATTATATATTTATATATTTATGTGAACACGTATTCACTTTTCATATTTTTCAGAAGATCGAATAAATACTATTCTCTTTTCTAACATTCTGTCATTCATACTTGTAACGATTATAACATTTTAACCATAACTCCAACTAAGGTGTTTCTCAAGCGGAAACTAAGGTAAGACGGGGATATTTCACTGTACCAAATTTCATTTAAAACTACTTTGGGTAACTAACACAAATATATCCTCAAAACAGCCACATGAAATTTGTTTCGGCAGAATTTTTATTAAACAACACCCAATCTTAGAATAGTCATAACTCCTAATCTGTAAACCCGTTCAAGCCCCATAAAATCTCAAAACGACGAGAACAGAGAGATACACGTCTCCATGTGAACCATCCTTTCATATTCCGTACCATTTGGTACAGTTTTACACTTTTATTCGCTGCCCTTCCTGGATCTCGATAGATCCGAGGCAGAAACTTTAAACAGCGATAACTCTCAATACGTAAGTCGGATAGACCCCTGTAAGGTCTCAAAATGTCCACAACAAAGATATCTAGAACTTTAATTTAGCAACAATTTTCATATTCCCCACAGATTAGTACAGTTTTACGTTTCAACGTCCTGCCCTTCTGGATTCCGACGAATCCGAGGCAGCAACTTCAAACTACAATAAATCTCAACTCGTAAGTCCGTTTTAATAACTATTTATCTATATCTGTCCATAACAGAGAGATTTACAACCATGTAAATTTTCATATAATTCTAATAAGTAAAACTCAATAAAAACAATTCGTAATTATGCCTTTCCGAATTTCGGCCAAATCTAAGGCAGGAACTTTGAACTATGATAACTTTCAAACCGTATGTCCATTTTACCTCATTTTTGGTTCTATATGATCATATTAGAGAGGTGTACCACTCTTCCGAATTTCATCAAATTCTAACAATTATAACTCAGTGAGAACAGTTCGTAAAGTTCATGACGCAACTAGTTATCTAAACAATCAAAAGTTCAGTATTTCTTTTCAACACTCAATTCTTATTCTAACATGTATTGAACTAAAAATAAAGGATGTTACCAAGAATTTCTGAGTGAGAAAACTCACATTGTAAGCGTAAAAATGATTGTTGTTCGGTTGCAAAACATGACCCTTGCTCCCTAGTATTTTATTATTATTCTTCTTGCCCTCTTGAAAACTTTCAGATTTGTTTTCTTCTTGTTCACTTATTTTTTTTTCTGATTTTTTATTTTTTGTGCTAGTCCTTTGTTTGTGCCAAGTATAATGTATAAGTAAAGGTGTTTGTAGGAGGTGGAAGGACAAGGGATTGAAGGAAAATTAAAGAGGGTTTATTAATTCTCCATTCATTTTCCCTAGTAGAAACATTTACATATATGAGTGGTTAAAGGCTGATTGATTTCCCAGCAAAAACATTATGTCACTTATTTATTCGTTAATCACTTAGCCAACCTTTGGTTAATACAAATAAACTGTAGAATTTGTAAAGTTCATCAAGTAATTAAAGGTAGGCTAATTTAACACAATAAAAAAAAATATGTGAAAGAGAATCCCATAGAACATAATTTTATAAGAAAGCTTTTATTATGGACGTTTTTTTTTTTAGGCATAATAGTTATTAGAGGATATGCATAAGTCCAAGTATTAATCATCACTAAGAGATGTAGTATATTTCCACCACCCTTGTATATATATATATTTTTTAGTAGGGATATAGTATATATATATATATATGAATTTTTCTGGATTTTACAATTAATTATCAAACAATCAAACCAAATATTGAATAAATCTTAACTATATGAAGAAGAAACGAAAATACTGCATTAATTCATAAAGACGAGGTTCAAGCGATTCGAAAAAAAAACCCTAATTAAAAGTTTAGCTCCTAGCCATAGACATGCTAAGAACCAAATTAAGCAAAGAAAAGAAAATACTTTGGAACAAGTCTTCAATCTTGTAGCCTCCAAGAAAACTATGTTGTGTTGTGAAGAAAGGTTTGAGTAACTCCTAAAAAAATCAGCCCAAAGGGCTTTTTATATTCTCCAAAAACGTGTACCCTGGACCTCCTTGTCCTTGGCCAATTCCCATTCGGATCGACGGTTTCCGCGTTCGCTGATCAGCCATAGGCCAGAATTCACTGTAGCCTCTCAGATCTTTGGGCACTACGACCCTGCTTCTGCTTTTGTCCGGACTGCCAACTTTCGTCAATTTTGGCTCGGGAACCTCCTTTTCTGCCCACTTATTGCTCTTTTTCACCACTTTACCTTTTTAAACCGTTGTGACTCAAAAAAAAAACTATCCTACACAACACATATTTGAACAAAAATAGGCAAAATACTAACTAAAAATGACTCTAAAAGTGCATATAAAATATGCCTAACACAAAACCTTTAAAATTATCGGATGAAGTCATCATGACAATGAGACTAGCGTCGGTAGCCGCCTTTTTGGCCAAACCGACCTCTTCTAACGTGAGCATCGAACGGGCTTGATAAAAGTGTGGAAGTGGATTATTTTGACGGAAGAGAGTCCCCATGCCATTATAGGCCTTAGATAGACCTGCAACCATTTGTAGAACAAGACGATTATTGGTAACAGACGCTCCAACATTATGGTGTTGGTCCGCCAATTCCTTGAGCCGTTTACAATAAGCTGAAACATTTGGAAAATCATCCATGTTGACTTGGAAAAATTCATGCTCAAGGGTGACAACGTGGAATGTTGGTTGTCCTGGAATATATCACACAATCTATTCCAAGTAGCCACAGCCGTAGTGTCTGGTTCAATGATCGTCTGTAAAAGGCCGGTAGAAATAATGGAGTAAATCCACTGAAGTACGGTAGCATCAAGAGTGATCCATAACCGAGGATCCTCCGCAGGGGGAGAAATATCTGGAGGAATTATGTGATGGAGGACTTGATGTGAGATAGCGTGAATTTTAAACATTTCTGCCCACGTCGCATATTGGAAGTTTTCCATCTCAAGAACAATAGGGATGTTGTTCTTGATTTTAGAAACAGTAAGGGCATGAGGAAACAGACTCTTTGATGCCGAACGAAATACCAAAGGGTGATTGAAGGATTTGGAATAAAATTTGAGAAGAGAGGAGGTAGAAACTGTCTCGGAAATCGAGGAAGGGCTCGGAATTTCGACTTAGCTGAGAGAAGCGGAAGTTTTTGGAGAATGAGGTATGTGAGAGCTAAACTTCTGATACCATGAAAGAAATAATCCCTTGATTATTTTCATTAATGAATGAGTATATATACAATTTACAATTTCTATAATAAGGAAAATTCAATTTCTATTCTACTCCAAAAATCCTATTCTATTTGTAAAACAATTCTACATTTATGGTAAGTGTACAATGCTAATTATATACAAAAACATATTGCCAAAACTAGCTTAAAATTGTGTATAAGCAGGTATATCACGGACCAAATTGCTTTGTGTTTCCGTGATATACACGATATACACAAGGCATTGTATATGCCGTGTATATCACGGTATACTTTCATCGATCAATGGTGGCGGACCCATAATTTTCTTTAAGTCAGTTCAAATAAATATTGAACTTACAATGGCAGTCGACCATTATGGATTATAATATTTTTGTATATTAATGTAATACCCCTGAAAATATCGTATTTGAGGTGTCATTATTTGTAAAAATAAATACTAGTAACAACCACGAATTTTATCAAAATTTACTTGTCAAAAACATTTCGTACAAACTTTTCATAGGAAATTCCAAACATCAACAGGAGTTTTCGTTGAAAATTCTTTAGCAGTAAATTAAATACTAGTTAGATAAGCTAAACAACATTATTTTGTACTATATAAATCACATATATACACTACATGCATACACTCGCATACCAAAATTCTAACTATCTATTAATCAGACTTAAAAAAATTCGTCAATTCAAATTTTAATGTTTTGCTCTTACAATTATATAATAACAAAAACAATATAGAAATTTTGAAAGACCATAAAAATAAACAAAAAACTTACTAAAACAATAAAACAATAAATAAAAATAAACTAACCTAACCTTCACGTGTATCAAATAAGAAGAAAAAAGACATAACTTCATAAATTACAGAAGCTTTAAACTAAATAAATTAATAAATAGTATTATCTAGGGGTGGCAATATTTTCTAAAAACCGATTGAACCGACAGAACGAACAAATCGTACCAAATTGAATTTTAGATTTTTAAAAATAAAACCAAAGACGTTGGTATGAATATATAATTGTACCAAAAATTAGGGTAGACTTTTTATTTTATAAAAAAAATCGAAAAATATACCGAATCGAATAAATGTATGTAGAAATATATTTTATATGTTAAGTTTAAAATATATAGCATTAGTTTTTTTTAACCTTGGGCCTTAGCCATGGGATGAATTTAGACGACTCAATTAAAATCTAAACGGCTAAACCTATTTTACATCTATGCTCTTTATTAGGGGTGACAGATGAGTCGTTTGGGCTGAAGTTGGGCGAGTCAAGATGGACTGAAGTTGTAGATGAGTCAATGTCCAACCCGCCCAAAACTTACATGGCTAAGATGGACGGGTCAAGATGGACTAAATGATGAGTTATAACTCAACTTGACCCACTATGTTGTTATTTTATTTTGTATGATATTTGATTTTTTCATATATTTATTTTTAAAATAAGATTATATTTTCAGAATTTTTTCATTTTTTATAAAAGCAAAAAAAATATGAAATAAAAATTTGAGGATGAGGTGGTAGTGGAAGGGGTAGGTGTGGATAGGGGCGGCGGTAAGAAAAAAATTCATATTTTTATAAATTATTTATAAAAGTAAAAATATAAAATAGATATTTGAGAATGGGGTGGGGGTGAGGGGGGTAAGATTTTTTTTATAAATTGTTTAAAAAAGTAAAAAAAATATGAAATAGAAATTTGAGGATGGGTGTGGATTGGAGGGTAGGTGTGGGTAGGGCGGGGAGGTAAGAAAGTTCCTATTTTTTATAAAAATAAAAAATAAAAATTTGAGAATGTGGTAGGAGGGGGTAGGTAAGAAATTTGAGGATGGGGTAGGGCATGAGGTGGAGGGGGTAGCCGGGTAGGGGGAGGAGGTAAGAAAAAGGTTTATATTTTTAATAATTATTTTATATAAGTAAAAATATATGAAATAAAAGACTTGGGTAAACAATAGAATAGTAAATTAGTTACTTTGGGCTAATGTAATGAGTTGATTTAAGTTGTTCAAGATGAATGAGTTAAGTTGGACTAGCCCAAACTTAGCCCATTTAATAGTATGTCAATGCCCAAACCCATTAAAATCTGGATGGATTGGGCGGGTCAATTGAATTTGAGTCCAATTTATCACCCCTACGGCCCTACTCTTTACCTTATTAAATAAAAGACCAATGTAAAGTCTCAAACTTCACTTGTACGTAGGGGTGTCAATACAACAACATACTCAATAAAATTTACACTGTGGGGTCTGGAGAGGGTAAAATGTACACAAACCTTATATTCAGCTTGGTAGGTAGATCGGTTGTTTCCGGGAGACACTCGGCTCAAGACAAAGCCTAATTACAAGCAAGATAATCAAAATAAAGTACAAGTAAATGAAAAGTAATGAGTAAAGCAAGAGAAACAATCAGATAAAAAATTAAAACAGTATAAAATGCATTCGAACAAAAAAGAACAATAACTAACACAAATAAATAAGCTAAACAAAATAAACTAAACAAAACACAAGCTGAATTAGGTACTTTGTTTTGGGAACTACAAAAAACATGGTAGCATTGATTTCCATGAAAAATATATACTTACTAATGTTGTACATAAGTACTGGTGTCCTAATCTTTGCCAACTAATGTTGGTACATGATGATTTCTGATTAAGCATGAGAATTGAGAATATAAAGAAAAACCAGATTAAGACATCAAAATTAAAAGGCAGTCGACAAGTTCAAACTTCAAGTCCTTATAAGTATCTGATTCTACCATTTAAAGGCAGGTACGGTAACAGTAACTATATATGGCCTACTTCTTAAGTGACAATATCCACACATTGTCTTCTCCAATGGAGATTCTTCTATGTGAACTCCCTTCAGCCACCTCGCTTCAACTCCAATAACACCAATTTGCCATTTTCTTACTGACTTAATTAAATGATCGACCGAAAAAAATAATCCATTCATTATTTTTATTAATGTGAGTGAGTATATAATATATATACAATTTTTAATTTTTATAATCTGAAAAATTATATTCTTATTCTACTCCCAAAAGTCTATTCTATTTGTATAAGAATTCTACAATTATGGTAAGTGTACAATGCTAATTATATACAAAAATCTATTACCAAAACTAGCTTAAAACCGTGTATACTAGGTAGGTATATCACGAACCAAATTGCTTTGTGTTTCTGTGATATACACGGTATACACAAGGCATTGTATATGTAGAGTGTAGATTGAAAGGAGGTGAATTCATAAAACATGTGCTGTGTGTGCCTAGTTTTCAATTTAATTTGCTTTCAGTGTCAAAATTGACTAAGGAATTGAACTGTAGTGCAAGGTTCTTTCCTGACTTCTTTGTGCTGCAGGATCTCCTCACTGGGAAGGTGAAGGAGATTGGTAGGGAAGTTGATGGTCTATATGTGCTGGATTCTACAAGGAAGCAGGACAGATGGTTAGCAGCTCAATCACACATGTCAAAGTATAGTACAGCAGGAGACTTGAAGGCTGCTCTATGGCATAAAAGGCTAGGACATGCACCAATGAGTGTTCTTAGGAAAATAAATACATTCAGACATAATTCTGATTTTACAATTCACCACTGTGATATATGTCCCATGGCTAGACAAACTAGATTACCTTTTCCCACTAGTCAAAGTGTAACTACTTCTCCATTTGATTTGTTACACCTTGATGTTTGGGGACCATATAAGATTGCTACTTACAATGGTATGAATTTTTTTCTCACTGTGGTTGATGATTTCAGTCGATGGACATGGGTATTTCTTTTACATATTAAATCAGATGTGGCTACTATGATTAAGGAACTATGCATTATGATTAAAACTCAGTTTGGTGGCAAGGTTAAGTGCATTAGATCAGACAATGGTTCAGAGTTCATCAATAGTTCATGTAGAGATTTGTTTGCACACTTAGGAATAATCCATCAGACATCCTGCCCCTATAGCCCACAACAAAATGGTACAGTTGAAAGAAGACATAGATATATACTAGAACTTGCTAGAGCCATCAAGTTCCAGGGTTGTCTACCATCCAGTTTTTGGGGAGATTGCATAGAAGCGGTGGTATGTTCGAATAGACTACCTTACGTAGTCTTTGAAACATTTCTCCTTATGAAAAGTTACGCGAAGGCACCTGCTCGCCTCATTTGAGAATCATCGATGTCTACGCTATGCTACTAATCTAGTCAAGCTTGATAAGTTTGACACGAGGCCATTAAAGCGATCGCTTGGATACTCATCCGCATGGCGGTTACAAACTATTAAATTTGTCTACTAATGCTCTGTTTATAAGCAGGGATGTGACATTCTATGAGGAAATTTTTCCTTTTCAGCAGCAGAAGAATCAAGCACAGCAAGGAGTTCTGTCAGATGATGATGATATATTCCAACATATTCCCACATCTGGTGAAGTAGATACTACACCTGATGCAACTGCCTACCAGTCTCAGGAAGCCTACCAGTCTCAGGAAGCTTTGGGAGATGCAGAGGGACATCGTGAGGAGTCGATCTTCCTCCACAAAGACGCATGCATGAAGACATCACCCCGATTCGTGAGCCACCATCGAGAAGGTCCGCTGGACCTGAAAACAACTCCGCTGGATGAAGGACTTCATCCAAACTTCAAACAGAGGGGACACAGAAAGTAGCCAAGACTGCCTGTATCCTATGGCCAATCACCTAAGCTATGCTGGATTACAGGCAAGTTATCAGAGTTACATTGCAAAAATTGAGGCTGAGCAAGAACCATCTTCATATTCTGAGGCTGTGAAAGACAATAGATGGGTAGAAGCCATGAACCTTGAGATGCAAGCTTTGGAAAACAACAATACCTGGGAGGTCATAGATCTTCCTAGAGACAAGAAAGCCATTGGATGTAAATGAGTTTACAAGATCAAGTATAAAGCGAATGGTGAAGTTGAAAGGTTTAAGGCAAGGCTAGTGGCAAAAGGCTACAACCAAAATGAGGGAATTGATTATCAAGAAACTTTCTCTCCGGTGGCAAAGTTGGTTACTGTGAGGGCAGTGGTGTCAGTAGCAGCTTCAAATCAGTGGAATGTCTATCAAATGGATGTCTATAATGCATTTTTACAAGGTGAACTTGTAGAAGAGGTATACATGAACATGCCTCAAGGTTTTGCCAACAAGCAAGGGAAGGTGTGCAAGTTGATTAAGTCACTTTATGGGCTGAAACAAGCTTCTCGGCAGTGGAACATCAAATTGACCACTGCTTTGCAAGGCTCGGGGTTTGTTCAAAGCCAACTTGACCATTCCCTACTCACTAAGAAGAATGGAACTAAAATAGTAGTGGTGCTCATTTATGTGGATGATCTACTCATTACGGGGAATGATGAGAATCTCATTCAGGAAACAAAGCTGCATCTGCAACAGACCTTCAAAATCAAAGACTTGGGGATTCTGAGGTATTTTCTTGGTTTTGAGTTTGCTAGGAATAACAGTGGCATAGTGATGCATCAGAGGAAGTACGCAATGGAATTAATCTCTGATCTTGGCCTTTCTGCTGGGAAACCTGCCAAGTCCCCTGTGGAGCTCAACACCAAGCTTACTTCTGTGGCATACGACCAGCATATAGGCACAAATTCTGCAACAACCAAGGATCCACTGCTAGAGGATCCATCAAGTTATCAAAGACTTATTGGCAGGTTGCTATACTTGACAAACACCAGACCAGATATCTCGTTTGTTGTACAAAGTTTGAGCCAGTTTCTCCAATGCCCAAAGGCTTCCCATCTTCGAGCTGCACATCGGGTGGTTCGATATTTAAAACAAGCTCCAGGTTTGGGTCTCTTTATGCCTGTTGGTGTCACTGATCATCTCACCACTTACTGCGATGCTGATTGGGCTTCCTGCCTCCTTACGAGAAGATCCATCACTGGGTATCTGGTCTTCTTTGGGTCTTCTCTCATTTCATGGAAATCGAAGAAAGCACCATCGTGGTCTCGCAGACTCTGGAGGTGAATATCGAAGCCTTGCGGTGCAGCCGCAGAGGTCGTGGCTTATCGGGTCTCTTTGCTACATCGCTTCATCTCTGTCCACCTTCCAGTTCCTATACACAGTGATAGCAAATCCTCACTGCAGATTGCTGCCAATCCCGTCTTCCACGAGAGGACAAAATACATCGATATTGATTGCCATTTTATTCGGGAGAAGCTGCAGCAGGGGCTGATCAGTCCACTTTATATACAGACTGCTGAGCAGCCTGCCGACATCCTTACGAAGGGCTTGACGGTTGGACAACACGATTATCTATTGTCCAAGCTAGGACTAAAGAATCTCTTCTTAGTTCCTAGCTTGAGGGGGCGTGTTGAAGATATAGATGATATACACTAGTTATATAGATGATATACACCAGTTATACAACATTCATATTCATTAGTGATGTACTTTTCGTTTATAGCACTGTTCTGTTGGTTGGTTAGTTATAGGTAATTGGCCATATTTGTAATAAGGGTATATAGTGCAAGATTTGCACTATATATACATTGTGGTTACAATATCAATTCATTAAGAAAAGCTCCCACAAAAACCGTTGCCTTCCTCTCGTCTCTCTCGTCTTCTTCATCTTCACATTCACTGTAGCTCCTTCATCCATGGAGATTTTTTACAGTGAGGTGTCACAAGACCTTAGTAAAGATGTCAGCAATTTGGTACCTAGAAGGGACATGTAAGACGCGTACTTGTCTAGAACTGCCTTTTCTCGAACGAAGTGGATATCCATCTTGATATGTTTAGTGCGCTTATGTTGAACATGATTACCAGAAAGATAGACAACACTAATATTATCACAATAAACCAAAGTAACTTTCTGAATAGGACAATGAAGCTCTATAAGAAGATTACATGACCAACATGATTCAGAAGTCACATTGGCTACTCCACGATACTCGACATCTGCACTGGAGCGTGATAATGTAGACCGGCGCTTTGCAGACCATGAGACCAAGTTATCACCAAGAAACATGCAATAACCAGACGTGGAACGTTTGGTATCTGGACAACTGATGCGCGGTAAGATGCACACACTTTAAACGCAAGTGCACGTTATCGTATCAAGTAGTATAGTCTTAGATAAGACCGAATATCGTCCTCTAGGATTAGGGTTCAAGTACCAGTTATCTATTTTCTAGTATCTATTTGGCGAATTAATGATTGATTGTTTGGTTTATAACTAAGAGTTATGAAAGCTATTTAAATATAAAGAATTACTTCAGATGTGATGAGAATAGGGCTTCTATGTATCCTTACTATCCGCTTATGCTACTTACTAATGCATTAACTTATGGTATTCTTCCTTTGGAGAAAGCAGGTTTACGAAATCGTTTTATACTCCCGTTAGGGTTATATAAACACTCAACCCCAGTATCGTTCCTTACCTGCCTTTCGGTGATAAGGGTAACTCTATAGGAGGATTAAGAACAAAAACCTAGTTGACTGTCACGCACAATGCACAAAATTAGGGTTGTTAAGCCTCTCATCAACGCTACAAATCTAATTGAGGTATTTTCATCCCCAATTCAAGACTGTCTACCCAACTTACAGCATATTCACAATCCCCTTTTCGTAACTGATTAGAAATCATATAGTGATAACTAGTTGTCAATTAGCTACCAAGAATTCAACTCAATTATTGGATAGATCTCTCAATAAGAATAATAACCATAAGCGTCATTAATTTATAACATAAGGTTCAAGAAATTCAACATAGAAAGCCTATAAGAGAATTAGTTCCTAGCCATGAATATGACAAGAACTAATTCCATGTTCATCATACAAAACCGAATTAAAGTAAAGAAAGGAAAAGAAATTACTAAAATAAATGGTATCCAATCTCCAAGCTAGAATCTTGAGTTGTGCGAAAGGAACCCCAAAACCGCCAGGGTTCTCCTTATATAAGTTTAAAACGCTCCTTCTTTTCCCGCAGTTCGCCCAAAAATCGTCAAAAGACCTAATTTTACGCTGGCGCGCACCGCAGATAGGTGTCACGGCCCGTAATCGACCGACCGAACCGAATGGGCCTAACCTAATCAGAAATTTTTCGACCGAGGACCGACCGAATATTCGGTCGGTCTGACCGGAAATTCCGGTCCGGTCGCTTTGGACCTATTGGACTGCTTTTTAAATGCAATTTTTAATTCTAATATGTTATATTACTAATTTTACATTATCAATGCTTCTTTACCAAACTAATTTTACTATTTTACATAATTACATTATCTATGCTTCTTTACAAAACTAGTTTTACTAATTTACATTATCATTGCAAATAAATGAATTAAAAGATCAAAATTACATTAGTGTTGGCTTGTATAGCCTGATTTTCTGATCTTAATTCTTGCATAGTTGCATGGACTTAAGGACACTTCTAGACAAGTGCAGTGTGCAGGCCTGCAGGGTGTAGCAACCAGTGAGGCGAAGGGCGAACTGCGGCGGCGGCCGGCCGATCGGTGTGCGAGCTGCGGTGCGGCCAAAGGCGAAGCGGCGGCGTGAGCTTGCGGCGGCAAGCGAACCAGCCCGGCCAGCGGCAACGGAAAACAGCGATCCAAAGAAGAATCAACGGCAAAGCGGCAAAGAAGCGATCGGCGGCCGGCCAAGTCAGCAAAGAAGGCAACGATCCGTAAAGAAAGTCAAAGAGCGCCAAGTAAAGAAAGCTGGAAGAAGCGGCAAAGAGCAAAGAAGGCAAGTAGCAGCGAACCAGCGGCGAAAGCGGCAAAGCGATCAGCGGCCGAGCCCGAGCCAAGATCAGAAATCGGCGCCAAAGAAGAACTAAAGAAGGTCAACAGAGTGCAAATTTGCAGCGAGAACTAAAGAAACAACAACAAGCGTGAGGCGAAAGCGGCCAAAGAAAGCGGCGAGCAAGGCAAAGCGATCCCAATATCGCTTTCTTTCTCAAAAGATAATTGATTGTTTTCTTTTACCTTATCTTTATTTGCAGAACACCAAGACATTTTTCGAATGATTTTAACATTTTTGCACCATTAACATTTGAATCAACAAAAAAGTTTTATCACGTAACTTACATTCACTCGTAGTTTCCCATCCTCGATGTAATAGTCCCAATAAGCGGCTTTCCTCTTAGTTTTTGTTCTAAACTGATATAATCTTCCCTCTTTTAACTTCTTATCCGGAGGTAAGGACTTGCGCAATTGCTCAATCTCCGCTTCCGATAGTGTTTGTATAGTTTCCGAAGAATAGCTAGATTCCCTTTTGGATTGAGAGCTTTCCATCTACAATAAACATGAACAATATATGTGAATTATGACCATGGACCCAATTATTTGAAGAATTCAGATCAACAAGTTCCCCAGAATTGAATAAGCCTACTTCAAGAAAAGAAAACATTTAAAATAAAGAAATTTACTGAAATGCATAAAAAGTAATAACCCAAAAGTAAGCAACTGGAGTACCTTTTACTACTAGCAAGGCTGCAAGACATTAGACTATTTTGAAGTATCACTGATACTAAATTTGCAATATCAAAAGAAAGCAACCAATCTTTTCCTTTTTATTTCGGGGACAGGGTCAATTGACATGCCACATGAATATTGATCTTGCTTATTAGTGCACACACTCTTACAACTTCAATATATTAATTTGGATCACCCCATTACTATGTGATGTGAGGATCAAATTATCCATTTCAATAGCCAAATAGACACTGCATTCAGATTCGACAAAGAATACATCAAAGAAGCAACTTCAACTGTGACTCCCTAAGTCATTGGTTAAATAGAAACCATATATTCATAGAAATTAACTCTTGCAAGTTTGTTTACTAAAAGATTTAATGTAGTGATAAAATAAGTTAATGTGGTAACTTCAATGCTAACTCTTCTTCCTTGTTGAGGGTCTAATTAGTCTTGTTGTATAACTGTATTAATGAGTTGAAGTCCAGAATAAATGCTTGAACCAAGCTGCAAACAGTGACTATTACATATTCAGAATTTCAGATTCGACAAAAATACACTGTATTCGGATTCGACGAAAATACACTGCATTCATATTCGACAAAGGATTAGAGCTTTCTATTACTGTCAATCTGTCATATACATACTGAGCCACAAGTTTCAGAATTTCATATTCAGAATTTCAGATTCGACATACCAACAATGACTAACTGACTATTACAAAAATAAATATCAAATCACACAAAATAGAGTAAAATAATTAAGCTTCTTACATTACAAGAATAAGAGTCCGTTGTGGCGGGACAACAGTCACCGGAGTTCTTAAAATCGACTGGCGAGTGGTGACGCAGAGGAAGAAGTCGGGTGGCGATCGGCGGTGAGTGACACAGCAGGGCAGGGTATGGTCGACGGGCGAGATGGGATGTCAAGATGTGCAGGGGACTAGGGGAGGGTGTGGAGGATTAGTGGCAGACTGGCGGTAAATGGTAATAGAGGAAATCGCGATGTGAACTGTGAACTGTGTGAAGAAGAGAAGAGTAAGACAGACAGACAGTGAAGAAAGAAATGAGGAAATAGGGTTAAGGGCAACCAGTTAAGGGATTTGTGAATAAAATCGGCGGCTTAAGGCGCTTTGGTCAAATAACATTAATGAAATAACTTTGGGTCAAGGAGAATTATTAAAAAATTTAAAAATATTGGGCTGGATTCCGGTCCATTCAGGTCCGGACCGGAAAATTCCGGGTTTGGATCGACGACCGAAACCGAATCCTTCATTTTGAAGCGAGGACCGGGCCGAATCTGTGTCCGGTCCGCTCGTCCGATCGGCCCGGCCCTATTTTGTACACTCTACTGCAGGCGGCGCGGCGGAAGTTCGCTCTGCGGTTGTTTTGGCGCCGCGCTCGATATTCGATGTGCGGCGCGCGGCTTCAATTCGTAGCATCTCGGATGTTGGGCGCGCGCCGCCTAACTGTTCGGCGGCCGCGCGCTGGTCTTCGCAGCCTTCTGAATAGTGGCGCCGCGCCTGCTGTGCAGGAGGCCGCATGGCTGGTCGATTTCAGCCTCGTTCGCCATTTTCTCTGTTTTCAGCTCTGACACCTCCTCTTTTGCCCTCTTTTCGCTCCTTTTCCGCCATTTGGCCATTTTAACCACTTTGACTCAATAGAAAGAAAAACTATCCTAATACAACACTTATATGTGCAAAACGGGACAAAAGACTAACTAAAACTGACTCAAAAGGTGTATATAAAATACACCGATCAACAACCACCCCAATAGCATATGTATACGAGACAAGTGTAACATCAATGATGGATATAAATGTAAGACATAGTCAAGTGTTCGTATCAAATAATGTGTTAGGGTAGCTTTTTTGTTTTATAAAAAAATCGAAAAAATATCGAACCGAATAAATATATATGTAGAAATATATTTTATAGGTTAAGTTTAAAATATATAGCATTAGTTTTTTAACCTTGGACCTTAGCCTTGGGATGAATTTAGACGACTCAATTAAAATCTAAACGGATAAACCTACTGAACATCTCTACTCTTTACCTTATTAAACAAAAGACCAAAGTCAAGTCTCAAACTTCACTTGTACTTAAGGGGGTGTCAGTGGTTTTTTTTTTAAAACGATTGAACCGGCCAAATTGTATCGTATCAAACCGATTTTATGTTCTTTTTAATGAAATCGAAGGTTTTAATGTAAATCTATAACCGTACCGAATAATTAGGGTATGTTTTTTATATTTAAAAATATCTAAAATATACCGAACCGAATAATTATATATGTAGAAAATATATTTTATATATCAAAATTTATAATACATAGCATTAGGTATTTTAACCTTGAACCCTGATTAACACCTAAACTGCCCTATTAAAATTAAATACATCTTGCAAATTCCTTAACTAAAAATTTAATACAATTATTCTTTTTCCATTGCCACTGGAACTCTATATGACAATTAGTTCATATTGTTCTAGTTTTCAATATTTTTTATGATAAAAATATTCTTTAAACACCAATTATCACGTCTTGGCACAATCGTTGGCTTTGCTGTCTTGCTACCTGTAAATGCACTCCAATTTTATTAATTTGTATTGTTCTAGTTTTTTTTTAAAAAATTATAGCCAAAATATTCTTTTAGAAATAACAAATATAAGTATTTATTTTATGGTATAGTGTGTTTCTTATAAGTTTGTTTCTTCCATCACTTTTTAATTCTTAACTTCTATTTTTTGTATCGCATTAAGTAATTTTTTAATAAAATATCAAAAATTAACTGAACCGTACCGATACCGAAGAAAAACCGATATGATTTTAGGAAGTTTAATTTTGGTTATATATAGTAGAGTAACCGAAAAAATAATATAATTTTTTACAAAAAAACAGATTGAACCGAACCATTGATACCTAGTATTATCTACAAACAATAAATAATATAAACCTAAATTACAGCGACAAAAACGACGGCTTTTGAAAGCTTGTATGCAGAATTAGAGGATAAATGCGGAGATAAGACCTTATATAGGTAGTTGTGAATGACATGAATTAGGGTAGAAGGCTAGTGGGTTGTTGAGCGTTGTCTGACTTATTCTTTCATACTGGTTGTCGTAGTATTACTCTTGTAGCTTTTTGTCCTTCTTTTTATACTTGATATATGTTGTTCTTATACTTTGATTATCGTATTCATTTGTGTTTTTTCTCCATACTGTTTTATTCTGCTTTTTGTAATACTTCATCCGTCTCAATTTATGTGATATAGTTTGACTCGGCACGAAATTTAAGAAATAAAGGAAAACTTTTGAATGTTGTCGTCTAAAAAAGTCAAATATATTTGTATGGTTTTGAATCATCTTGTTAAACGTGAAAGGTAAATGTTAAAGTTAAATTATTGTAAAATAAGAAAATTCATCATTCTTTTTAGGACAGATCAAAAGGAAAAAAATGTATCACATAAATTGGGACAGATGGAGTATATTTTTTCATGAATTTTTATATTGTTTTGGGCTGCATGTGCCGAGGGTCTATCGAAAACAATCTCTCTGCCTCCTAAGATAGAGGTAAAACATGCGTACACTCTACCCTCCTCAGACCCCATTTTGTGTGATTTCACTGAATATGTTATTATTGTTGTTGTTGTTAGTGACTTAATTAGTGATAATAGTGCAATATTCTTAAAATCTAGAACAGCTAGCGCGTGTTAAAAAAATTCAATATCCTAATCACTAAACTCACTGGTGGCAGAACTTGGTCATCTGCGACCGAAGTTATTATTGCCCATTCATTCTTGTTCTTTATGAGTATGGTTGCCGAATCTTGAACATATCCATTATATAGTGAGTAGTTGAAGTCATTGGAGGAATTTTTAAAAATGTACATTCCGCATTGTGGCAATTTAACAATTTGTTAGCGGGTTCTCGATAGCAGTGTTTTCAAAGATGTTTTCGGGGAGAGTTTCGGGTGAGTCTCGCGGCGGGGCGTATCAAAAACGCTTCGGGCGCAAATGAAAGGGGTAGATTCATAGGGCGTACGCGTTAAATTTTGGGGCGTAATTCCTGGGTGCAAAAGCGTACGCCCTAGACGTTAAATTTGATTTTTATTGTTTTAAATGTATTTTTGCTATAGATTATGATTTTTATTATTGGTGTAATGATATTTATATTTTATATTATCATATTTTCATTTTATAGTGATTTTTTCTAAAATATATAAATAAATAAAACAACTCTCATAGAAAATAACACTGTCATAAATAGTTTTTTTAGATTATCATATCTGAAATTGATACGATTCATAACACTATGTTCCTAAAGCACCTTTATCCATTTTTGTCATTGCTCTTTACATTTTTTGCCCTTCTCATTATTTGCATATTTAAATAGAAATCAGTGCAAATATTAGTTGAGGGTGAGAACAACCAATAGATGTGGAGATTGATGAATAATGATGATGAAGTGAATGAAGATTTCACGTGAAAGATTATCTAGGCTATTATTATTTTTCGGGTTGTTACCTTTCTCAAATAATAAGTATAATAAGTTTTTTAAAATTATTGGTGATTTATTTGTAGAATTTAATAAAAAAATTACTTTTATTTATTTTTTAATAATAAAATTATAAAATTAAATATACATGAAACATACACTCTGTATATCCGTAGGGTTTACGTCTTGTTCCGTACTGCTTAAAACACCTTGCCTCTGCCTCTTAAAACATGGCTCGATAGTATCCAATAGTTTGGATTCTAATCACACATACAACACAGTGTGTCCGAAAAAATTAGTACAGATAAACATATTTAAAATCTTAATTCAAAAGTTATAGGAGTAATTTAAATTCTGAATTTGTGATAAATGCAACACAAAGCTAGGATAAAAGGCAATTTGAGCGCCATGTGACTAGGGGACCAACAACTAGAATTTATCCCCATTTAGTGGATGGCAAGTTAAAGGTTAGCATTGGCCTTAGGGGTGACGATAAGAGCTCATGGTAACTGGGAAGAGACCACCTCATGAGTCATGACTGATCACAAAACTTAGCTTGTTTGACTCTGACGTCAAATGCTGATGCACTTCCCCAGATTTTCATGCACAATGTAAGAAATATTTTATATATTCCAATATACTGTTATAAGTCTGTGATCAAAGAAAAACCAGAAAATAGAAACCGGATAAAACAAAAATGCAGAATAACATAAAATATTTGAGCAGCAAAATTCATTGTGTGTCCTTAAGGAATTTAATTCTCTCACTGTATCCGAATTTATGAATTACTTTCTCCCAAGATAAAACAGATATACCTGTCGCAGGAGTAGCGGTACCTCAAACACCTACGACTTCGACGAACGCAGATCAGGCAACAAATCACACAAGACTCGATTTTCCATAAATATGATCTCGTCAGGTCAATCGGGAGCATATGAAGCGAATGATTCTCTAACAGCACAAACATGACGAGTGACTCCAAAATCGATCCATCACTCTTTAGGGTTTCATTTAAATTGCACTCAAAGAGCATAGTGCATAAGTCATCAACATCCTTATTTGTTTCAATCATATTTGCTTGACCCTTTTTTCTTTTCCTTCTTTGGAACACGACATTCCGCATCTTTGTCTCCAGTCTTTCCACAGTTGTGGCAGCTTCTCTTGAATTTCTTTTTGCTGGGATAGTTCTTTGATCTCGTGGACTTCTTTCTCTTTTTCAGATTTGTTGGAGCAGTCTCGACAATGTCAGCTCCCACAATTAACGAATTTTCACGCGTCTTCTTTTCAGCCGCTTTATTATCCTCTTTGATCCTCAATCGAAGGATGAGATCTTCGATTTTCATCTCTTTTTATTTGTGTTTCAAGTGGTTTTTAAAGTTCCTCCATAAAGGAGGCAACTTTTCAATCATCGTTGCAACTTGAAACACCTCATTTATGACCATACCACAGAGGTTATTATTTTTGTCATATATGTTTGTCATGAAACAACAAAGAGATTAACAATCGGTGAAGTTTTTAGAACTTCAAACCGAATAAATTATTGTAGAAACAGATTTAATAAACTGGTGAAGTTTTTATTACTTCAAATCGAATAATAAATTTGAAGTAAAAAAATCCACTGATTTTAATCTCCAACGCTAGAAACCCACAAAGGACTTAACTCTAATTTTTTTTTTTTCTGAAAAATAATAATTTTTATCTTAGAGAAGAACAATTTTATTTCTTAAAATATACTTTTATATCTCAGTAAAAAGTATTTTTTTTTATGTTGCATAGAAATACTGCTTTCTGTTTATTTTATGTGAACAAATAAATTTCAAATTAAATTCTTTAAGCTTGTTATACGTCTGTATTCTAAGAAAAACCAGAAAATTGAAACTGAAAAAATAATATTGCAGAAGCAAAAGGTACCCGAGGCCACAAAATTCATTGTGTGTCCTTAATGAATTTAATCTTCTCACTGTACCCGAGGTTATGGATTACTTCGTTCCAAGATAAAACGGATATACCTGTCGCATGAGTAGCGGTGCCTCAAAGGCCTACGACTTCGACAAACGCAAATCAGACAACAAATCACACAAGACTCAATTTTTGTTTGTTTGTAAGTATGTATGCAGAAGTTCGAAAATTTCCAGTGTACAGAAGATGAGGCATTGCCTCTGTATTTATAATCAGCGAAATATCTGTTCAGAACATGTATGGTGTCTGTTCGAAATAACACATCTGTTTAAAATGAAAATATTCGTTCGAAAATTAAAAAAATAAAAAATAAATTTGGTCCAAAA
Organism: Przewalskia tangutica; assembly: GCA_029844215.1. NCBI lineage: Eukaryota > Viridiplantae > Streptophyta > Magnoliopsida > Solanales > Solanaceae > Przewalskia > Przewalskia tangutica. The sequence continues at coordinate 8,937,588 of CM056721.1, read as the reverse complement.
AGATTATCAATCAAATCATTTGATCAATTAAAATTGGAAAAAGCAATGCGTAAGAACAAAAATATCAAAGGTCACGAATTCAATGTGTCTGGGAATTTAATCCCTCATCAGATCCGAGGTTATTGATCACTTCGCCGCAGATAAAACAGATATATATGTCGCAGGAGTAGCGGTACCTCAAAGGCCTACGACTTCGACGTACGCAAATCAGATAACAAATCACACAAAACTCGATTTTTGTTTGTTTGTAAGTATGTATGCAGAAGTTTAAAAAATTTGAGTGTACAGAAAATGAGGCATTACCTCTGTATTTATAGCCAGCGAAATACCTGTTCAGAACAACAGGAATGATGTTTGTTCGGACAGAACTTGTCTATTTCGAAAATGAAAATATTCGTTGGGAAATTTAAAAAATACTTGTGACATTATTCAAAATACATGACAAGTATTTTAGGACAGAGGGAGTAACTCCAAAATACACACCAAATCCATGTGACATTAAACAAAAAATTTACGGTTATAGCACATAACCTACTTCATTTTCTTAGTAATTAATCTCACATTTACAACTATTGCTTGTAATTATCTTTTATATTAGAAGCTACTACTCTTAAAACTGTATCAATAATGAGGAGCAATAGATACTCCATATAAAGTTATGACTTGAATTAAATTGGCAGTAGAAGTTGGGTAACTGTAGTTATGAGACTCACCAGCCAATTAATTGGCCCTTTCTAGAGCTACTTCACAAATTCACATCCTCCCCGCTAACCCTTACATTAATTACATTCATACATTCATTTTCAACTTCAATCTCTCACCTTACAATTTCCTGTGAGTATTAAAAAACTACACCCATTTCATTCAGAATAAAAAATTTAAAAGTTACCCTATCAACCATACTCCATAAATAACTTCACTATCCATCAGTTGAAATGCTTAAAGAGCAAACAGGAAGAGTATTAAATTTGGAACAACACAGCTAAACAAGAAGAATGGAAGAAGTATAGTCTCTCGGGCACAGTCCAATGATAAAGGAGGGGGCTTAAGACGTTCTGGACACTTGCAGCGTGAGATCGATTTTCAGTGGGAAGATTCGCTTCTTCTCAGTTGATCCTTATAAGTCTTATCGGTTTGGCCCTCAAACACAGATCCCGTGATTTAATAGTATTGTGATTTGTGGATACCATAGCTCCCACATGGCCCATTGAAATTTCCTAGCACGTGTCCTTCACCACATCACCTTTTCTAGGTACTTAAAAGCACTCAAACTTGTCCATATTTACTAAAAGGTTAACAAACAAATAATGAAATAAATTCAAGAACCAAGGGCAAAGATCTACAAAAATGGGACCCAAATATCGTAGTAAAAGGGACACATTTGAAATAAAATAAAAAGGCATATGGGTTTATAGTCAATTGTAGGAGTAGTACAGATGTCCATTTTCAACTGCACTAAAACCTCTATAAATTAATAATCTTGGAATCATTAAATTTTATTAATTTAGAGAGATATTAATATATCGATAAATTAATATTTTATTAATTAAAAGAGTCTTTTTAAATTCAACAAATTTAGTACATATGTATTGAAAATAAATAAATTCATATATGTTTCATTGATTATATTCATGCATCAACCAATTCTTTGTAACTAATTAAATGTATTCATGTATAATATCAATTCATTGTATACAATTAACTATTATATTCATGGACGCATGTATCAATTCATTGGAATTACTTAAATAATGTATACATGTTTATATTAATTTGTTGCACTTAAATAACTATTATAGCCAATTAAATATATTCATGCATGATGAATGAAACATATACTATATAAATCTCAATATGAAAATAAAATAATTCATAACACCCAACCGTGTTTTCTCATCTAAAAGGCATCGTAAAATCATCCATGAATGATCAAATGCGTAAAGCATTATGTGAGTATAAGAGAGACCATCCCACATGCACTCAAAAAGATTTACAAGAGTGGGTTGATGAAATATATCGTTTGAAAGTTAGTCAAGGTACAATATCAAACACTCTCAAGAGATCATCGGAGTACCTTTCAGCCAACTTTGAGAAGAATGAGGATATTAAGCGACACAAATCGGCGAAATATCTAGATATGGAGAAGGTTCTTTATGAATGGTTTCTTCAGTACCAAGATTGAGTCAACATGACCTGCGATCTTATTTTGGAGAAAGCAAAGGATATAATGAAGCTTTTGCATCCTCAACACCCTCCAGAACATCAATTTTCTCAAGGTTGACTTGAAAAATTCAAGGTAAGACATGATATTAAATCATTTCGTCGTTTTGGAGAAAGTGGTTCGGTTGACATGAAGGACATGGAAATGGAACTGGAGGCTATAAGGGAGAAAATAAACCAATTTCCCATGAAAAATGTTTTTAATTTGGATGAAACAGGTCTGTTTTACAGGTTACAAACTTATCACTCTCTTGCAACCAAGCAACATGAGGGAAGAAAGCAAGACAAAGAGAGACTTACAATTGTTATTTGTTGCAACGAGGATGGATTGGAAAAAATTCCTTTGTGGATTATTGGAAAACATGCAAAGCCACGCTGCTTCAAAAATATCAACACGGCGTGATCAATTGTCATTATCGTGCAACAAGAGGCATGGATGACTAGTGTTTTTTATGAATATGTCATTGGTTTGATCACAAAATGAACGAGAAGAATCTTGTTGATGGTTGACAATTGTCCACCCCATCCAAAAGTATTGAAGGGTTACAAAATGTTGAGTTATTTTTTGCCACCTAACACGACATCAAAGATTCAACCACGTGATCGTGAATAATTAGAGCTTTCAAGACGCACTATCGTAGGAGATTCTACAAAAACTACTCAAGGTCATGAGTTGAGGCTACCTAATCTGAAAAGATTAATGTTTTAGATGCCATCAATTTTGCGGTCTCGCGACAACCAATGTTTCTCAAATGTCAATAGCAAATTGCTTTCGGCACTGCAAAATCCGTTCAAATGAAGAAATTTCAAGTGAGACAAACTTTGAAGAAAACCTACATGAGCTTGAGAATGTGGTCAAGGATGTTGGTTATCACAATGAAATGGACGTCAACAAATTGGTGGACTATCCGGGTGAAAATAATGAATGTTCAATGGTTCAAAGTTTAGAGGAAATTGTTGATATTATAGATCCTACTAATGATGAAGTCAAGATGATTCAATACGTTGGAATCCACGAGAAAGGAGACTTTGAGCGACAACAACTCTTCAAAATATTTTGTTGCAAATTAGAGAACTCGACACCTAACTCTTGCCGCAATTAAAAAAGTTAGGGATGAAATCCAATTAGATTTAAATTTTAAGAAAAATCAAGTAACAATAGATTCATATTTTATCAAATTACCATAATATTTATAATTGTAATATTTATGAATTATCAATTTAGAGTTTTAATGGAATCTAATATTTATAAAGGGATTTCCGAAAAATTATTATCTTATTATCTTATCGAATTTGATGATTTTTTACAAAGGCTTAAGTCGAGACCGGAAGATTTTATTTTAGAGAGTTTATTAATTTATAGAGTATTAATTTATAGAAATTTTAGTGTACGTGCAATACTAAAAAGCACAACTTTTTTGAAACACCATAATTACCCTCATAATTGTTAGCCAATCATGTTGATGAAACAGACTCATTGTGGCTTCTTATATAGGAGAAAAGTAGTAATACTTTTTATGCCTCATTTATTGTTCCGTGGATTTTTGTCTTATTATTAAATTTTTTTACCTAGTCATTTATAGTCCCTTTGTTTCATTTACATTACAATAATTAACTAAATATAAAATTTAAGAATAACAGAAATACTTTGGAACATATTAGTACACTTAAAGCTTGCATGTTTGGATGCGTCATGATATTTTAGTGCAGTAAGAATATGGATTAATTAAGAAATTAAAGTTTAAGTTATTTAAATATAAAAAAGTATTACTTATGTAATACGTCCTTATCCCTTCACTCTCAAAACAAATTGTAACAAATTACCATAATAAGTTTACAATTAGTAGGTAGAAATAGAATTACGAACTTAAGTGTTGTGGGCCGTTAGGATACTACAATTAAGCATAATTGATGAGTTCGATCGGGAAAAGTGTTATACTTACTACATATGTTAATGTTACAATGTATTACTTACAAGTTTTTTTTTTTTTTTTTGTGAAGGCATACCGCCACTCTTCGAAATACAAGACATGATAAACTCTCGACGCAATACCGCAAACCACGCCACCGATTAACCACACTCGATGCTCACGCGATGCACTAACCAAGAAAGTTTATGCAGGGGATCGAGTATTACTTACTAGTTAGTTTTACACTAAGAGGAACACAATCATATTTGAGATGAACCTTTTTATTTGCATCTTTATATTATTGTGTACAATAAACAACACTAACTTAGAAAATCTCCAAGAAACGAACTACTAGAGTTCATGAGATATAAACAGTAAAATACAATACAATAGAAATGGTACACTATGAAATGAAACGATGATCCTAACATAGTGTTCAATCACGAAGAACGTAACTAGCTACTAATTCAACCATTGTTGGTGGGAATGTCAACATTGAGTCCATGGAGAGGCGAGGCAGGTAGGGACTTAGCCATGATTTGCCTACTTCTGTTTGATAAAACTGATGTGGATGTTTTTCTTGCATGCACAACCTTTTCATTTGTCTTGACAATCAGGAAGAAAACCAAACGGTACAAAATTAGTGTACCTACCATAATGGCAAGATCTACCCATTTTGAGTATGCCATTTCTACTTGCCATCTATCTCTCAATACGTCCTCTCCGCTAGTTGTATTATTGTTTCCGTTGATGTAATCTGTAAACACTAGACCTTCAAATTCATTCTTAAACATGCCTTGGTAAGCAAACCGATGGAATGAAATGTAGTATAACGGGTACTTCCAGATTATTTTAGGCAACTCGTTAGGTATCTGGAAAAAACCGCCGCTTAATATCATTAATCCTTGTACTCCCGCGCCTACCACAATGCCCATGAGGAAATTAGGCACGATAGCTGCAATGTTCATCATTAGGCTCTCGACTATCATCATGCCGATGAAGAGGACCAGAGCAAAGTAGATGAAATGCTCAAACCCATTTTGAAATCCAGTAAGGAAATAGGCAATGGAACCTGGAACCAACGAAATCAATAACAAGTACGGCGTGGAAGAAAGAGTGTTGCCAATGACAAAAGCACAACAACCATAGTGTCCATTCGAGTTTTCTCTTTGAAAAACCTGCATTTTCTCGAAGCAATTAAATTAATTAGTCGTGTTAAGAGATTAAACAGAGAATTGGTTAGTTATGATGATGATAAAACAAGGGTTAAGGCTACCTTCATGTCCTCCACAAATGAAGGGAATCCACCAACTGTCATGAATGTCATAAATGAAACAACGAAAGCCACCATTAGACCTCTTTCCTGAAAAGTTAATATTCAAAATTGTGTTATGATCAAATTGCGTGGCAATACTAAAATTTCTTCCGATTCCTATTATTTATACCTCTATCGAACGATAGCTGAAGTCGACATGATAGTAGATAGAGCCAAGACCTAAAGCAAGGATGACATAAGACACGGATCGCATCCAGTAGTAGCCAAGATCGCGAAACATGTTCACAGATGACCTTCTTGTCAAAACCAGGCTTTGCGTTGTGAAGTTGGCATGACTTCTTTTTTCCAATATTTCACCGCCCTAAAAATATATAATGGTGTTAGAATGATTCATTTTCATCGAATGGATCTTGGGCCTAACTCAACCCCAAAAGCTAGCTTGTAGGGTGATGATTGTCCAAGTACATATAAGGAGTCCATGTTCTCATTCCATTACCGATGTGAGACTCTTAACACTCCCCCACACGCCCAGACACTGAAGCGTAAATAATATAATTTGGGGGCCCAACATCAGTGTGAACAAAGAATTGGAATGAACCTGACTTTGATACCATGTAAGAATGAATCTTGGGCCTAACTCAACCTCAAAAGCTAGCTTGTAGGGTGAGGATTGTCCAAGTCCATATAAGGAGTCCATGTTTCCATTCCATTATCGATGCAAGACTCTTAACAATCACCCTACCGACAGGGGCGGAGTTACAATTTTGCTTACTGATCAGTATTTTTGAAATTTTGTATTTGTGTTAAAAAAAATTACTCAATATTATCTACAATCCACTAATTAAGTTGTCTTTCTAGAATCAAAAACCCATAAATTCAAAATTTAGCTCCATCTTGCGTGCAAACAACCCCTCTTCCTTCCTTTCCCTTTTGGTAGTTTTTTCCTTACCTGTTGACATATTTCTGCAATATGGTTCTGAACTTTATAATATTCCTCGGATGTTTTATATGAATTTATGAGAAAATCTACCACTTCTTCTGTCGGCTTTCTTCCAGCTGAACCATGTTCAATATCCTACCAAAAGGGCAAGATTATATTACATTTCAGTAAAAATGCAAACTTTGTCCCCTCCAAGAAAAAGGAAACAGTATAGATACTATTTACTTACCTCATCAAAATCCTTATTTATTGTTTTAAGGAAATGATCAGACGGGTTCTGATGAAGTGGGCAAGGGAAACCATTTGTCCCGAAAAACTACAAAATGAAATTTTTATTATATACTTTGCATCATTAGTCCACTTATTTGGAAGATACGATACATACAAATTGCTGCTCTAATATTAACAAAAGTATTTTTCAAACTGATTAATGAAACACAAACCGATCTTCTAACAAAAAACAGTTTTCATAACAAACACAATTTTGGCAGTTTGACAAATATGCTTAATTCATCGAGGCTTACCTCAATCGCTGCACTAGCCGGTCCAAAATACACGGTTCTTCCTGAAGACAAGATGCACAAACTGTGAAAGAGGTTGAAAACTTCAGCACTAGGCTGATGAATGGATGCAATAATGGTTCTTCCCGCTCTTTGGCGTGAAATTCCGCTCATCACATAATACGATGCAGCACTGTCAAGGCCGCTGGTTGGTTCATCGAGGAAAAGAAGTTTAGGTCTCGTTAGAATTTCAATGCAAATACTAAGTCTCCTCTTTTCTCCTCCGCTAATTCCTTTAGTGCCAAATCCTCCAATTCTTGTGTTCATTGCATCTTGCAGCCCCATCTCCTTTATAGTTTGTTCTGCTCTTTGAATTTTCTCTGATTTTGTCATGGAATCTGGTAATTGGAGTTGTGCAGAGTAGTAAACAGCTTCTTTTACGGTTAGTGTTGCTATCAGAGTTTCATCTTGTGTCACATATGCCTAAACATTAGCATGTCATGTTGTAAATAGCTTGTTAGTATTAGACAAGTTCCGTTAAGTTTTTTAACCATTGGTACTTTACAAAGGCTTGAAAGGCCTTATAACAAGATATATGTCAATCAATCACAAGAAGAATTTAAGAAACGTTTTGGGGATGTTGAAATTTGCTTAGTCAATATTTAAATAATACTTTCGAAATCATCAGTATTTTGATGAAGATTTTCTTACAGAAGTTCCATAAGAAAGTTTCTGTTTGTGGCCATTGATCAGAATATCCCCACTCTGCCTCGTGCTGAAATCCAGTCGCCCTGATCACAAGTGATCGAGTCTTATATGGAAATCATAATTTGATGTTTTTGCCTCATGCAAGATAATGTATATATGCATCATTAGACATAACTAAGTATATAAAAGTTGGATTCAAGAATACCAGCTAATGCGTCGAGAAGAGTAGATTTGCCACAGCCAGAAGGACCCATTACAGCCAGGAGCTCACTGGGGCGAGCATAGCCAGTCACACCTTCAAGAATGTTTTTGCTTCCATTTTTACTAGTGGAAACAGTCACCCATAAGTCATTCCACGTCAAGAAAACACCTCCATTACTCTTCACAAAGTTCGATTCTTCTTCCTTCTTTCCAATTCGGATCTCCTGTAACTCCATATATAGGTTGCCGATGGAGATTCTACAAAATAAAATATTGTAGCTGAATTAAGTTGTAGAGGAATAGGCGGAAATAATGGCTAACTCTTATATATATATGCCTTCCAGGGATGCATGGGACAATCACAATACGTACAAGGAAGTAACCAGCAACTATAATATAATGCTCTGATGTACGTTATAACTACAAGGAGGTAAGTGAAGTTTAAAAGAAGTTGATCACGCTTACATAATGACTTTAGTTGTAATAATAAAAGGATTAATTAATACGTAATTGATGCTGAATTATCAGTCGATCGATAGTGTGCCAGAACAGACTAACTAGGAAACTTTATTGTAAATCTTTCGTTTTGTAGTGAAATGTTCTACATATGGTACCGCCCAATTTAATGCTTTGCCTGCCCAACTACTTCTCAATGAATTTTCACTTCTTATATATGTATTACTCCTTAATTTGCTTTTAGGGTGTGTTTGGTATAACTGAAAATGTTTTTCTATATTCTCTTATTTGGTTGCATTCGAAAATATTTTCTTTCATATTTTCCTTAAATTTTAACGGAAAACATTTTTCGAATTAAATAAAAATACACCAACGCATCTCAACTCATCCCCCACCCACTAACAGTTTTATAAAAAATAGATTTTTTTTCCTACCACCACCCAACCTTCCTCAAAGTTTTTTATAACAATTTTATAAAGAAGGAAAAAAATTCTTACCCCCTATCCGACCTACCCATACTATATAGTGTTTTGCTTTCTGTCATACCAAAGACACCCTTAATTTTTACTTTTTCTTTCCAATTCTTTTGAAAAGAAGTGTTAATTATTTGAATATTTTGGTCGAGGACCACAGCTACATCAATTAAATATATACGGCTGCTTCATCTCTAGCAATTTAAGAATTAAGTACGCGTACAAGTCGTGCGCTTTTTTAGGAGTATTATTAGTTTTCATTATTGATTTAAGTAAATATATATCTGAGTGTAAAGTATTTTTACAATATCATGTTACATTTACCTATTATAACAAGCAAGTTATTTTATTTTAAGGATTGCAAACTTTTATATTTCAAAGAATCTATTGATAAATATCTTTTGCATGACCTATAATATAATAAAATATATTTTATATCAATAATGTATATAACTTAAACTCCGACAATAACCAGATAGTTGCGTTTAATTAGCACCAGTTAAGAGCCGCAACGATAGTTATCAGGTAGTATATATGGTTCTCCATTTCTTGTAAAATTCATCATATGTTGTACTATAAGGTCCTCCATTTCCTTAAAATATCAATGATAATTTTCAACCTACTAAAACAAGTACTATTAGGCAAGGTGTTAATTTCTCCCTAGACATCTTTATATTATATGATTTAGACTAGACGTCTTTTCTAGGCTCATTAATAATGAAGAATATTGTAGAATCCCATATAACTTTCAGATATCTAATATATATGGTTTCCTGAGCTTTCTCACTTAATATTTGATTACGATTTAATACTTCTTGATAAAGCTAACGAGAAAAAAATACGTTGAAACACAACATGTATCTATTTATTATTAGTGACAAATAATTTGGATCTTCTTCCTCTTCGAAAATTTTGAGACGAATATCTCTCGGAAACATTCGCTCTAACTATTAAGGTAGATGTAAGGTCTGCGTACATGTTAAGATCCTAGTTATGAGACTAATTATGATTGCATGTGAAATTCTCCATGTAAGGAGATGGAGCAGTGAAAGGTTAAGGAACGGAAAGAAGAGAAAGAAGAAGATCGTTTTGTGGAAGCTTTTCTATTACTTTTCTTATCTAGCCAACTAGTATTTATAGTACAAACATTGCACTATAAACCACTTATTACAAACATAGACACTAACCACTATTAACCAACAAAGTGGACAGAAATGTAAACTAACACTAAAACAGAATGCAACAATGCAGCAACATAAGCCCAAGATAACTAACATAAGCCCAAGATAACTAAGTGTATAAATAGTGTATATCTAGTGTATTTGTATCCTCAACAGTACACTCCTCAGACCCCACGTTGTGAAATTTTACTGGGTATGATGTTGTTGTTGTTCCTCTCCGAAATTTAATACTGGAAAAACATGTGAATATTGCTTTCAATTTTGAGGGACGTGCTGAGATTTTCATTATTCACAATAAGTCAAATCTACAAACAAACGCAAGCATCGACTAAAGGAGTTTGGACATGTCCACTTAAGGAGATTAAGTTAATGCACTTGTTCATTTTGTAACCTTTTGTTATATTTTTTGTTTTGTTTTAAATGACTGGTTTCCATGCCTAACTATTGGCGAACTAGATAATTGTTCATGCTTCCTATTTTCCCATTGTTGCTTTTCAATTTTTGTTCATATTTGGGTATTAGATCGGGGGAAAAAGGACTCATCCACTGATGATCAATGAAATCACATGGGAATATATCCTTATTAAATGCTTCTTAAATGTGATTGGTAAAACTTAGTTGAAAGGGTATTTTAATAAGGGAAAAATACCCTTATTCAATGTTGTCATTGAAGGAAAAGGCCCATCTTTGAGAGGGACATTGTCAACAAGTTTTTTTTTTAATAAAAACTAGAAGAAAAAATAACAAAGAACAATATGAGGATAAATCCAACACATTAGTTTGGTGTATTTTTCATTTCTCAAATGGCAGTAATCTGAATTTATTAAAAAAGTAGTAGTAAAAAATAATAGAAACCATGTTATAATGCCTACAGTAAGTAACGATTAAATCGCAATTATATTACCGGGCTCAAAACTTAAAAAGTATTGTTTTAAAATGTGATTTGGATTAGTTTCTGAATATATCTTGCGCATAAGATAAAAGCACATCCACCACTTTAGCATTTTGATTCATTTCTTGTCTACGCTAGTCCAATCTCTCTTCTAGCTCTTTTTTAACACACTAAAGGAGACTTATTTTATAAATTAAAAAAAAAAGTGGTTTTAACCAATTTCACTTGGAGATATTATTCACGGATTTATAACAATTTCTCGAAAAAGCAATTAAGTATGATATTCTCTTATATTTCGGCAATATAATCATTCTGTGCTAAGTCTTGTGTATCCTAGTCCAATCTCTCTATCAGTAGCTCTTTCGTAACATACTGAAGGACGCGTATTCTATAAAGTAAGAAGAAAAAGAAGGTGGTTTTAACTAGGGATGACAATTGGAGCAGGGCAAACTCTTAACGGGGCAGGGCAGGAGATTTAAGCGAGGAAGGGCAGGGCAAAATTTATTTTGTTAAAAATTAAAATGGGGCAGGACATGTAGTGGGTTTTGAAGAAAATCAGGCTCAAGCCCACAAAAGCAGTGGCCAACACCCCATGAAACCCCATTAAATCAGTTCTACTTTTCTTTCCCTTTATTTGTTGGGCCAGTAATTTAATTTTTATCTTTAAATCAACTTTTATCCATCTTTTATTTCAAAACAAAAAATATTTTTATAGAAGTGACACAACTTAAGTTTTTACATCAATGATCTATTAACTAGGGCTGGCCAGTGGACCGGGATAGGCGGGCTCGAGATGGGGTCGGGACGGAGAGGAGAGACGGGGAGGAGGGACGGGGTCGGGCTAGGCGGGACCGATACTAGCGGGACGATATCGTGTCCCGCCCCAAGACTCGGCCCCGATCGGGCCGGCCTGACGGGCGGGGTTTTTTTTTTTTAAAAAAAAATTTTTCCACTAAATTACTAACAAAGTAACATATAGTCATATAGTGATAGTCATATACTCATATTATACTATTATAGTATTATACTCATATATATTTATAAACTAAATAATTAAACAAAGAAAAGAAGAGTGTAAAAAAAACATCTCAATGCTGTTTTTGTGCCTCTTATATTATTAATTATTTCATTAAAATATACAAGATTCAGAATTACAACATTGTAGTGTACTGTTGTTGAAAAAATTGCAAAAGACATAGAAAAAAAATACTAAAATTGCAATGAAATATATTACCAATTTGAAAATACTTTTTCTAGTTTCTTTATAATTTCGTGTGGTTCTTCGGTTGAAATTAGTATATCTTGGTCAAATTGTTCCACGTCGCTACTCATGCCTTCAGATAAGATGTCGTTGTAGTTTTCGCCTTCTTCTTCGTTAATCTCTGGGTGACCGCACCTTCTTCGCTCCGCTCGTATCCAATCTCTGAATAGTACCTTCATCTCCAAGTTGTCTCCGGCTAATGAGTGTCTGTGCTCTCCTATTTGAAATCTGCCTGCAGAAAAAGCGCTTTCAGATGTGTAATATAATGAATAAAACCAGACGATTCAAGAAATGAAAAAGGCAAACTCTCCACAACAACTAATTTTGCTAGTGCTTCCCTATCTTTATGTTTATCGTATTTAGGGCCTACAACTCCCCCCCCCCCTCCCGGCATAGGGTTAATTTGACCCTGTACTTTGTCCGGGATAGTATGTGAACCTTTCCCGATTGAGAGGACACTTGCTCATCATCTTTTTCAATAAGGTATTGGGCATGCAAGGCTTTGTGTTTTTGCAATAGGTGTCTTGCTAAATCCCCCGTCCCACCACGACCTTGTCCAGTTTTAAAAGTATAAACAAATTTACAAGTTTTACATATAGCTACTTGATTCGGTACGTCCCTGTGAAAATATTTCCATACAACTGATGTTAATGGTCGTTTTGCCGGACCTCGTCTCATACTAGGGGGGATAGGAGACATTTCACTAGTGGGTGTATCATCATCTACATTAGTAGGTGTATCATCATCTAAAGTGTCATCTAAATTAAAATCTTCTTCATTTTGAGGATAAACATTTGAGTCAAGATCATATGGTATTTCAGGAAACAGTTCGGGATCTATAAAATCATCTTGTCTAGGAATACTAGAAGAAGTACCCTTGCCCTTGCCCTTGATACTCAAGGGCTTGCCCAAAACATTTTTTGTTCTTTTCATTTTAATTATGGTAATAAATAGTTAAAGACTTAAAAAGTTAAAGATAATGAAATTAAATGTGCTAAATGAAATAAAAACAAAATAATAATTTAATGAGAGAACGAATGTACCAAACGCCGACGTAGAGTCGATGTGTAATCGAGAGAGGTTGAAAATTGAAACTTTGCTCGATAGATTAATCCTCAAGCTAGTTGCCAACTTCACTCCAAATTCTCAAATTAATAAATAGAGTGAATATGTAGTAGACAATGTTGTATAGAAATATATTGATTGAGATTTGAGAGATTGTAGGAAGATTTGTGAGAAATAAGAAGAGAAAAAAAGGTATTTATAGTTGAAAAATTGGGTTAAAGTGTAAATTTAATAACTTAGGGGTTAAAAATAAATATAAAGGGGGTAGGGGGGAAGCCAAAAATGGCCGTTGTAATAACGACCAAAATGTAAAATGGTCGTTATTGCAACGGCTATTTTTGGACCGGGGCGGGACCGAGACGGGTCGGGTCCTAGCGGGACCGGGTCGGGCGGGACTGTCGCGCCCTTTTCCGACCGCGACATATATTTTTTATAGCGAGCCCTGCTTAAAATGCAATGTTAGAAAATAAATAATAAAAGTGCTAAAGTGCAAAAAGGGTGCTAAAATGTTAAAATTGCAAAAGATGCTTAAAAGCTTAAACGGTGCTAAAGGTGCAAAAAGATGCTAAAGTTTAAAAGGGTGCTAAAATGCTAAAATGCTAAAAAGATTAATTTTAAAGCTAAAGGGTTGCTAGAATGCTATGGTTCATGAGTCGCCACCTAATTAATTTGGGTGAATTAGGACACCTAAATGTTTAACTAGTTTTAAGTAAAACATTAACTCCATTTTAATGGTCTGCTAAACTTAGTGAGATTCCGGGTAAGGGTTCTTTATTATCCTAAAGGGAAGGGGTTAGGCATCCTCTAAGATCCGCTAACTCATATTGTCCCGCCAAACCTAGGTAATTATTATGTTAAAAATGCAAAAATAAAGCTACATCCGCTTAGTAAAATGTTTAGGAATAATAAGAGTGCTAAAATGTTTAAAAGACTTAAAGATTTCAAAAGGTCAAGGGTGCTAAATGGAAAATATGGTCGGGTGCTAAAGTTATTTATAAAAATGTATTTTTTACCAAAACATAAAATGTAAGGTTTGTTTAAAATATATAAGGTAGTTTTTTTTTTTTTTAGCTAAGAACATGCGTTTAGAGGACATATGAAATTATAAGGTATATATAGTATGGAAGTAATGCAAAAATAGTAGCAAATAATGTCTTATCTAAATAAGTGATTATGCGAAATAAAATTATCGAATGGTTTAACTATAACCTAAGCAATGTCTGACAAGCTAAAAATTAACTTAAGGGGAGAGGCAAATTTCTAATGTTAAACTATTTTCTAATCTATTGATCCAAGATTTAATTATTCTAAGTGTTCTAATAATTAATGCAATTAGCCAATTAATTACAACAAATAAATGGGAGGAAGGGATCAATAAAAGATGACTCGTAGGAAGGCGATGTCTTTTCACGTGGTTGTAGAATTTTCAATGCGAGAGAAAGATGCACGTAGATGTAGGTCTCCATATGTTGTAGCTCGTGATGAGTCTCAGAACAAGACTCTTCGCTTGTCTGATGCATTTCATGTAAATAAAAAGATAAGGATTATTAGTACATACCCAAATTTGTCAAAAGTAATAAGTAAGCATTCGCTTAAACACATGATTTGCAACTAAGCACATAGATATTATTGAGGCAGCAAGTAATCAAAATGACGGAAAGCAGATTCAACAGGGGTAATTCCAATTGCATTCAGGGTACACATTATATGGGCTTTGACATTTAAATAGTAGTAAGAATAAAACAAAGAAAGGAAGCGGCGTGGCATGGACACGTGAAACAGTGGCACCATTATTGTATTGTTATACGAATATCCGCAATCGCAAAAGGGTATGCCTAACATAGGTTGTTCATGAACTAAGGTGCAATACACATATACTTGTGATGCATAACTTATGCCTGTACATGCAATTAACCACATAATATACACAAAGTAGAACGCAAGCCAAATAGTCACCAAGTTTCCAACCTACGTAGATAAGAACTACTATACATGGATAGATGGAAGTAAATAAAGTATTTGCAATCCTGCCACCCCATATAGGCTCGTATGTGCGTGGTTTGTACTAGAAGTATATGTATATATATAAAGATGCCAGAGAGTTTAGAAAATGGGATATATCACGGATGAGAAAGCTAAACCAACATTTTTAGATTCTCAGTTACTCACACGCACATTAGTTACCAAAATCCATGTAGGCAAACCAGATCGACTATATTAAACTTAAAACCAAACTCAGATTCACAAGAACAGGCGCCAGGTATAGGTATGAGAATTGAACCAACAATCAAATAAAATGCAAGAGCATGGTATGGCCAAAACAAGTTATTCAAAGGTCCTATTCCGACTATATTATCATGAACCAACATATGGGATGCAAATAGGCTAATAGATTCGAATAAGGATGAAGGTGTAAGACTGTCCTACATAGTTTAGGTAAAAAAGCGCTAATGAGCACAGAAGGTTCTGGTTCAATCGAAGGTGAAATTTGCCCTTAGATTCGACAAACAATTCTATAAACCTCCATCAATAATTACTCTACTCAGCCATGTATACAGACATATCATAACAAGATATGCCTTAGCCTAAACACAATAACAATTGCGACTGTGACTATTGTTGGCGATTGGCGTTAACTCAACAGTTTGGCAATAAGCATAAACAATCATCGATATCAAATTAATACCACTTAAGCAATCGTGATAAAAATACATTACGCATCGACGTCAGCGAATTTAAGACCGAAGGGTAATGATTTTACCTTCTCCGCGATTTAACCGGCAGCGTATCAAGTCGCCGGTCCGCTCGACGGGCTTTGGGTTTGCGATGCGAATGAAAGGCGAAGTTCCTTTATCGATTTTTACCGGAATTGAAAGGAAAGGATTCTAATTTCCTATTTGTGCTATGCCGATTGTTTATGTCGAGCCCCCTTAACTTCCTATGCTCGCCGATTCTTGCATCGAACTCCTCGTCTCGCTTTTACGATTGTTGATCATTAAGGGATGTCTCAATCCATGCCCACGCTCGCTTTGCGTGTGCTATATATAGCCTCCTTTTGGGTTCTAAACCCGTAAGTAATCAAGGCCGCTTGTATATTGATTTGTATTGATTCTACTGCTTTTATTTTGGACGAATCTTAGTATTAATGATTTGTTAAGGTAAGATTTGATGCGGTTCGAGATGGTAGAAAGTCGCCGATTTCCACCCCAAAATCCGCGAGATTGTGGGTAAATCGGTAGGACGCGCGCTTTAGGTTAGGTTGGTTTTGTGTTTTCGCTTAGGTTTTGGGAGGGAGAGAGATAGCCGAGGTATTTTAGGCAAAGCGGTCGCGGGCCTCCGATAGCGGAGAGGGTAAGGGCACCGCCGCGGCCGCGGGTCATGTACGGGTTAGAGCTGTCAGGTATTGGGTGGCCTAATTAGTAGTTAGTTTAATGTGCTAGGTTAGTTAGGGCTTTAATTAGTGGGTTATTAGTATTAAATTAGTGATAAGTTAATTAGTTTTAGGCTTAGTTAATTAGTGGTAAACCAATAAGCTAATGTGATTAAATTATTTAGGTGTTTTATTAGCCTAAGTTATTATTATAAACTATTATGATAATAAATGCTGGTGTATATTTAACGCTTTAAATGCGTGCTATTATTTAAAACCTTATTTATTGTGCATTATTACGGTTAAATTAAAATGCATCGAGTTTATATTAAATTACCTAAATGCCGAACGCGAGTATGATATTTAAGAATTGTTTAAAGCCTTATAAATGCTACGCTATTAAATGCATATATCGATTAAAATTGATTTTTAAATACAAATGATTACTAATAAACGCGGCTATGCTACCCGACACGACGTTATCGCTAAATTATTTATTTTATGCATTTATTAATTATTTAAGAATTACGACAAAGCTTAAAGTTAATAAATGCGCGCGCTGGACTCTAAGTGCTTAAAACGCTCACGTAAGACGCGACGCCATTTAAATTAATTATTTATGCCTGCTTTTATGTTTTATCGCTGCATTTTATTATAAAAATCATAAAAATTATTTTACAAAATTAGTCTAATTTTACGGTTAATGGCCGGACGAGGATCAAAATTGGGTGTCAACAGATGTCCTCTTTGTATGGAGACGATGGAAGAATCTTCTGACAAAGACGCTGACTCATAGCCAATTTTGTCTCGATCTTCGCATTGCAAAAATATCGCGGTAGACGCGCCGATGCAAAATCAAATTGTCCCAGGTCGAGTTATGACGACACCGATACCATGGTCTAAACATCGGCGCGCTAACGCGACTCAAAGATCGTCCCAGTGTCGTTACGATGACACCGGGCTACCATGGTCAAAACACCGCGCGCTAACGCGGCTTAAAGATGTCCCAAGGTCGAGTTATGATGACACCGGGTTACGTGCAAAAGTAAAAGAAAATGACCGCCCGAACTCCGTGTATCGCTATGGCTTGTGGTGTTGGGTTCTACGGTGATGCGGAGCGAGTGGACTGACGCTGAGGCCGCCGCCAATCGGGAAGGTTGGCCCCAACATTGCCCCTTGTCAGAAGAGAAAATCCACGCCAGGCTCGCCACGCATGCTAAGACTTGAACAAACGGTTAGTGCATAAATCGCTAAGGCAAAATAATTTTAAAAACAATGAATCGTGAATAGAAAAGATTATCTCAGAAACGCGACGCCTGTGTTGATGCGATTTTGCGAACGCCGTGATTTTCGCCCCGCATGCACGCGTGCGATTGTGAACGCGTATATTGTCCCGCCGCATTGTCCTCGTACTAAAGCTCAAGAAAGAGTTAGTGCATAATCGCTAAGACGTAATAATAAAGATGCGTAGAAATGCCATTTCGAGTATAGAAATCGCCCCGCGTGATATGTCACGATGGTGTCGCTTTGGACTTGTCGTTTTCCGGACTTGCGCCGCTTTGACGCGGCGCTTGACGGGTCGCCGCGTTCGACGTGGCGCCGCTGCGACGCCGAGTCGCTTTCGGACTTCGCGCTCGCGTAGATGTAATATCGCCGATGGCGCCGCTTTCGGACTTGCTGGCCGATACCGCCGCGTTCGGACGTGCCGGCGCGCCGCGTAGATGCAATGTTGATGGTGTCGCTGCCGACACAATGCTCATAACGCCGCTGTTCGACGGGCGCCGGGCGCCGCTGCGTGACGCACGCCGATGGTGTCGCTGCTGACACACGCCGATAACGCCGCTGCCGGACGTATTGCTGCCGGGCGCCGCCGCGTAGACGCAATGTCGATGGTGTCGCCGCTGGACACACGCCGATTACGCCGCCGCTCGACGTATTGCCGGGCGCCGCTGCGCAGACGCAATGTTGATGGTGTCGCCGCTGACACAACGCCGTAACGCCGCCTCGGACGTATTGGCCGCCGGCGCTGCTGCAGACGCACGCCGAGGATGTCGCCGCCTTGACATAACGCCGACGACGCCGCCGTTCGGACGTGCCGCCGGCGCCGCTGCGTGACGCAATGTTGATGGTGTCGCTGCTGACACAACGCCGTAACGCTGCTGCTCGACGATTCGCCGGCGCCGCTGCGTGACGCACGCCGAGGATGTCGCTGCCTTGACACAACGCCGATGACGCCGCGTTCGACGTGTCGGGCGTAGAATAAATGCTCCCGCAGCCGAGCTGAGAAAACGTTAGTGCATACCCGCTTAAACAAGATGATAAGCATATAGGATAGTGCATTTTTATGGATAGAGATGTCGCCCGATAGTTCGACGAATCCGATGTTGCCTCTTGCACCGCAAATGACGATTGTTATGATCCCTTTACTTGCGGAACTCAACTTTGATTTCCGATTGTTGATGCCCTTTCGCTGCCACGCTCTTGCCGCGACTTTGGATTGTTGTCATCCTCCGCTTTGCCGCTTCTCGCTTCGCAAGAGATCTTTCGTCGTATTTTCTCGCTTACCGCTGCACTTTCTTCTCCGTTAATATTAAAAGACTGCGCCAAAGAAAATTTTGTGAGTTTTGGGGTCGATTCATATTTGACCTCACGCCTTGTTCCTCGATATCTGCGTGCTCGCTTGTTTGGGACTTGCAACCTCGCTCGACCTCTTTGAGATGTTTAGTAGTGCCCCAAAAGCATTTTCCAAAAAATGAAATGTTTTCATGAAGTATGCACAAAACATCTTTAGAAATAAACATTTATATGACATGCGTAAAAATGTAAAAGCCTCGTCTAATTTGCCGAATATGACATGTATTTCGACCAAACGACATCCTTTGGAATCCTTGTTATTGCCTTCCTCATAGCGCGCAAAACTGTCTCAATTCCAATGCAGGTCGCGTGGCGGAACTTAACTTCGTGATGAATTGCTCATATCGTTTTTGGGAATAACCCAAACCCCTTTGTTGCCTGTAGACAAATGGGAAGATTCCTAACGGTGTGACCGAAGCCGATTTAGGCCGCCTACGTATCCGCCAAGGGAATCAGGTCATGACGTAGTTCAGATTACAAGTAAAGGGCTTTTGATTTGCAGCGGCGAGACCCTATATGGGCTCTATGCATATCCCACCGAGAATGCTTTTACAATATAAAGGGATTACACTAAGACAAACACTCCTAGACGTAATATCTCTTCACTGCATCTGCGTTGATAGCCTTGGGCCATACCTCGCCATCCATCTCAGCTAAGATTAGAGCCCCTCCACTTAAAACCCGATGAACCATGTAGGTCCTCGCAATTAGGCGAACTTTCCTTTAGCTTCATTTTGATTCGGAAATATGCGTTTCAAAACCAATTGTCCCGGCTTGAATAACCTTGGCCTTACTCTCTTGTTAAAAGCTCTAGCCATTCTGCTCTGATACAGCTGCCCATGACAGATCGCATTCAACCTTTTTTCGTCAATCAACATCAACTGCTCATAACGATCTTGTATCAGATCCACTGGCCGCCAACTCGGCTTCTTGATGATTCTCAACGATGGTATTTCCACCTCTGGTAGCACGGCTTCGCTCCATACACTAAAAGATACTGGCGTTGCCTCAGAAGTTCGGATTGTGGTGCGATAACCCAAAAGCGCAAAGGCAAATTTTCGCGCCAATGTTTGTACTTGATCATCTTGCGCAATATCCTCTTGATGTTCTTGTTGGTCGCTTCATCGCTCCATTCATTTGAGGTCAGACGGAGTGGAATTACGGTGAGTGATCTTGAAATTTCCACATATCTCACGATCAAATTATCATGAGATTGGTTCCGTTATCGCCACAATTGATTCGGACCCCAAATCGGCAAATGACGTTGTTGCGAACGGTCGACCACCACCTTTTTCGCCATCGACCGTGGATGACGCTTCTACCCATTTAGTGAAATAGTCAATTGCTACGAGGATGAATCTGCGCCCATTCAAGCAACGGGTTCGATGGGCCGATGACATCCATGCCCTAAGCCGCGAACGCCAAGGAGAACTTGTCACATTAAGCTCACTGAGGCACTCGAATCAAATCTCCATGAACCGCATTGCCGACATTTCGCACGTCGGATACAACTGCTTTCCATCACATCCAAAAATAACCCGCCGCATCTTTTCGCCAAAGTGAAGCCGCTCATACGAGGTCCACACGCCCCTCCGTATCTCTTCTACTAGCTTGCTCGCTTCGAGCATCGACACATCTCAAGAGGCCCAGATCCGAGTCCTTCTACACAATTTCCCATTCAAAAGAAATGATTTGCTAGTCTCCGTGTCTTCTTCCGGATGTTGGTTATGCCTTCGATATTCTCCCGCTTTGAGGTACCTTTGATGTCATGGTACCATGGATTGCCGTCGCTTTCCTCGCCTATACGGGAGCAATAGTTCGCCGCTCCAAAGACACTCACCGTGATTGGATCGATGTAATTCTTGTCCGGATGTCAATCACGAGGATAAGGTTGCCAACGCGCCAATTCGCTCGATCCTGAACATGCCTAAATTCTATGTGAACCTCTTCTCGTAATTCCTTCACGCAAAAATGTAGGAAGTATCTTCATATTCTTGGTCGCCATTCGCCATGTACGATGGATCGCAGTCCAATCACCTATGACCAGCTCTTGTATGTCCATATCTACGCCATTCGAGCCCCAATATGCAAGCTTCATATTCCGCCATATTGTTGGTGCATGGAAATCTGAGCCATGGAAATCGGATAACGCCGACTGCTTCAAAACCAAAATCGCTCCAACGCCGACTTTGAAATTTGCCGCCCATCAAAAACATCCTCCAACCCGTAAACCTCTCGAGATATCTTCTCCGACAAACAATACCTCTTCATCAGAAAATAGGTTCGGCGGGCTCGCATTTCATCGATCGGTTCTCGAAGATGATCGCCTAATGCCTGTCCTTTACTACTCCGTGACGTAGACGATGTCAAACTCGCCAACATAATTTGCCATTTCGCTAGTTTTCCGCGGCACGGGCTTCAAGGATATACTTGCGGATCCATCCTCGAAATAAGATAAGTAGTGTATGCCGATAGATAATGCTCGAACTGGCGACGAGTTAACGCGCAACAAGACGCTCCACAGAGTATAACGAGCTTCATACGCCGTGAACTTTACTCAAATAGTATATGGCTTGCTCCTTTTCCTCGCTTTCATCGTGTTGCCCCAACACGCATCCGAAAGCATTTTCTAACACGCATAAATAGAGTAGCAAAGGCCTCCTGCTCGAGGTACTAGAATCGCGATTAGACAGTATTCTTTGATTCTCACAAAAGCCTGGCTGCCATGTCCATTTGGTAGCCGATCTTTTTCAATAATTTGAATATCGGCTCGCATATCACTAGAGATCAAGGCTATGAACTCTGATGTAGTTGAGGCGACCAAGGAAACTCATCACGCCCTTTTTGCTTTTCGGAGAGGTAATTCTTGGATGGCTTTTATTTTCGGCGGTCTAGCTCAATCCCTCTCCCGCTCACTATAAAACCCAATTCCTGCGGAACGCCTAAATGCGCACTTTGCGTGATTCAACTTCAAGTTATACCGCCTTAGTCGTTGGAAAAATTTCTTCAAGTTCGCCAACGGTCCTCCGCTTAGCGATTTGATGATGACGCCGCCCACATAGACCTCAATTTCTTTATGAATCATGTCGTGGAAGATGGTGGTCATGGCTCATGTAGGTGGCGCTCGCGTTCGAGACCGAACGGCATAACTCGATAATAGTACACCACTGGTAGTGAACGCCGTCTTTTCTGCGCCCTCTTCGCCATGAGGATCGATGATAGCAAAAAGCGATTTAACGATCAGAGTTCATGCTTCGCACAATTATCGATGAGTATATGGATGTTTGGAAGAGGAAAGTCGTCCTTCGGGCTGGCTCACTGAGGTCTCGTAATCCACGCAGACTCGGACCTTTCCATCTTTCTTCTTTACCGGCACGATATTTGCTAACCAAGTAGGATACTTCGCAACTCGAATTACCTTTGCCTCAAACTGCTTAGACACCTCTTCTTTGACCTTCAAACTCATGTCTGGTTTGATCTTTCTCGCCTTTGTTTTACTGGGAAGTAAGATGGTTCAATAGGTAGCTCGTGCGACGACGCTCAGACTCAAACCCGCATGTCCTCATATGACCAAGCAAACACATCTGCATCGCTTCAGAGCTCAATTAATCCTTCCTCTCGTGACGCTTAGGTGGCGCCGACTCTAGTCTCTTTCACTTCCTCATCGCCTAAGTTTATTAACTCGCTTCTTCCAAATTTGGTTTAGGCCTATTCTCAAAGTTTTCCACTCTTGGCTAAGTTCGATCATGACATTCCTCTTGTTCCTGGTTATGCTCGTCATTTGAACTTTGTTCGCTGGTCTCATTACATGTCATATTCGCGTTATCAATGTGTTTATTAATATGATCACGAAAGAAAAATGCTTAAAGAATTTAATTTTAACACCAACAAAATCTTTTAAAAAGTCGCAAAAATGTCCCGAATTTATGATGAAAGTAAAATTGCGAGATTAAAAACATATTAAGAATCATAAATGCATGTCTGCTTTCTTTCTAGATAAAAAGGTCACATCGCTAGAACTATTCATAAATTCTACCAAGCTTTCTGACGGTCGACAGGGTGCAAGTCCAATTATTCAGTCAGATCCATGCTCGCCTCCCAAACGCGAGCTCCTCCGTGATCTCCTCGCGATCATGCAACAATCGCCTCATCATCACCTATGAACAGATTCTCGAACCCTACCGCAAGATCATCCGGTCATCTTCCTCGGATCCTGGATGGTGTAGCTTTGACGAACGATCGACTCGGGCGGAATGGGCGCAGTAAGGAATGTATCCTTCTTCCGAGGTTCGTGGTCACCAAATCCTTCGGAGCTGGTACCCCAAACCAAAAGTGTCTCTCTTCCCAAATAATCGATAGGCTCGTGATCCCTTCATATCGACTCCAAGACCTCTGCGCTCGTATCCATTTCTTAACATTTCGGCCACCATTTTGAGAGAACGTGGCGTGCGAATGGCCGACCGCTGCTCTTTTGATCTCATTAATGTGAAAAACCGAACCATCCGATCGTTTCACGCCTTTCTATGACAGGATTGCATAATCGGTGTTGATGCTCCCTTTATCTCCAAATACTACCACTTCACCGTGATTCCATATAAACTTTAAGCATCGATGCAAGTGGACGGATCGCACTCAATTTCACGGATCCACGGCCTTCCTATCAACAAAGTTGTAACATGTAGCAATATCCAATATTTGAAATTCCACAACGAATTTCGCAGTCCGATCCGCAGCCGAGGTCCATTACGCCTTCGACTTCTATGGACTCCGCCAAACCTTTGACTCGATATGACTTTCACGAATTTTCTTACGATGCCCCAATTTCAACAAAGGTCGCTACGGGACAAATGTTGACTACCGAGCCTCCATCAATCAAAGATCGTTGAAACAATCTTGTCTCGCGACTTGATGGTGATATTCAATGCAAGCGTCAGGTTCGACGCCTCGGGTAACTCATCATCGTGAAAGGTGATTCTCGCGCCTCTAGTACTGTCCGACCAAAGCCGCCAAGTTCCCGTCATTGTACCTCCGAACGTATGCATCCTTCAATACCTCCATCAACGCACTCGTGCGAGGCGTAATGCATTAACAATGAAAGTAGAGAAATACGCTACGAGGTTTTCTTTAATCGCTTACGACTAATACTCTTTAGTGGGCATCTTCCTCCAAAATTCTCGACTTCACCACACGCTTCTTTGCGGTGCCTCGCTGCCTCTACGGGTGTGTAATACCTCGACGACTGGTTATACCGCAGCGGTGACTTCATGACCCGCTTCCCACTTTCTCCGCGATCCATCTTGATCGGTGGCCCTTCCCGCGCCAATAATCGTGATTGACCTTTATGTCTCGGCGGTGCTTTCCAACTCAAATCGCTTTTCGAGGATTGGTGGCGGGCGACAAAGCGTATGTTCGACTCTTCCTCACTTCGAATCGACGGATGGTTCCTCCAAGCCGTATTCTCGCTGGCGGCTATCAAGTGCACATTGGCGTTGCCGTGGTTTGGCAAGGGATTATCATGCACGTTTCAGCGTGATCCTTCACCGAATTACTCCTTCTTTGATCAACTCTTCGATTTTGTCCTCGAGGTGTAGCAACTTCCGTCATGCCCTCGGCTATCGAGTGATACGCACAACGCTTATTCTCATCATACCATCTCGATAGTGGAATCCTCCCCGAATTGGTCGATCAAACCGCACCGCAGCCTTTCAGATATCCGTACGGGTTCACCAGCCGCGGGTTCGATGGTTTTCCTTCAAAATTCGTGATTCGTCCGGGCGCATTGGTGCTCGTTGTTGGCGGGCTTGATGGGCGGGTTGACGCGGCCGATAAACGGGTGCTTGGAAGCGTTATATATACGGGCCGCGTGGTAGGCGTGGCGCGCAGTGTATAGTGAGGTGTAAAGTTTCGTCACGCGTGGTAGTATGGGGTTTGATAGGTGGGTTCTCGTATGTTATGAATGCTTGGTTTGCGTTTGTACAAACATGGAAGGGCAATCTCCTTCTTCCTCAAGTACTTCGATCGCCCCGATCGAATCGCCTTATCGTTGCTGCAATGCCGCCAGATTCGTAATCCCGCCGCTTTAATACCTTCTTCTACGGTCACCCATTCTCGACGACCGCAAAACTTCGCCTCACGACGCTTATCATCCGCTCATAATAGGTCAGATCCTTCAAAGATTGTACGAATAGTGTGGTCATCTCACTCTCCACCACGGGCGGTTGTACCTTTGTCGCCTCGAACGCCACCTCATGGCGTACTCCCGAAAGTCTCCGTGAGATTTCTTTTCCAACTTCATTAGATAGAACTCGCCCACACCGGTCCTCGTGTTGAATCCAACCGCCCACAAAGTCTTGGGCCAATGCATTCCAACTATGCCATTTACGCGATCCGCTAGTGTACCAATCTATTGCCTCGCTAAGCTTCAATGAACAACTTCATGATGGCCGGGTTCTTCCCTACCCCGATTAACTTGTCGCAATATGATCTCAAGTGCACGAGGATTTCCTTCCCATCAAATAAATCGAACTTTGGCACCTTATATCCCACCGCGCTTCACATCCGACGCATGCAAAGATCTTCATAATCTAGTCCTTCGTGACCTTTATCCGATCGCATGCCACGAACCGCTTCTTTCAGCCGTGGATCTCTGCCACGCCATCGCCCATTTTGGCTCGGACTTCCTTTCCATTTCTTCGTAATGATCCACTTCGCGGGGACGGTAAAGGTTGGGTTTCTGTGTAAGTTAGCCGTCGGGTGGTTTCTTGGGTCGGTAGCTGGTATGATGCGTGGGCATTGGTTGGCTTGGCGACAGGTGATTATGGTGAAGTGAGTAGGCGGAGGCGAGGTACGGGCGAGGAGGATCATTTTGAAGGTGAGGTTGATGATTGGCCGGGCGAGGGCGATTGGGTCAGAATCGCGGCCTTTGTGGGAGTTTTGGGGATATGTGGTGGCGGAGGTCGATCCGGGGTGGTTCGAGATAGTGGCCCTTTGCTCGCATGTGGTATTCAAACCGATGGATAGGTTGGTCGATTCGTAGCCTCTCCATCTCAACTCGCATATCGAATCGTTGCAGAAATGAGCAATACATTCTTCCCGATCGTGATATTCCTCCTTCAAGTTTCGTTACCGACAGAACAATTCCCAAACCATTCGGCTCGACGCCCGAGCTACCATATCGCCATTTCTTGCCTTCGATCGGTGAAGTGTGGATGCCCGACATTGTTGAGTCAAATACGAACCGACCTTTGGGAAGATGATAAATCTTTCTAAAAATGCAACAAACAAATTAGCATAAGAACATAATTTGCAATTATGTAGCGTATATATTGCACACAACACATCCAAACGCTTCCTAATACGCAAGGGACCTCTATTATGCCGCAGTAGCCTAAACGTCATACATGCAAAGTCATGTTAGATGTACCCAAGCCATTGTATCGAAATGCTTTTATTGGAAATAAAGTTTAATTGAAATGACACTTTATAATAAAAACAATAAAAATCTCAAACTAAATAACTATGTCGTCGATGTGATGGTGAAGCTTAGGTTTTCTTTGGTATAGCTCCCGCCTGTTCCAAGTATTGTACTGCATCGTGCATTAGGGCCCACATGTCTGGGGTGATGACCCTCTCCTTGAGTCGATTGTCTTTCATTCTGTCCCTTGCAGCAATGTCTTCAACGCCTTGCTCCCCTTCTGGACTATATTCCATGCGATCTAGAA
Source organism: Przewalskia tangutica (assembly GCA_029844215.1). Classification (NCBI taxonomy): domain Eukaryota; kingdom Viridiplantae; phylum Streptophyta; class Magnoliopsida; order Solanales; family Solanaceae; genus Przewalskia; species Przewalskia tangutica. Next base: position 8,910,780 of record CM056721.1, on the reverse strand, counting down.
ACCATGCTTGATACTCTGGGGAGACTCCTGCCTGGTCCTTCCCGATTTCCATTTGGTCAATATGATGCCATTCATAAAGGATCTGCTTGGCTTCGGGAACGATGAATTCTGGTCCGAACTGAATTTCGAGGCTCTGCGTCGCTACGAGAGGATTACTTGTGTATGGCCAAACCGCCGAGTACGCAGAGCGAGCATATGGTTGTAGTCCCTTTAGACCTATAAGTCCGATATAATACAATCCCCAGGTCTCAAGTAGACCACTTTTGACCATGTGAAGCAATGGATACTTCCACCGAACTTGATCGCATCGCGGGATGCTAAGTACTTGTACCAATCCTCCTGGCCGATCGTGACACATAACGCCGTTTCTTTCATAAAAAGTGAGATCTTGTTGTCTGCGCCGTGGCATACATCGGCCATGTTTGAACGCCGATAAAAATGTTCTATTGCCCACATCCGCAAAATGAGATTACCGCTTTCAAAGAAGCTCGATTCACCCTTCTCGCACTGCTCAACGCCTAAATAGTTCTCGCCAAGATCACGGGCGCCAGTGAGTTGTTTGCCACCAACGCTATCAAACACCGCCTAACCACCGAACATATGCACGTGCTGATCCTTCCGTGCTCGAGCGAAATAAAAGAACCCCTAGGAAAGCCATAGCAAATGCAATAGACGCCTAACTCTCCAATGGTCCGCAGCAAAGAAACTCATTCTTAAACAATTTATATCCGTCTCTGCAACCATATCTCTCGCATAAGTAGTCTAGAGAAACCCAATTATTTTCAAAGCAACGCAATTCTGCGGTATTCTTCAAGCCCGAATCGGAGGAGCTTTTTCCCGATCGCCATGTGGAATAATCGGTTTCGTCGTGATATGCTAAAGCGGTAAAATAGCCGACTTCTTCCGGTGGGGTTATTTCAAATCCCGAATTTGAAGGTGACTCGATCCGATCCCAAAATCAGATCAATGCTCGACCAAACGCTGATCGGAGATGTCGATTAACGAGGTAAGGCATCCCAACCTTCTTCTCGATTGCCATTTGACTACCCAAGTCGAATTTTGACCACCATGTCCTCAATTTGCTCTAACCCCATTCACCATTCTCGATCCGAGGATAGGTTCCATCTAAAAACAAATAAAGATGAGTATACATTTTCCAACTTAGGCATTTCAACTTCGGGCTTGGTTTTGTTTATCATGACTATGCAACACATAATATGCTTTGGCTGGGTTATAATAACCCGTCACGATTGGTGTCTTCTTAATTGTGGTGTCGATGCCAAGGACCGACCCACCTAAGGTAAATGCATGCATGCCCTAAAATAAGGGTGGTATAGCTCTATCTTAAGTTTCTAAGATTTGGCTTTTCTAGACGCGAGGTTCCCGAGCGACAACTCGAGCGAGAAGGCTACGCTGATCGACGAACCGATCTAACTCACAGCGCCAACTCTCTTAAAATTTGGGTATTTGAAGAAATTTGCGGTGCGCCAAGCACACCAAATACGTGAGTGAGTGATAGTGTGATTTTTCCAGAATGGAAGAAATATGAGCGGAATGCCAGTTTAAGGAAAGCAGTAAAGCATGTAGCAATTAAAATAAACAAAACAAAATACAGCACACAGAATTAAATGCAAAAGTAATGCCAAATAATAACCCCAGGTCTGTTGTGGTTAAGAACCTAAAATCCCCAGCAGAGTCGCCATTTCTGTCGCGCCCTTTTCCGACCGCGACATATATTTTTTATAGCGAGCCCTGCTTAAAATGCAATGTTAGAAAATAAATAATAAAAGTGCTAAAGTGCAAAAAGGGTGCTAAAATGTTAAAATTGCAAAAGATGCTTAAAAGCTTAAACGGTGCAAAAGATGCTAAAGTTTAAAAGGGTGCTAAAATGCTAAAATGCTAAAAGATTAATTTTAAAGCTAAAGGGTTGCTAGAATGCTATGGTTCATGAGTCGCCACCTAATTAATTTGGGTGAATTAGGACACCTAAATGTTTAACTAGTTTTAAGTAAAACATTAACTCCATTTTAATGGTCTGCTAAACTTAGTGAGATTCCGGGTAAGGGTTCTTTATTATCCTAAAGGGAAGGGGTTAGGCATCCTCTAAGATCCGCTAACTTGCGGTTGTCCTGCCAAACCTAGGGTAATTATTATGTTAAAAAAATGCAAAAATAAAGCTACATCTGCTTAGTAAAATGTTTAGGGAATAATAAGAGTGCTAAAATGTTTAAAAGACTTAAAGATTTCAAAAGGTCAAGGGGTGCTAAATGGAAAAGATGCTAGGGTGCTAAAGGTATTTATAAAAATGTATTTTTTACCAAAACATAAAATGTAAGGTTTGTTTAAAATATATAAGGTAGTTTTTTTTTTTTTTTTAGCTAAGAACATGCGTTTAGAGGACATATGAAATTATAAGGTATATATAGTATGGAAGTAATGCAAAAATAGTAGCAAATAATGTCTTATCTAAATAAGTGATTATGCGAAATAAAATTACTGAATGGTTTAACTATAACCTAAGCAATGTCTGACAAGCTAAAAATTAACTTAAGGGGAGAGGCAAATTTCTAATGTTAAACTATTTTCTAATCTATTGATCCAAGATTTAATTATTCTAAGTGTTCTAATAATTAATGCAGCGTTAGCCAATTAATTACAACAAATAAATGGGGAGGAAGGGATCAATAAAAGATGACTCAGGGAAGGGCGATGTCTTTTCACGGTGGTTGTAGAATTTTCAACGCGGAGAGAAAGATGCACGTAGATGTAGGTCTCCATATGTCAGAGCTCGTGATGAGTCTCAGAATAAGACTCTTCGCTTGTCTGATGCATTTCATGTAAATAAAAAGATAAGGATTATTAGTACATACCCAAATTTGTCAAAAGTAATAAGTAAGCATTTGGCTTAAACACATGATTTGCAACTAAGCACATAGATATTATCGAGGCAGCAAGTAATCAAAATGACAAGCGATTCAACAGGGTAATTCCAATTGCATTCGTGGTACACATTATATGGGCTTTGACCCCGAAATAGTAGTAAGAATAAAACAAAGAAAGGGAAGCGGTGGCGTGGACACGTGAAACAGGCACCATTATTGTATTGTTACATGAATATCCGCAATCGCAAAAGGGTATGCCTAACATAGGTTGTTCATGAACTAAGGTGCAATACACATATATACTTGTAATGCATAACTTATGCCTGTGTACATGCAATTAACCACATAATATACACAAAGTAGAATGCAAGCCAAATAGGTCAGCCAAGTTTCCAACCTACGTAGATAAGAACTACTATACATGGATAGATGGAAGTAAATAAAGTATTTGCAATCCTGCCACCCCATATAGGCTCGTATGTGCGTGGTTTGTACTTGAAGTATATGATATATATAAAGATGCAAGAGAGTTTAGAAAATGGGATATATCACGGATGAGAAAGCTAAACCAACATTTTTAGATTCTCAGTTACTCACACGCACATTAGTTACCAAAATCCATGTAGGCAAACCAGATCGACTATATTAAACTTAAAACCAAACTCAGATTCACAAGAACAGGCGCCAGGTATAGGTATGAGAATTGAACCAACAATCAAATAAAATGCAAGAGCATGGTATGGCCAAAACAAGTTATTCAAAGGTCCTATTCCGACTATATTATCATGAACCAACATATGGGATGCAAATAGGCTAATAGATTCGAATAAGGATGAAGGTGTAAGATCGTCCCTACATAGTTTAGGTAAAAAGCGCTAATGAGCATGTATGTTCGTTCAATCGAAGGTGAAATTTGCCTCTTAGATTCGACAAACAATTCTATAAACCTCCATCAATAATTACTCTACTCACCATGTATACGCATATATCATAACAAGATATGCCTTAGCCTAAACACAATAACAATTGCGACTGTGACTATTGTTGGCGATTGGCGTTAACTCGAACAGGTTTGGCAATAAGCATAAACAATCATCGATATCAAATTAATACCACTTAAGCAATCGTGACAAAAATACATTACGCACATTGACGTCTAGCGAATTTAAGACTGAAAGGGTAATGATTTTACCTTCTCCGGGCGACGAACCGGGGCAGCGTATCAAGTCGTCGGTCCGCTCGACGGGCTTTGGGTTTGCGATGCGAATGAAAGGGCGAGTTCCTTTACTGATTTTTGGCTGGAATTGAAAGGAAAGGATTCTAATTTCCTATTTGTGCTATGCTGATTGTCTATGTGCTGAGCCCCCCTTAACTTCCTATGCTCTGTCGATTCTTGCTACTGAACTCCCTCGTCTCTGTCTTTTACGATTGTTGGATCGTTGGATGTCTCAATCCATGCCCACGTTCTGCCTTTGCATGTGCTATATATATAGCCTCCTTTTGGGTTCTAAACCTGGTAAGTAATCAAGGCTGCCTTGTATATTGATTTGTATTGATTCTTACTGTTTTTATTTTGGACGAATCTTAGTATTAATGATTTGTTAAGGTAAGATTTGACGGTTCTTGGAGATGGTAAAGGAAAGTCGCGGATTTCCACCAAAATCCGCGAGATTTGTGGGTAAAACTGAGAGGAGCATGCGGCGGCTTTAGGTTAGGTTGGGTTTTGTGTTTTTCGTTTAGGTTTTGGGAGGGGAGAGAGATAGGTGCTGAGGTATTTTAGGCAAAGGGGTCGTGTGGGCCTCCGATAAAGGGAGAGGGTAAGGGGCACTGGGCCGCGGGTTTGGGCTTGCGGGTAGATGGGTTAGAGCGGGTTGTGGGTATTGGGCTGGCCTAATTAGGGTAGTTAGTTTAATGTGCTAGGTTAGTTAGGCTTTTAATTAGTGGGTTATTAGTATTAAATTAGTGATAAGTTAATTAGTTTTAGGCTTAGTTAATTAGTGGTAAACCAATAAGCTAATGTGATTAAATTATTTAGGTGTTTTATTAGCCTAAGTTATTATTATAAACTATTATGATAATAAATGTGGGTGTTATTTAACGCTTTAAATGCGGTGCTATTATTTAAAACCTTATTTATTGTGCATTATTACGGTTAAATTAAAATGCATTGAGTTTATATTAAATTACCTAAATGCCGAATGCGAGTATGATATTTAAGAATTGTTTAAAGCCTTATAAATGCTACGCTATTAAATGCATATATCAGATTAAAATTGATTTTTAAATACAAATGATTACTAATAAATGCGGCTATGCTACCTGACACGACGTTATCGCTAAATTATTTATTTTATGCATTTATTAATTATTTAAGAATTACGACAAAGCTTAAAGTTAATAAATGCGCGGACTCTAAGTGCTTAAAACGCTCACGTAAGACGCGACGCCATTTAAATTAATTATTTATGCCTGCTTATGTTTTATCACGCATTTTATTATAAAAATCATAAAAAATTATTTTACAAAATTAGTCTAATTTTATGGTTAATGGCTGGACGGGAGGATCAAAATTGGGTGTCAACAGGGACCATACCATGTCCCGTCCCGGTTCGAGCCCCGGACCCGCTAATTTTTTTTTAAAATTTAAACGGGGCCGGTACGGGACCGGGACCGGGTCGGGACGGGACCGGGTCGGCCCGGCCCACTGGCCATCCCTACTATTAACTCATCCATAACAACAAGAGCTAGTTGAGCAGAATATTTTTTCTTATCATACATGAACGTGATAAACATCTGAATCAACACACACTACCACAACAAAAGAACAAGTTTATTGACTTACACATCCGTCAAAGAGTTACTGTACTTTTTATAAGGGTCAGAGAGTAACTATTTTTTTTTATAAGGGTCAAAGAGTTACTATATTGAACCATATAAAATAGAAAAATATGATGCGTGTCATAAGTACAGTAAAGAAAGATAATATTAAATATCCCGTATGGAAAAGGAACTGGGCCTCGCGGGCCAGGGCTAGCCGGGATCGGGTCGGGAATTTCAAACTTTTTTACACTTAATTTAAAAAAATAACATATATTAAATATATGAACAACTCAATAATTGAACAAAATAGTGTAATAAAAACATCTCAAGGCGATTTTTGTGTCTCTTATATTATTTCATTGAAATATGTTTTTTTGGTAATACATATACAATTGTCAAAATTACAACTTTGTGGTGTTGTTCAAAAGTTGCAAATGACATAGTAAGATTGTAATTAAATAAATTATCAATTTGAAAACATTTTTTCTAGTTTCTTCACAATATCTTGTGGTTCTTCGGTTGGAATTGATATTTGTTGGTCAAATTGATCCACGTCTACTCATACCTTCAGATAAGATGTCGTTGTAGGTTTCGTACTCTTATTCGTTGATCTCCGGTTGACCGCACCTTCTCCATTCCACTCGTATCCAATATCTGAATAGCACTGCAATCTTCAAGCTGTCTCCGGCTAATGAGTGTCTGTGCTCTCTTATTTGAAATCTGTTGGCAGAAAAAGTGATTTCAGACGCCGTTTATGACGCTTGAATGTTCAAAACATCTTGGGCCATCATTGAAAGTGATGTCTTCTCATTCCCCCTCATGTATTTCAGCAAGTCTTCATTTCCTTCTTCATTGACAACTGTTTGGTATGGTAAAGTACCCTGCAAAACAAAACACCAAACTCGCTAATTTGGTTAGTCGTGCTATCACCGCACATTCTATTTCAGAGGTTTTCAATACTAGCCGTAGAAACATCATGTCTTTTTAGCGGATGTGTTAAAGAAGAAGAAGATTGTATGAAAGCTGGTTGGTTGCTAACACTTTCTTGTTGGTAATACCTATATATTTTTTTGCATTCGTCTTCTATGCTAGACAACACTTCTTCTTCTTTCGTTTGTTCAATTTCAATAGGTGGTGAGGCATTTAAATTTTTGGGAGTTGGAGGTGGTAGTACTTCTATACAATTATAAATATTTTCAATAAGTGATTTACAATGGTCTATTTTAATAGTCGGATTTAATACAACACCAATAATATAAATAGGGGGTATAAATAAAATATTTCTTTATTTTCATAAACATTTTTTTAATAGTTGCCTTATAAGCTGATTTTCCATATATTCTCTAAGCATTAAAAATATTATAGTTATATAAAACAACATAGTTGAAATGGTAGGATAATATATACCAAAAAAAAATTTGTTGCTTGAAAAAATTTCTCTAGAAATACAATAAGTTCTTTAATTTTTTTCCAATTGTTATCTACAATTGATGCGCGTAATGCGCACACACTTTTAAACGCAAGTGCACGTTATCGTATCAAGTAGTATAGTCTTAGATAAGACCGAATATCGTCCTCTAGGATTAGGGTTCAATTACCAACTATCTATTTTCTAGTATCTATTTGGTGAATTAATGATTGATTGTTTTGTTTATAACTAAGAATTATTAAAGACAAGTAAATATAAAGAATTACTTCAGATGTGATGAGAATAGGGCTTCTATGTATCCTCACTATCCGCTTATGCTACTTACTAATGCATTACTTATGGTGTTCTTCCTTTGGAGAAAGCAGGTTTACGAAATCGTTTTATACTCCCGTTAGGGTTATATAAACACTCAACCCCAGTATTGTTCCTTACCTAACTTTCGCTGATAAGGGTAACTCTATAGGAGGATTAAGAACAAAAACCTAGTTGACCGTCACGCACAATGCGCAAAATTAGGGTTGTTAAGCCTCTCATCAACGCTACAAAACTAATTGAGGTATTTTCATCCCCAATTCAAGCCTGTCTACCCAACTTACAGCATATTCACAATCCCCCCTTTTCAGAATCTGATTAGAAATCATATAGTGATAACTAGTTGTCAATTAGCTACCAAGAATTCAACTCAATTATTGGATAGATCTCTCAATAAGAAAAATAACCATAAGCATGCATTAATTTATAACATAAGTTTCAAGAAGTTCAACATAGAAAGCCCTATAGGAGAATTAGTTCCTAGCCATAAATATGACAAGAACTAATTCAATATCCAACATCAAAACTGAAATAAAGTAAAAGAAAGAAAAGAAAATTACTAAGTATGAGTCTCCAAGCCAAGCATCCAAGGGTTGTGTTGTGGAATATTTACAAGATGGATTGGTGGAAGGATGGATGTAGAATGGTGAATGGTAGAATGGAGAATGAAGAATTCTTCTAATGATGTAGAGTATTTATAGCCAAAGAATCCTTTAGGTGAAGGGTTAAGGATTTGTGTAGGTAGGAAAAGTTATTAGAATCCTTTTAGGTAAGGGTTTTTAGGTAGGAAAAGGTTTCCCTTTAGGTAGGAAAAGTTATCCCTTTAAGAAGGAAAAGTTATCCCTTTAGGATTCTGAAACATGTCAAATTCGCCCAAAGATTTCATTCAGCGGCGCTGCGCAGATCAGCGGCTACCGAAATTAAGCAACACTCGGGACTTTAAGCAGTTTGGGCGCATGGCTGCTGCTGGAGCCGGCGCGGTGACATTTTTTCGCGAATTTTCGTTTCGTCGTTTTTTCTCGTCCGACTTTCGGATTTTCTCTATAATTTCCTAACTTCTTAGACTTCATTTCTTGGCCCTTTTTGTGTGCAATTCCATCTCACTTAAGCTCATTTTCTCTTCTTTTCGCCATTTCTCCATTTCTGACCGCTGTGACACAAAAGAAAGGAAAACGACCCTAATACTATACTAAACATAAACAAAATGAGTAAAATACTAACTAAAAAAGACTCAAAAAGTGTATATAAAATACACCGATCAAATACCCCCAAACTTAACCTTTGCTCGCCCTCGAGCAAAGATAGAAAGAAAGAAATAAAAGACTCAAGAAACGAAAAATAAAAGACTCACTGACATTGATCACTTTTGCTGCATTTAGTGTTATCTAGAAAAACATGAAGGTTAGCAGAATAATATGCAGGAACATGTAGCATGAAATTTTTCAGCACACTAAACACATTGAGCTAGATATTTCGCAAACTCATATTTATCATGCTTTAATGGAAGTCAATATACTAAATCATGCATATAAATTCAAAAATCCTATGGCATGCTTACTTGCTATTCTCCACTAATCCTGGATATGCATAAAAGAGATCTTCAGGACTTTAAGGGTTGTAATGTAGGCTTAGGTAGGGGTTGGTAAAAATAGGCATTTAGGCTCATTTTTGTGTACCATAAGCTCTTTAGCTTTTCAGTATTTCCCTTTTCTTTTTGTTCTTTTCTTCACTTCAATTCTATCTTTTTCCCTCTTTTGTTTTGGGAGAATGAAGAGTATTATAATAACAAGCACCCCCAAACTTAGGCTTTTGCCTCTTTCTTATTACTTTTTTTATTGGGGTGCAACAAGCTCATTCACTCCTTTTGTCTCTTTTTTTAACACAATTGATTCCACTACTTCACATTTTTACTTATGGCACAATCTGTGGGAATATAGGGTGTAAAAGAAGATGTTTCAATTTTTAGGCTCAATGGGGCTGACTAGGGATACTTTTAAAGTCCGGGATAGAAAAGAGTGGTAAGAATTGGCTATCAAAGAAATGCCTGAGTCATCTCCCTAACATGCATATCCTAACTATTTCGCCTCAAATAGCAAGCAATCATAACACATAGATATTCATCATTTAGCATGCATAATTTAGCAAGAAACTCCAAATAGACAGATTATGTGAGTTTTTGACATATCTAACCTAGGTGTTTAGATAGTTGCTTCTATTCCGTTACATTATTCCACCTTACTTCACTAGGTGTTTCTAGCAACTACAGCATACATGATCTTTGATAGGCAATTGTGACTCAAAAAGGATTTTTTTTTTTTTGGTGACTCAAAATAAACACAAAAACAATCACAAAGACTTAAATAAAACATAACAAGACACAAATAAAACACCCCCAAACTTAAATCACACATTGTCCCCAATGTGTGCAATACTAAAAAAATATGGACAACTTACTGACACAACACAGCGGTCATAATGGAGGTCTAGGAGGAAAATTCGAATTTGCGGAAATATGGCTCTACGAGTTCTAGCGCCAGCTCGAGATTCGCGCCGCTAGTACTTGTGGCTCTTACGGTTACGCATTCTGCCTCGATTTTAGCCACGCTGACGACTGCTTTTCCTTTTTTTTTCAGCGTTTTTTTTTTGCTCCTTTTTCCTCGGTTTTAGCTTTCAGTCCACCTGTCATCCAACAACACAAAACAAGAACCCAAGACCGTGAGACTGTTCTAAGCAAAATAACATAAAATAAAGACAGAAATTAAAATAACATAATTAAAAACATTGGGTTGCCTCCCAACAAGCGTTGTCTTTAACGTCTTTTAGCCGGACGCAATTAACCTTTCCGAGTGCCCATTGGATCCTTCTGCGAACTGCTTGCAATCCGCAGAGTTATTGTTGCAGGTCTCACTTCAACTACAACAATTGCTTCAAACAAGGGCCTCAAATATACGATTATCCCCCAAGTATACAAGACATGCTTGTCTTTTAGGTTCTCTCTAATGTAGGGATCAGTGAGATTCCCTACATCTTTCAACTCTAGAGGGTGCCCTTGATGGTATTGACTTCCTGTTTGGGAGTCGACTTTGACAGCTGGTGGTGTTTCTTCTGCAATAGGTACAAGAAAAAGATTTTCCAAGGAATCCAAGAAGGTGAATAATTGGATCTCTGCACTCTTCTCCTTCTCTACACCAACTGTCTTGCCAGATTCCTCAATAGTTGGGTGTGATTCAGGCTCCTCACTTTGCTGTTCGCTGTTGAATATGATCGCGAGTTCTGCTATTTGCGTTTCCAATTTCTTTATGCCCGACCTTATTTCGTCCATGAACTGAGCTTGGAACCTCGTGAGACTGAGTATAGTTTCTCGTAATTCCTCCCTCTGTTCCTCTATGGTTGGCTCTCTATCATATGGACAGTAAAAATCCATATCTAAAGTGTTCCTGAGATAAATCAAAACCAACAACGAATCACGGCACCTCGATTTTTTTTTTTTTTTCAAAATAAAATAAAATAAATGATTTAAAGAAACAAAAATAAAAACCAAATTAGAAATTAAAAATAGATAATTTTGATATTGAACTAATGCCTAATCCCCGGCAACGGCGCCAAAAACTTGATGCGCGTAATATGCACACACTTTTAAACGCAAGTGCACGTTATCGTATCAAGTAGTATAGTCTTAGATAAGACCGAATATCGTCCTCTAGGATTAGGGTTCAATTACCAACTATCTATTTTCTAGTATCTATTTGGTGAATTAATGATTGATTGTTTTGTTTATAACTAAGAATTATTAAAGACAAGTAAATATAAAGAATTACTTCAGATGTGATGAGAACAGGGCTTCTATGTATCCTCACTATCCGCTTATGTTACTTACTAATGCATTACTTATGGTGTTCTTCCTTTGGAGAAAGCAGGTTTACGAAATCGTTTAATACTCCCGTTAGGGTTATATAAACATTCAACCCCAGTATTGTTCCTTACCTAACTTTCGCTGATAAGGGTAACTCTATAGGAGGATTAAGAACAAAAACCTAGTTGACCGTCACGCACAATGCGCAAAATTAGGGTTGTTAAGCCTCTCATCAACGCTACAAAACTAATTGAGGTATTTTCATCCCCAATTCAAGCCTGTCTACCCAACTTACAAGATATTCACAATCCCCTTTCGTAATCGATTAGAAATCATATAGTGATAACTAGTTGTCAATTAGCTACCAAGAATTCAACTCGATTATTGGATAGATCTCTCAATAAGAAAAATAACCATAAGCGTCATTAATTTATAACATAAGTTTCAAGAAGTTCAACATAGAAAGCCCTATAGGAGAATTAGTTCCTAGCCATAAATATGACAAGAACTAATTCAATATCCAACATCAAAACTGAAATAAAGTAAAAGAAAGAAAAGAAAATTACTAAGTATGAGTCTCCAAGCCAAGCATCCAAGGGTTGTGTTGTGGAATATTTACAAGATGGATTGGTGGAAGGATGGATGTAGAATGGTGAATGGTAGAATGGAGAATGAAGAATTCTTCTAATGATGTAGAGTATTTATAGCCAAAGAATCTTTTAGGTGAAGGGTTAAGGATTTGTGTAGGTAGGAAAAGTTATTAGAATCCTTTTAGGTAAGGGTTTTTAGGTAGGAAAATGTCTCCCTTTAGGTAAGAAAAGTTATCCCTTTAAGAAGGAAAAGTTATCCCTTTAGGATTCTGAAACATGTCAAATTCGGCCCAGCACTTCACAATTCAGCGTCGCTGCGCCGCAGATCAGCCAGCGCTACCAAATTCAGCAACTCTCGGGACTTTCAGCACTTTGGGCGCCATGGCTCGCTGCCGGAAAGGCGCGGTGACATTTTTCTCGCGAATTTTCGTTTCATCGTCTTTTTTCGTCCGACTTCGTCTGATTTTCTCTATAATTCCCGGAACTTCTTAGACTTCATTTCTTGGCCCTTTTTGTGTGCAATTCCATCTCACTTAAGCTCATTTTCTCTTCTTTTCGCCATTTCTCCATTTCTGACCGTTGTGACACAAAAGAAAGGAAAACGACCCTAATACTATACTAAACATAAACAAAATGAGTAAAATACTAACTAAAAAAGACTCAAAAAGTGTATATAAAATACACCGATCAACAATCATATCAATTGGATTTTGATTATGGGCATTAAAAATAAAGTTATAGGTTTTCTATAATCATAAGCAACAAGTAGTTGTTCATATAAAGAATTTCACCTAGTGGATACTTTTTCGGGAATTTTTCTATAAGGTAGTTGATAATCGTGACAAGTTTTTATAATCTTTTTTCCGTTGTATTATATTATTTTTAAAAATAAAATTTATAGCAAATTGTATTTTTTCAAGAATATCTTGAAAAAGTAATAGGTCATCCTTTACAACTAAGTTATAAATATGACACACACATTTTATATGAAAATTATTTGAAAAAGATGAAGTTAAAACATCTTTTAAAACTGTAATAGCAGAATTATTAGAAGATGCATTATCTAATGTAATACTCATAATTTTATCAGTTATTCTGTAATAATCGCAAACTAAATAAATATTTTTTGAAATAAAATACCAGTGTGCATATTATCTATATATCTATACGCTAAAATATGTTTTTGCATAGACCATTTATAATTTAATAAATGACAGGTTACCGTTAAATAATTATGGTCGTTAGTACTACGGCCTATATCAGAAGTGAGAGTCACTTTGCCATTAAAATGATATAATGAATAACGTAAATACTGTTGATATTCATGTGCAAATTTAAATACATCTCTCTTAACAGTTGATCTAGGAAAACCCTTATCTTTCTGCAACACTCTTCCGACTTGGTGCGCTTGACTTTCGCATACGGTCTTGGACACTTAACCAAGCTCTTGATGAGCGTTATCCACTCTTTCCTTATAGTCAAGAGAGTGGCTAACGCTCCTTTCCCGAGGTACGAAGTCTCTCTTCTGCATTTGACCTGTGTTTTTCCATACTTTCCGCATTCAGTTCTAAGATCTGTTCGATATGTAAGTGGTATAGTCACTACCTGTAAGGCAAGCCCCATAGACACCTTACTACTTTCTAAGCTTACTCTCGGTTCCCCTTCTTCCTAATGGACTACGAGGAGTTCCGGATTGAACTAGGGAACGGAATTCAAGGGCAACGAAGGTGGCGGCTTTCCTCTGCTGCTGGCGGGCAGATGTACGGGAATATGTGGGAAGATGAAGCAACGAGTCTCTGGCCTAGATCAACCTAAGTTAAACCGCACCCCTGTCCGGTGGTTTGAGAAAGAAAGTCCCAGCGGTAATAAGACTTAGAGTAAACGAACGATTCAAGCTCCTTGCAACTAAAGAGGTAGCGAGACTGACCGCAATTTCAGTATATAGTTCGTCTGTGTCAATCTTATGGACAAAAAATGGCACGCCAAGGAGGGTTGAAGGGATCGATCCCAATAGCCATTCCAGCCTCACCTTACCCTTTCGTTAACTAACCTAAAAGCAAGATTATATATACCTCTAATATAATGAATAAAATCAGGAGACGAAGGAAATGAAATAAAAGCAAACCCTCCACAACAATTAATTTTGATAATACTTTCATATCTCTATGTTTATCGTATTTAGTGCCTACAATTCCCCCCGTCATAGGGTTAATTTGACCCTGTACTATATCCGGGACATTATGTGAACCTTGTCCCGATGGAGAGGGCGCTTGCGCACCATCTTTTTAGCCTTGTATTGGGAATACCTACCTCAGTGATCATTTTTAATGTGTCTCATTAAATCACCCATCCCACCATGACATTTTTCAGTTTTAAAACTATAAACCCCTTTACAAATTTTATATAGCTACTTGTTTTGTACGTCCCTATCAAAAAAAATTAATGCCTCTGATTTTAATGATCGTTTTGCTGGACCTCATCTCATACTAGGGGGAATAGGAGGTGTTACAGTTGAATGTTCACTAGTGGGTGTTTCATCTACATTAGTGAGTGTGTCATCATCTAGAACATCTTCTAAATTAAAGTTTTGTTCAGTATCATAAAATATATTCTCGTCTAAATCATATGGTATTTCAGGAAAATATTCAGTATCAACAAAATCATCATTGTCTAGGAGTAGAACTAGGAATACTAAAAGAAGTAACCCTGCCCTTGTTACCCCTCTACTAGCAGAAGTCCGACCCTTACCCTTAAATATATCTCTAAATCATTTCATTTTAATTATACTAATAAATAGGTAAAGACTTAAAGATAATGAAATTAAGTGCGCTAAATAAAATAAAGACACAATAATAATTTAATGAAAGAACGAATGTACCAAACGTCGACGTGTAATCGAGAGGTTGAAAATTGAAACTTTGCTCGATGGAAGATCCTCAAGCTAGTTCCGAACCTCACTCCCAAATAAATAAATAAAATAAAATATTTAGTAGACAATGTAGATTTGCAGAAGATAGATTGATAGATTAGAGAGATTGTAGAAAGATTTGTGAGAAAGATGAAAAGAAAATAAGATATTTATAGTTGGAAAAATTGAGTTAAAGTGTAAATATGATAACTTAGGAGTTAAAAATAAATATTAAGGGGTAGGGGGTTTGGGGGAGGGGGAAGCCAAAAATGGTCGTTGCACAACGGCCAAAATATAAAATGGTCGTTGGTGCAACGGTTATTTTGTGCAAAGGGGAGGGAGGAGGACGGGCGGAACCGGGATCATATACTTTTATTTAATTAAGGGAAAAGAGGCATATTTGCCCTCAAATTAAAGGAAAATAGGCATATTTTCCCTCCGTCAAAATTTGGGACAAATATGCCCTTCCCGTAGACTTATATGTACTTGTTGGTAAATCCAATATTTATGACTTTAATATTATTTTAGTGAATAAGATTTAACAATACGATAAAGTCAAACTAAACCAAAAAATGTTACTCACGCCGTTCCGATTTATGTGACAGTGTTTGACTAATTACGGAGTTTAAGTAAGAAAGACTTTTGAAACTTACGGTCTACACAAAGAAAGGTGCCATTTTTAACATGCTAAAAAGGAAAGAATGTCACATTACACTATAGTCTTTTCAAACATTATATCCAAAAATAATGCGGTAAAATACAATACATTACAAAATGATACATTATGAAAGAACAAGCCAAACATAGTGTTAAATTGTGAAGAACTAACTGCTAATTCATCTATTGTTGGTGGGGAATGTCATGAGATGAAGTGAGTCCATGAAGAGGTGAGGCAGGTAAGGACTTAGCCATGATTTGCGTACTTCTGTTTGACAGAATTGATGTGGATGCCTTTCTTGCATGCACAACCTTTTCTTTTGTCTTGATAATAAGGAAGAATACCAGACGATACAAAATTAATATACCTACCAGAATGACTAGGTCTACCCACTTTGAGTATCCCATTTCCGCTTGCCATCTATCTCTCAAGATGTCTTCTCCACTCATTATATGATTTTTCCCGAACATATCATCTGTAAACTTTAGTCCTTCAAATTCATTCTTAAACATACCTTGGTAAGCATACTTGTGGAAGGACATGTAGTACAGTGGGTATTTCCAAATTGCTTTAGGCAACTCACTAGGTAATTGAAAATAACCACCACTTAGTATCTGTAGTCCTTGTATTCCTGCCCCGGTTACAATGCCCATGAGGAAGTTAGGCACAATAGCTGCAACGTTCATCATTAAGCTCTCGACTACCATCATGCTGGTGAAGAGGACCAAAGCAAAGTAGATGAAGTGCCCAAATCCATTTTGAAATCCAGCAAGGAAATAGGCAATGACACCTGGAACCAATGATATTAGTAGCACGTACGGGATAGAAGAAAGTGTGTTGCCTATGACAAAAGCAAAACATCCATAGTGCCCGTTCAAGTTTTCTCGTTGGAATACCTGCAATATTTTCTCGAAGCAGTTATATTAAATATTCTTAGTACAAGATAAATCATTAAATTTGTTAACTATTTTGGATGAGAAAAAGATACCTTCATGTCCTCCACAAATGAAGGGAATCCACCAACTGTCATAAACGTCATAAATGAAACTACGAAAGCAACCATTAGACCTCTTTCCTGCAAAGTCAATATTTAAGAGCGTATTATGATCCATAAATTGTGTGTGCATCAAGAACTGAAATACTTATAGAATTGAGTAAGTTTGAAAATTTGATGTTTCCTTATCTGTACTGTTTATACCTCGACTGAACGATAGTTTGAGCCAACATTATAGTAGATGGAGCCAAGACTTAAAGCAATGCCGACATAAACAGCAAATCTCATCCAGTAGTAGCCAGGATCACGAGACATGTTCACACTTGACCTCCTTGTTAGAACAAGGCTTTGCGTAGTGAAGTTGGCATGGCTTCTTTTTTGCAACATTTCACCACCCTGAAAATATTTAATGAATGCAATTAGAGAGATTTTTCTCATCACCCTGCACGCAACCCTCTCCCTCATTCCCATTTTGGGGGGTTCTCTCTTACCTGATGACATATTTCTGCAACTTGGTTCTGAACTTCATGATATCCCTCGGATGATTTATATGAATTTATGAGAAGGTCTATCACTTCTTCTGTAGGTTGTCCTCCAGCTGAGCCTTGTTCAATATCCTTTTAATAGAAAGCAAGATATTCAATAAAAGGCCAACTTTGATTTCTCTCTTAGAAAAAGGAAAGAATATTTACCTTATCAAAGTCCTTGTTTATTGTTTTAAGAAAATGATCTGATGGATTCTGAAGATGTGGGCAAGGGAAACCATTTCTCGCGAAAAACTATCACAATAAAAAAAGATATTAAAACCATAGAAACTAATCGAATCATTACATCTATCACTTGTATTATATGTCCATTACTTGGCAAGTTAATAGTCCAATAATTCATATGCTTACCTCAATTGCTGCACTAGCAGGTCCAAAATATACGGTTCTTCCTGAAGACAAAAGGCATAAATTGTGGAAGAGGTTGAAAACTTCAGCACTTGGCTGATGAATAGATGCAATGATGGTTCTTCCCTCTCTTTGGCATGAAATTCCGCTCATCACATAATAAGATGCAGCACTGTCGAGGCCGCTGGTTGGTTCATCGAGGAAGAGAAGTTTTGGCCGCGTTAGAATCTCCATGCAAACACTAAGTCTCCTCTTTTCTCCTCCGCTAATTCCTTTAGAACCATATCCTCCAATTCTTGTGTTCATTGCATCTTGCAACCCCATCTCCTTTATAGTCTGCTCCGCTATTTGTTTTTTCTCTGATTTTGTCATGGAATCTGGTAGTTGTAGTTGTGCAGAGTAGTAAACAGCTTCTTTAACAGTTAGTGTTGCTAACAGAGTATCATCTTGTGTTACGTATGCCTGATTTTATACGATAAAGAACATTACCATGCATGCTAATAAATATATAATACTCTCCTAAATCCTAATGGAGAAGTAAAAGCGATGTTATTGCAAAAAAAAAAGGAAAACAAAATGAGTAGTAATGGGCCATGCGGTATTTAGCTGAAGATTTTAATTTCTTACAGATGTTCCATAAGAAAGTTTCTGTTTGTGACCATTGATCAGTATTTCCCCGCTCTGCCTCGTGCTGAAATCCAATCGCCCTGAGAGGTGGCCATCAGGTGAGTCATATTTAGAAAAACAAAAAGCTCATAAGCATTAGATTAATGTACCCCTCTTGGCCTTTGCTGTTATTTTTGGCCCCATTGAAGATATTATATGGGTCATTTTCTGAGAGATGTACTAATAGTAATATTTACCAGCTAATGCGTCGAGAAGTGTAGATTTGCCACAGCCAGAAGGTCCCATAACGGCCAGAAGTTCACTAGGTCGAGCATAGCCAGTGAGACCTTGAAGTATGGATTTGTTGCCACTTTTTCTGGTGGAAACAGTGACCCATAAGTCATTCCAAGTCAAGGAAACGCCTCTAGTTTTTGATCCCATTTGACCCTTCACAACATTATTCAACTCTACTTCCTGTAACTCCATAGGTGGCATTGGCAAATTTACAGAAGTCATGCCTTGAAAAATTGTAAAGTAGGGAATGCCAAAAACCAAAAGGTGGCTTATTTCTTTTTCTTACAAAAGGTATGGGGTATTTAAGGAGGTTGTAGTGTGAGACACTTCTTTGTCCTCTGACGGGCAGCTATGGAATTAATGAGATATGTCAACAAAAAATAATCCAATTACAGACAATTCAAGGGAACATTTATGTTTCTCTTTGTACTCTCGGGTGTAAACATTCTCTTGAAGAAATGTGAGGTAAGACTGCGTACAATAAACACTTGTGGTCCGATCTTTTCCCGGATCCCGCAGATAGCGAGAGCTTAGTGCACCGGACTACCTCTTTTTGTACTCTGCAGTTTCAACTATTAATTTCTCCTTCCTATCCGAATTCCCATTTTTCGTCTTGTCAAGCTAGTTTGTTTGATTTTGAGTTATTTTTTTCTTAATAAGGTTAGGGACCATGCACTTACTGTTGGGTTTTTGATATTGGTGAATGGGAAATGATAGGATGAAAAGTGAAGGGATTGTAAAAGGTCAATTTTGCTTTGGTTAAAACAATTGTCCCACATTGGAAAAAGAGAGGAAAAGAGAGGTATATATATTACATTACACATTCTCTAGTCACTAAAAGAGTTGAGGGGGCAAGGACCTCTCGCGCCGTCGTCGTCGCTCGGTTCGGCTTCGGCTTCGGTCAAATAATCTGATTGATAATCTTTTTGGATCAAATTTTCTTTAATTTTAATTATTTAATTAATTAATTAACTCATCCAATCCTACCCGTTAGTGACCCGGTTCTTTCCCGGTTTTATTTTATTTCCCACCATTTTTTGTGATTGTTCAGAAGGGTTGCAAACCTTCTTCCATGGCTATAAATTCGTTTGCTTCCTCAGAATTTTACTTACTAATTTTCTGAACTACAAAACTTCTTCTTCTTCTGCTCGAATAAATTATGTGTGATACACTGTCGTTGAGTGGTTCGCCGCTACCTGAATTTGGAGTACTACTATTCTGGTAAGATAATCGTTCTATCCTGGGAGGGGATATTCCATCAACCTCGAGTACTGTGAGAGGAATAATTTCCTTAAGAACACACTTTGAACTAAGTGGACTCGATTATATTAAACCGCACAATACACGTCCAAAGTGTATTGTGGGGCCCTTTCCTTGTATATTTGGTAAATATTTGACTTAGAATTGTACCTTAATTAATTGTGTAATATTACCATAATTGTAAAGTTAGTATTCTTATAGAATAGAGATTCCTAGGTAGAATAGAAAGAGAATCTTCCTTGTAACTTGTATATATATGTCTTTCATTAATAAGAATAATCAAGGGATTAATTCTTTCATGGTATCAAGAGTCTAGGTTCTCTTTACTTCGCTTCCGTTCCTCAAAATTTCATCTATTTTTTCGAATTTTTGGATCCCCAAATTCTCAATTTTTGTGTTCTTCCTTTTTAACAAAACCGAGTATATTCTCTTTCAAAATCCTCTCTTCCAAATTTCCTTCTCCGAATCTTGTTGTTCTATTCCCTATGGCTGATAAAAACAATTTTCATTCTACCCTCCCAGTTTCTAACATCAAGAGCATCATCCCTTTTGTTCTTGATCTTGAAAATGTCCAATATGGGACGTGCGCGGAGTTATTTAAGATTCATGTTAAAACACATAAAGTTCTTCACCACATCATCCCTCAACCTCCTTCAAATGAGGGTTATAAGGCGACTACATCTACTGTGCTCACTAAAGAAGAAGACCCAGAATTATAGGACATGCTTGATTCCAAGGTTCTTCAATGGATTTATGCCACTATTTTCTTGGACCTTTTGTAGACGATTATGGAACCCAACTCCACGGCTATGACGGCGTGAGATCGATTGCGAGATATATTCCAAGATAACAGTCATTCTCGGATTGTTATTCTTGAGCAGGAATTTTCACAGGTGGCTATGGTGAATTTTCAATACATTTCTTCTTATTGCAAACGTCTCAAGGACTTGGCAGACCAACTCAGCAACGTGGGTTCTCCTATTTCTAACAGTCATCTAGTTCTTCAGATGGTTGCAGGCCTGTCAGATGCCTATAGCGGTGTTGCTTCAGTTATTCGTCAGAGTAATTCCCTGCCAGGATTTTATCAAGCCCGTTCTATGCTCACTTTGAAAGAAGCCGGTTTGGCTAAGAAAGTAGCAATTGGAGCCAGTCCTGTCGGCATGATGACTACTTCCAATTTTTCTCCTTTCAATCCAGCCAATATGACCCAAAATCACAACAACGGGGGTGGTAAGAAAGGCCAAAATAGAAAAAACAATGACAAGAATCGTGGCGGCAACAACGGGGGCAACCGTCAAGGCGAAGAATCCCGAACCCACGTGGTCCCCAGTCGATGGCGATGGGTCCTAGCACCTCACAGCGTCGCGACTAACCTTCAGCGCCGGCTCACCATTTCTACGCAGCGCCACCTTACAGCACATGGCCAAGATGCTCGGCTTGTATATGCGGCGCCCGCCTTCTCCTCACCCACCTCCGTGGTTCGGACAAAGATATGGGAAGTCCCAACAATCTAGTATACTTGGGCCTCGCCCCCATCAGTCCCACCACGCAGTGGGGCAAACTCAGACCGACATTGAAGCAGCGATGCACACGCTTGGCTTAACGCAATCGGACCCTAATTGGTACATGGACACCGGCGCCACTACCCACATGACATCCAATCAAGGTACTCTCTCGTATTATTCCAATTTGAGCACTAATCGTGGTATAACTGTTTGTAATGGCAATTCTATTCCAATTAAGGGTTATAGTCATAAAACTTTATCCTCTCCTCATCCACCACTTGTCCTGAAAAATACCCTTCATGCCCCAAAATTAATTAAAAAATTGGTATCTGTCCGAAAATTCACAACTGATAACTGGGTTTCTATCAATTTTGATCTATTTTGATTTTCTGTGATGGATTTCAAGACGGGGAGTCATCTCATGAGGTGTAACAGTGGGGGGGGGGGGATCTCTATCCAATCACACCAAGTTCCAGCATCTCACGTCAAACTATGCATCCACCTTTGCAGCTCTTGCTCCTTCCTTGTGGCATGCTCGTCTAGGTCATCCGGGGTCGTCTATTTTATCTTTTTTAGATAGACATAAGTTTATTTCTTGTAAGGGTTCGCGTAGTACTCCACTTTGTCAATCATGTGCTTTGGAAAAGATTATTAAATTACCATTTGTAGCTTCAAATTATAATACTTCTATGTCATTTGAAATTATTCATAGTGATTTATGGACATCTCCGGTTCTCAGTTCTATGAGTCATCGTTATTATGTTCTATTCTTAGATGACTATACTAAATATTTATGGACGTTTCCAATTGCGAAAAAATCTCAAGTTTTTTCCATCTTCATAAAATTTAGAGCCTTCATAAGAACACAATTCGAACGGGAAATCAAAAGCATTCAATGTGATAATGGCAAAGAGTATGATAATGTGGAATTTAGGGAGTTTTTCATGCTCAAAATGGGATAAATTTTCATTTTTCTTGTCCTCATACGTCTTCACAAAATGGGAAAGCTGAGCGAAAAATTCTTACCATTAATAATATTGTCTGCACTTTATTAGTTCATTCTTCCGTTCCTCAATTATTTTGGTATCATACACTACAAATGGCTACCGATCTCCTAAATATTCTTCCCTCTAAAGGTTTGACATATTCCTCCCCTCTCAAAGTGTTATACAATAAGACTCCGTCCTACACTCATCTTAGGGTCTTCGGATGCTTATGTTATCCACAGTTTTCATCCACTACAATCAACAAACTTCAGACATGTTCTACTCCTTGTGTATTCTTGGGTTTTCCGTCAAATCACTGTTGTTATAAATATTTTGATTTGTCATCTAAACGAATCATCATTAGTCGTCATGTTCTCTTTGATGAAACCTAATTTCCCTTTTCTAAAGTAGAAAAACCCGTACCTACTTCTTATGATTTTTTGGATGATGCTATCTCCCCCTATGTTCTGCGTCATTTTTCAGGTTTGCCAGAAAATACGTTAAACCGTTCGTCCATGGACTGCGAGGCGCCACGACGCCAAAATTCTGAGGCGTACGCGCCCCGCACAGGTGCCACGACGCTAAATGTCCAGAGAGCCTGCGCAGGATTACGCGCGCCATGCGCGATTCCCAAAGACCAGGCGCTTCGACGGAATTTCCGACATTTCACAAACTTTCCAAAATTCACTCAATCCAGCTTAGAGTCTTGGTCCAGTCATTTGTAGTCAACGGGGTATTTTTAAGCCAAAAACACATTTCAATTTGAATTCTAATGTTCTTAAATCCCCCTTACCCCGTAATCTTGTGTCTGCCTTAAATGACCCTAATTGGAAAATTGCAATGACCGAGGAATATAATGCTCTTATTGATAATAAGACGTGAGAGTTGGTACCCGTCCATCTGGTGTTAATATTATTCGGTCTATGTGGATTTTTGTTCATAAAGAAAATTCTGATGGTTCATTTGCAAGACATAAGGCTAGACTTGTAGGTGATGGTAAGACTCAGCAGGTTGGTGTGGATTGTGGTGAAACATTTAGCCCTGTGGTCAAGTCGGCTACCATTCACACTGTGCTCAGCTTGACTCTTTCGAAATTTTGGCTCATTCATCAGCTAGATGTGAAGAATGCTTTCCTACATGGTGATCTTTAGGAGACAGTATATATGCATCAACCTTTGGGGTTTAGGGATACTTGATATCCTAATCATATATGTCTATTGAAGAAGTCCTTGTATGGGCTCAAGCAGTCTCCACGGGCTTGGTATAAGAGGTCTGCTGACTTTGTTTCGACTATGGGTTTTTCGCACAACAGATCTGATAATTCATTATTCATATATCGTCGGGGTTCTTCCATGGCTTATATATTGTTATATGTTGATGATATTATCTTGACTGCCTCTTCTGATGCTTTGCCAAGGTCTATTATGACAATGCTCAGTTCTGAGTTTGCCATGAAAGACTTGGGCCCATTGAGTTATTTTTTAGGGATTGCAGTCACTCGTCATGCAGGCGGATTGTTCTTATCACAGAGAAAGTATGCAGTAGATATCATTGAGAGGGCTGGGATATCATCATGTAAGTCTACTTCTACTCCAGTTGATACTAAACCCAAGTTGGGTGCTGTAGCTGGCCCTCCCTATGAGGATCCGACCAACTATCGTAGTCTTGCAGGCGCCCTTTAGTATCTAACGTTTACGCGACCTGACATTACATAGGCCGTACAACAGGTGTGTTTGTTTATGCATGATCCCAGAGTTGAACATATGAATGCACTCAAACGCATTCTTAGGTACATTCAGGGAACACTTGAGTATGGTTTGCATTTGTATCCTTCATCGACGTCTATATTGGTTTCCTATACAGATGTTGATTGGGGTGGTTGTCCTGACACCAGACGGTCTACGTCTGGATATTGTATGTTTTTAGGTAACAACTTGGTCTCATGGTCTGTCAAGCGTTATTCTACGCTTTCACGTTCAAGTGCAGATGCTGGGTATCGCGGGGTAGCTAATGTGGTCTCCGAATCAAGTTGGTTACGAAATCTTCTTTTAGAGTTTCATTGTCCTATTGAGAAAGCTACCTTGGTATATTGTGATAATATAAATGTCATCTACCTTTCTGGTAATCCTGTTCAGCACCAGCGGACTAAACATATAGAGATGGATATTCACTTCGTTCGAGAGAAGGTAGCAAAAGGACAAGTACGCGTCTGCCACGTCCCTTCCAGATATCAGATTGCAGACATCTTTACTAAGGGTCTTCCCTCAGCCCTTTTTGAAGATTTTAGAGCCTCAACAGATGAAAACCGCCTCGCTATGATCATGGAATGTTAAACCGCACAATACACGTCCAAAGTGTATTGTGGGGCCCTTGCTCTTTCCTTGTATATTTGGTAAATATTAGACTTAGAATTGTACCTTAATTAATAGTGTAATATTACCATAATTGTAAAGTTAATATTCTTATAGAATAGGGATTTTTAGGTAGAATAGGTAGAGGATTGTCCTTGTAACTTGTATATATATGTATTTCATTAATAAGAATAATCAAGGGATTAATTCTTTCAGATTATATTCTGGAAAATATTTTTTCCAACACTGATTCTGTTCATTTGTTTTTTGCAATACATATTACTAACAATCTTAAGAAAATTATCTTTTATATTAATTTGTATTCTGTTTTGGAGACTAAAACCTGTGTGGTTTTCTACTCCGTATGAAATTTCATATTCTGACTTGAAGACGTAAAAACTTCGTTGGAATATTAAAGTTCATACTTGTACAACGATTTGAAGAACATAAAAATTTCATCGTTGCTTTTGTGAAAAGTTTGCTATTCTGTATTCTGTTTAAGGAGATTAAAACTTGTGTAGTTTTCTACTTCATATGAATATTAGTATCCTGACTCGAAGATATAAAAACTTCGTTGGAATACCAAAGTTCATAATTATACTGCGATTTGAAGAAATAAAATCTTCATCATTTAAGTTTGTGATTTAATTGCTATTCTGGTTTTATTAACTAAAACAGTTTGTCGATTTGACAGTGACAAACAAATAATGACAATTGAGACTGGAACTCCCTCTGCGAATATTGCACCAGCGGTTACTCCTACAACTCGTACCGCTGTGCCACCGGCTGAGAAACCTGTGAAGTTCACCGGTGCCAACTTTAAAGGATGGCAGCAAAGAATGTTCTTTTGGCTTACCACCCTTGGTATGCAAAAGTTCACCAGTGATGACCCTCTCATGCCTGCCGCCGACATGCCTGACAACCAAACGTTCATGGTTACTGAAGCTTGGAAACATGCTGATTTTTTGTGTAAAGGCTACATTTTGAGTGCCTTAGAAGATGACTTGTACAACGTCTACAATGCAGTAGAGACCTCAAAAGAACTATGGAGTGCACTTGAAAAAAAGTACAAAACCGAAGATGCTTGCTTGAAGAAGTTTGTAGTTGCCTAATTCCTAGACTACAAAATGGTGGATGGAAAAACCGTTGGAACCCAAGTTCAAGAGCTTCAACTTATCTTACATGACCTTATTGTTGAAGGTATGGTAGTGAATGAAGCATTCCAAGTGGCTGCAATGATTGAGAAGTTGCCGCCCTCATGGAAAGATTTCAAGAATTATCTTAAGCACAAGAGAAAGGAAATGAAGTTGGAGGATCTTGTGATTCGTCTCAAGATCGAGGAAGATAACAAAACCGCTGAGAAGAGGTACCATAAGAGTTCACCGATTGAAGGGGCAAACGTCGTTAAAGATGCTGCTCCGAAAAAGAACAAGAAAATGAAGATGCCTTCTGGAAAGGAGAAGGATCCTAACAAGAAAAAGTTATTGCTATAATTGTAGGAAAGCTGGCCACAAAGCCCCAGATTGTCGTCTCGCGAAAAAGGACAAGGGAAAAGGACAAGTCAATGTGGTGGAAAAGAATGATGATATGGATGATCTGTGTGCAATGCTATCGAAATGCAATTTGGTTGGTAACCCAAAGGAGTGGTGGCTTGATTCTGGTGTCACTCGACATGTTTGCGCTGCAAAAGAAGCATTTGCAACCTACGCTTCCGCTGGACCCGAAGAGGTACTGTTTATGGAAAATACTGTAATAGCCAAGGTTGAAGGATATGGGAAGATACTTCTGAAGATGACTTCTGGCAAGGTCCTGACTCTCAACAATGTTCTGCACGTTCCAAAAATTAGGAAGAATTTAGTTTCAGCTGGACTACTCATCAAAAACGGGTTTAAGTGCGTGTTGGTTAGTGAGAAAATTATAATAAGTAAGAATGATATGTTCATAGGAAAGAGCTACCTCACCGAGGGCCTTTTCAAACTCAATGTAATGGTTGTTGACAGTATTAATAATAATTTAGATTCGTCTTACTTATTTGAGTCAAATGATCTATGGCATGTTCGTTTAGGACATGTCAATTACAAAACCTTGCGGAAATTGATTAATTTAGAAGTATTGCCTAGATTCGAGTGTAATAAATCAAAATGTGAAATCTGTGTTGAATCTAAGTTTGTTAAACATCCATATAAGTCTATTGATATGAATTCAAATCCTTTAGACTTAATCCACACAGATATATGTGATATGAAGTCAATACCATCTCGCGGTGGGAAAAGTATTTTATAACTTTTATTGACGATTGCACTCGATGTTGTTATGTGTATTTGCTTAATAGTAAGGATGAAGCAGTTGATGCATTTAAGCAATATAAGAACGAAGTGGAAAATTAATTGAATAAAAAGATAAAAATGATTAGAATTAATAGAGGTGGAGAGTACGAATCTTCTTTTGCAGAGATAATGTTTAGAATATGGAATTATTCATCAAATTGCTGCCCCTTACACACCACAATCAAATGGAATTGCGGAAAGAAAAAATCAAATATTAAAGGAATGATGAATACTTTATTAATAAGTTCCGGTTTACCGCAGAGCTTGTGGGGGGAAGCTATCCTTACAGCTAATCGAATACTCAACAGGGTTCCCCACAGCAAAACACAATCAATTCCATATGAACTATGGAAAGGAAGAAAACTCAACTTAAAATATTTCAAAAGTGTGGGGGTGTTTAGCAAAGGTCCAAGTTCCTTTGCCCAAAAGGATAAAAATCGGACAAAAAACTGTGAATTGTGTTTTTATTGACTATGCTACAAACAACAAAGCTTGTCGGTTTTTGGTTCACAAATCAGACTATCCCGAAATTCATGTTAATACGGTAATTGAATCAGATAATGCTGAATTCTTTGAAAATATTTATCCGTATAAAACTGAATGTGAGTCGTCAAGTGAAACTTCTAAACGACCGCGGGAAGAACCAAAGGAAAGTACACCAAGTAAAAATGATCCAAGGTGTAGCAAACGTCAAAGGACATCTACTTCCTTTGGACCAGATTTTGTGACATTCTTGCTTGAAAATGAGCCTCAAACATTTAAAGCAACGATGTCTTCTTCTGATTTAGCATTTTGAAAAGAGGCAGTCAATAGTGATGACTTTCCAATTGCCCATGTAATGGCATTGAATGACCATGTAATGACCTTGATTATGGAGTGTTAATTCAGTCAAATAATGACTGAATTCATTTGGAATGTAATGGAAGTTTAATGCCTCAAAATCAGCCCAAGAGTCATGTCTTTTCGTCTCCCGTCGCAGCCTCTGGACTACCAACGTCGCGGCCCTGCAGGGAGGCGTCGCTGCGCCGCAACTTCAGAGAGTTGGCGCCGCGGCCCGATAGGCGATTCATGATTCGTTTCATCTTTAAACACATTGTATACGTCTTCCTTCATTTACCAACGTGAAATCAACGTCATTTGGCCAATAACCGTCTATTACCTTACGTCTCAAACAATTCATATTTGTACCAATATTCTTCCATTGAGGAAATATGATCATTGGCATTACGTGTGCACGTGTGTGAAAATAAGGTTTTCCACGTGCGGGGCCCCAATTGTTCGAGTCATAATTAAATAGGATTAACTTTATTTCACGTTTAATATATTTCCAACAATAGATTTATTCACTTTTGTTTTTAAATTATATTTGCTTAATTATATTTCCAACCTAATTATCACCAGCACAATTGTCGATAAGAAGTTGAGAATGCGTGAAGCAAAGAAATAATTATTTTATTATTTATGGTTCTTATTTTCCCAATGCTTGCTTTCCTAATCTTTTCACATTTTGGAACCAATTAAAAAAATCAAAGAAAAATGAGCCCATCCTTGATTTATTTAGAAATCACATGGGAGAAATAAATGCTTTTCAAAACTATGGTTTATAAATCTTGAACTTTCTTTCTCAAAATGTATTAATAATGTTATGGGTTATTCTGCAAAACACTATCGAGTCACAACTAAAGATGGGCAACAAACCCACATTAACTGCTCTTGCGGTGAAGTACCATTTAGTTCCCAACCAATGATTCAACTGTCATCATCTATGATTTTTTTTTCCTTTTTTGATAAGTTCGAGATTATTATATAGAAACTCAATTATTCAATGTGACAACTCAATCTAGTTTAGATTCGCGATCTGATTTTTTCTCCGTGACGTAGACATGATTTTATGTAAGTGGTGTCGATTTATTATCGCAATTTAACTTCTAAGTGAATTTGAGTATCGTCGATTTTCAGTGACACGTAGGCAATATCGTCAGTTTCTAATGACACGTAGGCATTGTTAGTGTTAGATTTTTAATGATAACTTAATGTTACCTATGCATGAAATACTTAAAGGATGCAAGACCACTTAGCAGACTACACCGTCGGCCCAAACTATTTTGATGTAAAGCCCACAAGATAAAGCGGCTACGACTAGGTTAAAAGAAGACAAAGATATGCGATGCCTAAATGGAAGGAAGAAGATATACAATGTATATCATTAATTACTGACTAATGAAGGATTTCAATAATTAAGAAAGCATATATTAATTATCAACATCAATCAAGGAAGATCTACATCAACAAGGAGCATTCAAAGAAACAATCAAATCAAGGGATCTCGTCTTATCTCACAAGGAACTAAAACATCTACAAGTCCGAAGATTATATATGAAGGCTCAATAAGACGAACCAACTATACTTTAGTCTTAACTTCTCAAGCTACTTACTTTACTTTACTTTTAGTTTCAACATTTATTTTAATAAGAAAAATACTTTAGGAGCTCAATTGAAACTATCTCTGTACCAAACCAAAATTCAAAAGAGCTGCAGATAACACCCTTGCAACTCAAGAGGACTGAATTAAGATTCACATTAAATCTGAACCAGTATTAAGATTTAATTAATTTCAACATTTATTTTTTGCACTATATTGACAGTCGACTAGCACCTTGAGGTGGTCGACTAAGAACGAAAAATTACAATTCACCCTCCCCTCTTGCACTTTCAGGCATGAATTTATCTAAGTGGTATGAATTTCATTTAAGATTTTGATTCTTGTCCTGATATATAGATATATATATATATATATTTGTTTGTGTGTGTGATAACGTAAATAAAGATTGATAATATAAGGGTAAAATAAGCATTTTAAAAAGTTAATTAGAATTAAAGGGGGGGGGGGGGGGGGGGGGAATGTATATTGTTTAAAGTTGAGGGGGGAGTTTAATTTTTAAAGCAAAGTTGGAGAGGGTAAATAATTGTCATTTTCACCCATTTTTGCCTTGATAAAGTTTCTTGTGACTTTGTCTTTTATATGTGTTAATATCACCTACATAACCTTGATAAATGCCGGATTGCCGGTACATACTTAACTCATGTATTTTGCTTAATTCTCAAACTAGACAGGATCGACCATATAAATAATCTATCTTTTAAAATTTGAAGGATTCAACATAATAAGAATTTTATGATGGTTGTCAATTTATCACAATTTTTTGCACTTGTAATTATGATTTGAAACTGACTATGTTTTGCAATGCTCACAAAAATAGAAAATAGCAAATTAAAGATACGTAGAAACAATAAATGGAAGAAAGAAACAATTTGGTACGTTATTGGATCTTCTTTTAATTGGTTCCTAATGTATTTTTTGCCTATTTAATTGTGGACACATAGTGTTGGTTGGGCGGTGCACGTTAGTTAAATGGCTTGCATGTTAGGATCAACAATAGGACATGTGTCGAATTATGCTTGGCTAGCAGGCGCAGACTTGTTGTGTGCACATTTGTGCACATGAATAAGCGATTTTTTTTTTTACAATGCTATTATGCACTTTTGAACAAACACAACATCCTCATTCCCTTATACAACGCTGCGAATTTCTTTTCCGAACAATCTCCCTTGTGCACGTAGATCCGCCCCTGTTGACTAGTAAACAAGTAATCCAAACGCCAAGAAATTATTCATTTTTAAGTGTATTGTTTTTCTTTTAGTCTATTTAAAAAATATCTCTTTCTACATTTGGTAATTTTTCACGAAAAACAGACATGGTGCTTCGCTCCTTTCCTTTTATAATAAAGTCAAGCGGCTTTCACTCCTCTCCTTATAGTCGAGTGGCTTTTCGCCCCTCTCTAGATAAGAAGCAGAACGCGCCATCACCTCCCGTGTGGAAGAGCTCTCGCTCAATGGATCAAAGGTACGCCGGGGATAACAGGCTGATGAC
The DNA here is from genome assembly GCA_029844215.1 of Przewalskia tangutica. NCBI lineage: Eukaryota > Viridiplantae > Streptophyta > Magnoliopsida > Solanales > Solanaceae > Przewalskia > Przewalskia tangutica. The sequence continues at coordinate 8,880,181 of CM056721.1, read as the reverse complement.
TCCCAAGAGCTCTTATCGACGGAGTCGTTTGGCACCTCGATGTCGACTCATCACATCCTGGGGTTGAAGAAGGTCCCAAGGGTTCGGTTGTTCGCCGATTCAAGTGATACGTGAGTTGAGTTTAGAACGTCGTGAGACAGTTCGGTTCCTATCTATTGATGAAATATATACAAGTTACAATATCGTATTTCTACTTTACATCTAAATCCCTATTCTATAAGCAGAGTAACTATACAATTATGATAATATAACAATTCTAATTAAGGTAAAAGACTAAGTCTAATATATATCATATATATCATAAAATAGGGCTGCTGCCCGTGCTGGGCTTCTCTGGAAACTTGTGGCCCATTTATGTTTAACAATATATATATCCCTCAGCACCATGATCAATTCCCTAAATCAATTTGCTAGCCTCAGACATAGATATAATGGAGAGAATTGCATAATGACACTAAAATAAGTTCATATATCTACTTGTGTCATCAATATCCATGCCGGAAGGCATAACAACGGTAAGAATTATTTAGAAATGGTAAATTTTTTTTGTCCATCTCATTCTCCCAAATGGGATAAATATACAATCATAAGACATAAATGATAGGAAGATATTAAGACTAATTATCTTTCAATATTAATGCTAATTATTCCTACCTTATCTTGCTAATCAATATATTACATCCTACCATATATACTTGATATTCTACTTAATTACAATATTCATTATTATTAAATGATAATAATAATGACTAATTCTATCACTCCCCCACAGTCACAGTGGGAGGTAATCGGATGTTGAGACTGTCCCAAAAATCTTCAAATAATATCAGCGGAAGTCCTTTAGTGAAGATATCTGCAATTTGATGGATGAAGGGACGTGGAGCACCCGTACTTGTCTGCGTGAAAAAATTTCGCGGACAAAGTGAATATCCAGTTCTATATATTTTGTGCGTTGATGATTGACTGGATTGCCAGAGAGGTATATGACACTGACATTATTACAGTAGACTAGCGTGGCCTTCGGAATGGGACAATGAAGTTCAAGTAGTAGAGTCCGTAGCCAACATGATTCAAATACTACATTAGCCACTCCTCTGTATTCTGCCTCGGCACTAGACCTGGATAGCGTGGGCTGCCACTTGGAGGACCAGGAGACCAAATTGTCTCCCAAAAAAATACAATATCCTGATGTGGAGCGTCTAGTATCGTGACATCCTCCCCAGTCAGCGTCAGTATAAGAGACTAGAGTCAATGCTGATGAGGGATATAAATGCAAGCCATAGTCCAGGGTCCCCTGAATGTATCTCACTATGCGTTTCAGAGCATGCATGTGTTCTTCCATGGGATTATGCATGAAGAGGCAAACTTGTTGTACAACATAGGAAATATTTGGTCGGGTAAATGTCAGGTACTGCAGGGCGCCAGCTAGACTTCGATACAACGTTGGATCGGTAAAGGGTTTGCCGGATATCCCACTCAATTTTGACTTTGTGTCCACTGGAGTCCCTGAAGCTTTACACCTGGCCATGCCTTCCCGTTCCACAATTTCTGTTGCATACTTTTTTTGTGAGAGAAACATACCACCTTTATGACGCGTAACCGTTATGCCTAGGAAATAATGTAGCTGTCCAAGGTCCTTCATTACAAATTCAGAAGCTAGCTGAGAAATGATGGACTTGCGGAGAGCATCTGAGGAGGCAGTCAAAATTATATCATCCACATAGAGAAGAAGATATGCAATATTGTCCCCTGTCTATAAATAAACAGTGAATTATCGGAATGGCTGTGAGAAAACCCAAGTTGTGAAATATGGTCTACAAAGCGCTTGTACTAGGCTCTTGGTGCTTGCTTCAGACCATACAGCGATTTTCTGAGGAGGCACACATGATTGGGATATTTGGGGTCCTTGTATCCCAAAGGCTGATACATGTATACTGTTTCATTAAGCTGGCTATGAAAAAAAACATTTTTGACATCCAGTTGATGAAGTGGCCAGGCCTTAGAAAGATCCAAACTGAGGACGGTTCTGATTGTTGCTGGTTTAAACACTGGGCTGAAAGTCTCCCCACAGTCCACTCCAACTCGCTGCGTTTTGCCATCACCTACAAGACGGGCTTTATACCTCTCAAAAGTACCATCAGATTTTTTCTTGTGACTAAAAATCCACATAAACCGAATGATGTTAGCATTTGGTGGACAGGGTACTAAGTCCCACGTCCTATTTTTAATTAGAGCATTAAATTCGTCATCCATAGCCATTTTCCAATTCAGGTCATGGATGTCAGACACAGAATTATGAGGTAATGGTGACTTTGAGACTTGGATGTGAAGGCTATATTTAGTGTTTGATTTGACTATGCCCCGTTGACTACGTGTAACTGATCGGTTAAGTGGTGCTAGGTTCGGAAGCGAGCGATGGATCGACGCCACCGCCGGGACGAAAATCGAGGGAATCAGATTGGGCTTGGGGCGATGGGTCGACGCCATTGCCCGAGACTGAAAATGTATGCCGTGTGATGAAAGCACGCTGCGGCCGGGCTGGCCGGGTCGATGTCATTGTCGATGGTTGGTGGGAGTGTCTTTGGGAGTGGCCATTCCCGAGTTGAAATTTCCGTTCACGCACGCCGGATGGATCGATGGCGGAATATTGGTGATTCTGAGTGTTGTGTTATCCGGGTGTCTTGACATAAAATGGAGCACATACGAGGATAATACATCCTCTAAGAAATCATAGTTTGGTGTGTTAGAAGTGTTCATTTTTAAAAATGGGAATTGTGTTTCATCAAAAATGACATGACGACTTATAAAGATTTTCTTTGTGTTTAAGTCGTAACACTTGTACCCCTATGATTGGATGATATCTCAAAAAAATGCAAGAAGTAGACCGGGGTTGTAATTTGTGAATAGTGATGGATGGGAATAGTGGAAAACATAAACACCAAAAATCCTGTAAGTGTAAGTAGGAAGGTTCCCGTAGGTATAAGATTTTGAGTGGAGCTTGGTAGGACAAGGTTTTATGTGGGAGAATATTCAATAAGTATGTGGTCGTTTGTAGGTCGTGATGCCAAAAAGATGGGGGTACATGAGCACGGGCAAGGAATGTTCGGATAATGTTGTTTATGGTTCTTATTTGTCGTTCCGCTTTTCCATTTTGTGACGATGTATGAGACATGAGAAACGAAAGTTTAAACCATTGATGTTGCAAAAATCCCAAAATTGTTTATTGTCAAATTCTCTCCCATTATCACATTGTATATTCTTGATATCCCGTTCAAATTGATTTTGAATGAAAACTCAAAATTTTAGAAAGGTTGAAAAAACTTGTGATTTTTTCGATAATGGAAATGTCCATAGAAATTTTGAGTAATCATCAAACAAAAGCAAATAATACTTATGGCACAACGAGTTCAAAACGGGAGAAGTCCAAATATCACAATGTATTATATCAAATGGCATCAAAGTGTATGAAGACGAAGAAATAAAAGGCAATTGAATATGTTTCCCAAGTGGGCATGAATGACACTTATTCAAAGTTCTAGATTTGGAACATGCAATAACTTTATTTTGTTTGAGGGAGTTAAAAACATTAGCTCCCGGATGGCCCAAACGTTCATGCCAAAGTGACTGTGTCAAAGCAGTAAAAGATAAAGGAATCTCGGTTGGTGTGGTGATAGGATATAGCTCCCCTTGACTATTACATCTCATGAGTTGTGTCCCCGTCTGAAAATCATACACAGAAAAACCAAAAGGGTCAAATTTAACGGACACCCAATTATCGGTAGTAAATTTTCTGACAGACACCAAGTTTTTAATCAATTTTGGAGCATGTAGAACATTTTTCAAGCTTAGTGTAGGATTTTGGTGTGATAAGGTAGTAGATCCATAACCTTGAATTGAAATAAAATGACAATTTCCAACAATAATTCCATTATTTTTGCTCAAATTAAAATATGATGAGAGATTACCTTGGGAGGACGTCATATGGGACGTCGCTCCATTCTCCATATATCAATTGTTGTCCAGCGGATTCATGCCAAGAGTGTGCATTGCGGACTCAACATCCGGAAGTTGCCATACCGAATGGACCTCTCGCCATCGGTGGCAGAGGCCCAAATCGATTGTTGCATCGCTTGTCCGCCAGACGAGGTAATCGCTCGCCGCCATTATAAATCGCCCATTCCAGCTCGAAGGCTGCCGTGGCTCGATCGGCCTCGCCAGCTGCTCGACGGATCGGGCATGGTGGCACGGGCCAGGGCCATTGCCATGCCCACTGGTTTGGACCATGTGTTGTTCTTCCACTGTTTGCCGCTACTGCCTCCGCCAGTTCCTCCCTGTCCGCCGCCAGAGGATTTATTTTCACCATTTTTCCCGTTTCGGTTGTTACCTTGTCGATTTTCCCCATTATTCGACCTTTTTGGCCCCTATTTTGATACTCAAAATTATTAGAGCCATTAATTGTAGCAACATAAGCCGAATTCGGAACCGTGACCGCCTTCTTGGCGAAACCCCCTCTTCAAGAATAAACATCGATCGTGCTTAGTAGAAAAGAGGCAGTGGATTGCTTTGGCGGATGAGAGTGGCTACACCACTATAAGCATCGGTTAAACCTGCAACCAATTGTAGAACTAATCGATTGTTTGTAACCGGCGAGCCAACATTTGTAAGTTGGTCCGACAAAATCTTTAAGCGTTGGCAATAAGCCGACGCATTCGAAAAATCTGTCATATCTATTGTAGAAAATTCTTGCTCCAAAGTAACAGTGCGAGAGTTTTTATTGTCTTGAAAAATGTCTCGCAATCGATTCCAAGCCGCCTGAGCAATGGAATCCGGTTCCATTATTGTGTGTAATAAATCAGTTGAAATGGTTGAATAAATCCAACAAAGAACTGTGGCATCTAGAGTGTCCCACAATACCATGTAAGAATTATTTAGAAATGGTAAATCTTCCTTGTCTATCTCATTCTCCCAAATGGGGTAAATATACAATCACAGGAAGATATTAAGGCTAATTATCTTCCAATATTAATGCTAATTATTCCTACCTTATCTTGCTAATCAATATATTACATCCTACCATATATACTTGATATTCTACTTAATTATAATATTTATTATTATTAAATGATAATAATAATGACTGATTCTATCGACAACAACCAATAAGTATAATTTGATCCTTTAATGAAAGATAGTTGAAGCTGGAATGTTAAGTATTCTTTGAGTTGAAACATGATAATGAGTTTGCCACAATCCATGCAGGCTGCAGCGACGTACTGAGGGGCTTAAATTCCTCAAGGACAGTGAGCGAATAGACTATCATAGTCGGTTTATTTCTTCCATTCTGCAATCTTTCTAACAGTCCCAAGATATTATACTAAATGACGTCTGCTTGATGAGAAAAAAAGAGGAGGTGGAAAGTATGCAGTCTTGCGAGCAATCTAAAGGTTACAGGAATGCATCGCATATACTTTACTCTTTCCAGGAGTCTAACACCATTCAAAGTAAATAAATTTCAATAGGAGATCAATTTAAAGGGTACTCACTTGACTTATGACGTGGTGAAATTAGCTTCTTACACTTTATGAGATATGAGCTTTGAATACAAAGAAAGCAACTATAGGAAACAGACTACAATATCATGAAAAGGATTTAGCTTATGTATACGAACACTGTATATATATTTTAACCTATTCAGTGTAATTTAGGCAGCAAGTACATCCAAAGGTCTTTCTGCCGAATTTATTTGTTTAGGCTAGGTAGACATGAATGCTCTCATAGCTGGCTTTAATTTTTCACCAGCATTGACAAACAGCAAGAACAACAACCTGTAAAAAACTAGCATCCCCAGTAAAATGGCAAGATCCACCCACTTTGAGTAATTCATATCCATTTGCCATGTATTTCTCAGAATATTTTCTCCACTGATCAAATCAATTTTACCCTTGTGCTCGCCATGAATTTTTAGGCCTTCAAACTCATTCTTGAACATCCCTTCATAACCATACTTATGAAATGCGATATAGTGTAAAGGGTACTTCCAGAATAAATTAGGCAAATCATTTGGTAATCGAAAAAATCCGCCGCTTAGGCACATAAGTGCTTGTATTCCAGCTCCAGTTATTATTCCCATGAGGTAATTAGGCACAATGCTTGCTACAATCATCATTAGGCTCTCAACTAACATCATACATGTGAAGAGGACTAGTGCAAAGCAAATGAAATGCTCAAATCCACCTTGTAGTGCAGTCAGAAAATAAGCGATAGCTCCTGGAATAAAAGATACCAGTAGCAAGTATGGCAGAGCAGAAAGTGTATTGGCAATGACAAATGAACCAGAGCCATAATGACCGTTTAGCTTCTCTCGTTGAAATACCTGCATATATTAGCACATGAGATCAAGAAAGAAGAAAAAAGGAAAGTGAAATGCCAAGGTATTTTACCTTGAGTTCTTCCACAAAAGAGGGGAATCCACCAATGGCCATAAAAGTGATGAATGTAACCACAAACATAAGCATGGAACCTCTTGCCTATTTTCACCATGTAATTAAAGAGTAAATAATTGGGCAGTTTAAAACGTTCAGGTAGAACAGGAAATATTAATGTGTGTCTCATTTACCTGAATTGAAGCGTTAGAAAAGCCAACATCATAGTAGATAGTGCCAAGACCTACAGCTATTACAATATAAACTGCTAAGCGCAGCCAGTAGTAGCCAAGATCACGGGACATGTTCACAAATGACCTTCTTGTCAAAACAAGGCTTTGAGTTGTGAAGCTGGCGTGGCTTCTTTTCTCCATTACTTCACCTTCCTGTACATGATTTTGAAAGTCGTTGAGCCAGCAGTCAGGAATTTAAATAAGGGGATTCTAAAAAATGCAAGGATGTCACACCTGAGATTCAAACCTGCGACCTAATAACAGTTTTTGAACAACTTATGCCACTACACTAGAAGTTTTCTTATGTCAAGTGGATTCAACGATTTATCTATGTACAAGTTACTTTTTACCCTATTTGCACAGTATTATTTTCTAATGAATTGGATTCCCTTGATTACATGTAGCATCACCCCTGCCCTTAATACTATTAACAACAGAGAAACACCAGGTGCTCATCAATCATAACAGATTTTCAGATTTTGCACCTGTTTGCAGATTTCAGCAACTTGACTTTGAACTGCTTCGTACTTATCAGAAGCTTTATATGACTTTATCAGGATATTAATCACCTCTTCTGTTGATTTCCTTCTAGTTGGACCTTCTTCTATGTCCTATTATTCAAAGCCAACAATTTCATTTAAAGCAATTGAAAATCATTTTATTTCAATACTAAAAGATTAAACTTACCTGATCAAAGTCACTGTTTATTGTTTTGAGAAAATGATCAGATGGGTTCTGGAGTGACGGGCAAGGATAACCACTCAACGCAAAAAACTGCAGTGCTCATTTATAAAGTATTAAGAATTAATTTGGTTGATTGACTTGGTCATTTCAAGAATTCAAATAATATGCTCACCTCATTTGCTGCTATAGCATGGCCAAAGTACACAGTTCTTCCAGAGGACAAAAGACATAAAGAATGAAATAGACTGAAAACTTCAGCACTAGGTTGATGAATTGAAGCAATAATGGTTCTCCCCTGGCATTGGCTTGCAATTGTTTTCATCACATAATAGGAAGCTGCACTATCAAGTCCACTAGTTGGCTCATCAAGAAAGAGAAGTTTTGGGCGCGTTAAAATCTCCACGCATATGCTGACTCTCCTTTTTTGTCCTCCGCTTATTCCTTTCCCGCTCCATCCACCAATTCTTGTTTCCATTGCATCTTGCAACCCCATTTCCTTCATAGTCATGTCTGCTATCCGTTTTTTCTCCGTTTTTGGCATGGAATTGGGGAGTTGCAGTTCAGCAGAATAGTATACGGCTTCTTTTACTGTTAGTGTTGCCATTAGAGTATCTTCTTGAGTCACATAGGCCTGATTGCATCAAATCTTAATGATGTTAGTACAAGAGATGCAGGTAAAAATGAGTTAAGGAAATAACAGTTGATTTAAGACAAGTAACGCCGTCTCTTATGCGCAGATGGAACTACAATTCTAAGCAATCACAGAGAAGATCAAACAATCTATCCTACAAAAGATTCTGCATTCTTTCTTGTAGAATGCTCAAAATATTTTAATAAAGGCAGATCAAATATTTCTTGTGAGAGGTTGACTATGGATGGTTTCAGGAGAGGTAGAGGTAGGTCGAAGAAGTATTGGGAGAAGTGATTAGGCAGGACATGACACAGTTACAAATAAAGGTAGAAGGCTAGTAGGTAGTTGAGCGTTATCAGGCTTCGTATTACTCTTATGGTTTTTTGTCCTTTGATTTATGTTATTATAGGTTGTGTCTTGCACTTCGATGGTCGTTTGATTTGGTGGTAGTTACGCGATTATTATTTTTTTAGACTGTTTTTCCATGCTTTATTTAGTATTTTTCTGTGACTTCTTTATTTCTATTACTTCTTTTTTTCGGATTGCTTTGGTTTGCTTTCTTTGAGCTGAGGGTCTTCGAAAACAGTCTCTCTAACTCTCATGATATACTCTACCCTCCCCAGACCCACTTATGGGATTACACTGTGTGTGTTGTTGTTTGCGAATCATTGTTCAATCAGTTGTCCATATATTGTTTTTATGCTTTCATAATTGCCTTTTTTTTAGCCAAGAGGCCATATATGTTTATTTTATACATGTTCCTAAATTCAAGTCCATGCATATTTTTCTTTTGAAGATATCCAACAGATAGTACAATTGCTGTAGAAATGCAGCCTAAGGAGTAAAGGCATCATCTGATATTAGGATTAAATTTTACTCACAGAAGTTCCATATGTCAGTGTCTGTTGGCGGCCATTGATTAGAATATCTCCACTCTGACTTGTGCTCGATCCCAATCTACCTGATTACGTTAAATATACATACATAACATAAGTAGCTAATAAAAATAATAACATTAGTTTGCTTGGGTGGGGTGTTTGATGGGTTTAACTTCTATATACTGACAGTATTGAAGGAATTTTTTATTATCAAGTAAACTAAATGAAAACTACACGTTATCAATAAAAACTAGAATCTATAATCTCTGGAATATAAGGCAAGTTACCTGCTAGAACAGGTTGAAACACACTGATAGTGTAAAATTCTTTACGCTGTCAGTACTGTGTATAAAATCTATGTGGTGAAATGTATACCTGCAATTGTGTCGAGAAGTGTTGATTTGCCACAGCCAGAAGGGCCCATGATAGCCAAGAGCTCACCAGGCCTTGCATAGCCTGTTAAGCCTTTAAGAATGGCTTTATTGCCATTTTTCAAGCTTGAAGCTGTCACCCACAAATCTTCCCATGTCAAGAAAACCTCTCCATTTTGTGGTACAATTTCAGCTAATTCGACGACAACATTTTTTGATCCTTGATTTGGCATGGTAGCTGTATTCAACTCTGTCATCATGGTTTCTGGATGATCAAAATATGATTCGACTAAGGTTTGAAAGTACTTAATTTTATATTGTTACTAACATGAGTTTGTATGTTTATGCTAAGAGAAGCACTAAACAAACGAGAAAAAGAGGGAACTAAACTAGTGATTTGTGTTTTGGTAGTGAGACCACTGATCGGTATATAAAGACAAATACAAGCAGTCTAGTCCTTTTCATATGGTAATATAATTTCCTTGTACAAGTTTGTTGTTAGATTGTCTTCTTTAAAACCAATTCACACTGTTACCACATATACGTGTTTGAGTAGCTAGAATCATAAATGATTGTACGTATTTACTAATGAACTATGTGTAGTTCTCAAATTAGTTTGGGTTAGTTATATGATTTTTTTGTTCATTCCACTCTATTTTTCAGAGTATTTAGAGATTTAATTCAAGAGTTTTATGTCGGTTGTCAAATATCTATACAAAAAAGCAATTTGATGTGCTAAGCTCCCGCTATATGCGGTGTCCGGAAAAGTATCGAATCACAAGGGTCTATTATTGTACGTAGCTTACCCTGCATTTATGTAAGAGTCTGCTAACACGGCTTGTTCCTCATTGACGTCGGCATCACATGAGCCCAACCAGGCCAAAAGGGCACGGCCAGGTCCAAGACGAGCACGACCGTCATGTCAAATATCTATCACAAGTTAGCAATATTTCACCTCTTTATCTAGATTAGTAACCGATTATCTTGTGCAAGACTAATATTTTTTGTCTAAAATAACCTAAAGATACTCTTAACATGATGTGATATTTGTCTGCTTTGGGTTAAACCTGTACGGTTTTCTCTAAAAGGTCTCACTTCATTAAGAGCATTTCTACTCCTTATCATGTGTACCTTTCTTTTCTTTTCATTCTCAATTACTAATATGGTATTTTGTTCACACACACAACACATATATACATAACAAATCTCCAATTAAACATCGACCAACTTACCTGCAATCTAATTTATTAGTGTAGAAGAAATAAATGTAAGCAAGAAACAATATTGAAAAGGTTAAAACATGCAAGTAATCGCGGCTAGGGCAATTTCACATGCGAAACAAGTCTTGGACCATGAAAAACACGATGATCTCTAGTATACCTGGGATATTCTCGTATATAACATAGTCAATTATTAGCATAACTTATGGTCTTTGTTGAGTCTTACGTTACTTTCATGCATATTTCACCATTCGTTTCAAATCCAGGATAATATCTGCCTCTACTTATTTGCTTTTTTCCCTCTCTTATCAATAGGTTAGATATCTTTTGCTCAATATAGCAAACACAGTCCACTACTTTTGTTTTATTAATCCTCCATTTTCATTTATGTGAATCTATTTAATTGTAGCAACACAAAGTTTTAAAAAGAATTAAATTTTTTAAAACTTGTTATTTTAAATATGTCATAATATTTAGATGACTATAAAAGATTCAAACTAATAATAAAAGTTTAAAATTAATTATTTTCAAATTTAACAATGTATAAATCCACATAAATGGAAATAGATGAAGTATTAAATAGAGTTAGCCGCCACAAAAGAACAAGTGATATAGTACTATGATTAATTTCTGAATCACGTACGGTTTTGTTGTTTTTTTGAGGGAGAAAGACACGACTTTTTCTACTCTTTGTAACATGTATATACGTAGTTAATGTAAATTGCGTTGTCATTACATGAGATGATTTAAACGTGGTTAGTTTAATTTGGTCATGAAAATTTAAGCAATATCACATCCATATTAATTCCAGAACTTGCGTGGAAATTGGAGATTTGCTACTTCACTGTCAATTCATGTACGTCAATAATCTATATATAATATAAAGTTAGGAATATACGTGGAACTAATAGGGAAGTGCACAAGGGTACCATGAGAAGAAGTGTGGGATACCATTATTATTGAGGTTGTTATATTTGTTAAGATACTTAATTGAATTAGTTAAGTGGTAGTTAGAGTTAGTTGTAGAGTCTTGTTAGATATTTTGGAGAGATTGTAAGGGTGTATATAAACAAGTCTTGTAGAGTATTGTAATACAACACTGATATACAAAGTTTCATTTCTCTCCCCGAAGTGAATGAAGAAATACCACAACACACCTCCTGCAGAGATTGAATAACAAAGGATATAAATGTTATTTTGTGGTATGAAGGTCATTATTCCATGTACATGCCGCACGTCAAATCATCTTGAATTTTTTTATTATATATATCATTCTAAGGCAAAAGGATACAAATTGTGGAAAATACTATCTACTAGAACCACATTGATATATTATGGTTATTGTCGCAACTTTGATGATAAATATTCGAATGTTAATGGTATTCTTCCGGAAGGAGATGTCTAAAATACTAAAGTTTAGAACTTACTTTTCATCATTTATAAATTTTATTATCTTTAAATGTCCATTTAATTACTGTCGCGCTCATTTTCGACCGCGACATTTATTTTCTAAACTCCTGCTCAAATAAAAGGTTAGAAAATAAAAATAAAAGCTAAAATGTTTTAAAAGAATGCTAAAATTGCAAAAGGTGCTAAAGTTTAAAAGGGTGCTAAAATGCTAAAGGGTTGCTAGAATGCTAAGGGTTCGCGGAGTCGCCACCTAATTAGTTTGGGTGAATTAGGACACCTAAATGTTTAACTAGTTTAAAGTAAAACATTAACTCCATTTTATGGTCTGCTAAACTTAGTGAGATTCTGGGTAAGGGTTCTTTATTAATCTAGAGGGAAGGGGTTAGGCACCCTCTAAGATCCGCTAACTTGCGGTTGTCCTGCCAAACCTAGGGTAATTATTATGTTTTAAGAAAAATGCAAAATAAAGCTCTTCCTGTTTAATAAAATGCTAAAAATGTTAAAATGTTTAAAAGGTGCTTAAAAGGGCAAAAGTTTGCTAAAGGTATTAAATGCTAGAAGGGCTCCTACTTAGAAAAGTGTTAGAAAATGATAAAAGTGCTAAAATGTTTAAAAGACTTAAAGATTTTAAAATGCCAAGGGGTGCTAAATAGAAAAGCTGTAAATGCCAAGGGGGTGCTAAATAGAAAAGATGCTAAGGTGCTAGAGGTATTTATATTATTTAAATAAGTGACGCGAAACTAATTTATAAATTAAATGCATGCACTTACTTGAAAAATTTAATTTATGTGGCCTAGTGCAAGAGACGGTTATCATTTGGCAAAGTTTTGGTCGTGGCAAGCCTGCAAGAATTAAATTAAAGGGAATACATTTCTAATGTCCAACTACTTACTAATCTGTTGATTCAAGATTTAATTATTCCAACTATTCTACTAATTAGTGTAATGTTAAACAATTAATTTACAATAAATAAATGAATGAAGTGGTAGAAAATAATATAAAGGACTCGAAGGATGGCAATGTCTTTCGCTCGCGCTTTGGAATTCGATGCGGATAGAGAGATGCACATGACGCGGTACTAATTTGCCACGATGAGTCTCGCCATGAGACTCTTGTTGCTCCAATGCGTTTCATGTAAAAAAACAAGAAAGATAAGGATTAGTACGAACCCAAGTTTCATTAAACATAGTGGATAGGCATTTGGCATAAAAATTAACACACACTGCTCATACTTAAATATGTAGGCTATGATTGAATACGCAGATGAAACAACACAGAGGAATAAACAAAATGGGCTTAGCCTCACGACGTAGATACGGACCGAGACATTTAAATCTTTGGGGAAGGGCCCGAGGTAGTCCTTTATACTAATAAACCAAGTTTAGACCAATATGTCGCGTGCTTGACATATCATCATAACAGAGGACAAGTACATTGTCTTGTCTTAACAAGAAGGAGAAACTAATCACACATCAAGTTAACACGGCATACGCACAACTTACTTAGGTGTTTCTGCTTTTTTAGATTTGGGTAATCAATTTGAAAGGTGGAAATTCTTGCGAAGCAAAGGGACTGTGTGGCAAAAGAACACATACACTACCTAAACAACATACATGTTAATTAGGGCTTTAAAACTTATCTAAGTTATACCAAAATGGGTAAGTGGCTCAACAGACTTTAAGTCACAAGAAAACAAATATAGCATATTTTCCTCAAGCATATGGTTTAAGATGTACAAACAAGACTCAGAAAACATGGCAAGGTCTAAATCGATCAACAAAGTGTTTAAACTTAAAACTACCAACTATAACTCCTAACAATACGTGATCCGATCGAGATGTCTTTCACGCGTGATCGTACGATTCTAAGCGGTATTTGCGCATTCAGATCGGAAAGCAGAGAAGCGGATACAAGCTCGTAATAAGAGAAGTTAATTACTACTATCGACGACAATCGCTTTTACACTTATACCTAACCTTGAACACTATAGCGAAGAGTAGTATTTAATCCAAGTGTAACCATTAAAAGTATGGATAATACTGAGAGCACCAATAACCGGATATCCACCTTTAAGGATAGGAAATAAGTTAACTAATCTAATTACATGCATGTCTCAATTCATTTTAGCTTCAAATTAATGTTAGAGGTGAAATAATGTAATAAAGCATGGATTATATAAACTCAATCTATAAGGAACTCGCATGCTTTCCATCAACTAAATAACACGCTAACGATACAATCACATGAACGATTCGCTTTTGGCAAGGAAGGATCATAATGCGAAAAAAGGTCCCAAAGAAAGCGAGTATTAGCCTAATAAATCCAAAAATATCAACTCTCAATTAAACATGGTCGACACACCACAAAATAGCAATAATATAAATTTAATCGATAACTTGAGATGCAAAGGTGCCTCGATTGATTAAATAGTTTGTTATATTGATTAATGCAATAATACGCATGCACTACCACATATGTCACGAAAACATGTAAATGCCGAGACGCAACGAAATCAATAAGGAATGGATTTACCTTCTCCTGACAACACCCGAGCAACAGATCAAGTCGCCGATCCACTCGACGGCTTTAGGTTTGCGATGCGAATAGAGGCGAGGTTTGTTTCTGGTTTCTTGCCGAAAAGAAAGGATTCTTAATCACGCTAAGGGTGTTCGATGGCCGGCGGCGTGCTACCTCACCGAAGCTCGCCTATCGCTATCGACTCGTTAGCAAAAGGGTGCTGGTCCGATTGCTGTCCACCTCCTTTTGCATGTGTAAAATACTCAATTTATAGTCTCAATATCGGGTTCTAAACTTGGTAGATAATAAAGGCCGATTTGTCGATTTCGTGATTTTTGACGGATTTCGTGCGATTCAACAGCGGAAATAAGGTAAATGATTTGAATGATTTGGTTTAGTTATGGCAAGAAAGAGTCAGTGCGTGGTAAGGAGAAATCCGGATTCTCGTGAGAAATCCGCACGCGCGACGGTGAAGCGGCGAGTTTAGGCGCAGCTGATTCATAGGTTTTTTGTGGTTCGCTCGGCTTTCGCGGGAGACGGGTGAAGGTCAAGTTTCTTGTGAAACGTATAAAGGAAATGATAGGGCTTGCGGGTGTCAGTGATGGGTGTCAATGCGCGCTGTGCCGATTCTGCTTAATTAGTGAGTTAAAAATAGTGGGGTCATGTTGGCGGTATTAGTTAGGTAGTTTTAATTAGCTTTTAATTAATAGTTTTAGGCTAGTTAATTCTAGGTAAGTGTATTATTAATTAATTAACAAATGTGATTAAATTAATTAGGTGCTTTATTATAATTATCTAGGTGCTACATTAGTCTAATTATTTAGGTGCTAAATTAGTCTAATTATTTAGGTGCTAAATGCGGTGCGTTATTTAATTAATGCTTAATACTTTAGAATGCGACGCTATTATTTAAAATCTTATGTTATGCATTATTGCGAAGTTAAATTAAAATTGAATTGAGTTTAGATTAAATTATTTAAATGCTAAATGCAAGTATGATATTTAAGAATTATTTAAAGCCCTTTTTTATAAATGCGACGCTATTAAATGCATGTATTAGATTAAAATTGATTACAATGCGGATATGCTACTTGACACGACGTTATCGCTAAATTATTTATTTTATGCATTTATTAATTATTTAAGAATTACGACAAAGCTTAAAGTTAGTTAATGCGGGCGCGGGATTCTAAGTGTTTAAAACTTTACGTAAGACGCGATGCCATTATTAAATTAATTATTTATGCTCAGATTTAATGTTTTATTGTTGTATTTTATTATAAAAATCCTAAAAATATTTTACAAAATTAGTGTAATTTTATGGGTAATGGCTCGACGGGAGGGTCAAAATTGGGTGTCAACAGATGTCCCTCTTTGTATGGAGATGATGGAAGAATCTTCGGACAAAGACGTTGACTCATAGCCAATTTTGTCTCGATCTTCAGAATTGCAAAAATGCTAGGCAGGTAGACAAGGCTGACGCAAAAAATCAAAAACTGTCCCAGTGTCGAGTTATGACGACACTGGGATACCAAGGTCAAAACACTAAGGCGTGCTAACGCGGACTCAAAGACTGTCCCAGTGTCGAGTTATGATGACACTGGGCTACCATGGTCAAAACACCAGGGCGGGCTAATGCGGACTCAAAGATGTCCCAGTGTCGAGTTATGACGACACTGGGCTACCATGGTCAAAACACCAAGGCGGGCTAACGCGGGCTTAAAGATGTCCCAGTGTCGAGTTATGACGACACTGGGCTACCATGGTCAAAACACCAAGGCGGGCTAACGCGGACTTAGTCGCCCCGGTCGAGTTATGATGACATCGGGTTATGGTGCAAAAAGTAAAAGAAAATAACCGCTTCGAACTCGGGTGTCTGCTATGGCTTGCGTGGCTGGTTACATGGTGATGTGGTGCTAGTGGACCGACGCTTGAGGCCGCTTATTCCAATCGTTGGGAAGGTTGGCCCCCCAACAGATTGCGCCTGTCAGAAGAGAAAATCCACGCCAGGCTCGCCACGCATGCTAAGACTTGAACAAACGGTTAGTGCATAACTGCTAAGGCAAAATAATTTTAAAAACAATGTAACTGTGAATAGAAAAGGTTATCCTGCAAAACGCGATGCCTGTTGTGTTGATGCGATGTTGCGAATGCTGTGATTTTCGTCCTTGCACAGACGTGTTGCGATTGTGAACGCGGGTATGTTGTCCTTGCTGCAATTGTCCCTGTATACTAAAGCTCAAGAAAGAGTTAGTGCATAACTGCTAAGACAGAATAATAAAGCATGCGTAAGAAATGCAATTTAGGGAGTATAGAAATCGTCCCTGCGTGATATCTCACGATGATGGCGCTGCCGGACTTGTTGTCTTGAAGCGTCGCCGCTGACGATGTTGCCGCTGGGCGTCTATCGTAGACTTCTTTGCCGATAACGCCGTTATGCGGACGACGTATTCTTCGGGCGCCGTTGCACGGACTTCCGATTACGCCGCCGTTCGACGGGCGTGCCGCCGGGCGTCGCTGCATGGACTTCTGCGGCCGATAACGCCGTTATTCGGACGTATTGCTCATCGGGCGCCGCTGCATGGACTTGCCGACACGCCGTTGTCCGGACGCGTGTTGCCGGGCGTCGCTGCGTAGACGCAACGCCGACACGTCGTTGTCGACGGGCGTGTTCGCCGGGCGTCGCTGCGTGGACTTGCCGGCCGATAACGCCGTTGTTTGGACGTATTCGCCGGGCGTCGTTGCATGGACTTGCCGTGGCCGATAACGCCGTTGTTTGGACGTATTCCGCCGGCGCCGTTGCATGGACTTGCCGACACGCCGTTATCCGGGCGTGTTCGCCGCCGGGCGCCGCTGCATGGACTTGCCGACACGCCGTTGCGGGCGTGTTCTTCGGGCGTCGTTGCGTGGACTTGCCGATTACGTCGTTATGCGGGCGTGTTCCGCTGGCGCCGTTGCGTGGACTTGCCGATTACGCCGTTATGCGGACGTGTTGCCGGGCGTCGCCGCGTGGACTTGCCGATCACGCCGCCGTTGACGTGCCGCCGCTTCGTAGAATAAATGCTCCCGCAAGCCAAGCTTGAGAAAAACGTTAGTGTATACCGCTAAATGAAATGATAAATACATACGAGAAGTGCAATTTTATGGGTAGAGATGTCATCCCCGAGATGTTGTTTGCACGACACGCCGAACGCCGCGGTGACGAATTGTCATGATGCCTTTGTTGCGCGCGATACGTGGTTGCCAATTTGACTTTATGCTCGAGTTGATGCGCTAGGTTTTGTTGCGAACTCAACTTTGATCACGATCGTTGATGCCTCTTTCACGCTGCTTGCTGCGGACTTTGGATTGTTGTCATCCTCTCGCCTTTGTCGCTTCGTTAGTATGAAAAGACTGCGCCAAAGAAAAATTTGTGAGTTTTGGGGTCGTTTCATATTTGACTTTGCCGCTTGTTCTTGATATCTGCGTGCGCTTGTTTGGACTTGCAATCCTCGTCGTTTCCTACACCGCCCCGATTTGAAAAGTGCGGGTCCGCCTAAAATGGGTCTCAATGTAGTTGCTTGTAGGCTATGTGTATTCTTGTCATTTTCAAAGCAAAGGTAAAGTTTCCTAATGGCGTGACCGAAGCCGATTTAGGCCGCCACGTATCCTACGAGGAATCAGTCGAACGTAGTTCATTACAAGCGAATATTGGGAAAATTAAAATTTCTAGATGTGGGACCGCTCGAGACGGCGCCACGTATCCACTACGGAATCGTGTCGAACGTAGTTCATTACAAGTAAACGAAAGAAAACATTATTAAAGCTTAAATATGAGTTTATAAATTATTCGCTAAAATAAATCGTTTTTCCTATCCGTGCTCTGCGCGACCAAGACAGGTGCAAATCCAATCAATATGCCTTCATGCTCTACTTGGATGGCCGGGTCTTCATGCTCGCTATCTCCTCTTCTCGCCTCTGCGTGCGACGCCGGATAAATGATCGATTCGAGGCGGAATGGGCATAGGCGAGTGTATTCTCATCTAAGGTTATCAGTGCACATTGACGTGGCGTGGTTTGGCAAGGGTTATCATGCACATTCGGGCGGGATCCTTTACCGAATTACCCTTCTCCGATCGGTGCCTCGATTACGTCCCCGAGGAGCGGCAACCTTCGTCATGTCCCGGCTATTGGAATGATACGCGCAGCGCTTGTTCTCATCATACCATCTTGGGATAGGTCGTGATCCTTCCCGAATCGGTTGGATTAGGCCCGCACCGCAACCTTTCATATATTTGAGGTATGGGTTCAGCTGGTGCGAACTTTGGGTGGTTTTCCTTCAAAATTCTTATTTGCTCACGGGTGCATTGGGTGCTCTATTCTTGGCGGGCTTGATGGGTGGATCTATGCGCGCGTGATAAACGGTGCTTGTGAAGTGTTATATATAGGCCGTGTGTGGTAGTTGGGGTAGTATGATGGGTTTTGGTATGTCATAAATGCTTGGGTTTGCGTTCAGTACAAACATGGAAGGGAAAGCGCTCTTTCTTCCTCTCGTGAAGTACTCCCAGTGTCCCCGATCAATTGCCTTATTAGTTGCTGTAATGCCGCGATTTGTAATCCTACCGCTTTAATACCTTCTTCACGGTCGCCCATTCTAATCACTTCCGCAAATTCCGCCCACGACGCTTATCATCCGCTCATGTAGGTTGCATCCTTCAAAGATCAGACGAATAATGGTCATCTCACTCTCCACCACGGTGGTTGCACTGCCGCCTGAACGCCACCTCATGGCGTATTCTCTGAATGTTTCTGTAGTCTTCTTCTCCAACTTCATTAAATAGAACCTGTCCACAACGGTTTCTATGTTGAACCTGAATCGCTCCACAAAGTCTTGGGCCAATGCATTCCAGCTATGCCATTTCCGCGGATCTTGGCTGGTATACCAATCTAGTGCCTCGCCGGTCAAGCTCCGAATGAACAACTTCATAATGACCGCTGGGTTCTTCCCTACCCCGATTAGCTTGTCGCAATATGACCTCAGGTGTGCACGGGGGTTCCCTTTTCCATCAAATGGTTCAAACTTCAGCACCTTGTACCCCATGTGCGCTCCACGCCCGATGCATGCAAAGATCCTCGTAGTCTAGTCCTTCGTGACCTTTGTCCGATCGCATGCCCCGAACCGCTTCTTCGGACTATGAATTTCTTTGCCACGCCTCGCCCATTTTGGCTCGGACTTCCTCTCCATCTCTTCATAATGATCCCCTTCGCGTGAAGCACGGACGGTAAAAGGTCGGGCTTCGCGTAAGTTAGCTGCAGGTTGTTTCTTGGGCCGTGGTAATGGGTGCGCGCGTGGGTATTGGTTGGCTTGCGATTGGGGCTGATTATGGTGAAGTAGCGGGGCCGAGGTATATGGGTAGTAGGAGGGTCATTACGGGTGGGGTTGAGGTTGGTGGCGAGGCGGTTTGTTCGGTGATGGTGGCCTTTGTGGAGAGTTCGGGAGATATGTGGTGGTGGAGGTCGATCCGGGATGGTTTGTGAAGTAGTGGCCCTTTGATCCGCATGGGGTATTCAAGCTAATGGATAGGTTGGTCGATTCCGTAGCCTCTCCATCTCAACTGCATATCGCCAATTTGTCGCGGCAATGGCAATACATTCTTCCCGATCGTGATATTCCTCCTTCCGAAGGTTCTGCTTTACCGACAGAATAATTCCCAAACCATTTGGCTCGACGCCCCAGAGCCACCATATCATCATTTCTTGCCTTGGACCTGGTAAAGTGTGGATGCTCCGACATTGTTGAGTCAAATACGAACCGACCTTTGGGGGAGGATGATAAATTTTCTTCTAAAAAATGCAACAAACGGTGTTAGCATAAAGCACATAATTTGCAGGTATGTAGCAGATATATTGCACATAGCATATTCAAACGTTTCCTAACATGCAGGGACCTCTTTATGCCGCAGGTAAGCCTAAACGTCACTTATGCGAGATTATGACGGGTTTGTCCAAGTCGTCCAACTATAATGCCTTTGTTGGAAATGGCGACCAAATGACGGTGCATTTTTCCCAATTTCAGCATGTCATGATTGGGTTTGGATTTGTCTGTTATTGCCACGCTACACATAATATGCTGGTTGGTCGTTGGGTTG
Organism: Przewalskia tangutica; assembly: GCA_029844215.1. NCBI lineage: Eukaryota > Viridiplantae > Streptophyta > Magnoliopsida > Solanales > Solanaceae > Przewalskia > Przewalskia tangutica. The sequence continues at coordinate 8,859,687 of CM056721.1, read as the reverse complement.
AGAAACCCGTCGACAAGTTTGGTGTCTTCCTAATTGTGGTGTCGATGCCAAGGACCAACCCACCTAAGGTGAATGCATGCATGCCCTAAGATAAAGGGTGGTATAGCTCTATCTTAAGTTTCTAAGATTTGGCTTTTCTGGACGCAGGGTTCCCGAGCGACAACTCGAGTGAGAAGGCTACGCTACCGATCGATTAACCGATCTAACTCGCGCAGCGCCAACTCTCCTAAAATTTGGATATTTTTTGAAAGAAATTTGCGGTGCGCGAGCACACCAAATAGCGTGAGTGTGTGATTTGTGTGAATTTTCCGAATGGAAGAAATATGAGCGGAATGCCGGTTTAGGGAAAGCGAAAGCAAGTAGCAAAAAACAAACAAAATACAATACACAAAAAATTAAATGCAAAATAATTGCCGAATAATAGCCCTAAGTCTGTTGTGGTTAAGAACCTAAAATCCCCAGCGGAGTCGCCATTTCTGTCGCGCCCATTTTCGACCGCGACATTTATTTTCTAAACTCCTGCTCAAATAAAAGGTTAGAAAATAAAAATAAAAGCTAAAATGTTTTAAATGAATGCTAAAATTGCAAAAGGTGCTAAAGTTTAAAAGGGTGCTAAAATGCTAAAGGGTTGCTAGAATGCTATGGTTCATGAGTCGCCACCTAATTAGTTTGGGTGAATTAGGACACCTAAATGTTTAACTAGTTTAAAGTAAAACATTAACTCCATTTTATGGTCCGCTAAACTTAGTGAGATTAGGTAAGTGGTTCTTTATTAATCTAGAGGAAGGGTTAGGCACCCTCTAAGATCCGCTAACTTGCGGTTGTCCTGCCAAACCTAGGGTAATTATTATGTTTTAAGAAAAATGCAAAATAAAGCTCTTCCTGTTTAATAAAATGCTAAAAATGTTAAAATGTTTAAAAGGTGCTTAAAAGGGCAAAAGTTTGCTAAAGGTATTAAATGCTAGAAGGGCTCCTACTTAGAAAAGTGTTAGAAAATGATAAAAGTGCTAAAATGTTTAAAAGACTTAAAGATTTTAAAATGCCAAGGGGTGCTAAATAGAAAAGTCAGAAATGCCAAGGGGGTGCTAAATAGAAAAGATGCTAAGGTGCTAGAGGTATTTATATTATTTAAATAAGTGACGCGAAACTAATTTATAAATTAAATGCATGCACTTACTTGAAAAATTTAATTTATGTGGCCTAGTGCAAGAGACGGTTATCATTTGGCAAAGTTTTGGTCGTGGCAAGCCTGCAAGAATTAAATTAAAGGGAATACATTTCTAATGTCCAACTACTTACTAATCTGTTGATTCAAGATTTAATTATTCCAACTATTCTACTAATTAGTATAATGTTAAACAATTAATTTACAATAAATAAATGAATGGGGGCGGGGTAGAAAATAATATAAAGGACTCAAGGATGGCAATGTCTTTCGCTGCGCTTTGGAATTCGATGCGATAGAGAGATGCACATAGATGCGGGTACTAATTTGCCACGATGAGTCTCGCCATGAGACTCTTGTTGCTCCAATGCGTTTCATGTAAAAAACAAGAAAGATAAGGATTAGTACGAACCCAAATTTCATTAAACATAGTGGATAGGCATTTGGCATAAAAATTAACACACACGGTTCATACTTAAATATGTAGGCTATGATTGAACATGCAGGACAGCAAACAACACAGAGGAATAAACAAAATGGGCTTAGCCTCACGACGTAGGACATGGACCGAGACATTTAAATGCTAGGGGAAGGGCCCGAGGTAGTCCTTTATACTAATAAACCAAGTTTAGACCAGTATGTCGTGCGTGCTTGACATATCATCATAACAGAGGACAAGTACATTGTCTTGTCTTAACAAGGGAAGGAGAAACTAATCACACATCAAGTTAACACGGCCATCTGCACAACTTACTTAGGTGTTGTATGCTTTTTTAGATTTGGGTAATCAATTTGAAAGGTGGAAATTCTTGCGAAGCAGCGGGACCTGTGTGGCAAAAGAACACATACACTACCTAAACAACATACATGTTAATTAGGGCTTTAAAACTTATCTAAGTTATACCAAAATGGGTAAGTGGCTCAACAGACTTTAAGTCACAAGAAAACAAATATAGCATATTTTCCTCAAGCATATGGTTTAAGATGTACAAACAAGACTCAGGAAAACATGGCAAGGTCTAAATCGATCAACAAAGTGTTTAAACTTAAAACTACCAACTATAACTCCTAACAATATGTGATCTGATCGAGATGTCTTTCACGCGTGATCGTGTACGATTCTAAGCAGGTATTTGTGCATTCAGATCGAAAGCGAGAGGCGTGGATACAAGCTCGTAACATAAGAGAAGTTAATTACTACTACTGACGACAATCGTTTTTACACTTATACCTAACCTTGAACACTATAGACAGTAAGAGTAGTATTTAATCCAAGTGTAACCATTAAAAGTATGGATACCACTAGAGCACCAATAACCGGATATCCACCTTTAAGGATAGGAAATAAGTTAACTAATCTAATTATACATGTCTCAATTCATTTTTAGCTTCAAATTAATGTTAGAGGTGAAATAATGTAATAAAGCATGGATTATATAAACTCAATCTATAAGGAACTCGCACATGCTTTCCATCAACTAAATAACATGCTAACGATACAATCACATGAATCGATTCGGTTTTGGCAAAGGAAGGATCATAATGCGAAAAAGGTCCCAAAGAAAGCGAGTATTAGCCTAATAAATCCAAAAATATCAACTCTCAATTAAACATGGTCATACACCACAAAATAGCAATAATATAAATTTAATCGATAACTTGAGATGCAAAGGTGCCTCAGTTGATTAAATAGTTTGTCATATTGATTAATGCAATAATACGCATGCACTACCACATATGTCACGAAAACATAGAAATGCCGAGATGCAACGAAATCAATAAGGAATGGGATTTACCTTCTCCTGACGACCCGAGCAACAGATCAAGTCGTCGATCCACTGACGGGCTTTAGGTTTCATGCGAATAGAGGGGCGAGGTTTGTTTCACGTTTCTTGGCCGAAAAGAAAGGATTCTTAATCGCCGCTAAGGTGTTCGATGGCGGCGTGCTACCTCACCGAGCTCTGCTGCCTATTGCTATTGGACTCATAGCAAAAGTGGGGCGGTCTGGATTGCTGTCCACCCCTCCCTTTTGCATGTGTAAAATACTCAATTTATAGTCTCAATATCGGGTTCTAAACTTGGTAGATAATAAAGGCTGATTTGTGCTGATTTCTTGTGATATTTGACGGGATTTCGTGCGATTCGAGCAGTGGAAATAAGGTAAATGATTTGAATGATTTGGTTTAGTTATGGCAGCAAGAAGAGTGGCCGCGTGGGTAGAGAAATCCGGATCTCCCGTGAGAACCGCATGGCGACGCAGTGAAGGAGGCTGGAGGTGCAAACATTCTTTGTTAGGTTTTTTTAGGTTCGCTTCGGGCTTTCTGCGAGAGACGGTGAAGGTCAAGTTTCTTGTGAATTCGTATAAAGGAAATGATAGGGCTCATGTGTCAATGATGGGTGTCATGGCCATGGTGTGGTGATTCGCTAATTAGTGGTGAGTTAAATAGGAGTGATCGGGTTAAGGGTATTAGTTAGGTAGTTTTAATTAGCTTTTAAGTAATAGTTTTAGGCTAGTTAATTCTAGGTAAGTGTATTATTAATTAATTAACAAATGTGATTAAATTAATTAGGTGCTTTATTATAATTATCTAGGTGCTACATTAGTCTAATTATTTAGGTGCTAAATTAGTCTAATTATTTAGGTGCTAAATGCGGGCGCGTTATTTAATTAATGATTAATACTTTAGAATGCGAATCTATTATTTAAAATCTTATTGTTATGCATTATTGCGAAGTTAAATTAAAATTGAATTGAGTTTAGATTAAATTATTTAAATGCTAAATGCAAGTATGATATTTAAGAATTATTTAAAGCCCTTTTTTATAAATGCGACGCTATTAAATGCATGTATTAGATTAAAATTGATTACAATGCGGATATGCTACTTGACACGACGTTATCGCTAAATTATTTATTTTATGCATTTATTAATTATTTAAGAATTACGACAAAGCTTAAAGTTAGTTAATGCGGGCGCGGGATTCTAAGTGTTTAAAACTTTACGTAAGACGCGATGCCATTATTAAATTAATTATTTATGCCTGTATTTAATGTTTTATTGTTGTATTTTATTATAAAAATCCTAAAAAATATTTTACAAAATTAGTGTAATTTTATGGTTAATGGCTGGACGGGAGGGTCAAAATTGGGTGTCAACAATTACTATTTATTTCATGACACCAATAGTGTATAACTATAATTTTTATTATTATACCAGCAGTATCTAAGCAATATTTGCTTGTACAAAATTAATGATCAAGTGTTCCAGAAGAGCTAACTATCTATCTAGAAGATCATGACACTAATAGTATCCAAACAATATGTGTGATTATGGAGAATAAATTAGAGGCTCCTGAAGAGCTTATATACTATTATGTAATTCGTTCTAAATTATAATATACGAAGTTGTTATGATTGAAACACAAGTTATAGTAAGCCCGAAGTTTACTCAAGTAAATAGGATATCATATTGAAGTTATAATTAATCGGAGGATTAAATATCTTCAAAATCATAGTGGGTAAGAAATATGTATGTGAATGATTACCCTCTTTATTCTCCAAATTTTACTACACAAATATATGCATGATGAAATCATATGTCACGGTAAACCATAAGTTTATTGGTACACAAAAATAATTCATGTCATAGTAAATCAGAGGTTTACTAAAACAAATAGCACATGGGGTGGTAAACTCGAAGTTTACTAGTATAAATAATTTTAGTAGTCGGTATGAGTGATGTGTCCATCCCGATTCAAATATGATGTGCAGATTGAGTACTTGACATATATTAAAGAACTAGAAGATTCTTCATAAATTTATTTTTGTTGCTTGTTCTCATGATAAGTTGATTATACTATCTAATGTTGGATTTGAATTCTCTAAATTCTGAAAAATATAAAAGGTGAATAAGGGTCCGTTCACCTGCAATATGATGTCTTAAATAAATGTATCTATGAGACGGTCACATGTACATTTATTTTCAACCTGCAGTTTGACATTTACGAAGTTGCTTGCTCAAAATAATTGAGTTGAGAACACAATTTTCAGAATATGTAATCAAGATAATTCATCTTGTTAATGATGATTTATATCTAAGTTGATTTATTGTTGAATGTCTGCGATATATAGCTAAACCATTGCAAATGAGAACAAAGTTTCATGTGTTGATTTGAAATAAGATATATTGCATACAACGACGTTTGTATGCTTCAAACTAATAAATTATGATAAATTTTCCCCTCATAATTGGTTCAAGGTCAGAAATCAAATATTTTCATCTAATAATTTTTGTTGTGCGGTATATGACTAATGAATCTACCATGATGCACACAGATGGATTCCCCAAAGAAGGTGGAAATGTATGTTAGTTTTCTAATATAAGGGGGAGATAATAAACAACTAAGAAATATGTTGTGAATTATCATCACTATGATCCCCCTTCAAACGATAATTTAAGTCAAATGCTATAAGCATTTGCTTACCCAACTATTTCATATTCCAGTTGCAAGATGATTCTGCTAAATGTCCCTGAAGGACATGGTTTACAACATGCGTGAAACATGGTATACAAATCGGTTTTAAATGCAATATTCTTGAAAGGGGAGGAGAAAATTATCAAAATTATCATAATAAAGAGGCAATGTGCTCTTGAAGAGCCTACGGCATAACACTTCATAAACCTCAGACGAGGTTCAGGTACCTGAAAAATAATAAAGTGATAAGATCTGAGTAAGTTGTGTCTAATTTCAAACCAATACAAAATGATATCTCGTCGGCAATTTCTTTGATACAATATAGTGCGCAATATTGTATAATATTATGAGGATATAAATTATGTCTCTTAAAGCATATTGATGTAGAAATAATTACCAAGTAGATACATCTTGGTAAATTTACTGGACATGCAGTCCTAACATCAGAAGTTGTCATATAAATTAAATACTAAATGAAAATTGTCTCAACCTATATGACTTACGTGACAAAATTTATATGAAACTTTTTGAAGGATTCAAAATTCCTGAAGCATATATAAGTTATTGAAAAACTTGTTTGTAATCCTTAAACGCATTAAATGAACTAAGATTGATGTACTGAAATCAACTTAATAAATATTTATTGATAAGGGGTACAAAGATGACTCTGTATACCCTTATCCCTTTATAATATTCAAAATATTTCATAATGTTGTGCAAGTTGCTGACTTGAATATTATTTGAGCTTTTGAATTTTTTTCGAAAAGTAGTAGACTACATGCTAAAAGAAGTTGAAATGAGAAATTAGATTGGTCCTGAAGTACCATATATTTGTTCAATTGATGCATTTATTTATCTTGCTATAACTATGAGCATGATATAATTTATTCCTTACATGGAGATACTGAAATAAGATCAAATGCATATTATCGATTTGATGAGACTTTTTTTTTTTAAATTAGGGGAAAGAATAATAAAATAAAAAGAATTTTTTTATGGAATAATCCGTTATTGTCTCATCTTGATCCACTTGCTTCTATTTATGAGCAAGAGGTCCAAATGATTATTCACTTGCAGAAAATAACAAATCAAATGTCAGACACATTTACAGATTTAAAAAGGATTACCAAAATCACATATCACTGCAAAGAATATTCCAATTCAGATTGATGTCCCTGTAGGATCATCTACTAGTGTCATAGCAAATGAGTCCAAAGCACGCCTGAAGCGTGATAGACCATTGGGTTCTAAGGATCGAAGTCATAGAAAAAGAAAAATAAATGATCAAGATGACAATAAGAAATAATCTCGTAAAGAAATGCAAGATTTGACAATCATGATATTCTTGAAGAAATCAATGAGCCGCAAACTCAAGAAATGAAGAAATATCAATAAATTCAATTGATGTTAGGACTAATTTGAATCGCCTGGAAATAAAATGATTTGAAATGTGACAAAATACCATCAAGACTTGTTATATTTATGCTACTCATAATCATAAATCTTTTGGCCGGTTCTAAAGTCAATTTTTAACAAGATATCTATTTTTTTACACTTATTATTTATAATAGTGCAACATTTTTAAGATTAATTCATATCATCTCTAAATGATTCCAAAATTGATATAAAACTTTCTAATATCAATCCCAAAATATTTTAATTCATAATTCAATCTAAACCTTAAACAATTAATAGAACCACTTTATCTTCTTCAACAAGTATTTTTCAAGCTCAAAAAAAATCTAACAATAGTGTTTTTCAAATTTCTTCAACTAAACAAATACACATCATTAAGAATGTACAATATGAACTTAATGCAATATTATTCATACATCTATAATCGACAATAATACCGTAACCAGTATAATCACACCAGGTGCAGTCTAGGAAAAGTAGAGTATACGCCGACCTTATTCATTGTTTTTTATAGACCCTTGGCTCTAGGAGTGTACATTTACGGACCAGACAGGAAAACCGGACCGTAATGGATCGGTGGATTCGGTGCATCTCATTCTTCATTATTGAAGATTACGATTTTTCTGCCTGGTAGGTAAAACCGAATAATCCTAATTTAATTGACTTGCATATTATTATTTATTTATTTATAAATTTTAGGTAATATTAATTTTTATAACTCTTCTAATTAGATGTAGAAGAAAATTTGAAAGATTTGGAGGAAATTGAGAAAGGTAATGTTATTTTTATAACTCTTATAATTATTTTTTAAAACTTATAATTTTTAATGTTTGACATTATTTATCTATCTTTTTTCTTTATGACTAGATGTGCAATATGATGATATGATGAGGTCATTTTTGTGGACTCGTTAGTCGTTGGTGTGATTTAATGGCAAGTGGAGCATGAAGATTGTCAAGTTTTATTTGATGTGCAATATTTATATGATGATACGTATGATGTTGGATCTGAAAGAATGGTGTCGTGTACCTATTCAAATAAAATATATTGAAGGATAAGGAAAAAAACAAACATATTTAATGAGATTGATAAACGAACACATTGTTAAAAAATTACAAATAAAAATAAATTAAAAATTGCATTAAAAAAAACAAGTCCAACCGATCCAAAACTCGGACCGGACCGGATTTTTCAGGTCCAATCCGATCCTGGATCCAGAAAAAATGAGGATTCCGGTTCCGATTCGGTTTTGGGCCGGTGTACACCCTTACTTGGCTCAAGGAGAGATGAAATAGACCATCGGCTCAAGGAGAGATGAAAAGACAGCCGTAATAATAAGCGATAACAACAAGATAATAATGAAAGAAATAGCCAGGCAGTACTAGGGATCTAAGAATAAGCAAATGTAAACATATACTGATACTCCTAGTATGGAAAAGAAATCTGAGCGGCAACCTAGTAGCCCTCTATCTTGATACTCGATCTCCACCCCCTCCAATTATTTATAATCATAAATAAATAATGAGAAAAAGGAAGAAGATGATGAAGAATGAGGAAAAAGAGAAAATGACCCTACCAAAAATCTGAATTTGTTAGTGAAAAATTACCCCGCATAAACCCGCATAAATTCATTGATCAGTAATTAGTATATATGCGAATCTTGTGTTTTGAATTCAGAATTCTAACACAATTTATTTGATTTAGGAATTCAAACTTTTTTGTTTTAATATACTTTTTAATATAGTAATCCATCTGTCTCAATTTATGTAGCATAATTTTTGTTTTAGTCTGTACTAAAAGGAATGTCACATTTCTACCGCCATACAAAATTTTAAGGTTTATTTTAAATCACAAATTTGAAAAGACTTATTTTTATTTTTATATTTCGTGTTAAATCAAATGGTGACACGAATAAGAGAGTACAAAATTGGAGCTACTTTCCACAATTAAACAAATAAAAAAGATTACCTAGTATTTCCATTGAAACGTAAAACCGTCTAAACTTGATTTGTTGATAAGACAAAAGATTTGAGTATGGCCATATTCACAGCTGACATGTCATTTTCTTATTGACCCCTCATCCACTGATTGTCTGATATGGCAAAGGCTTATCTTTGCACCCTCTTCAACACATATGACTTAACACAACTGATTCTTGTTTCTTGATACGATACATAACACTCACTTCTATCATTCAGGCTTGGGTGGGAAAAAAATCATTCTCTACATTCCAAATTTCAGTGTTGATGTTTCCAATATCCCAACTTCCGTTGATACTTGTATTGGGAGTTACTGATGGCATTGACAACCACTTTCAATGGTCCAATTCTTGCTTTTGCATTCAATATAAACAGCCATGCGCCTACTTCTTCGAGGCAAGTATATTGCCCTTGTTTTTGAGATAAATTTCACTGACTGGTCACTTAACTATTATTTTTTTATCAAAATCACTTAACTATATTTTCTAACACAAAAGTCATATAACTATCATTTTTTTCACCAAAATCACTTAACTATGTTTTCTAACACAAAAATCACATAACTATCTTTTTTCCCCATCAAAGTCACAACTATACTCACTCTGTCCCAATTTATATGACAGAACAGTCCAAAAAAATGACACATTTACTTATTTGACAACAATTTAACTTTTACGCTTAATCAGATATTTATAGCCACACAAATATTTTTGGTTTGTTTCAGACCAAAAGATTCCAAAATCTTCATTTATTTCTTAAACTTTACGGTTAGTCAAACTACGTCATATAATTGGCACAAAGGGAGCATTTTTTAACACAAAAGTCACAAAACGTTTAGCTTACTAACACAAATATCGCGCCTATAGAAAAATTAAACTTCCGATGGATAATATTTTTATTATATTTTTTATTTTTAACCTAATAGATACAAACTCAATTTATAAGAATTGACCCGGTCCAAAACTCATGCAAATATTAAAATATTAAAGAAACAAAACCAATCCTTCACCAAATATATGATCCTTCTCTCTAGTAGCTCTCAAGCTAAAAATGTATGAATTTTATTGGCCTTTCTTTTAATATATATTGAAAAGTATTACATGTTGTTGGATAGTAGGAAACTGAATTATACGGAGTAATAGTTATTATTATTTGCATCGGAAAAAACAACCTTGTGATAAAAAAAAATCAAATTTATTCACACTTTGGTATTTTAATATATGCATATGAGTTCTGGATCGGGTCGATTCTTTTTAATTGAGTTTATATCTATTAGATTAAAAAAAATGACCCATCGGAAGTTGAATTTTTCAGTATGTGTGACTTTTGAGACTTTTGTGTTAAAAAACATAGTTAAGTGACTTTGATGGGGAAAAAGTGATAGTTATGTGACTTTGATGGGAAAAAAAGTGATAGTTATGTGACTTTTGTGTTAGAAAACATAATTAAGTGACTTTAGTATAAAAAAGCGATAGTTATGTAACTTTTGTGTTAGAAAATATAATTAAGTAACTTTGGTGGGGAAAAAACTAATAGTCAAGTGACCATTCATGAAATTTACCCCTTGTTTTTCCTTACTTTAGTTTTGTGTGAGTATTACAGACTAAACCCCAGAGTTTTTGCCTGAAAATGTGTGAATTTGGGATTTTTTGTAATTTATTAAGGGAAAGTTACATATCTGGCGCCAAAAGTAATTACAACCGCTAGTCATATATACAAAAAAAATTAGTTAGATATAAAATATGTATATTATATGCATACATATATTAATATACAAACAATATACATGCCATTAGTTTGATGGGCCATGACCACACTGAGAAGGTGTAACTTGTAGGATTCATTTGAAAGGTATATGAGATGCATTATATGTTAGTGAGACTCTATAAATGTCAAGGAGGGCTTGAATCTAAATATAATTGTCATTTTCCACATAATTGGTTCCAGAGTGTTGGGGATGCCCTAAGCCGTCATAATTATTTTTGTCCACCCCCACAAAAAATAGTTAACAGGTAGCTAGACTTAATTAAACATATGAATATAAAAAATAACATGATTATTAACCTAATATAATAAAAATAGAGTACAACCTTATTCAAAATTGTATAGCTAAATATTACAGGTGCATATTCATCTTGATCAGGAGCAAGATCCAAGTTTGCAGGGATATAATCCTGTGCTAAAGTTTGGTCCTCTGATTCCATTTTCTTGATAGTCCACCCATGCCGCTTCACAAACTCTTCTATCTCTCAGTGATGAACCCTTAAAGCATAGGCCACAACACTTGTAAGGGTGGGGGAGAGGGTGATATAGAAACTTCGTCTAAATAATAGTTTTTGTTGATTAATTTCATTTACGAAAACTGCAAGTTGCTGTTCTTAGGTATTATTAGTCCAGTTCAAGCATTTAGCACGAGTTTTTCAATCGGATAAACAGCATACCATATTGCTAGAAAAAAACCTATGCCCTGCTCCCACCCAAAAGGGAGGGGTCAGGGTGGATTAAGGAATAAATGGGAAATAAAAAGAAATTGCTATCTGATTTATAAGGATAATTAATAATGATAAAGCGAAGTCCAACATATATAATAAGAGTCAAAAAGTTAATGAAAACTATAATTATACCTGATCTATTGCAGAAGGTTGCTTTCCATGGTGAAATGTGGAAACGAAAATAGCCAATGCATGAACATGGTTCATGCTTACATTGAACCGGTCCTGCACATTCGCGCTCGTCCGTCACACATGCTTGCTAGTGTTTCTTTCCTCAATGCAATGTCTGCACTAAGGTAGTAAGGTACAGATACAACCAGATGGCAAATATCACCCCACCAAAGACAGAGATTACAAGATTACAAAGATTAAAAAAATTATTAAATTGTAAAGATATACTAATTTTTAGAAACATATGATAGAAAAGAATATTTTAAATAGTTTTAAATCTATTAAAAAAAATATTCTAGTAAATTTTTGTCAAATAGAAAATTGTTTGTTTTCGTTTCTCATAAGCACTTCTATAATTATATGTCAAACACCCTAACTGATTCTCCAGAAACTGGCAGTACTACTTCTGAGAAACAAAAACACCTTTACAGAAGTTTGGTCAAACAGACCCTTAATACTCATCGATAATTCATCTCAACCCAATTAAATTTTAGACTGATTCATCATCATATTTTTATTAACTCGGCTTGTTTTGACCAGTTCAACTCACACTCAATTTGCTCACTTGACCCGTCAAACCAAAGATGGCCATCTCGTATACGTTATAGTTATTATCTCTCATGAATATAACAATTTGAGCGTCAAAGTAGATCCTCTTTTGTAAAATAACTAAATCTGCTCTAACAACTTAAGCACCCAAGGCCCAAGAGTGTGATCTAATGGTCAATGAAGTGGGTTTGACAAATACAATTATAAAGTATATATATATATATATATATATATCTTGACTCCATATATATATGTCTAAACCAAAGTATATCACAATCGAAATTCTATAGTTCTACAACCTTTGGACCATCGAAGTTCCTCCATCGAATCTTGCTTCAGAAAGCCACCGCATGCACCGAGAGTTGCCCATTCACCTAATACCGGGTAGTAGCAAGGATTTATGTTCTTTGCGGCGTTGGGGACTTCTTGTAGAGATTCAAAGATTGAAGAAGAAGAAGCATTGAAAGAGAAAGTGGCGTAGTGAACGAGGAGGCGTACTGAAAGAGGCAAAGTGAGACGTGTACTGAAAGGGCGTGCAGACTGACACTTCGTCACTTTAACCTTATCAATAGCAGGGCTTCAGCTGAGATGGGCCTCAGCTGAGGTGGGCTGTTTTTTAATTTCGTTTGGGCTTCTCAGCTTTTAGAAGCATTGGATTGGGCTTCTTGTTTATTAATGTAATTTGGGCTGCCTGAATAAAAGGCTTGTATTTTAGGTTTTAGTTTTAACAAATTCAGTTAGGTTAACAAATTCAGTTAGGATTTTAGTTACATAGTTTATATAAGTCATTTATGGTTCTTAGGTAATTACAATATAGGTCCCTAGTTCTTGTATAAAGATTGGTAAAAGTTTGCTAAAGAAATACACAGAAAATTTTCCCAGATCGCCTTCTCCAAAATTTGTGTTCATTTATCACAAATATTACATGGTATCAGAGCAGACAAGCTGCTGATCTGTATATTCTAAACATCAATCAACAAAATCAAAATGTCTCAATCAACACCAACTGTTGGTGGAAACGACAACACTGGAAAGACAGTAGCATATGATCACAGTCATCCGTATCACCTAAGCAATGCAGATTCACCAGGAATGACACTAATCAATAGTGTATTTGATGGTAGAGGGTACCCGGGATGGAGGAGATCTATCCTCCTATCTCTATCAGCCAAGAAGAAGCTGGGATTCATCAATGGTTCTTGCAAATCACCTGATCTGGACACTGCAGAATATGAACAATGGTCATGTGTTAATGACATGGTCATTACTTGGATCACAAATGCATTAACAAAAGACATTGCTGACAGTGTAATACACTCCAACACAGCAAAGGATCTCTGGGACAGTTTAGAACAGAGGTTTGGGAAATCAAATGGTGCCAAGCTCTATCATCTACAAAAGGAAATAACAAGTTTGGTTCAAGGTAATGAAGACATTGCTAAATATTTTACCAAATTCAAGAAATTATGGGATGAACTAGATACAGTAAATGTTATTATAAGTTGTTCTTGTGTTTGTCTGTGTGAGGGAAAAACAAAGCTAACAAAGTCTCTACAAGACCAAAGACTGATTCAATTCTTGATGGGACTAAATGATATCTACACACAAGCAAGGGGAAACATTTTGATGATGAGTCATTTGCCTAGTATGGACCTTGCATACTCACTGCTTTTGCAGGATAAGAATCAGAGAGAAGTATATGCACACTCAACATCTGATTCAGATCTTTCTCGTCATTGAACTAAGCAAATTTCATGCTCGATTACTGCGAGTTTGCATCATTCATAGCAGCAGGGAGTGGTAAACAGTTTCAGAAATTTAAGAATCAGACATTCAGAGGAGGAAACACAACACAAAGACATGTTAAGCAACAACCAAAGTTTAAAAATAGAAAGAAGTATAACCCAAATGTTAGCTGCACTTACTGTGGGAAAACAGGACACACACATGATGATTGCTATAGATTGCATGGATTCCCAACTGATTTTGAGTTTACTAACTCTAAGGATTATCAAGGAACAGTAAAAGGAAATGCAACAGTAGCACTTGAGGAAATGGAAAGCATGGGTGGATATAACAATGAGCTTAACAACAATTTGACACAACAATACACCAAAGAAGAAATCAAAGAAATGATGCATTTGTACAAACAAACAAAACTGGGACAGTCAGGAAATTCAAGCATTAATGCAAATGCAGTGGCTGGTACTATTCTTAAATACTCTGGCTCAGTTTTTAGTAGTTTCCAATCCAGCACCTGGATAATTGATTCAGGAGCATCAGAACACATGTGTTCTAATCCCACTTCTTTCATGTTTCTCACTCCACTTCCTGTACCTTTGAACATCAATTTACCAAATTCTTTCAAGGTAAATGTTACTCATACAGGAAGTATTTCTATTCTGCCAGGTCTCATTCTGGAAAATGTTCTTCATGTTCCAGAATTCAAGTTTAACTTATTATCCAGGTACAAGTTATGTGTACAAATCAAATGTGATGCCATATTTACATATAATAAGTGTTTCTTGCAGGACCATTCCATGAGGAGTCCTCAAGCTTTTGGTGAAATAAGAGAAGGACTATATCTATTGGAACCCACTAATCCTAAGTCTAGATGTTTATTTAATGCAAATGTTCTTTCAATTCCAAAAGGAAGAAATTCCATTTCAGAATCTGTCCTTGTTTCTGGACATGTTACAGCTACTTCTAATGTAAAACTTTGGCATGTAAGATTGGGACATCTCCCAATTTCAGCAATGAAACATTTACATTTCCTTCATTGTGACACTATTTCTGATTTTATTTGTGATGTGTGTCCTAAAGCTAAACAGACTAGGCTTCCATTCCCAGTAAGTACTATCAAGACAAAAGGATTATTTGAACTTATTCACATTGATACATGGGGACCATACAAATCAAATACATACAATGGTTTTAAATATTTCCTAACTATAGTGGATGATTTTAGTAGAGGAACTTGGACATTTTTGTTAAGTACCAAAAGCAATGCTTTTCCTATTCTCAAGAATTTTCTTTCTATGGTTGAAAGGCAGTTTAATTTGAGGGTAAAGATGATAAGATCTGATAATGCCCTTGAATTAGGAAAAGGGACACAAGAAACAGCCTATCTTGCTTCAGAAGGTATTATCCATCAAATGTCTTGTGTAGAGACCCCTCAACAAAATGGAATTGTTGAAAGAAAACACAGACATCTCTTAGACATTGCAAGAAGTCTGATGTTTCAATCCAAAATCCCTGTTTCTTACTGGGGTGAGTGTATTCTAACAGCTACATACATTATCAACAGATTACCTTCCAGTGTCCTCAAAGGGAAAACTCCTTATGAGATCATCTTTCACCAACAGCCTGACTACTCTCACTTAAGGAATTTTGGATGTCTATGCTATGCATCTACTCTAACTCAGGGAAGGAGTAAGTTTGATCAAAGGGCCAAAGCTTGTGTGTTGATAGGATATCCACTAACTCAAAAAGGATACAAGTTATTAGAACTAGATACCAAGAAAATTGTGATATCTAGGGATATGAAATTTCATGAGAATCAGTATCCTTTTGCTGTTTCCACTACCTCCAAAATGCCTATTTTTTCAGATCCTTCTTCCTATATTTTTCTGGACACCACTCCTTCATCACTAGATACAATTACCCCTAATGTTGCACATGATCAATCTTTTCCTAGGTTTTCTCCTGATTTTATAAATACATCTACTCCTATCACACTTGATATTTCTGATCCTATTACACATCCCCTATCTCCTCCTACCTCTCCTGGTCCAGTACATACAGTTGAAACTTCTCTTGAACCAGCACCAAGAAGGTCAGACAGACAAAACAAAGGGCTTCTTCCTTCTCACCTCAATGACTACTTTTGTAATACTATTTTTCTTAGTAATGTTACAGAATCCTGCTTTGTTGCCCCCACTACACCCACCATTCTATCTTTTCATGCTCTTTCTCAGCCAAGTCAAATTGTTCTGGATAGTGTTTCTACAATCACAGAACCTTCGACTTTTAAACAGGCATGTCATCATCCTGGATGGATAAAGGCCATGGAAGCTGAAATAAAAGCACTTCAAGACAATCACACTTGGGATTTAGTCTCTCTACCCCCAGGAAGAAAGGCTCTTCCTTGTAAATGGGTCTACAAAATAAAACAACAGGCTGATGGATCTATAGAAAGGTTAAAAGCTCGACTAGTCATAAGAGGGGATATACAGACTGAAGGAGTTGATTTCAATGAAACTTTTCCCCAGTAGTTAAAATGACTACAATCATATGTTTGCTGGCTATTGTAGTAAAGAAAAGTTGGGATATTTCTCAGTTTGATGTCAACAATGCATTCTTACAAGGTGATTTACAGGAGGAAGTATATATGAAATTCCCTTATGGGTTAGACCCACCTAATCCTGGTTTGGTTTGCAGACTCCGCAAGTCTCTCTATGGTTTAAAACAAGCTTCTAGGCAATGGTATGCCAAGCTTGCTGGAGCTTTAACTTTTAAAGGATATACTGCCTCCCTAAATGACTACTTCCTTTTCTTTAAACATACAGGGTCCTTGGTTTCTATGGTCGCAGTATATGTTGATGATATACTTATTACTGGAAATGATCATCCAGAAATTGAGGGCCTTAAGGTTTTTCTTCATTCAGAATTCAAGATTAAGGCCTTAGGTCCCATTCACTATTTCTTGGGCATGGAAATATTAAGAGAAGATCATGGTATGATCATCAGTCAGAGAAAATATACTTTGGACCTTCTGGCGGAATTTGATGTTTCTCACCTTGCCTCTGTCTCTTCGCCAATGGATCCATCAGCAAAACTATCTGCAACAAAGGGAGAAATATTATCAGATCCCACCACCTATCGACATCTTATTGGAAAATTGAATTATTTGACTCATACAAGACCAGATCTATCTTATGTTGTTTTGACATTAAGCCAGTACATGCAAACACCTACAACGGATCATTTTCATGCTGGGTTACGAGTATTACGTTACCTTACGAAATACCCTTGTCATGGACTCCTTCTCAATGCTTCGCCTAGTTTCTCTTTGTCTGCCTTTTGTGATGCAGATTGGGCAACTTGTCGTGACAGTCGCCGTTCTGTCAGTGGTTTCTTCACCAGCTTGGGTGGTTCGCCTATCTCTTGGAAGTCCAAGAAACAAGCTTCTGTCTCCTTATCTTCTGCCGAGGCTGAATACCGCCCACGCGCGATTGGTGTGGCGAGTTAACATGGCTGACTCGTTTGCTTTCAGATCTATCGATTTCATCTCTGATTCCAGTGCCTATACATTCTGACAGCAAAGCGGCCATTGACATCGCTCGAAACCCTGTTTTTCATGAAAGAACGAAACATGTTGAGCTCGACTGTCATTTTGTCCTGAATGATGCCTTTTCCGGTTTGATTTCTCTTTCATTTGTTCCATCCAAAGACCAGCTTGCTGATATTTTTACGAAATCCCTCTCTGGGCCTTCGCATCATCATCTTCTTCACAAGCTGGGGGTTACTCCGTTCCCCTCCGGCTTGAAGGGGGGTGTAGAGATTCAGCAGATTGAAGAAGAGAAGAAGAAGCATTGAAAGAGAAAGTGGCGTAGTGAACGAGGAGACGTACTGAAAGAGGCAAAGTGAGACGTGTACTGAAAGGGCGTGCAGACTGACACTTCGTCACTTTAACCTTATCAATAGCAGGGCTTCAGCTGAGATGGGCCTCAGCTGAAGTGGGCTGTTTTTTAATTTCGTTTGGGCTTCTCAACTTTTAGAAGCATTGGATTGGGCTTCTTGTTTAGTAATGTAATTTGGGCTGCCTGAATAAAAGGCTTGTATTTTAGGTTTTAGTTTTAACAAATTCAGTTAGGTTAACAAATTCAGTTAGGATTTTAGTTACATAGTTTATATAAGTCATTTATGGTTCTTAGATAATTACAATATAGGTCCCTAGTTCTTGTATAAAGATTGGTAAAAGTTTGCTAAAGAAATACACAGAAAATTTTCCCAGATCGTCTTCTCCAAAATCTGTGTTCATTTATCACAAATATTACACTTACAGCCAAGGATTTATGTTGCTGCCGGTATTGGGGACTTATAGCCAAGGTTTTATGTTGCTTGCCGGTATTGGGGATTTATGTCTGCTGTCACCTGGTGCTTCATGTGCAAATGCAGAATTGAGAATATGGACTACGTCTTTATTACTGCAAAGTAGAAGTGGCGATGGCCGCCGATCCGACCGTCCGGTCCCGCCCGACCAACAAGACCGTATTAAAAAAACGGATCGGGGCTCGAGCAGGCGGGACGGTATGGTCCGCGGGCCGATCCCGCCCCAATCCCGCCATTTGCCAAAAATAGTCGTTGTCTAACGGCCATTTTACATTTTGGCCGTTAGACAACGGCTATTTTTTGCTTCCTCCACTCCCCCAACCCCCCTACCCCCTTTATATTTATTTTTAACCCCTAAGTTATTATATTTACACTTTAACCCAATTTTTCAACTATAAATACCTCATTTTCTCTTCTTATTTCTCACAAATCTTCATACATTTTCTCTAATTTCTATATACAACATTGTCTACTACATATTCACTCTATTTATTAATTTGAGAATTGGGAGTGAAGTTGGCAACTAGCTTGAAGATTAATCTATCGAACAAAGTTTCAATTTTCAACCTCTCGATTACACATCGACTCTACGTCGGTGTTTGGTACATTCGTTCCCTCATTAAATTATTATTTTGTTTTTATTTCATTTAGCACATTTAATTTCACTATCTTTAAGTCTTTAATTATTTATTATCATAATTAAAATGAAAAGAACAAAAAGTCTTTTCGGCAAGGGTACTTTTTCTAGTAGGATGTAACGTGGCAAGTACTTCTTCTAGTATTCCGGTTATTCCTAGACAAGATGATTTTATAGATCCCGAACTGTTTCTGAAATACCATATGATCTTGACACAAATGTTTATCCTCAAAATGAAGAAGATTTTAATTTAGATGACACTCTAGATGATGATACACCTACTAATGAAGATGATGATACACCTACTAATGAAGATGATGATACACCCACTAGTGAAATGCCTCCTATTCCCCCTAGTATGAGACGAGGTCCCAAGAAAGCGACCATTAAAATCGGTTGTATGGAAATATTTTGTGAGGGACGTCAGAATCAAGTAGCTATATGTAAAACTTGTAAAAATGTTTATTCTTTTAAGCTGGACAAGGTCATGGTGGACGGGTTTAGCAAGACACCTATTGCAAAAACACATAGTCTTGCATACGCCAATACATTATTGAAAAGATGGTGGTGACGTCCTCTCAATCGGGACAAGGTTCACATACTGTCCCGGACAAAGTACAGGGTCAAATTAACCCTATGACGGGGGGAGTTGTAGGCCCTAAATACGATAAACATAAAGATAGGGAAGCACTAGCAAAATTAGTTGATGTGGAGGGTTTGACTTTTTCATTTCCTGAATCGCCTGGTTTTATTCATTATATTAGAGATATGTATAATCCTGCTTATAAAGGTTTTCCTAGATCAACGGTTAAGAGAGACGTGTTTAAATTTGCACACGAATATCAACAATATTTGTGTTATTCATTATATCATTTAAATTGCAAAGTCGCTCTAACTTCTGATATAGGTCGTAGTACTAACGATCATGATTATTTAACGGTAACCTGTCATTGGATAGATTATAAATGGTCTATGCAAAAACGTACTTTAGCATATAGATATATAGATAGTAGGCACACTGTTGAGTTTATTTTCAGAAAATATTTATTCAGTCTGCGATTATTACGGAATAACTGATAAAGTTATGAGTATTACATTAGATAATGCATCTTCTAACAATGCTGCTATTTATATTTTAAAAGAAGTTTTAACTCCGTCTTTTCCAAAACATTTTCATATCAAATGTGCGTGTCATATTTATAACTTAGTTGTAAAGGATGGTCTTTCACTTTTTCAAGATATTCTTGAAAAAATACAATTTGCTATACACTTTATTTTTAAAAATAATAGAATTCAACAGAGAAAAGAATATAAAAAAACTTGTCACGATTGTGGACTATCTTACAGAAAAATTCTTGAAGAAGTATCTACTAGGTGGAATTCTTTATATGATCAACTAGTTGTTGCTTATGACTATAGAAAACCTATCACTTTATTTTTTAACGTCCATAATCAAAATCCAAATGATATGATTGTGGATAATGATTGAGACAAAATTAAAGAACTTATTGTATTTCTAGAGAATTTTCAACGAGCAACAAAAGAATTTTCTACTTTATATTATCCTACTATTTCAACTATGTTATTTTATATAGCTATAATATTTTTACTTCTTAAAGAATATATGGAAAAACCTGCTTATAAGGCAGCTATTAAAAAAATGTTTATGAAATTAAAGAAATATTTTATTCCTATTCCCCCTATTATATTATTGGTGTTGTATTAAACCCGACTATTAAAGTAGAGGGTTGTAAAAGTCTTATTGAAAATATTTATAACTGTATGGACGTACTACCACCTCCAACTCCCAAAAATTTAAATGTTGAGTCACCTATTGAACAAACGCTAGAAGAAGTGTTGAATAGCGTAGAAGATGAATGCAAAAAAGTATATCGACATTACCAGCAAGAAAGTGCTAGTAACCAACCTTTACGTGCATCTTCTTCTTCAACACACCTAAAAAGACATGATGTTTACTGCGACTAGAATTGATTCTATTGAAAGCCTCGTAAATAGAATGTGTGGTGTAGATGCTAACCAAATTAGCGAGTTCGATGTTTTGTTTTGCAGGTAATTTACCTTACAGCGATTATCAATGAAGAAGGAAAGGAAGACTTCTTTGAAATATTGGATGCATAATGAGAAGACATTTACGACACTTTCAATAATGGTCAGAGATATTTTGAACATTCGGCGTCAATCGCTCGAAGCGCTTTTTCTGCAGGCAGATTTCAAATAGGAGAGCACAGACACTCATTAGCCGGAGACAGCTTGGAGATGGCGGTACTATTCAGAGATTGGATACGAGCGGAGCGAAGGAGGTGCGGTCAACCAGAGATTAACGAAGAAGAAGACGAAAACTACAACGACATTTTATCTGAAGGCATGAGTAGCGACGTGGAACAATTTGACCAAGATATACCAATTCCAACCGAAGAACCACAAGAAATTATAAAGAAACTAGAAAAAGTATTTTCAAACTGATAATTTATTTCATTGCAATTTTTAATTTTTTTATGTCTTTTGCAAATTTTTTCAACAACAGTACACTACAATGTTGTAATTCTGAATCTTGTATATTTCAATGAAATAATTAATAATATAAGAGGCACAAAAACAGCCTTGAGATGTTTTTTTTTTACACTCTTCTTGTCTTTGTTTAATTATTTAGATGGTATTTCCTTTTGTGGCAAACCAAACGACCCTCCCTACAATTTTCTAGATAGAGCTGAATCAAAACAACATACCCAATGTAATCACAATATGGGGTCTAGAGAGGGTAGAATATATGCAGACCTTAATCCTACCTCGTGGAGATAGAGAGGTTGTTTCCAAAACGAATAAACTCAGATAACACATAACAATGTAGTTTGAAAAAGACAATACATAAGGCAAAAGGAATAACAAAGAATACATAGCAAATAATAGAGAAAGTGTACCATAGCATTTAGAGCAAAAAAGAAATCGAAATAAAGCAATAACCCGAAGCACATGAAACAACAGGTAGTAGCAGAAACCTAAGAACAATAAACTATGATATTAATGCTAATGCTATCTACCCACCAGGCCTATCCCACAGGAGAGCGTGATAACGCTCAACTACCTTCTAACCTTCTACCATAATCTGCGACCTCTATATACTTCTATCTAAGGTCATGTCCTTGGTAAGCTGAAGTTGCGTCATGTCTTGTCTAATCACATCTCTTCATTACTTCTTCGGCCTACCCTACCTCTACCCCTCCTTAAATCCACCACTGCCAATCTCTCGCACCTCCTCGCCAGAGCATCTCCGTGTCTCCTCTTCAAACCATCTCAAACTCACTTCTCTCATCTTGTCGGGATAAATCAAAAACCCTATTTTAAACTCTATTAACCTCTAGTTTTGCGTATTGCTCAACTAGGAAACTAGAAGTCCATATTTGCCTGAGTAATCTCCTTATAGATTAACATTTGTCTATCTTCTTTATAAAAAAACTAGTGTATTCAGTGATTCTTATTTGTTCACCAAAGCAAGAGCCTGAGAAAAGGCCAATGAGCATCTAATCAGCTATTGTAGTATATCAAGAACAACAATTATCTCTTTACTGAATAAATTTCATGAAAAGAAAATAATGGTTATCAAAAACGGAGAAAGATAAGAAATGACATGAAACAAGAAATAAAATATTATCAGTCAGAAGATAACAATGTAATCTTATCTGCTGAAATAATCTACATCCTCTTTTCTCTCCTCGTATCTATTGTTGCCGAAGGCTTACATTTCCCATTATAAAAACATATAATATTTTATATATCGAAACACACACACACACATATACATTACATATGTACACACACACACATATAGCAATTGAAGAGGCATTTATGTACCAAACTGAAATACCAATATGATCCTCTACATTTGACAATGCAGTAACATGCTTCAAACCTTGCAAACAACTACCACCACTCAGGACAGATAACCCCTTGAATGTTTGAGGTCTCATAGCGAATAAATAGAAAATACTACTTAGAGCCACCTCATCTTCTCAGGAATTACATCCCATCGGCTGCAACAAGCATTGTGGCCCTTAACCAACACAACGACTCATCTTGCATTAAAGTGAATCTTGTGGCCTTTGCAAGTGATTCGAAACTAATTCTATTTGTTCAAATTGACACTTGAAAATGCAGCGATAACCTATAGAATTTGAACCATTAGAATTGATTTTCCTAATCAATTGTTAAGACCACAACATTTGCTTTAATACGAGACAAGTATATTAGAAACTCCGAACCAAATATCGCCATGTCCCTTTACTCTTCTTTGAAATTAATTTCCTTTTACAGCTCCACACCTATGAATCAATATAAGAAGTTAAATAATAACTCCATACATTTTATTTAGACAAAAAAATTAAAAGTTTAATAATGAAAAAATGGGATGAAAGAAAATGATAGTTTCTTGAATTCAGAATGTTTTCTTCCTGTCTATATACAATGTAGAAAATTGCAATAACATATTTCCAAAAATGAAACTTATGGAGACATTTGCACATTCTTGATTCATATAAAGAAATTTATTTACTTCCAAAATTGCAATACCTAGATTCAGTTATGGAAACTGAAAGAAGAATTGAATGAATGGATCCGATGAGTGCACCCGACCCGGATGGATACAGAAGGCAATTCAGTTAGGGTTGAGACCCAACACGGTCAATGGTCTCCTAGGGTTTTGACAGTTGATTTGGGGGGAAACCCGGGTCATGGACTCTTTGTGTTACTCGAGTTGTTGGGTTACTTTGCGAGCCCATATAACAGTCATAAAGACCAAGGAGTTATGGATTTCTCTGGCCCATGGATCGTGGATGCATGGACTATAATACTACATAAACAAGCTCTCAAGTCTCAAAATTTGGGTGTACACAAGTAGTCACCTTAACTTGTTTCTACTTTGTCAGTTGAACACTTAAATTTTCAAAATAATCATCTAGGCATCTTCAAAATTTATGTGTCACGTTAGTGATACATCAACCTTTGTAATTACGTATTCTTACTTGTGCACGACATACTTGTCAGCTGAGGTCAAATTTGAGGGTCTGTTTACGTATATGCTTTATAATTCGACCATGAATCCTTTAATTTTTTAAATATTAATAAATTCAAAATTGTATAAATCAAAAGTTTGAAAAATAAAACTAAAGTAGGGCATCAACTTAACTTTTTGATATCATTTAAATAATAAAACTTAATCCTGGTTAGTCTCAGTCAGGCTAGTGTTAAAGGAAGAAAACGTTATTGTAGGTTATGTTTTATTTAAATAGTGACCAATTCCAAAATAAAAGGAAATGGTGAAGACGAATTCTTATGTGGTCCAAGGAAACAAAGGTCCGCTTTCACGAATGAAATCTATATTAAACTATTAATACCATAGCTTATATAGTCATGATTCAATTCAGATCCATTTTGATTGATTTTTTATTTTTCGGAAATATCACATTTTCTTAATGTAGATTATATATGTAATTCTTTTTATGATCAATATATAAAATTAGATATGTTTATCATCGTGAAATGCAGATGTATCATTTTTTCTTAATTTAGACAGAATGAACAAGAATAGTTCTTACTCCTTTATCAAGTTGTCACCTTTCGATATAGCAATCGTTTAAAACCCTTTCCTTTGCCACCTGTAAACGTGTATAATATAAAGAGGATCCTAGTGTTATCATAATTATATATCACTAAATATTTACATAATATGTGAGATATATTCTAATTATGAGTATGGATTATATTATACACGTTTACACCACCAATTAAAACGGTGATCATTCTGATGAATTTTATTTTCTTTTTTCCCATATACTTAAGTGTTTAGTTATTAATCATAGCTAACACCTCACCTTTATTGTTACGAATTTGTCCCAAGTTATAATTAGCCCTCACCGTTAAGGTTTTATCATGATTTAACCTATGACCGAAATGTGGTCATTTGAGAAATATACTTATATTCCTTTCCTTTGTCCCATTAAATACACCTAACTGGTACCATAAATTACATGTAGTACATCTTTTTTTTTTTTTTTTGGACGAAGTAACCCGCAACCGCTACTCTTTCGAGTGCGCACAGGGTAAACCCCGGACTGACGTAATAGCCTGCAAACCACGTCAGCCGATTAACCACACTTGGCAAGCCATGTGTGACAGACTCAACCAAGAAAGTTTATGTAGGGGATCGAACTCGTGATCTTGCGGTCCCGCGCTCTACTGTACATGTAGTACATCTGTTCTAAGTTTCAATGGTTCAACCATCTCAATTAATTCACATCTGAGATGCTAAATTTGGCTATGGATTTGTCTCAAATAATAACATCTCGCTCTTAATTTCTTGTTTTCACGTTTAAATTATAGTACCAATATAAATATTTGGTTCTCATAATATTCATGTATTTTCAAAATTGCTCGATTAGATGAGACGTTTTCTTATTCACCTAGCTTTTAAAGTACCACTCTCGGATAACTATACAAGGTAATATTGTGAATGTACATTTTGTGACAATCATATCTGATATAAAGTGGTTCATATATAAATGAGAATAGGGCAAGGAGAATTGAAAGAAAAGAAAGCAAATCGTTTCTTTGACTACATCAGTAAGTCACCCATATCGTTTTTGTTGTTTTTCTTTAATTTCCTTGTAAATATTTCATATTTTCTATCTCTCTCTCTTTCTTCTCTTTCTATTATGTCACCTCTTTGTGTTGTGACATTACTACATCACAAGTGGATTACAATCTGATTGTTCTACTTAAAAACATTTCCATGGCCAAAGAAACTAGCATACAAACTTTCTCACAATTCTGACCAATAAGTCAATAACTTCTTGGAAATAAGAGCAATAACATTAAAGGGGCTTGAGATAGACGGTTCTGGAAAGAGTTTCTAGGTTTGATTTTAAGTATATGAGTAACATGACATGTGCTATTATTCATTGTATAATAACTTTCACATTATTTTTACCGCTTTATAAACCTTACGACATCATAGTTTGTCTCTATCGATCGTACCGAAAATTGGAAGTTCATGAATCAACAACTCCTAATTATCTCACATTTGTCTCTATATATCGATCATGTCGAAAATTGGAAGTTCATTGGCATTTGATTTCTATATGATGAACCGGGTGATCATAAGTTTAATTGCACAAATTATCTCCTTGTTTTGGCTATATGTTAGTTGCAAAAGTTGTCAATATGATGTACTTTACTTTCATATGGCTTGATTGCATTAAATTATATAAGTTACTTCTTTTGGCAATACGCAATTTGCAAGTGTCATTATTAATACTCTATATACTTTCTTTAATATGTAGCAAGATTAATCTAAAGTAAGGCTTGTTTACATCTATTTTATGATATTCTTTTGTCTTTCAGAATCAACATGGGACGAGGCAGAAGCTGTTACATTGCAACACTTGGAAACAATGGATTCATTCTCTTTTGCTGCTTGTTTTTGGCAGGTCAGTACTCAGTGGAAGGCGCGATATCATTAATTTGCCAATAACAAGTTTTAAAATCAGTTGGTCCTACAAGTATTTTAATTATTTTAACCTAATCTCATAATATGTAAAATTAAGATGTCTAATTTTTTGTTCTTGAGTCAAATCGGCAATTAATTACTTGCAGGTACTTTCCATATCTTATATGAAGTAATTAACAACAATTTCAATTCTCTAGGATATTTGGTTCATGGTGCTATACCTTACGACTATTCAGCAACAATAGAGGTATACTTCTGTTTACAGTATCAACGTATAAAACTTAAAACTCTTCACCGAATCTTTCATAAGAGCTATATGCCTTTTGAGGCAATATCTTTTTATATTATTCTTACCGTCCTCTCCATCTAATCTAACCCTACCTCGTTCGACTTCTAACATACGTTAATTTTAGTGCATCAAGCAACCATTGGATCCTCAATACGGAGGAGGCTTAATTGTAAATCCTGGTTTCGACAAAGGCATAGAAGCATGGGAAGTAGATGGTCGTGTAAAAATAGAAACAAGGCAATCTGGTGGAAACAAATTTATAGTGGCCTATAATAGAACCGGTCCTTTTAGTATCTCACAATCTCTTCACTTCAAAGAAGGGGTATTTTACACGTTTTCAGGTAAAAAAAAGTGTTAGACATAAAGAGAAATTAATAATCTTATAATTTGCTTTTGAAGAACCTGGATTTCATCAAGTTAATTAACAATAATATTTTGCAGCTTGGGTTCAATTGAGTGAAGGATCGGATATTGTGGTTGCCATGATTTACAACTCAGTCCAAAAAAAAGTTACTACTGTGGGATCAGTAATAGCTAAATCTGGTTGTTGGTCTATGATCAAAGGTGGACTGGCTGTTGATCAAAATGCACCTGCAGTACTCCATTTTCAGGTATTATTTCGCACCTGAGAAATATGATTTTAAAATTAATTCGTGTCCATATACACACACATCGTAAGTGTAAAGAACTTTTACGCTAACAGTATATTTTAACGTGTTATAGCAAGTAATTTGCCTTATTTTGATCTCACAGTGCAACAACACCAAGTCGGAGTTAAGGGTTGATAGTGTTTCTCTGAAGGAATTCACCAAACATGAATGGCAGGAAAATCGGTTGAAAAAAACAGAGAAGGTTCTTTCTAACCTACGTATTTAATTTGTTCCAAAAGAAAAATTCATTATTTTTCCCTCTTAATTTTCTCTTTGTTTGTCATATTTTTGATAGGTTCGGAAAAGAAAAGTAAGAGTAAATGTAGCAAACAAGAATGGCAAGAAGATACAAGGAGCACAAATCAAGATTGAACAAAGAAAACTTCAATTCGTAATTGGCTGCGCGACACCAGCTTCCATTTTAATGTCCAAATCCTATCAAAAATGGTTCGTATCCAGGTTCACTACAGCAGTTTTTGACAACGAGATGAAATGGTACTATACCGAAGGATTACAAGGCCACGAAAATTATAGTACCCCTGATGCAATGCTCAAATTCTTTGAAGATCACGGGATTGATGTGAGAGGACATAACATCCTATGGGGGGCAGAAACTATCCAACGTTGGGTCAAAGATTTACCACCAAGACAACTTTTAAGTGAGTCAGTACGACGAATGGGTAGTGTTATGTCAAGATATGCAGGTAAACAGAGGCACTCAATCTGTTTTGACTGTTGAAATTTTAGTACTATTTTATTACAACTGTAACTATGCTCTGTGTCGAAAATGTTGAGTTCAGTTACACCAATAGCTAATATGCGCAAACGGCCTATGCAGGTAAATTGGTTGCTTGGGATGTTGTAAATGAGAATTTACATCACCCACTATTTGAGGAAAGACTTGGGAAAAATGCTTCAGCTATCTTTTACAAGATTGCAAGCTCACTAGACAGTAGAGCCACTATGTTCTTGAATGAGTTTAACACTTTAGAGCACCCTGGTGATATGGTTTCTATCCCTTCCAAATATGTTGAAAAGCTTCAGGCGATTAAGGCATTTCCAGGGAATGAGGAGTTGGTGATTGGAATTGGACTTCAAGGACATTTTGATAGTCATCCTAATATACCATACATTCGTGCAGTCTTCGATGTGTTAGGTGAAACTAAAATGCCCATTTGGCTTACCGAGTTAAATGTCGAGTCCTGTCCCAAACAGGTACTCCAATTTCACTTGTGGAGTTTGTTCTTCTCTGAGAAAATTTAACTCGAATTTAACTTCTATACACTAACAGCATCATGACACCTACAAAATTTATACATGTCACTACTAATAATATGTGAGTAGGCAACGTGCTATAACAATTAAATGACATTCTTTTTTTGTTGTTGTTACAGGCTTATTTTTTGGAAGAAATTATGAGGGAAGCGTTTGCTCATCCAGCGGTTAAAGGGATGATGATATGGATAGGATGGAAGCCAGATGAATGCAATGAAATGTGTCTACTAAATAGCAAATTGCAAAATTCGCCATCAGGAGAGGTGGTTGACAAGCTACTTGCTGAATGGAAGACAACAAACGTAACGGGTGTTTCAGACAATGCAGGTGCTTTTGAGGTTAAGGTCTTCCATGGAGACTATCATGTCACAGTATACAATCCTAATACTGGTGCCAATGTCACAAAGGAAGTGCAAGTCTACGATGATAAGTCTGAAACACTGGATGTCTCGATTACTCTGTGAATTCGTCTTCCACATGCCACTGAAGTTGTGTATTGAGAAGAAACATCAAGTTTATTATCAAGAAAAAAAGTAGCACGAGTATTCTACGTGCTTATGTTGATGTTTTTGTGATGTTAAGACATATCATTTTCTGTATCACGTGTGAGTATTGAGAAAAAAATGTTGGTATCTTGTGTTAAAAATCTACGTCTATAAGATATATGCACTATTTTTTAACAATAATTTTTTAAATTTTATATATTGAAGCGCCGTTAAATGCAAGAAAAACCGCCACAATTTCTTACATAAGATTATTGTGTAATATTTTATCATTTCATTCAGTTATCGTTTAGGCTTATGATTTGTGTAAACGTGTATATAGTAGTACCAATTGTATCTCTACCCATAATTAGAATATTTCCATATATTGTGTAAATATAATTATGGTAAGACTGAAATTTTTCTTGTGATTAGGTTTAGGATTCATATTATAAAAGGGATGAATATTGTACACTATATATACTTTGATATTAATGAGAAGACTCCCCAAGGGAGATTAATATCATCTTACATGGTATCAAGAGCCTAAAACAAAAATCCTAGAATTTTTCTCTGATGTAGCCGCCTCCCCATAGGAATCTCAGCCTTGTGCGCCTCTCCTCTCTAAATTCTTGGTTTTTCTCTCCATTCCTCTCTTCTCTAAATGGATACTCAGGATTCTTCCAATACTTCTGACGCTTCCACCTCCACAAATTCCACCACCACATTGTCATTCTCTTTTCATCCAGGCCTAACTGTTACAAACATCAAGAACTCTATTCTCATTCTTCTTGATCAAGAAAACAGTCAGTATTCTCCCTGGGTTGAACTGTTTCGTAATCATGCATGTCTCTATAACGTGTTTGATCATATCGATGAGACTATTCCGCGCCCTCCGGAGGTTGATGATTCTACTTGGCGTCGTCTAGACGCTGGCGTCAAGTAATGGATTTATGGTAGTATCTCTCAGGATCTTCTTCCTACTATCATGAAATCTGGAGCCACAGTCCTTGAGTTATGGAACCGCTTGGAGGAAATCCTTCAAGATAACAAGCACAGTCGTGCGGTGTATTTGGAGGAACAGTTTAGCAATACACGTCTTGAAAATTTCTCCAACATGACTGAGTACTGCAGACAGTTGAAACTACTGGCGGATCAACTCTCCAACGTCAACACGCCTGTCTCGGAAACTAAAATGGTGTTGCAATTGATTGCAGGCCTTCCCAAGGTGACTATGATACGTTAGCCACCATGATTCAACAGGCAGATTAGCTACCCAGTTTTAACAAAGCTCACTCGCAGCTGTTGCTCGAAGAGACTCGACGTGCTAAGCAGGATGAGCACAATCAGAAGGCGTTAGTTGTTGAAACGCGCCCTCAAGATCCAACGCCGCCAAAAAACTCTCAACTGCAACAGGGACACGGTGGCAAGGGTGGCAAGGCATAGGAGGTCGTGGTCGTGGTCGTGGCAAGGTCGCGGACAACAGAATCAGCAGCAACAACGGGGCCCGCGAGAATCGATTCGGCGCCACGGCGCCTCAGCGATGCTCGTCTGCGGCGCGCGCGCGATTCCATTACCGGCAACCTTCAACGGTTCTCCGCGCGGGTTATTGGGCCCTACTCCAGCCCCTCGACAAGTCCAGTACCCGCAGCAAACTCACCGTACGCGGCGATTCAGCGGCCTCGTCGGCGTGACACCGGCTGAGTTAAGTCGGGCCTTGGCCGATCTCAATATGCAACAGCCTGACAACAACTGGTACATGGACTCCAGAGCCACTTCTCGCCTCACCCGGTCTACATGTAATATTCCCAAACTGTTTGGTTTAAAGCATCCTCAATTTGTGACAGTTGGTAGTGGCCACCACATTCTAGTAAAGAGTTATGATACATCCTACACACCACCTCCTAATCAATTCCCCTTAAAATACCCTATATTCCCCACATGTTTAAGAATCTAATCTATATCCGCAAATTTACTCGTAATAATTTTGTCTCTGTTGATTTTGACCCTTTTGGTTTCACTGTGAAGGATCTTCATACGGGGACACCTCTTACGAGATGCAATAGCACGGGGGATCTCTATCCATTCACTCCTACCCCCGCTGCCAGATCTTGTTCTCCCGTCTCTCTAGCGGTCATTTCTTCTTCAACATGGCATAATAGGTTTGGTCATCAAGGAGCCCAGTTTTTAATTTTCTTAGAGGCAATAATTTCATTACTTGTAATGGGAAGTTTGTCCAAAACTGTGTTTCTTGTTCTTTAGGCAAACATACTCGTCTTCCGTTTAAATCATCTACTAGTATTACTTTTGCACCTTTTGATATTATACATGCCAATTTATGGACATCACATGTTGCTAGTTCTCTCGGTCATAAATAATATCTTATCTTACTAGATGATTTTTCTCACTTTGTTTGGTTGTTTACTCTCAAATTTAAATCGGAAGTGTTTGCCAAATTTCTTGAGTTACGAACATTCATTCAAACACAGTTTGAAAAAGGTATAAAATCTTTTCAGTGCGTTAATGGTCGTAAATTCAATAACTCTATGTTTCACTGTTTTGTACTAATAATGACATGATCTTTCATTTCTCCTGCCCCCACACCTCCCCTCAAAAACGGTAAAGCTGGAAGAATCATCTGCACCATTAACAATATGATTCACACTCTATTGATTCATGTCTCCCTACCTCCGTCCTTCTAGGTCTATGCTGCTAAAATGTCAGAATGTATTCTCAATATTCTCCCAATTAGCACCCTTCACAATATGACCCCTACCGAAATCATATATCATAGAGTCCCATCTTATGAGCATCTTCGGATATTCGGTTGTCTATAATATCCTAATCTTGCCTCTACTTCCCCTCACAAACTAGCTCATCGGTCAACTCCATGTGTCTACCTAGGCTTCCCACCGAACCATAGGGGATATCTATGCTATGACTTGTCCACTCGTCAGATCCACATCTCTCGTCACGTCACATTCGACGAGACCACATTCCCGTTTTCGAATCTTAAAAAGTTCCAAAAACTGGATTACTCTTTTCTTGACGAGCCTGACATATCTCCCATCATTCTCAATCAACTAGATCATAGATCGCCGGTAATCAACATCTTTTCACGGTAGTTCTTCTTCACCATGGGCACACGGGCCGGCGCCAAACTTCGTTCAGAGGCCGCGACGCGCCCTGTGATTTGGCACCACGGCGTCAAAACTCTTGCGAGCAGATTTCTTCCAGTGCCGCGGCCCTTGATCACGGCGCTGCGACACCTCCGATGGCGTCACCTCCTCTTTCTCCCTATCCAACCAATCCATCAGTCTCGGCTCTTCTCACTCTGCCGACACAGCCTCCCACTGTCTCCACTCACCAAATGGAAACTCATGTCAAGCATGGAATATTCAAACCCAAAGTCCAATTTAACTTGTCTGTTCATACCATTTCTCCAATTCCCAAGAACCCTATATTGGCTAAACAAGACCCTAATTGGAATGCAGTTATGTCTGAGAAATTCAATGTTTTAACTAAACAACACACATGAGATCTAGTACCTAGACCTTAGGGGGTGAATGTGATTCGTTGTCTGTAGCTATTTCGTCACAAATTCAGATATAGTGGAGATCTTGAGAGATATAAGGCACGACTTGTGGCTAATAGCACAAATCAACATAAGGGCATTGATTGTGGTGATACCTTCAGCCCGGTTGTCAAACCGGCTACTATTCGCACAGTCTTGAGTAGGCACGGCGATGGTGCAGGCTGCCGATCCGTCGGTCCGTCCGGTCTTTTCGATCCGTCCGGTCGAATAATTAAAAAAAATAAAAAATTAACGGTAGCGGGCCTCGAACCGGGACGGAACATGGTATGGTCCCTCCCGCGATGACCCGACCCGTCCCGCGTCCCATCCCGGTCCCGCCCCAGTCCCGCCCGAAACCCAGCCAATTGCAAAAATAGTTGTTGCAATAACGGTCATTTTACATTTTGGTCGTTTTGCAACGGTCATTTTTGGCCTCCCCCTACCCCCTTTATATTTATATTTAACCCCTAAGTTATTATATTTACACTTTAACTCAATTTCCCAACTATAAATACCTCATTTTCTCTTCTTATTTCTCACAAATCTTCCTACAATCTCTTATCTCTCTAATCTCTCAATCAATCAATCTATATACAACATTGTCTACTACATATTCAATCTATTTATTAATTTGGAAATTGGGAGTGAAGTTGACAACTAGCTTGAGGATTATCTATCAAGCAAAATTTTAGTTTTCAACCTCTCGATTACACGTCGATTCTACGTCGGCGTTTGGTACATTCGTTCTCTCATTAAATTATTATTTTGTCTTTATTTCATTTAGCACATTTAATTTCATTATCTTTAAGTCTTTAACTATTTATTACCATAATTAAAATGAAATGATTAAGAAGTATGTTGGGTAAGGGTAAGGCTTCTTCTAGTAGGGGTAATAAGGGAAGGGGTACTTCTTCTAGTATTCATAGTCCTACTCCTAGACAAGATGATTTTATTGATCCCGAACAGTTTCTTGAAATATCATATAATTTTGAATATCATGTATTTTCTCAAAATGAAGAAGACTTTGATTTAGACGTCATTCTAGATGATGATACACCCACTAATGTAGATGATGATACACCCACTAGTGAAATGCCTCTTATTCCCTCTAGTATGAGACGAAGTCCGGCAAAATGACCATTAAAATCAGATGTATGAAAATATTTTCACAGGGACGTACCAAATCAAGTAGCTATATGTAAAACTTGTAAAGTTGTTTATACTTTTAAAACTGGACAAGGTCATGGTGGGACGGGGGGTTTAGCAAGACACCTATTGCAAAAACGCATAGTCTTGCATGCCCAATACATTATTGAAAAAAATGGTGACCAAGCGCCCTCTCAATCGGGACAAGGTTCACATACTGTCCCGGACAAAGTACAGGGTCAAATTAACCCTATGACGGGGGGAGTTGTAGGCCCTAAATACGATAAACATAAAGATAGGGAAGCACTAGCAAAATTAGTTGTTGTGGAGGGTTTGCCTTTTTCATTTCCTGAATCTCGTGGTTTTATTCATTATATTAGAGATATGTATAATTCTGCTTATAAAAGTTTTCCTAGATCAACTGTTAAGAGAGATGTATTTAAATTTGCACATGAATATCAACAGTATTTACGTTATGCATTATATCATTTTAATGGCAAAGTCGCTCTAACGTCTAATATATGTCGTAGTACTAACAGACATGATTATTTAACGGTAACCTGTCATTGGATAAATTATAAATGGTCTATGCAAAAACCTATTTTAGCATATAGATATATACATAGTAGGCACACTAGTGAGTTTATTTCAGAAAATATTTATTTAGTCTGCGATTATTACAGAATAACTGATAAAGTTATGAGTATTACAATAGATAATGCATCTTCTAACAATGCTGTTATTTATGTTTTAAAAGAAGTTTTAACTCTGTCTTCTCCAAAAAAAATCATATCAAATGTGTGTGCCATATTTATAATTTAGTTGTAAAGGATGGTCTTTCACTTTTTCAAGATATTCTTGAAAAAAATACAATTTGCTATAAACTTTATTTTTAAAAATAATAGAATCCAACGGAGAAAAGATTATAAAAAAACTTGTCACGATTGTGGACTATCTTATAGAAAAATTCTCGAAGAAGTACCCACTAGGTGAAATTTTTTATATGACCAACTACTTGTTGCTTATGATTATAGAAAACCTATCACTTTATTTTTTAACGCTCATAATCAAAATTCAACTGATATGATTGTGGATAACGATTGAGACAAAATTAAAGAACTTATTGTATTTCTAGAAAATTTTCATCAAGCAACAAAAGATTTTCTACTATATGTTATCCTACTATTTCAATTATGTTGTTTTATATAGCTATAATATTTTTACTGCTTAAAGAATATATGGAAAAACCTGCTTATAAGACAACTATTAAAAAAATGTTTATGAAAATAAAGAAATATTTTATTCATATTCCCCCTATTTATATTATTGGTGATGTATTAAACCCGACTATTAAAGTAGACGGTTGTAAAAGTCTTATTGAAAATATTTATAATTGTATGGACGTACTACCACCCCCAACTCTCAAAAATTTAAATGTTTCACCACCTATTGAACAAACGATAGAAGAAGTGTTGGTTAGCGTAGAAGATGAATGCAAAAAAGTATATCGGCATTACGTGAGAAAGTGTCGAGAACATCTTCTTCTACTTCAACACAAAACATGTTGTTTCAGTATTGAAAGCCTCATAAATAACCAAATTAGCGAGTTCGGTGTTTTTATTTTGCGTACTTTACCTTACCATTGCAATCAAGACGGAAAGGAAGAC
Source organism: Przewalskia tangutica (assembly GCA_029844215.1). NCBI lineage: Eukaryota > Viridiplantae > Streptophyta > Magnoliopsida > Solanales > Solanaceae > Przewalskia > Przewalskia tangutica. The sequence goes on along the minus strand of CM056721.1, from coordinate 8,824,086 downwards.
TTGAAACATCGATGAAGACATTTCCGACACTTTCAATGATGACGAGATGTTTTGAACATTAAGCACTTTTTATTTCAAATAGGAGACAACTTGGAGATGGCGGTACTATTCGAGAGATTGGATATTAACGGGTAAGAAGAAACTACAACAACATCTTATCTGAAGGCATGAGTAGCGTCGTAGAACAATTTGACCAAGATATATCAATTCCAACCGAAGAACCACACGAAATTATAAAGAAACTAGAAAAATTATTTTCAAATTGGTAATTTATTTCATTGCAATTTTAGTATTTTTTTTTCTATGTCTTTTGCAATTTTTTTCAACAACAGTACACTACAATGTTGTAATTCTGAATCTTGTATATTTCAATGAAATAATTAAAAATATAAGAAGCACAAAAACAGTTTTGGGATATTGTTTTACACTCTTTTTGTCTTTGTTCAATTATTTAGTTTATAAATATTAAAATATATATGACTATATGTTAGTATTTTTAATTTAGTTGAAAAATTAAAAAAAAAAAAAAAAAAACTTTATCTCTTCGTCCCGACGCATCCCAGGCCATGGAAATGATATGGTATCATCCCGCTGCACGGGGTCCCGCTGCCCCCCCCCACACCCGCGCCACTCTTCTCCCCCGATCCCATCGGGCCCGGCACCGTCACCCCTGTTGAGCATTGTGGCAAACGATGTGAATAATGCATTTTTACATGGGGATCACCCATCCGGCCCCGCTTCCTCTTAAAGTCACTATATGGCACAGGCGGGCCACGTGTTATGATCGTTTTGTCGGGTATATCTTGCGATTGAGTTTGTATCAAGAGTGATACATCACTTTTCATTTTTCATCACTTATTACTTTACGTGGATGATATTGTTCGGATGTTAAAATGTGATTATTGTATTGCTTAAGTCCGAATTTGCAATGATTTGAAAAATGAGTTATTTTTAGGTATATCTATTATTGTGTCAGCGTAAGTATGCAGAAGAGATTATGTACAATGCTAAGATGGAGAATTGTAAAGTTTCATTGATTCAAATCTAAGCTCGGTGTTATGGATGGTGCTCAGTCGATCCCATCAGATAAGAGCCTGCAGTGCTTGCGCAATATCTCACATTGTTTATGCTATTCAATAGTCTCATTTCTTAGCGTATCATCCGACATTTGATTATGGTTTGCACAAACATGTTGCTCTATTATATTTGTGTATTTTTATGGATAATATGATTTCTTGAGATTTGTTGGCTCAGAAATATACTGTTGGAACTTCAGTGTCCTTTGCGTCAGACATCTATTGTGTACTGTGATAACATCTCTGCCATCTATCTGTCTCATAATCCGGTTCAACATCAACGAAGCAAGCGCATTGAGATAGACCTACACTTTGTTTGTGAGAAAGTTGCGCTAGGCCATGTGAGAGTGTTACATGTTCCCTCATCCTATCAGTATGCAGATATATTTACCAAAGGACTTCCTACGCAGTTATTTCTTGACTTCAGATCCAGTCTCAGCGTCCGGCCTCCTCCCGCTCCGACTGATGGGATGTGTAAACGTGTATATAGTAGTATCAATTGTATCCCTACCCATAATTAGGATATTTCCATATATTGTGTAAATATAATTATGGTAAGACTAGAATTCCTTTTGTAATTAGGTTTAGGATTCCTATTGTAAAAGGGATGAATAATGTACACTATATATATTTTGATATTAATGAGAAGACTCTCCAAGGGAGATTAATATCATCTTACAGTTTGCAATTTGTCCGAACTAGTGTGGTAATATATGAGTTGGTCGTAATACAATATTTATCGAATATTCTTACATTAATTTTATATCTCCTATTTTAGGTAGAATATATTCTTTTTTGTAATTAGGTTGATTGATTAGTTACCTAATTTGTAGCAAAGTAAACATTCTTTGTAATACTATATATATTGTAAATCATTCATCAATAAAATCAAGGCACATATTCTGTGTGTGTTTCTGGACTACTCCTCCAATTATCGTGGTTACTCTTGCTTTGACTTATCAAGCCATAAAATATTCATTTCTCGCCATGTCTTATTTGATGAGTCTCAATTTTATTTTGCCTCACTAAACTCGCCACCTCGGCATTCCTACGACTTCCTAAATGATGGCCTAAACCCCCTTCTAATTCATCATTTACATAATCCGATGTCCCAATCACCGGCACCCGACCCAACCACGACCAGTTGGGGAAAAACATCCAACCCGGTTCCGCCAACGGTGGCTCGGACCAGCCCATTTTGTGGCCAACCCTCAACAAACCGAGTTTCGAGCAACCGAACCCTCCACCCCTGCCCCTCTTCCTCTTCCTCTTCCCGGTAGTCCCGCGGCACCCCCTCCTCCCATCCAGCATCCCGAGGCACCATCAAGGATGATGGAAACTCGTGCCATGTACGACATTTCCAAACCCAAACGGTTGTTTAATCTATCTGTTTCAGTTGTCCCTTTCCCCGTTCCTCGTAATCCAAATGATGCCTTGTTTTCCCTAAATGGAAAGCCGCAATGATTGACGAATATAATGCTCTTATTGATAATAAGATGTGGGACCTAGCCCGTCCACCTGATGCTAATATTATTCGTTCTATGTAGATTTTTAGATATAAAAAGAAATATGATGGTTCTTTTGAGAGACACAAGACAAAACACGTCTTGTAGGTGATGACAGGTCTCAATAAGTGGGAGTAGATTGTGATGAAACGTTCAGCCCAGTCGTAAAGCCCGCAACCATCCGGACCATCCTCAACATTGCACTTTCCAAGTCTTGCCTCATTCATCAACTTGATGTCAAGAATGCCTTCTTACATGAGGATATTCACGAAATGATATTAATGCATTAGCCTATTAGTTTCAGGGATCCTATACATCCGTATTATGTCTGTCTATTGCGGAAATCGCTCTATGGACTGAAACAGGCTCATCGGGTATGGTACCAGCGATTCACCGATTATGTATACTCTATTAGTTTTCATACACCAAATCTAATCATTCCATGTTCATCTACAACAAGGGTCCAGACATGGCTTACATCTTATTATATATTGATGACATCATCCTTACCACATCATCTGATGCCCTTCGCCGGTCCACTATGTCACTCATTTCCTTTGAATTTGTTATGAAGGATCTGGGGGGCCTTGAGTTATTTCTTGGGCATCTCTGTCACTCGTAATTCTGTCGACCTATTTATGTGTCAGAAGAAATACGCTGAAGAGATCCTTGACCGTACATGCATGACATCGTGCAAACTGGTCCACACGTCAGTGGACACTAATTCAAAGCTCAACGCTAATTCCGGCCCTCCATATTCTGACCCGACTCACTATCGTAGCTTGTCTGGGGCCTGTAATATCTCACATTCACAAGACCATACATATCATATATCGTGCAACAAATTTGTTTGCACATGTACAGCCGACGGAAGCACACATGAACGCCCTCAAACGTATTTTATGATACGTACATGGCACACTTCACTTCAACTTACACCTATATATCTCCTCACTCGCTGGTCTCGCTGCTTATTCTGATGTTGACTAGGGTGGATTTCCTGACACTAGAACGCTCTACGTGTGGGTACTGTATCTTTACCGGAGATAACATATTGTCTTGGTCTTCTAAAAGACAACCTACACTATCCCGATGCAGTGCCGAAGTAGAATACATGGGTGTAACCAACGTCGTCTCTGAGTTGGATCCGTAACCTTTTACTGGAGCTTCACTGCTCGATTTAAAAGGCCACACTGGTCTAATACGACAATGTTAGTGCGATATATATTTTCGGCAATCCCGTTCAACATCAGCGCACCAAACACATTTGAGAATGTAATCTTGACGAAGAATGGTAATACACAACCACACACTTACAGGAGAATTACCAGCGCCTTTATAAGGACTTTAAAATATAGTTCTTATCGGATATCATTTCGTTATAATTGTTTCAATATGATCATGCCAAAAAGAAAGAAGTGAGTCTTACATACCTGGTTCTTATCGCTACAATCCTTCTACAAGTCCTAACTCCTCTTATGAACAGTCATATATATCATATAAAAGTTGATATCAATATTGAATCCAAATTTCTTAGAAAATTCATGTAGGTATCTTATCGACATCTTTGAACACATCGGGCACTTAGATTCTTTACAAGGGATTCGTATGTAATTCGTTCACACGGTTCTCCAAAACACAATTTTCATAGAAACTTATTTAGGTGTTCTTCGGCAACTTTAAGCATACATGATTTCCTAGGCTTTTCTTATATGGAAAATTTTATGTGATTCAACCTCAAATCCTTCAACCCATGTTCTTCTTAATCCATAACGTACACAATTAATTCTATTATCCAGTTTCATTCATACTAGTAAAACAATCCAATAATTTTTACCACAAAGATTTCATAGGTTTGCAAAGTTTTGATTATGAAAACTCCTTCATAACTTTCTCCAAATCATCAATTAATCATAATCATAAGCATAGATGGTAAAACTTACCTTTACACATCGAATTCTCCCCCAAAACAGTAGAGTATCTTGCTCCAAGGATTTTCAAAATCAATCCTTCAAGGAAGAGACAACTCCTCTAATAATATCGGGGTGTGCCACCTTAATCTCACATAATTGGCCTATGATTTTATCCTAGGAGGGTATAGTATCCCGGGGAGGGATGATAGGTGCTTTACCTGTTCTTGATGACAAATTAAGTCCCAAACTGAAAATTTAAATATAACCCCGTAACAAAAAATGCACCACCATAAATTGACGGTTCATTTGGCGGACTGTCAAAAGTCAATCTTCCCGTCAAACTGTCAGAAAAATTGACGGCTCATGGTGGGCATTTTGATGGTCTGTCGAACATTTGACGGTCTGTCAAGTTGACCAGTTTCTTGCTTTTGTCGAAACATATTTTCTTCGATCCACTTAACTCCCAAACACTCCGACACTTTCATAAATAAGCTGTAAACTTTCATTATACTTCTGTAAAGCCATACCTCTTCCCGAGACTTCGATATCCATTGACGACAAGACGAAATGTGAAATTACGGGGTGTAACATCAATTTATGTAAAACTATTTAACTGGGAATAAATTTAAGAAAAATAAAAAAATTTAAAACTTATATATCTGAAATATAGTATAACATTTGTGGGACTGGGAGTATACTTTTTTTTTAAATGATTTAAGTTCTTAAATATAAGAATCACATAAATTAAAAGTGGAAGTAAATTTTTATTTTATGTTTTGGGAAGGGGGAGACAACGTTTTAATTGGAAGGTTAGGTGAAGTGAGGTGGGCATGTAGTATTATATTATTTCATTCTCCACCCAATCGACCTCAACACATCTCTCTATCGATCGCGGCGAAGAAAAGGAAATAATTATGTGGGTGTTTTACCTGATATCGTTACCCCTAACCATGGAAATGGTGGGTCTAATGTTATGGTACTTCGCGGGACCAGACGTACCTCGTTACGTTCGTTATACCGTCGGTTACACCTGGTTCTGCTCTATCTCTATCATCATCCTTGTTCCCGCTGATATCTGGGCTGTACGTCCCCCCCCCCCCCCCTTTCTGGTTGACATCTTGACGTACTAAATATAGTATTGTATGTGAGTTCATTAGAAATTGACCAGCTTTAGTTGACATCAACCTAGCCTAATATGCATCATTGCATCATACATTTTAACTTTTTTTTTTTGGGAAAACTTACTTAAATTGTACCCTTTGCCCAACTAGTTTACCAACATGGCCGAAGTAAACACTAAAGGGGCGTTTGGTTCTGGGTAAACAGAAAAGAGAATGGAGGCAGAACAATCAATTGTTGAAGAGGAATTGAGAATTTAGATTAAGAGGAAGAAGGGGAAAAGAGACGCGCGAGAGAGAGGGAGAACAGAGATATTATTTGTGGAGTAAGAGAAAATGATTTTTTTTATTATTCAGATATCACATGTAATGTGTATTTATACACTTGTCTACAATACTGATATTTCATCTAAATGAGATATTTCATCTAAACTAACTTTGACCATGCCCCTCAAGCTAGACACTGAAAATAGACCTAGCTTGATAACAATTGCAAAGCACTCTACCAATCAAGCAGGCACTGAACTCCCTTTCGCTTCAACAGGTAAGGACCTTTCAAACCAATACAACTTGGCAAAATGCAACAAATGAACCTCAACAAGCTGTTGTCATCTGTTCTCCTGTACCATACATATATTACACAGATAGCTCTTCTTCTGTCTGGAGTCATTAGCATGGTTCCTAAGTAAATGTCTTTGCACACTCTGCACATACTTCACCACAACGATCACATGCTTCACTCAACAAGCCCAAATTCTCGGGAATAGCAATATCCGGCTTCACTTCTAGATCATCAGTAGATCTCAGTTGCCTCTTCACTAAAGCAACCTAAAAGTCTATTGCCCTGGCCTCTTTACTGTATAACCTGCAAACTAGCCGGTGCCAAAATTAGAATCTCCTTTTGCAGAGTGCATGATCAACACCAATCTTCATTTTTATTTGCAATGCAACATTTTCTACGAGATTCAATTGAGTCCAAGTATCCATATAAAGCATCTTTTTTTTCCAGAATCTCTGAAAATATCTACCGGAGATGTGTCTGCCTGAGAAGCTAATGAGATCCCGGTGCATCTCTCATGAATCCATGACCACCCGTAATAACCTGCTCCTGATCCCAGGTTTTAGAGAGATCGTGTCTGCATCAGCAGCAAAACACGCCTCCATTCTGCATATGTATCACTGCAGTACTTCATAAGAGACTCCTTTTTGTCTCAGCTCAGAATGCCTGTCCAATACTATAGATATTGCTTGAAGAACTGATATGTCATAACTATTCTCAGTTTGCGTCCTCAGTCTTCGGATTGTGCTCCTAACTGTCACAGCACTTGCAGTGTTGTGCACCAACTGCTTTGACTTTGCCACAATTTTTGCAGCAGCAATGAAGAAGAAACAACAATAACACCAATAATACCAACACAAATATCAGTAATCACACCAATAGCTGCTACGAATGACTCTGTTTGGTGGCACATTATTAGCATAACTCATAATCTGGAATATTTTCATAGCTTTATCAAGATTTCCAGCTAAGCAATATGCATGAATTAATGCTTCATATGTAACAACATTAGGCAAATAACCATCATCAATCATCCTCTTCAGAACTCTATGGGCAGTTTCAAATTGCCCTTTCTCGCTGAAATATGATATCAAAGTGTTGTAAGTGTGACGGTCAGGTTTGATACCTGCCTCCTCCATATCAGGTCTGATATGAAAGTCGCGTCTCCTGAGCTTGAAATTCCAGCATTACCAGGTGCACAGAAAATAGCATCACAAGACGACGGCAAAAATGATGTATTACCAGGTGCACAGAAAATAGCATCACAAGACGACGACAAAAATGATGGCAAGAACCCCTCGTTCTCTAGTCACACTCGGACTAGAGAATCCATCGATTCTCCCTATGCAAAAACGACGACAAGAACCCCTCGTTCTCTAGTCCCACTCGGACTAGAGAATCCCTCGATTCTCCCTACGTAAGCTTTTATAATAAGCTCGGACATGCAGTGGAGTCTCCCTCAATTTCTAGTCCAATTCCGGCTAGAAATTCCTCGATTCTCGAGCTAAAATAAATGAAAATAGGAAATCAAACAACTGATTGACCTCATCAAATCTTCAAGTAACAAAAATATTGAACATCCAAGTTTCCTTGCAATATTGATAATGCAGGTTGTTGCATTCAACTTCTTCTGCTCCTGATGTGATATACACAAAGAATAGTGACTTCTTTCCAGTCGGAAACTGAAGCTGCTTTGCTACTTTACTGCCTTGATTGCTGATTAGAGGAAGCTGATAATTCAAGAAACACACTCAGAGCCTTCTCAACTTCTTATCCATATTGACATAGAACATCTCTGAAAACAGCTAAGCTCAAATCAGAGTCCTCTCCAAGCATGGAACACAAGAACTACTCAACATCCTCGTTGCTCATCAATGTTTCATCATTTAAACCCTTGAATTTCGAACAACCCTTCTTCAGAGTTGTCCTCACATAATCCTTCCCTATCATCATCGAGATTGTTCCAGTAGCAGCTACCAATTTCTTCGTCTTAGCCTTTCGATGAACTGAATGACCTCCAACAAACACATCCGAGTTACTACTCGTATCCAAGCCCGAACCAACATTTCCACTTGAACTAGAGCAACTAGTGGTCTTATCATCTTCCTTACGCTCCACTAAATCACTGAGAATCGCCATTGCTTTATTCAAATCCTCATTCGCCTCCATATAAGCATATTTCGCTTCCTCCATAGATACAGAGCTAAACACATCCGTTAAAGCTTTTAAAACACTACTCTCGCCTTCATTGATATTTCCAGTCGGAAACGAACCATTAACAACCTCGACTTGCTTACAAGTTTTTGATCTCCTCTTCTTCTTATTAAATTGAGATGAATGTGGAATGAATTAGATCGAACAAAGCTTCTATTTGAGAGGTTTAACTGCACCTCCACAAAAATTAGGACAAAGTTGCACTGATACGCATCAACAAAATCCCCAAAATATGAATACCACCGTTAAACTCCAGAATACCAGCAACACAAGTAAATCGTGCACAAAATCGTCGAAGGTTTGAAATAATTTTGGAAAGAAACTTCGAGATAGACATCAGAACCATGAAATTATGGTGAAACTTCACCCGGGTAACATCGATCGATAGCTAATGAACATATCCAACCGCGAACTCAATTCATCGATTTCAACACTCAATCTAGGGTTACAGATTCACTTCATTTTTCAATTGCGAATACATAAATTGAAAAAGATTTGTTTCTCCAATTGAATATTGTCTATCTCTCGACCGAGACTGATTACAGATCGATCAAAAAACAGATCGATCGAAGCTTCAGATACCAAACGTAGTATGATTTAGATCAGTAATCGATTGATCAAACACAGGAAACAATTTCAAACCTATACAAGGTGAATCCCTCAGTTTCTGCTCCTAGCTCAACAGAAGTCTCCTCGATTCGTCTTGCATGACTTTGATACCATGTTAAATATATAATTTACGGATCTTGTTTGTTGGTTGTGCGCAGAACAATCAATTGTTGAAGAGGAATTGAGAATTTAGATTAAGAGGAAGAAGGGGAAAAGAGACGCGCGCGAGAGAGAGGGAGAACATAGATATTATTTGTGGAGTAAGAGAAAGTGATTTTTTTTATTATTCAGATATCACATGTAATGTGTATTTATACACTTGTCTACAATACTCCATCTATGAGATATTTCATCTAAATGAGATATTTCATCTAAACTAACTTTGACCATGGTTAACTAAACCACAGTTAACTAATATCTCAACATCCCTTTATTGTTGTTTGTTTGACCTTATTTTTTCATTCCCTTTACCCCTTTTCCACTTTCATTCCCTTTCCTTGATTCCCCACCCCCTAGGTATTTGGATTCCCTTTCCCCACCCCGGACCCTGGACCACTCGGACCACCACGGACCCCGAACTCCGGACCCCAGACCACCCAGAACCAAATATGTAGGAACTATCAGGGTAATTCCTTTCCATTCCATTCCATTCCCTTACTGGATTCCATTCCGTTTACCCTGCGCGAACCAAACACACCCTAACTATACACTTCGGCTGGATATGTTGCGTATAACAACAACATACCCAGTAAAATCACACAACATGTGGTCTGAGGAGGGTAGAGTGTACGCAACGTAGGGAGGTTGTTTCCGAAGAATCACACAACATGTGGTCTGGGGAGGGTAGAATGTACGCAACGTAGGGAGGCTGTTTCCGAAAGACCATCTGCTTAAGAGAAAACATAAAAAGAGGTCAAATAAGGACAAGAAATTCAATGTTGCGTATAGTGTATGTATATTATTTGTATATTTAATACTCCATAAAGGATACACTACCTATACATTGTGTACATATTTTGTAACCTAGATGGCCGAATGGTGTTTGGCTGTAGTTTTCTCTTCTTTTTTTTTGTTTCATTTCTAGTATACAAGGGTTTCAGCATTGTTTGTATTTTCTGCAGACACTATCGAATCATGATAAGGGGCAAATATCTTTCTTTTGGAGCTGGTCTTATTGGAGTACATTTTTACTCACTTGGTGCGTTACAACCTCTGATATTCTTTAAGAAAGTGCTGTTTAGAATGCGGAACCTTATGAAAAATTCACCGTCTTTAATTGCTTAGTGAAATGCTTGTTTGAACTGCATAGTATTGGTGCGTGGATATTCTAAACATAGAAGAATAGTAGTACTTGAAGAACATTGTTTTGGGTTTATCTTTTTTTTTTCTCCCTTCATTTTTCAATAAATTTATAAGCTGTTTGTGATCGGGACAAATTTTGGTATTGTCAGCGCTCTGGGGCTGAAGGATTATCTTTTGAAGTAATGGCATATGAGGGAAAATATGAGTATCTGACAAGTCACATGAGGAAAAGTAAGAGTAGTGGTAATGATAAAAAAAGTAAAGATTATTTGTACAACAATCTTTTCAACGTTAGTCCACATTGAATGAAACGCGGAAAACTCAGAAACAATTGAACTGGACTTTGGGAGTGAATGCCTTATGTGCAGACTGCCAGAGGGTTTTGTTTTTGTTCAAATCTGTAAGTGGATGATCAATTTATCTCGTGTTACCTATATCACTGCTCCTCAACTTCTTAATCCTACTGGTACTTTATCACATTAATTTGTGGCTAAGATTAGGAAAAATATATGACAATGCTTCTCCTGATCTTTTCTTGATGATTTCAGCATGATTTCTTTGTTCAGATGTACTCGTCAGCTTTATTTATGGCTTTTATCTGGTGCTGTTTCCTCTTTAAGTTTTCCATTATAGATTTGTAAAATGTTTGGTGTGTTTGTGGATACTTATATGCCCAGCTTCTCAGAGTTCGATTCGAAAAGGCAAATACCATGCAGCATTTGGTATGCGCTAATGCGCACATCCACTGGAGAAAGAATGCAACTCTAGAATCAGGCCCCTCTCAAGACAGTCAAACCAGATCCCTAAGCCCTTATACTTCTGTTCTTATATTTTATTGAATATTCAATTGGATATTACCAGTCTTCATTTCCCTTGATGAAAAATGAAGAAAACATAGTATGTTCAAACTGCTGTGGCTAATAGCTGTTATTACTTGATAAAAAGTAGTTTTCTGTAGTTTCAAGTTTCATACCTTTCATTAGTATTACTTTACTAAAATTTGGATGACACTGGTTGGGGTGCGTTTAACAAAATGCATTTTGGCACTTCAGGGTTGTGGTGCCTATACTTCAGGGTTATGAAGATGCAGGTGACTTCACTGTCACTGAAAGACTGAAGACTAGTGCACATTCAAACTTAGTTTACTACTTATGCGTTGGTGCTCTCGGGCTTTTGGACTTGTCTTGCTCATTGTTGTTCAAGAATACCGGTTTATCTCTCACTCTCAAAATAGTTTGTCTAGACTGCAGCCTCATGTTTCTCTTCTCCCGAATCTGGCTTTGGTGTTACAAATCATATTTGATTGTTTGTCATTGGCTTTTGTTATATTTTCTCTGATAAAAAGAAGCATACTGGTCTTATAACAAGACTGTGCTTGCCAAGTGCAACAAAAAGGCTGCAAGGCATGTTTTCAAACTGTGCCTTGGAAGCATCTTGGTTAAGCAGATGTTAACAGAATCACAGGAATTCAATTGAACTCGAGTAATTCACAAGCTATAATGTTAACAGAATCACAGGAATTCAATTGAACTCGAGTAATTCACAAGCTAAAACAGGAATTCAAATGATAGAATTCAAGTAACAAGCTCAAAAGATGGAAGATAGGAATGGTAAGAAGAAGAAGAAAACTTGTATAAGGATCAAGTAATGAGTGAATGATTACAATAGTGAAATCTATACCCTTTATAGCTAAACTCTTCACTAATCTTGATAACTACATCTAACAACTTTTCCCTCCAAAACTAAATCATTTAATGACCCTAACTGCTTTGACTAACAGATTGCTGACCTGGCCTAACTACTTTGCTGATGTGTAACTAATGAAATCAAGCTAACTCTAGTTTACAATATCATGTATCAGTACTCCCCCCCCCCATTGAAAGATCCTTGTCCTCAAGGATCAAAAGTAGGAAATCTGGTCTGCAAAACAGTAATATACTCCCAAGTAGCAGCATCAGCAGGATAATCTTTCCACTTGACTAGAGCTTGTGCAACTGCCTTGCTGCCTTTCTTCACCATCTTCGTTTGTAAAATGGACTCAGGCTCAGGACAATAGGGACTAGCAATATCAACGACAGGAGGGTAAGCAATTGTAGTAGGAACTTCATGACATTTCTTCAATAAGTCCACATGCACAGTGGGGTGTCTTAACAGAATCTGGAAATAATAGTGTATAAGCCACTTGTCCAACTCTCTTGATTATTTGAAAAGGCCCATAGTACTTGGCAGCTAACTTATGGAATGGGTGCTGTGCAATAGTAGCCTGTTTATAGGGTTGAGCTTTGAAATAGACCCAATCACCTACATAAAAAACTCTATCACTTCTGTGGCTATCTGCTTGTTGCTTCATTCTCAGTTGGGCCCTAAGCATATGATGCCTCAACAACTGCAGCTTCATTTCTCTATTGAGCAGTGTATTATCCACCTCAGTAGAATTAGATTCACTTGGTAAATAGGGTAAATGCAATGGGGGAGGCCTTCCATAAACTGCCTCATAGGGTGTCATTCCAATAGAAGAATGATGGCAAGTGTTGTACCACTATTCAGCCATAGGAAGACATGAGAACCACCCTGTAGCATCCTCAGCACAAAAACACCTTAGATAAGATTCTAAGCACCTATTCAACACCTCTGTTTGACCATCAGATTGGGGATGATAAGTTGATGACATGTTCAGCTGCACTCCTTGGATTGAAAACAACTCCTGCCAAAAGGTGCTTAAGAATATTGCATCTCTATCACTGACTATAGAGTCAGGTAGGCCATGTAATCTAACAATAACATCCATGGAATTCTGGGCTACTGCCTGAGGAATTGGTAGTGGTTGTAAAAGGCCTGGGTATGCAGCAAGATCAGCCTTACACTTTTGACATGTATCACACTTGTGCACAAAGTTCTTGATATCATTTCTCATGCCCTTCCAATAGAACAGTGTCATCACTCTCTTCAAAGTAGCATCTACTCCAGAATGCCCTCCAATAGTAGTGGAGTGCCATAAGGTCATGATGGTATGTCTCAATTAATCATCCTTACCAATCGCCAACTTACCTTTTCTCCTAAGTTGTTTATTGGTCCAAGTAAACTGGGAATGTGCAGTAGGATTAGACTGCAACTGTATCAGGTGTTGTACTTCCCCATCTGAACTCCAACTGGCTTCAATAGCCAGAAGTAATTCAGAACTAGTATTGGTAATAACTAGTGCAAGTAACTCTGAAACTGTTACCTTGGATAGTGCATCAGCAGCTTTTTTTTCAGACCCCTTCTTGTATTCAATAGTATAATCAAATGGCATTAGCTTAGTCAACCACATCAGTTGGGGGTTGGTGTGTAACTTTTGCTCAATCAAGAACATCAGAACCTTATGATCAGTTCTTATGATGAATTTCTGACCAAGTAAGTACTGTGACCATTTGGTGACTGCATGAACCATAGTAGTTCTCTATCATACACAGACATAGCAGCATGTCTAGTGGATAGGGTCTTGCTGATAAAAGCAATGGGATGGCCCTGCTGCATTAACACAACACCAATACCATACCCACTGGCATCAGTCTCAACAATGAAAGTCTTGTTAACATCAGGAAATGCTAACACAGGAGGCTTTAGCATAGCAGCTTTCAATTGTTGAAAAGCAGCGTCTGCAGAAGAAGACCATTTAAAGCTATCCTTCTTCAATAGAACTGTCAAAGGTTTGCTAATAATCCCAAACCCTTGCACAAGTCTTCTATAGTAACCTGCCAGACCAAGAAATCCTCACTGTTTGATTGTTGTAGGAGTTGGCCAATTCTGGACTGCTAGTATCTTTTGTGGATCTGTAGACACCCTTTCCTCAGTAATAAAGTCCCTAAATATTTAATCCTTTGAACTCCAAAGATACATTTGCTTTCCTTGGCCAAAAGTTGATGCTTCCTCATTTCTATAAACACATTTCTGAGGTGTTCTACATGTTCTTCTGTGGACTTGCTATAGATCAGAATATCAGCAAAGAAAACCAACACATACCTTTTGAGAAATTCCTGAAAAACAGCATTCATCAACCCTTGAAATGTTGCTGGTGCATTTGACAAACCAAATGGCATTACCAAGTACTCAAAATGCCCAGAGTGAGTTCTGAAAGCAGTTTTTGGTACATCCTCCTTAACCATTCTCAATTGGTGGTAACCAGCTCTAAGGTCAATCTTAGAGAAGATCTTTGACCCCCTAGCTCATCCAACAAACTTCTACAATAGGTATAGGAAATTTGTTCTTAACAGTGTGTTTGTTAAGATCCCTATAGTCTACACATAGTCTCCAAGATCCATCCTTCTTACCAACCAACACTACAGGTGAAGCAAATGGACTACTGCTTGGTTGAACTATCCCTTGTTCCAACATCTGTTTGACCAGCCCTTCAATGATGTCCTTCTTTATGGATGGGTATCTATATGGTCTCTTGTTGATAGGTTCAGTCCCTTGGGCTAAAACAATTCTATGATCAAAGACTCCCCTAGAAGGTGGGAGTGCTGTTGGCTCAGAAAAGAGCTCAGCAAATTCCTTTAAAACTGTCAACAACTTAGTGTCCTTTTCATGATTTTCCTTGGTCTCCAGTGCATGCCATTGCAGTTTATTACACATGGATGGAACTACTTGCATCATACAAAGTTGAGATTGATTACCTGTTAGCTTCTCCATCTTCCCAGCACCAGCAGTAGTAATTTGTTTCCCAACACCTCTGAGCAAGTGCTTATTTCCCTTGTACCAGAATTCCATAGTCAGCTTGTTGAATTTCATCTTAATATCTCCCAATGTGAGTAACCATTGCACCCCAATACAACACCACAGGACCCCAATGGAAGTAATAAGAGATCTGCTGAAAACTCAGCACCTTGTAACAGCCAAGTGATCCTACATATCCAATCCACCCTCATATCATTGCCATTAGCTGCTGCAACCATTTGTGGTACAGTTGATCTGATAGGACAACCCAATTGCTGCAGCAACATAGGATCTATGAAATTATGGGAGCTGTCTGTATCAATCAGTATATGTAAGGGCTTCCTTGAACTGTAACCTGTAACTCTCAAGGTTCTAAATCCAAGAGATCCATTTAGAGCATGCACAGAAATTTCCATTTGCTCTAATGGTTGGTTAAGTTCCATCATCTCCATGCCTTCTACTACTTCATCTTCCTCACAATACTGCTCCTCTATTACTTCTTCTACTTCCAACAAGTATAGTTGTTTCAGGTTCATACACTTATGCCCCAGCACATTCTTTTCTGGGCAAAAGTAACTTACCCTTGAGCTCTTTTCTCATTCATCTCCTCTACACTTAACCTCCTTCTGATCACTCCTTTACTGCTAGTATTAGTCTCACCCCAGGAGTAGGTAACAAAGGTTTATTTTGGGTCCTTTGATCACTAGTCCTCTTGTTTTATAACCAGAACTTGTTGAGGGTCCTGATGTTTGTCTATAAGACTTAGCTTGAGCCCCCAAGAAAGATTCCTATAATCTAGCAGTTCTATACAGTTGAGAGAGTGTAGTAGGGCCTGTCAGCTTAACAGCTTTATTCAAGTCATCCTTAAGCCCACCAATAAAGCAACTGATACCATTTTCTTGAGATAAATTGACCCTAGTTAACTTGCTTTCAAACACAGCCTGGTAATCCTTTACAGAACCAGTTTGTTTGATATTCTTAATCTCCTCCATAGGATCATCATAGTCAGCCCCAAATCTTTCAACTAAAGCAATTACATATTCATTCCAAGAGGGAGGATGAGTATATTGTCTATACCTCATAAATGATTGATGCCACTGGATTGCCTCTCCTTCCAAATGTATTGCTGCTAACCCCACCCTCATTATCCATAGCAATGTTGTCAAAATCAAAGAACTGCTCCACCTTGAACAACCATGACTTCAAATCTTCACCACAGAATCTGGGAAAATCCAACTTAGAATATCTGGATATCCCCTGTTGATTCTGAAAGTATGCAGTGCCCCTGTTCCTGACCTCATCTTCAGTGTTTTGCCTTTCCCTCGATCCTTTTTTCTCTTGAGGTTTCTGCAATATTAATAAACAGGAGAACCCTCACTTCGATTGCCCTCAAATAGTTCCTTCAATTGCGCAACTGTTTGGTCTAATTTCTTCAAAGAAGCCACTTCCCCATTAAGGGTTCCAATATCTGCGACCAGTTTCTGCAACAGTTCACGCACATCAGCACCTTCCATGGTGGATTCAGTGGTTTGATCTCCATTTGACCTAGTTCCTTTCGCCATTGTTGCCAAGAATCGTAATGCTCTGATACCAATGTTAACCGAATCACAGGAATTCAATTGAACTCAAGTAATTCACTAGCTAAAACAGGAATTCAAATGATAGAATTCGAGTAAGAAGCTCAAAAGATGCAAGATAGGAATGGTAAGAAGAAGAAGAGAACTTGTATTAAGAATTAAGTAATGAATGAATGATTACAATAGTGAAATCTATACCCTTTATAGCTAAACTCTCCACTAATCTTGATAACTACCTCTAACAACTTTTCCCTCCAAAACTAAATCATTTAATGACCCTAACTGCTTTTACTAACAGACTGCTGACCTGGCCTACCTACTCTGCTGATGTGTAACTAATGAAATCAAGCTAACTCTAGTTTAATATCATGTATCAGAAGACCACCTCTATTTTGGGATCAATGAGCTGACCAGTTAGTCTCTACTAAAGTGTGAAATGGTAGTAGATAAAAGCTGATGCGATTCTTTAAATTTTATTATCAAGAAAGAGCTAACATCTATTTTGGTCATGTAGGAAGCTCAGGAATTAAAGAGACATGACTTAGTCTATTCTTTTTCCTGCAAAATTATTTCCAACTTTTACCACTTCAAGCTTCAATTACCAACCATTGATCCATTCTTTGCATTCTCAAACTGTGCATATACACATGCAGGATAGGAAATATTCCTGGTTTTGCCATGACGTGCTCCAATACATTTGGTCTCGTCACTGGTGCATTTCTCCTTGGCTTTGGTCTAAGTGAAATTCCAAAAGGCATCTGGAGATGTGCAGATTGGACAACTCACCAAAAGATTCTCTCACACAAGGTGGCCAAAATGGCGGTCAAACTTGATGATGCTCATCAGGAATTTTCAAACGCTATAGTAGTAAGTTCTGCACTTGACACCTGACTTTTCTTCTATAATTGTACCTCACAAAGTCTAAATTGTTAATATATCTATTCTGTGCTTGTTAACATTTATTTGTATAATATTTTCTTGACAAATATTTCGTAATCTTAAAGTTTGAAAAAGATTAGAATGCTGTACAACTAGACTACAACTACTAATTCCAGGGAGTGAAGTATGTTTAAGATTGAAAACGTTGAGAAGATACTGGGACATTTGATTTGTAATATGTTGTATAAGATAATCTGTTCTAAGACTCGTTAATGCATTTTCAATTGCCTGTCTTGTCCCATGTTTACCATTGTGGTTTAGAACGTTACAAGTTCTTTCCAACTGAATCCCACTGTCTGTCACTTCGGTCAAACCGAGCAACATGATAATTGGGGATTTCCACATACAAATCATTAGAAGAAACGGGAGAGCTGAAAGAAGAATTAGGTTCATTTCTGAAATTCTCCACAAATTTCAATTTTAGTTGTGGAACGATGTTCATATTTTGAGCAGTTCCATAATTTTCCAGTACTTTTTCTATAATCAAGAATAGGCTAGCATTACATGTAGCTTTTTTTGAGACAATTGGTGGGGGTGGTTTGATAGGTATGTGCATGCAATTCTCCATCCAGGGCTATCTTTGCTTTGGCTGTTCATTTTTTGACCTACCTAAAATGCTGCTGTTGGAGCAAAGGTTAATCTTGTTGAAGATGAAGAATTCAAAATTTCTCTTCCACCAGTAAAGATGTGGTTTCACCCTTTCAGGTTTCCCAAGCCACGTCAAAACAGATGTCAAAGCGTGATCCTTTGAGACCTTACATGAATGTCATTGACAAGATGCTGAGTCAGATGGAAATCATGCTTCTGTTTGCTGCTGATTATGCCTCAAAACTTCATATCAACAATTTAGGCACTTATATTCTTGCTTAAATGCTTCTTTCTCATATGCATTAATGCCCATATTACTTCAACTGCAGCTTAGCGAAGATCCCTCTTTTAAACCACAAGGTGGAAATTTAGGAGAAAATGATATGGATTATGACACTGATGCAAAAACAATGGCTGCACTTAGACGTCAACTCGAGATAGCACGAGAGAAATACTACCGATACAAAAGGTCCATGTGGTCCATGGCTAATTTATTGGATCATAAGTGATTAGTCATGCCTTATAATTGGCTATCCACATATGTTATAATCTGGATCCACTCCCAGGCTTTGAGATCTATATTTTGAGCTTAAGAATGATATTAATTGCTTATGAGTCCATTCTGCGCTGGTGAAAAACTATTATGGCTGTGAGGGCCATGTTAGGTTCCTGGTATCCCTGATCTTCTTCTTTTTATTTTATCTAATTTCCAGAGTTGAATGTTAATAATTTCATCACGTCACATGTAACTCTGCTGCAATGGTCTTAAAGGCAAGTCTTTCCATTTGTGACAACGACACTGCTGTAGGTTAGTTGTTAATCATGAACATTTTCAAGCATTGGGATGAACATAAGATATTTAACAACATTGTCCTTAAAAGTTCCGGAGACCATGGTGTCTATTTAAGAGCTACATTTTTTCTGCCGCCTTGTCTGTTGAAGTTAAACCCACTTAAGCTCTCAACTTATATAAAAAATGGGTTTTTTAAGAGGGAAATACTGAAACATTACTATATGTTTAATATGCCGAGAGTTAATCAATGAACTAGTAATACATTTGCCCACTGGTGTGTGCTATCTGAGAATTATCTACTCAAAAGAACCACGTGATTTATGGGTGAAACACCCAACTTCATACATTCAACTCATGCAGTTTGTGATTTTATTTAACATTTCGTTGATGCACTAATGGCATATAATTAACTCTGCGAGTATATGAATTTTGTGACTCAAGCCCTTGAGCTGGAAGATACCATAAAGAACTTTGAGCACCGTAGTGGCACTGGATGGTTTGCTCTATCTCCTTTCTTTCTCGTTACTTCATTTTCCATCAACTGCAGAAGTCTAGACACTTTTGGGAAAGTTTTAGAAGCATTATACCCCTGCTTTTGTGAAAATCCAGATTGTTGAGTATTGGAATGTAACAGGTGTTCAAATTGATCAGAATGAATGTTGAGGATGCATATAGCAGATCGAAACGAGCTTGGGATTGACGTAGTTGTTGTTGTAGCTGTCTTTTATAGCTATAGTCCTATGTGTATCTCTGCGAAGCAGTAATTAGTTGGTAATTGCTCAAATATCTAGTGAGTTAACTAAGCTAACTTGCTAAGAACATAGGTTTTTTTCTGTACGAAGATTCACGGTTCAGGACTAAAAATTGATAGATGATGAAGTGAACCGGTAGAATCAAAGAGTAGTGCTCTCCTTTACTTCCCCTAATCATGTGCTTAGACCTGCCTGCTAATTCTGTTACATACGTTTTCACTTGGCTATCATTACTGATTAAGTTCTTTTATTTAAGACCTGTAGTTCAAATCTTCTTATGACAAGAAACCGATAGAATGAGACTTTGGGATTCAATCTCAAAAGAAAGTGAAGGGAAGGGAAGGGAACTGACCTTTCTCTTTCACTAGGAGAAGTATTCTGCTCACTTTCATGTTGTTTGCTTGATTCAATAGCAGAGGTACAATTTGAGCTGAGGCGCGTGCAGTAGCAAGGCAGTATATCTAGCTTTTCTTTAACTTTTCTTTGATTTGAACTAGTCATGCTAATGATATAAGGTATACACAATCTGGTGTTGCAGGTTAAGTTGTTTGTATTGATATCTCAATTGACTCTAGGAATCTAGTTCTTCTTAACTTGGCAGGAAATATATATCAAGCTTCCGGCCTGAAAGAAGTGGAAGATTAGGGTCGATGCTGGATATAACAGGTGATCTTCAGATTTTCTTATTCATTCTGTAAATCGGTATTCTCAAATTCTGGCATTTCTTGAAAGTTGAAACACTTCCTACTTTTTTTTAGTCAACAGTCACCAATTTGTATTACCACCATTTGAAAGATACAATTTGATGCTAAGCCAACGGCACATTATGTTATAAGTTTTGGTTATCGATTTTGATGATGATATTCAAAAGAGAATACTGGTAATTTTCATTGGTTTGAGATACATAATCCTACGTTCAAAATCTACTATATTCGTTGAATAATGTAGTTTCTAGTTCATACTACAAAACACAGCCATGTAAAATGGCTTCAGGAAAAAAAGTCTTTCGTATTTTTCTGTATTAAGCAATCTAAGAAAATGCATTCACAATAAATGACCAAATACAAAGGAACAAAGTAAAAGATATTAAAATAAATGACCAAATACAAGGTGATTATTAAGTTGCACCTTTGCAGAGTTGATTTGGCGTTGTGTATTGGCAAAGCAACTTCAACTTCAGAAAGTTTTGGCAATCCTCTTAGGCTGTATGTCGGCTTCTATACTTCTAGCCGACCCAACAATTCTACCAAGTGGAGTCGATTTATCTCTCTTTTCTATTCTGATTAATGCCATGGAAAAGCACGAGATGCTTGTACAGGTAACATTTGTTCTTTGTTTTTTGTTTTACTTCTATCCTCTCTTAGTTTTATAAAGTAAAATCTTTAACTTTGTAATGAATGAAGCCTTCTGCCTGAAGACCTTGACTAGATTTGAGATAGAACTTTCCAAATGAGTAATTTTGTGATACTGCTTGCATCATTTATCATGTGAGCAACTCTTTGAACAATTGATTGAACTGAGAAGGTACTTTTCTTTCACCAGTTTTTTGGATTCCTATATGATCTCAAGTAAGATGGAGCAAACATGTTACTTACTAAAAAGATAGACTGAACATGTGTTTTTCGTTTTCTATTTTTCTGTAGCTTCCTTTTGTTCCTTGCTTGGATCATGTTCTTCTACACATTTGAAATAGTGGTAAAAATGTGGTGAAAAGAGTTAGTATTACCATACATGTACTTTTATAAGCATTGCTTCCAAGTTTTCAAATCTTTCTCTGGTAAATGTAATCAAAGTAAATGCTATTCGGCTTCTTGTCCCTGAAAACTTTTTGATTCTGGGGAAAAAGTAGAATGCAGAATTTGCATGACCTTCCTCTCTTTGGAAAAAAGAGTTTAATTAGTGGTAGTCTTATAGGGAGCTCGTCAACAATGCCTCGTTTAAATTCTTGTTTGATACTTCTGCTGTTGAATGATTTCCCTAACATATGAAAGTCACCAACTTTCATTTGGCATTAAATTGAATTAGTTAAACTGATATAGTGTCTTTAAGTTACTTTCTAGCTTGTGTATTCATATTTATGTTTTTGTGTCTTCTTTCCCTCGTTTCTTGTGCAGGTTGCTGCCTTTATTCCTTTAATGTATATGTGTATGTGCACATACTATCCCTTGTTCAAAATAGGGATGTTGACATTTTATTCACTGACTCCACGACAAACAAGTTCAGTCAGTCTGCTTATGATATGCTCGTATGTCTCTTTGTTCTTCCTTTTTCTTTCTTAGGGGAATTTGCAACCCATTCTCTGCTTAATACTGCTTATAATGACTATGTAAATCATATTAGGATGGTTGCACGCTATGCTCCTCCTATTTCATACAACTTTCTCAACCTTATCCATCTTGACAACGGTGCAAAGACTATCTGTGAAAAGGTAAGTAACTGATCAATATGTCTTTTGTTATCTAGAAAGTTTTATTCCAGGACGTATATCAAACTATAATCACATATCGGATTTTCTTGTGAGGCACTAACACAGCTCCTTTTTTCTCACTATGCATGACTTTGATTTACTTTCATGAAATTTTAACGGATGAGTTCTTACATTTGAACGGTATATTTTAAAATAATGATCGGATGGTGTGAAGGAATTGTAAAGATGTCAAATAAAATTAAAATAACGTAAATTAGATTACTATGTAAGGTCACGAGTTCAAGCCGTGGAAACACCTTCTTGCAAATTTTCAAGGTAAGACTTCATACAGTAAACCCAATGTGGTCTGACCCTTCCCCGAACCGGTGCACAACAGGAGCTTAGTGCACCATAATTCTCCTAGTAATTGTATATTTTAAATTGACTTTTTCGAAAATGGTGGACTTCATCATGTAAGGAAATAAGTTATCTTCTTGGATGGACTAAAGCAGAAAACTAGTCAAACGAAATGAGACGAAGGAAGTGGAACACAACCACTCTGAAATATGTAGCTTGCATATCTGCTTTCTTAGGTTGTATTCCATGGATGATTATAGGAGTGCAATGAGAGATGGAGAGAGAAGCTATATCAAAGGAAAGATTTTAGAAAGTTGAAATGTGTACTCACCCAGCCTGCAATATGTTGATACACGTATTTTGCAGAGAGTATGCAATGATTAGACAGTACATGTCGCAGTTTCAGCTTACCGAGAACACGACCTTAGATAGCAGGTTGTGGAGGACATAGATTAGGGTAGTAGAGTAGTAGGAGTAGAGAGTTCCATACTAGTAGGCGTTGTTATTCTACTGTAGTTTCCTTGTCCTTCGATTTTTTTATTGTTTATGTTAGATATGATATAATTAAATAATGAAGATATGATAATATCCCCAAATCCCTGTAATAATAGTATAAAATATGAGAATATATCCAAATCCCTATAATTAGGCAATTAAGAGATTGTGTAATATTTTCTTTCCATATTTGCAGTCTTTGTATAATCCCATTAGCTTGAGGGAATAATCAAGCAACTAATTCTCAAATTCTCTTCTCTTCTAATTTCTCATGGTATCAGAGCCATCCCTTCTCAGATTCTCCTTCTTTTTCTCCACAAGAAAAAAAAGAAAAAAGATTCAGTATCAGAATAAAAAAAAGAGGGAAAAATAGAGGTTCCCAAAATTTGGTTTGTTAATTCAACCATATTGATATAACATCTCCAACCAAAAAAGTTTGGTTCCTACTTGGTCGACTGGATCTCCTCTTTCACCCGGTGATATCATTTTTTCTGAATCTCTCTTCTGTGCATCAAGCAGATTTTTTCCAGATGTGTTACTGTTGCCTCTGTCCTGCCTTTGTTTTGTTCTTTTAATGCTGTTTTTTGTATCTTTTTGGTGATAAATCAAGAGTAGTTACTGATTTATATTATATATAAAATAAAAATGTCTGAAAAGAATGAAAGTCAGAATATTGGAAGACCAACTTTCTCTTCCCCACTATCACCTACAATTACTACACCTGTATCAGGGATGAAACATTTCCACCTATCACTTTAACTGGAGTAGACTATTATGACTACCTTCAGTACAAATCATTAAGGCAACAATCATCAACTTCATCAATTGCTTGCCTAGTGCAATCTAGTAACCCTTTTGCTCATATCGCACAGTCTTTATCTCGGGAACAATGGATTCTTGATTCTGGTGCTTCTGACGATATTTTTGGTAACAAAAATACTCTCTCTACTCTTACTACCCCTTCTAACCTCTCTAATGTTACTTTGGCTAATGGATCAAAGACTATTGTAAAAGGGGTAGGTATAGCTCACCCTCCGCTAAAATCAGTCCTTTTTGAACCTGAATGTCCATATAATCTTATTTCCATTAGCAAATTAACCAAAAACTTGAAATGTGCTATAACCTTCCTTGATGATTCTGTTCTTGTGCAGGGTCGGGGTACAGGACAAATAATTGGAAAAGGATATAAGTCACAAGGATTGTACTTGCTATCCATTCCAATACCACATATTGCTTTCACTTCCATTGTTTCCTCTGAATTTCTCCATAGTCAACTGGGTCATCCGAGTCTCTTGAAACTGCAAAAGATGGTTCCTAATTTATGTAGTTTATCTTTGTTAGAATGTGAGTCGTGTCAGCTTGGTAAGCACACTCGTGCCTCTTTCCCAAAGCGCGTCAATAATAGGGCCACCTATATGTTTGAAATTGTTCATTCAGACATATGGGGTCCAAGTCGTGTCAGTTCCTCCTTAGGCTTTCATTATTTTGTGACTTTCATTGATGACTATTCTCGGTGCACGTGGTTATTTTTAATGAAAAATAGATCTGAGCTATTCTCTATCTTTCAAAATTTTTGTGCTGAAATTCGCAATCAATTTGGTGTTTCCATTAAGAAGTTAATAAGTGATAATGTCCGAGAATATTTCTTTACTTCTCCTTCTTCTTTCATGTCATCTCCGGGCATATTGCACTTGTCTTTTTGTGCACATACTTGATACTCCTCAACAAAATAAAGTTGCTGATTGAAAGAACATACATCTAATTGAAACAGCTCGGACATTACTCATTCACAATCATGTCCCTTTACGGTTTTTGGGGTGATACTGTTATTACTGCATGTTATTTAATCAATTGTATGTCTTCATCTATTTTGCAGTACAAAAGTCCACAATCAGTCCTCTATCCGGACCAAAATTTATTTTCCCTTCCTCCACGTGTGTTTGGTTGCACCTGTTTTGTTCATAACCTTACCCCTGGAAAAGACAAACTTCAGCACAAGACTTTTAAATGTGTCTTTTTCAGGTATTCTCGTTTGCAAAAAGGTTAAATGCTTTGATTTCTCTACCAATAAATATTTGATCTTTGCAGATGTTACTTTCTTTGAGACTTCTTCGTATTTTTCTTCAAATACGGAAAATCAGAAAGCCATATCAACAGTCCTTCCAATTCCAATTGTTCCACCCCCCGCTCCACCTCCGTCTCTTAAGGTCTATTCTCGACGATCTCAACCTCCTTCTAAGCCTGCCAATCCAGTTAGTGTTTCTAACTCTAATACATGTACACAAAACACTCCTGGTGACTCATTACCTGCTCCAACAATGTCTCCTACTTCGGTCGACCACTCATCAGATGATCTTCCCATTGCTCTTCGCAAAGGTACTGGAACTATGGCCAATCAAACTTCCATTTATACTTGTTTAAGTTATCATCGCCTGTCACCGTCATATCATGACTTTATTACTGGCTTATCCACTGTCAAAGTTCCCAAGACTATGGCAGAAGCACTGGTTCATCCAGGTTGACGTCAAGCTATGATTGAGAGATGACTGCTTTACATGATAATGGTACTTGGGAGCTTGTTCCTTTACCTAAAGGCAAAACCACTGTTGGTCGTTGGGTATTCACAGTTAAGGTAGGATTGGATGGAGCTATTGATCGTCTCAAAGTGAGATTGATTGCTAAGGGATACACTCAGATTTATGGCATTGAATATGGAGATACTTTCTCACCAATTGCCAAGATGGCCTTATCTGTCTTCTAATCTCTACAGCCGCAATGAATCATTGGCCCTTTTCCAGCTGGACATCAAAAACACATTCTTTTATGGAGAACTTGCTGGAGATGTTTATATGGAGCAACCACCAAGGTTTGTTGCTCAGGGGAGTCTGGACTAGTCTGTAGACTTCGTCGATCCCCTTATGGTCTCAAGCAGTCTCCTAGAGCATGGTTTGGTCGTTTTCGAGTTGTTGTCCAACAATTTGGAATGATCCGAACAGAAGCTAATCACTCCGTATTTTATAGGCATTCGTCTTATGGCAAACATATCTTTTTAATTGTTTATGTTGATGATATTGTTATCACAGGTGATGATCATGGAGGTATTGCTCAACTCAAACAACACCTTTCAAGTCACTTTCAGACTAGGGATTTAGGCAAGCTGAAATACTTTCTAGGCATTGAAGTGGCACAGTCTGGCAATGGGTATTGCTATTACACAACAGAAATATGCCTTAGATATTTTGGAAGACGCTGGTATGTTGAATTGCAAACATGTGGACACTCCAATGGATCCAAATACTAAGCTTATTCCAGGACAAGGGGAGCCTCTAAAAGATCCTAGCAGATAGCGAAGACTTGTTGACAAACTCAACTATCTTACGATCACATGACCATACATCTCATTTGATGTTAGTGTAGTTAGCTAGTTTCCGCAATCACCTTGTGATAGTCACTGTAATGCAGTCGCATTCTGCGATATATCAAAAGCTCTCCAGGACAATGTTTATTGTATGAAGACAAGGGACACACCCACATTGTTGTCCTTCTGATAGGCGGTCCACTTCAGGTTATTGTGTTCTAATTGGAGGCAATGTAATATCATGAAAAAGTAAAAAGCAAGATGTTGTGGCTAGATCAAACACAGAGGAAGACTATCGAGCTATGTCATTGGCTACATGTGAGCTTATATGGTTGAGACAACTTCTCCCAGAATTGAAGATGGGAGGAGTTGAACCGATGAAATTGATTTGTGATAACCAAGATGCACTACATATCGCTTCTATTGTCGTGTTTCATGAAAGAACGAAGCACATTGAGATAGATTGTCACTTCATTCGAGAGAAGATCGAATTTGGATACATCGCCACACGTTTTGTCAACTCAAAAGATCTACTAGCAGATGTTTTCACAAAATCACTTCGAAGATCCAGAATTGACTATATTTGTGGCAAGCTAGGAGCATATGACGTATACGCTCCAGCTTGAGGGGAGTGTTAGATATGATATAATTAAATAATGAAGATATGAGAATATCCCCAAATTCCTGTAATAATAGTATAGATATGAGAATATCTCCAAATCCCTATAATTAGGCAATTAGGAGATTGTGTATTTTTTTTTTCCATAGTTGCACTCTCTGTAACAACTATATAATCCCATTAGCTTGAAGGAATAATCAAGTGACTAATTCCCAAATTATCTTCTCTTCACCTTCTAATTTCTCAGTAAACTGGCTCTTGTTCATGCGTAGCATATTATTTGTTGTAGTTACTGTTCCTTTCTTATTTGGATTGCTCTGTTATTGCTTTACTGTTTTATTGTTATTGCTATATTGCTCTGTAGCCGAGGGTCTATCGAAAATAGTCTCTCTACCTCCCAAGGTAGAGGTAAGGTCTGTGTAGAACCTATCCTCCCCGGACCCCACTTGTGGGATTACACTGGGTATGTTGTTATGCAATGTATTGATACACGTATGTTGCGGAGAGTACACAATGATTCGTTCTTTATTACTCCCACCTTCCGGTTTATGTGATGGTATTTGACTGGGCACAGAGTTAAAGAAAGATTTTTGAAACTTATGGTTTAAAATAACCCATAGATATTTGTGTGGCTATAAATCATCTCAGTAAGGGTAAAATGAAAAGTTTAAAGTTAAATTATTTCTAAATATAGAAATGTGTCATTCTTTTTCGGGACATACTAAAAAAGAAATATCATCACATAAATTAGGACGAATGGAATAGTATTTTCCTCTTTTAGAAAATATGCGGACACATCTAAATCTCAGCTTAAATTTGGGAATTTGGGGTGATTTGGTGTAATTCATAGTATTCGTTAGACAAAAATGGTTTTGTTTTTAATATTTCTATCTATAGCTCAAGAAATTCTATCTTGCTACTAACATCCTTTTTTGCTATCATGACGATATAGAGCCATTAGAAATTTAGAACATAATTAACCGATCATAGTCAGGTGGTCAGTTTATTTTTTTATTTTTTTCTAACCTAATACTAAACTAACCAATCATTATTTAAGTGGTCACTTTTTTTAAAGATGTCTTGTCTAATCCTAATACTAAACTAGTTCATGTTTTCCTAGTCCACTTGCAACTGGTAGTTTGATGCATAAAAACAAGCAGGCACCACATTGATATGAACAGATATTCTGAACTTTCATAAGACACTCGTCTTTCCAATTGACCGTGCAAGTTGATGTTTTTGTCATTCTACTAATGCAGAGAATGGGGAATATCGATGATGCCGTCCCATTCTTTGGAAGAAATTTCAATAAAATATATCCGCTTATTATGGTCATCTACACCTTATTGATTGCGAGCAACTTTTTTGATCGACTCCTTAGCTATTTTGGGAACTGGAAAATTTTCAAATTCATGAGTGAAGAGGCTGATGATTTGGACGAATTTGATCCCTCAGGACTCATTATTCTGCAAAAAGGTTAGTATTGGCATGTATCCTTGTGTTGCACCTGTTATTGTAATCATTCTGCCAAAATAATTTGTAGCTTGGGTATTGTTTTTTGGGAGAATGGTGGTCTAAAAGAAGACAGTTTAAGACTTTCTTCCAAACCAGGTAAAGCACAAAATGACTTTGATTTCACTTCTCAGAACGTTCTTGGCTTGAACAAGGACATAAAGTAGGTGAACTTGTTGTTCCATTGGCAAGGAATTTCCAAAACGCAAGTTTGGATCTTGAATCTGGCAGCAATAATATGGTATGTGATTCTCAGAACATAGCATATTCTTTCCATCAATTATCTGGAATTAATACTGTTGATGTCGTCTTATTACTCACATAAATTCTTGGTGTTTTACACTATGGCGTCCAATGTTTTACAATTTTCACCTTCCTTCCAAATGTTACTTAACAGGAGAACTATATCGCAAGGCTGGTTTGGCACATTTAGTCCTGTTTGCCCGAACTTCCAAAACTTGCTTAATTTGGAAAGTACTTTTTGTCAAATGGAGTCTCATCAAAAGTACTTTTAGATAGTATCAGTTTGTGATTGGGTAAATCATTTGAGATGCGCTTTTGTTGGTATTACAGAAGCAGTTTATGTTTGGCTATTCTTTCCAAACGTGGTTTTGAACGTCAAATTACGAAAATAACATCTAAAGATTCACTTTATGATTAACATTGTTTAAATAGATAAATAATTTGAAATATTTATTGTGAGACATTAATAAAGTTTTTTTATTTCATTTAATAAAAAACGTAGAATAATAAAATTACAAAACAGAGAGAGGGAGTTGTTATGAGACTGGGTAATATGTTATCGACAATGCATAAGGTTGACTTTTGTCCTGAAGGTTGGGGTAGTTTGGTAAATATAAATATTTGATAAGGGTAATCTTATTTTTTTTATCAAGTAAAAATATTTTCATTCATAAACACGGCCAAAACGGCCGTATACAAGTGGTATACCAAAAAAGTAGAGAATTTACAAAATATGATTCTCTACAAACTCCACCGAATCGTATATACAACAAGGAACTTTATGTGTGCACCAAAAGAAAATAAGGGAACGGAGACTACTCCTTAACTGAGAAAAACTCGACTCTACACTTTCAAAAACTCTCCTATTTCTCTCTCTCCAGACACTCCATATTAACACAAGTGGAATCATATTCCGAGCCCTTCGTCTTCTCCTTCTCACGCTCTTCCAACTGAACATTAACTCTCTAACAGAATTTGGCATTGCCCATGAAGTGACAAACCACCTTAGCATATCCCACCATAACCTCATAGATAGCCTGCAATGTAGAAGAAGATGATCCACATCCTCGCCCGCCTCCTTACACATATAGCACCAACTGATGCAAACAACCTTCCTCTTCCTAAGATTTCCGCTGTCAAAATCACCCCTCTAAGGGTAATCTTATCTCTTTTGCTTTAAGGAGAAACTACTTTTTCAGCTTTCTCCCCATAACAGAAAAACTATTTCTACTACTACTAAAGACACTTTTTTTTTTACCCATATGCTTGGCCTGACACCTTAAGTCTCTCCAAAATAAGCACTTTCTTCTTCCAAAAATAAGCGCTTCTAGTTTCCTAGAAGCTTGGCCAAACAAACTAATAGTACCATTAGTGACTTAAGGGGCAGAGACCACATGAAAGGTCGATTTGATACTTTTATATTAGGTATCCCGTGCCTCATCACAGGTACAATGCGTGTAATAGTTCTTACTTTTCTCTAATGAGTAAATTGATGATTGCATCTAGTTGTATGGGTTTAACAAGGTGGAAAGTTGGCTGTTGGGAAGTGGAGGGGTCGGAGTACATATATATCCTTAGGCTTAATGTACAACAGTTGACGTTGTTCGACCATATGTTTAATAAGGTGAGATTGATGACTATGTTGCTTTGTAATGAGAAAGTTGACCTAGATATATGGGAGGGGCTTGAGCAAGTTAGGTTATGGCTATTGTTCTAGACTAGTGAATGGAGAAATAGGAAGATGAAGAAGGAAAAAGAGTTCAAGCACAGTGTCTAGTTGGTTGACAGAGGCAATCAATTGATCGATCCAATAAATGCAAGAAAAGAAAGAGGCAGGGTCTCTATGTAATGCTGGTAAAGTAAATTGGACTTGGTAATCGTATACCAGAATATAAGTTGTCTGCTAAGAGAGCATATCTAAAAGGGCAGTCAACTTTGGAGTACAGCATTTCAGGAAAATGTCCTTCCATTTTTCTGTTCTTTTTCTCTAAGTTCTTCCTTTTTCTCCAATTTCAGTAATGTAATTATTCTCTCATGAAAACACTTTGAATAGCAAGGACAATGATAAATGCACGAGATTAGTGATCCTTGCTTCAAACCAAAAGATATGATCCTTCTGTTGCATAAATGGGGGAGGGGAAGGTCAGGTGTAATTTTTATGTAGAGGCTCTTAATGTGCATTTGCTATATGATCTTTGCAACTATATGCTGGTGCATGGAAGTTCAATTAGTTTCTGCAAATGCAGTACTGCGTTCCTGTAGCAATTTAACAATTTACTATCAATTATCCATTGAAACAGTGTTAGATGTGCAAGCTTTGTTTGGTTATACGGCGCATGTCTGAATTGTACACCATGAATGATTATTCCTCCATATTTCATGTGACTTTGGGTTTGTATTGTAAAAGCTCCATGAAACAAAACCATCGACAAGACTAAAGGAAGAAGATAATGTTAGCCATTCAAAACCTCTAAAAGGAGAGGCACAACATGAGAGCAGCAAAGAAGAGATCATTGTAAAGTACAAGACAAAAAGAGCAAGACAGATGAAGAGAGAAAATAGCATTAGTTCAAATGGGAGGAGCAGAGACCGCCTCTTGTCTTCACGGGATGAACACTCCATGATGGATATGCAAGTTCAACCTTCTAGAGGCTTATCCTCAACTTGGAGATCAATGCAAACAGGTTTTCGCAACTTCAAGTCTAACATGGAATCGAAGGGGTTCATCCCTTTACATCAACAAGTTCAAGATATGGGACACAGTCGTGCTTCCTCAATTGATTCCCTGGATGAAATATTTGAAAGGATAAAAGACCAGGTTCAGAATCCACAAACTATAACAGTGATGATGATCTGTATGGAGGCTTGAAAAGTTCAAGGCCAAACAGATAATATACAACAACAACGACAAACGCCTCGGTCCCAAATAAGTTGGGCCAAGAAGATAATATATGTAAATAAAAACTGTGTCAGAGAGCAGCCTATCAATTTTGTGCGAGAATCAGGATATTGGTTGTAAAGTTTGTTCAATATTCTTTCTCCTAGTAGTAGGCTTCTGCATTACAGATCTTTTTGGCGTCTGTTTCATTGTAACAACTAACAAGTAGTAACATAGTCATTCCTCAACCATATAGATACAGGACAGCAATATAACCCACAACTTGAAAATTTCAGAAGAGTTGGAAACTCAAGTTTCTGTAATGCCTCACTCTGTCACTCACAGTTGTTGTATTGGATGATATTAATAGATGTATTATTAGTTATTACCACATTCATTTTAGCATTTCCGACTGTTGGAAATATATTAAGAAGATGTCTGAGTTTCCGTTTTTTTTATGGAAAAACTTGTCGACTCTCGATTAGATGTAAAATAGTTAAAAACAAAAGGTAAAGCTTTATCCACTTGTTGGTATAAAAAATAATTAGCTAACAAGTATATCAGGGTCTGTTTGGTCAAAGCTTCTGGCGGTTTCTAGAGAATCTGTTAGGGTGTTTGGCCTATAATTATAGAAGTACTTTTGAGAAATAGTTTCATGTTTGGTCCATATTTATGCAAATTTACTAGAATATTATTTTTAATAGATTTAAAATTATTTAAAATATTCTTTTATATCCTATGTTTTTAAAAATTAGTATATATTTACAATTTAATAAAAAATTAAAATTATTTAATTGCAACATTTAATCAAAAATAATATTATATTGTACATAAGAAATATAACGACAATATCATAGTCAATGACTTAAATATGTCCAAACCTACCCTGCCCTACCCAAACCTATCCTCATTCTATCCTCAAATTTCTATGTCATATTTATTTTACTTTTATAAAAAATATGAATTATTTTCTTCCCCCTGTCCATCTACCCATTCTCAAATTTCTATTTTATATTTTTTTTACTTTTATAAATAATTTATAAAAAATATGATTTTTTTTCTTACCCCCTCCCTACCCCATTGCCCTACCCCATTCTCAAATTTCTATTTCATTTTTTTTTTACTTTTATAAAAAATGATTGAAAATATGAAATTTTTTCTAACCTTCCCTATCCGTCCACCTATCACATTCTCAAATTTCTATTTTATATTTTTTTACTTTTATAAACAATTTATAAAACACATTAATTTTTTTCTTACCCCGCCCCCTACCCTACCCCCTACCCCTACCCCACCCCCACCCCATTGCCCTACCCCAATCCTCAAATTTCTATTTCATATATTTTGTTACTTTTATAAAAAAAAATATTAAAAAATATGAATTTTTTTCTTACACCTACCCCCTCTCCGCACTACTCCATTCCCAAATTTTTATTTTATATGAAGATATTATATGAAATTAAAAAGAATTTTGGGAAAAGAAAAAGGTAAATAAATCAAAAAAATCCATTTAATAGGCAAAAAGTCTGCACCAAATTGGTGTTTATGATTCTGTTTCTCTCTAGAAACATTTTTACTTCTGAAAACTAAGTGACGTGAGCTTGGCCAAACAGGTACTGAGCATCAATTGGTACGTGCTATGTGGTGATAATTTGTTGAGACCATTGACGAAATAAAATACTTTATATCATCAGCAGATACAAGTTAAAACCTAAAATTAAATTCATTACTAAAACCTCAATTTTCCCGCCACACGCGCCGCCCTTCCCACGTCGGAGAAAATCTGATGGAGGGGAAGGTTGACAGCAAAGAACTAGCAGCGTATTTACTAAATCACCACTCGGAGCAGCTTGGTTCCATCATTGTGTCACCTGATCCTCGACTTCACTATTCCCTCTATGTCGAGTAAGCGCAACTCCTCCTTTCCTCCAATTCTCCTTATATTCCAACTAATTATTTATTTTGTGAAACAGTTTTGCAGAGATAGTGGATGATAATCCATCCCTTTC
This sequence comes from Przewalskia tangutica, assembly GCA_029844215.1. NCBI lineage: Eukaryota > Viridiplantae > Streptophyta > Magnoliopsida > Solanales > Solanaceae > Przewalskia > Przewalskia tangutica. The sequence goes on along the minus strand of CM056721.1, from coordinate 8,790,568 downwards.
TCAGTTCATTTTCGCTAAACCTACCGAATATTTACCCCTTTTTGATGAAGCTGCCCTATGGGCTCAGGTACCTAATTTACTGATATTATCAAACCGAAGTATACACTAATAGTGTATAGTGTATGTATATTTATTACCTATACACTATGTACATATTTTGTAAACTAGATGGCTCAATGGTATTTGGCTGTAATTTTCCCATTTTTCTTGTTCAAAATTCTGTACGGTAACGGTGCATAGATTAGTAATTTATATAATCATTGGTTCTTTGGCTTTGTGTAGAAAGTGATTTGGGCTGATGTTAAACAACGTGAAAACGCAAGCGTTAAGGACAACATACATGTTCGTATTAATATCAGTGGTTCTCCTCTTGAATGCCCTGGTTGGTTGTTTTATCCCTTATTTTTCTTGGAGTTATTTTTTTCTATTTAAACTATATACACAAATAGTTGAATTTTTTTATATTCTCTATCTTTGTAGTTTAAGGTGCTATAAAGGGTACATATCTTATTTTCCATATTACCACAATTGCTTGTAGTTGGCTTTTAAACAACTTGATATAGACTATCAAGAACCCGCTCTAGTCTCTACACTATCAGTGGATAAAAAATAACCCATATTTAAAGTATATCTTTTACCGTGTAGAGAACATTTACAATATTTAACTGGTTGTGATATGTATTAGCCTTAATTACCAATTGACGTCACTATAGACAAGTACTTGTGATAGGATTTCAAACAACATGATAGTGTAAAGAAATTTTATACTGTCAGTGTATATAAGTTAATCCTATTGTTTATGTTCCCAATACTGGAATTTCTATAAGTTTTACTAGTATATGCACATGCTCTGATCACCAAAAGCACATGTGACTAGTATTCTTTTAGCAATTCCTTGCATATCTCTTTTCTACTTTCCATGCCATCAGTGGCGGATCCAGGAGACGATATTTGGTGGTGCAAATTTTTTTTTTAAATTTTTTATGCCTAGAAGGATTTTTTTTTTTTTTTATGCCTAGAAGGCAAATTTTTTTTAAAAATCTGGTGGTGCAACTGCACCACCATGTTGCCTTTAGATCCGCCAGTGCATGCCATACACCCCCAATACCCTTTCTATATAATGCTTCACTCTAGTGTAGTTTAAGTATATCTTGTAACATCAAACTTAGTCACTTTTTGTTATGTTTTAGAAACTTTTCCCAGCATTGGCCGAGTTAGGGTGAAACATCGTGGGATTCTTCTTACTATCAAAGGGACTGTGATCAGGTCTGGAGCAGTGAAGATGATTGAAGGGGAGAGGATATATGAGTGTCGGAGATGTAAGCACAGGTTGTTTTTGTGTGCCTCACACCTAGTCATTCTGCTAGTTTCAAATTCTTCCAACCATTTTCTAGGTTGAAAATCATTGAGATATTTTCACATAGCATTAATGGAATCATTGATTTATTTATCTAATACAAACTGATCAAGGTAATTGGTTTTACTTTGTCTCGGCTGGAAATTAGCATGGGAGGATTCAGCTGAAAATATCACATTTTCCAATCATAAGTCCAATTTGCCAGAAAGGTTTTCTACTAGAATCGGATTGCTGTAGCTTGCTCTTACCACACTGGTTCCTCAACCTTAATTTCCTTAGACAAACTATTTTCACTTCTTTGTCAGTGAGATCTCTCACCAACAAAACAACTAGTTTCACGTGATATTTTGATGGACATGGAAACAGAGCCAGGTGATAAAAGGTGCTCATATGGGTTTTCATCAATTTTTGGTCGCCAAACCTGCAAACTGACATGGCCTTAAATTGATCCTTGTTCTCTATGATACTAAAATTCAATTTACACTGGCCATCTGCAACATAATAACTAATAAGTAGCATGGGGTGGAATATTCCAAAACAAAGGACAACAACAGAATGAGCAATTGCAATTTTAGCAACAGATCTCCATCTACAATATTTTCTTTAAAAAGACATATGGTAACTATAATATAATTCCCTTGTAAGGCTATCAGCTTTAAGTAATCCTTCTTCAGAAAGAACTCAGTACAAACATGCTTAATCTATTAGTAGAGTGTTATATTGCACCAGCAAACTGATTCTGTTGGTTTTCCTTGTTCTGAGTTCTATGATCATGTAGGATGTGTTTGGTTTCCATAATAGGTACACAGGTTCCCTGTCTACACGGGCTAAGTGGCTGTGTAAAATTTGCTTTACATAACTAAGTTTTGAAAGATGAAAGCCCTTGTTAAGTTATGAATGCTGAATTTTGGATGGACGGTTTTTAGTAAGCTATTATTGGTAAGAACTCATCATGTTTCTTCAATACGCAGAGTGACTCTGGCACCTAACTTGTATATAGTCTCTTAGCTGTTCCTTCCATACCGTGACATGTGCCTAGCTTGAAACTGGATAAATCGTGTTATAGAGCAATCCAAAGCCATGAGAACGTTGCTGCGATCCAAATTTATGAGTTAGGCTAAAACCATCAATTTTGCCCAGATTTTGGCTTCTTACTTATGTTAAAACAGACTTCTACATCACAAATTGGGGTTTTCATCTGAATTTCTGATGCCTAAAACCAATTGCTAGAAAGGTGATTTCACTTGCGTATAACATAATGATCTTAGACAACTCTTATGATTCTAAGGTCAACATGTCCACACATGTTTTCTGCTCCTTTGAACTGGCCGTATAAAAAAAATCTATGTAGTATTATGGCAAGATTACATGGTCAAGCTTTTACCTATCTACCCTAATAGATTATTGGCTAAGAAGGAAAATTTATGTAGGTTCAAGGTTTACCCGGAGGTGGAAACAAGGAATTCAATTCCAAAACCAATTTTTTGTCCCTCACAGGTCTGTTTCCAACTCATCCTTATTTATTTGGACAAACACACAAATAATGCTCTGATTTTGCTTATCTGTGGGATTTTTACTGGGTCTGTTGTTGTTGCATTTGGTTACTCATGGAAGAAGAGCTCTTTCTAATCTTCTCTTGCTTTTGCTTTACATCAGTATACATTAACATATCGCGTAAGCCTTGTTTCACAACAGTAGGGTCTATGTGGATTCCGGCTAGATTTTTGTTTTTGATTTTCTAGCTACTTTTAGCTTTGAGAAAAGTGAATATTTCTTTTGGCATGTTTCCAAATGATGCAATGAGATTGTACTCGAACACCTTTTTCTGAAAGTTTGTTTAACAATGATATTTTTTTTAGTTTTCTGGTTTAGAAAATCACAAATATCAAAATTTTAAGAACATATTTGAATGTGTAAGTAAGCAATACTGCAAATCATTTCAAACTAATTTAGAATGGAATAAAATTGCATTTATTCCTCAAATTATGGGCATATTGAATTCTTATGAACTAAAGTCTAAATATGCTTAATGAATTTAGGAACTTAACATATTCAACCATGTCAATTGATTTGATTGAGGCTTTTGTTTGATACAAAGTATTCATCGAGAAATATATATATGAATTTCTACCACATTTTATTTTAAGAAACTTGATGACTGACAATAAATTTGTCCAAGTATGAAATTTTGGAGTGTAATTTTGGGTTGTAGCAGAACTCCCAGTGGATTAGTCTAGGTGAACGAAGCTGGTCCTGCCCTTTGCCGGATCTTGTGTATAGTGGGAGCTTAGTGCACCGGACTAGCCTCTAAAAATAGAATAAATATTTGAGGGAAAAATTGACGAGGAGATGTTAACATAAACTACACGATACTAATTTTTGTATAATCAGGTTTCCTTGAAGCATTATGTAAGTGTGAGAATAAAAATAAAGTTAAATTAGAAGCAAAATAGGTCCATAAATTGAGTTTACCTATAACAGAGTTGTAAATTTGCAATAGATTCCAAATTTGGAGTGGATAGGATGTTTTATATGGTATCCTCCCATATTTGAAATTATTGGATCATTTTCACGCAATGTTCAAAAATAGAGGCAACACAATAAATATGACTATATTGTCTTCTCTTACCTTTTTCTTTACTATAGTGTGCACTTTAATTGTGCTTCGTGTTTAAAGCCCCAACAGATACTTGACGTTTTTCTGTGCTTTTCCACTCCGATAACACTGCTGGTAAGTGGTAACAGTAAAATCCAAAATGCCTCATAAATTATATATGCTTTGTTGTTTTACTATATTATACAATCTTGAATTTGTATTTTCTCCTCTTACTTCAACCCATTCTCCATGTTGGTTTGCAATAACTTTCATCCGGTTTGGTTTTGGTTTTGTAAAACTAGCTGCTTGTAAGAAAATCAATAATCTCTAAAGTTATTTTGCAGAGGCCTAAATTTTGTGAAAGCACAAGTTTTCAGCTTGTAGAAGACAATAAGATCTGTCATGATTATCAGGAAATTAAAGTCCAAGAAAGTACCCAGGTATTGGGTGTTGGGGCTATTCCTCGCTCCATTCCTGTCATTCTGAAGGATGATCTTGTTGACATGGTTAAAGCTGGAGGTACTACTCTCTTAAAACTAGCTTGTTTGATAATTATGTGTGGGCTAACTAGTGTACAGAAACATCTTATGCTATGACACTGACACCACAAAGATTTAAGCCCCTTCTTTCTAGAAAGCTTGATCTGATCTCATCTACATGGTTCAAAAGGATCAATGTTTAGTCTCATTTAGGACATTTATCAGTTACATTTTATAAAACAAAATCTATTGATGTTAACCATGTCAAGCACCCTCTTTGCCACAAATTGTAGAATTGAAAGTTTCTAAACATTAATTTGAGATCATCATGGTCAAAGTTGAACTTTGAAACTGTAATAGGTCAAGCTATTCCCCCCCCCCCCCCCTTTGGATGGTTGTTTCCCGTGGTTCATTATTGTTTTTCTATGAAACCATGTTTATTTCCATTGTTCTTAAAATTATGTTGTATGGTGTTGTAAACCCATTGTAATTTTGTGGTTAAATAATCATGAAAAATTTAATTTTTATAACCACGGATTTGGTGATTTTTGTGTGGTTATGTATTTCATTTTCCCATTATATTCCGCCCACCCAAATCCACCCCACCGCCCACCCTACCAACCAACCCCACACTACCACTCACCACCCCGCCACCACACACCCTCACCAACCACCCCCACCGCCTCACCCACCACCACCCACGCCCACCTCCATACCACCCCACCCTATGTAGCACGGACACGTGAGAGGTGTCCGATAGGACAGGGACACGCGGAAACGGCAATTTTGAAAAATAGGGGACACGACACTACGAGGACACTTTGTAAAATAAATTAAAAATATTTATATATATATATATATATATAATATATAATATAATATATAATATAATATATAAAATACTAAAATTAATATTATTAAAGCTTCACATTCATAAATAAATTATAAATTTAATTCAAATTTGTTATATACCAAATAACCAAAATACCAAATTAAATATGTACCAAATTAAAAAGAAACATTCATAACAAATTGACAATCAATCAAATATTCAATACATAATTCATAAGACCATAGTCCATAAACTAATACATAAGTATGTCCCAAGACCCAAATTCAAATAAATATAAATTTACTTAAAATAAATCAAATAAAATTAAAACTAATTTTTTTCTAAAAAAAAAAAAAAAATGTCCCTGCCGTGTCCCCCTTTGCCGTGTCCCCCGCGTGTCCCTGCCGTGTCCGTTTTTTTTTTCTTTTTCTGGGAAACGTCTCCGAGGCGTGTCCGAGGCGTTTCGTGTCCGATGAGGTGTTCGACACGGACACCTCACCTTCATAGACCCCACCCACCACCTACTTATTTTTTTAAATTCCCATTTTATCCTTTACCTTAATTTTATTAATATATAAAAACTAGTTTGTAATTAAGGGTTAAGGGTATTTTAGTAAACTTACATGTTATTATACAGTAACATACAATCAAATCAAATAATAAAAATATCATTAAACCACAACAAAAGATACAGTCTATCCAAACAAAACACTGTGTTCATTAATACAGTACAATAACATACACCACCATACTATACCAAACCATATTGTACATTAATGAACCACGGGAAACAACCATCCAAACAGAGGGTAGTAACTGAAGTAGTATTTTTATGTCAATCTGCTTATTTGTATAATTATTCCGCGTTATACTATGGTAAATCGCCTTCAACCCTATTGAGACACTTAATTCTTTTCTTTCTCTTTTTCAATGATAGGCTTGATAGGTATTTTCTTTCATGTCCTTAAGTTATTTCCATGTTTAATGTCCTCAGATGATGTGATTGTCACTGGGATCTTAACTGCCAAATGGTCCACCGATCTAAAAGACGTTCGCTGTGACCTTGATCCGGTACTAATTGCCAACCATGTAAGGTAACAGAGGAGTACTTCACTGAGTTCATTTGAGAATGATTTCGATACATTCATGTGACCACAAGTCAAACCCAAATAGTGAAAGGATTTTATCCAATTATTTGTGCAGAACATATGAATGAACTATTGGTATTCTATACAAATTTTTGCTGTTGTTTGAGATGAAGTGCACCGTTTTGATTCATCCTAAAGTATTAGGTTGTTAAGTGTATCAAACCCACACGCTAAACGATGGCTAGCTCAACGTCGCTCTTTTTTCCTTTTGCCTTCAAACCTTGTAAGTTTAATTCGAGAATGAATGCACAAAGTGTCACTTAAAATGTTAGTTACCGCTTGATATCCCATCAATTGGGCTGGAATATAATTGGGGATCATCTTTTTCTTTTGTTTCCATCTATTTAACATTGGTTCCAAGGAGGTATTGCCAAATAAGGATTTTAACTTAAAAGAGATTTACAACAGTAATAAAATTGTTTTCGTTAAAAAAGTAACAGGTGCAGACGCACACTTTATCTAACTAAATATTCCAAACATTTACAAGAAGCAAAATATGCCTTTCAATACTTAGGGGTGAGGCTCTGTTGACCTAGCACCTTTTGCATTAGCCACTGCTTTGTGGTGGTAATACATTTCTCTGACTTCCTCATAAAGTAATCTGCCTTTCTCTTCACATATTTCCTATAATGTATCTTCAGGAGAATGAATGAGCTGAAGGCAGATATAGATATCCCTGATGATGTTGTTCTGAAATTCAAGCAGTTTTGGACTGAATTCAAAGATACTCCTTTAAAGGGTAAAAATTCTGTCGACAGGTGCTAATTTTAGATTACTTGCTAAAAGTACTTGGGACTCAGACCTGCTTTTCTTTCTATTCTCTTCATTCCTAAACGCAGGTAGGAATGCGATTCTACGAGGTATTTGCCCACAGGTCTTTGGGCTTTTCACTGTTAAGCTTGCAGGTATTTCCCCCTGTGAGTCTCTCCTTTTCAGTTAATGTCACATATGTAATTGTTAATTATATTAGAAAGAATTCGTGTTGCTTTTCATTTTCTGTCAGCAACTGTGCGTCGTAATAAGTAGTATCCCCTTTGAGTTCAATGTAGTGGCATTGACGCTTATTGGAGGTGTCCAACATGTTGATGCTTCTGGAACAAAAGTTAGAGGAGAGTCTCATTTGCTTCTCGTTGGTGATCCTGGTAATGAATTGTAATGTTAAAATGCTTCGAATCAATATTAGAATATCTTCTTTGTAAGAAAATGTTTATCTGTAGAGATTTTCAGTACTTCAAGCTCTCATTTAATTGTGCTTAGCACTAATGTGCTGCATAGCAGCTGGTATACGTGATTTCACCATGTTACGCGGTTGTGGTGACAATTAATGGAGCATGATATCCTTTTGAATTTTGGGAAGTTGTGACAAATGAGAAGATATGGTCGCTTGCTTATCCTGTCAGGCACTGGGAAGTCTCAGTTTCTGAAGTTTGCTGCTAAATTGAGCAATAGATCTGTCATTACGACTGGGTTGGGAAGCACTAGCGCTGGATTGACTGTTACCGCAGTTAAAGATGGAGGTAGATTATTCCTTTATCTTGTTACTTGCTAATATCCGTAATGTTGAATTTTGGAGCTGTCTCTATCTATTTGCTTTGGTCATATTGAAGTGGGGAGCTGTCTGTGTCTCTGTCACAACACACAGGCAGAGTCAGGATGACACTCCTGCATGCACATGCAAGCGCCCACTCACACAGAGACCTTTGCCAGCTCTCACAATAATGTGCTTGAGTTCTTAACTACCAAATGCCTCCCCATTACACGAACCAAACGTGCAATTAATTCTTCTTGATAATCTTTTGACCCCACTTGTGGGATTACACTGGGTATGTTGTTGTTGTAATCTTTTGACCTGTATGTACAGTTCTTTGATCATCATCTGTAAAGGCAAGCTATATTTTCAGGAGAGTGGATGTTAGAAGCTGGTGCACTTGTATTAGCAGACGGTGGTCTCTGTTGCATTGATGAATTTGATAGGTATAGCTGCATTTTTGAAGTCTTATGTTGATTTGTTTCAGTTTCTCCGTGTTTTGATATAACTGGTGTGGCATAAAATACTGTCTGCGCTTTAGTTAGGGCTATATGAGGTTGTTGATTAAAATGATATAATGATTATTTTCTGTTTTAAAATATAGCCAATAATGTTATCATAGACATTCATTTGATGTTGACTCGTCAAAGGTCTGTTTGACAGCATGAGAGAGCATGACAGAGCAACCATCCATGAGGCAATGGAACAGCAGACTATAAGTGTTGCAAAGGTATATCATTCTTTGAAGAACCTCATTGTTTTTTGGTAAAGTCAATACATGCATGATTGGCAAGGTCATAACTTCTTGATATTTTTTAAATTCTTCTTTTCCTGCCACATTTTTCTTCATTGCAAGATCTACTGTTCTAGTGTTTCTAATTAAATGAATCCTTTTGTGATCCTTGATGACATGGTTAACCTCTAGGCTGGTCTTGTGACAACTCTCAGTACAAGGACAATTGTCTTTGGAGCAACTAATCCCAAGGGACATTATGATCCTGAGCAGCGTATCTTTGCTTTTGATGTTCTCTTTCTTTTATTCTTTTACCTTTCATCTTCTTGCAAGCTAGAATCTCTATCAGGCATCTTAAACGATTTGCTGCCCATCTCACTTTGTTTTCTATGTTCTTAACACAAACTAGCTCTATCTGTTAATACGACGCTCTCTGGCCCACTGCTGAGCAGATTTGACATAGTCCTAGTTCTCTTAGACACTAAAAACCCAGACTGGGATGCTGTTGTTTCTTCACACATTCTTGCTGAGGTGATGAATCTAAAACAATGTGAATACATTACCATTTTGTCATGAAGCATAAATTAGCTGGATGAAAATTCTCTTCATGTGATTGACAGGCCGAAACCAAGAGCCACAATTGTGAAGAGGATCTAGGGGCTATCTGGCCACTTCCAATGCTCAGAAGGTAAAATACTTCCTGACAACCATCCGGATTCTGATATATATGATATGTGTTCATCTGCAAATAATGTAATTATGTACTGCTCCACTAGTCTATTTTTGGTCTCTCTAGCCTCTTTGGCTAGACTGCTTCTATAATAAAGACTCGGATAAGATAAGTTCCTAAATATGAATATTAGCATTGTTCATGAAAAGTAAGGGATTACACTAGCTTTTGCACATCAATAATGGTGAAATGCGCAAGATGGGATAAGTCCCTAAAAATGATTATCGACATTGCTCCCTTCCCTTGTTAACCAATAGTTTTAGTTTAGCCCCCCCCCCCCCCCCCTTCTTTTCCAATTTGGCTGATTCAGTACTCTATGGTTTTTCTTTTTTCCTTTGTAGAAGCTGGTATGCAAGACTGAGTTTCATAAAGCAACATGCAAAGAAATCTCTCTTCACGTTTCTTAAATCTGCAAAGCTTTTTTTAGTTTAATGCTAATTCTTATTTGACAGGCTTGGGAGATAGGTGGTCTAGGAAATGACTTTTTTATGAATTTTCTTAAAAGTGCTTAAAACTGGAAGGTCTCCAATTGAGATGCATGTATGAGTAAGCAAGAAAGTTAAAAGGTAATTTTGGAGCCAAAAAAGCAAGTTTAAATTCATATCCTTAAGTCTTACTAGTAGCGCTGAATTTTGAGTATCTGAATTGTCATGAGACTTTCATGTCATGTGTTCTACAGTTGGCTTTGGTTGCTAGTTAGATAGTCAGTTCAATCATAATACTTCCTTGGGCTCCTGAAGAGTGTTTGTGCTGTATCTGTAAGTTGCTGAAAAGCTAGACGGTGAGCACAACTTACCAAAACAGTTTAGTATAAAGGAAATGCACATGACACTAGGAAAATGTTCTAATTCTAATTTTATTTATGTTATACCATTAGTTTACCATGTTAACTCCAACAAAAGAAAATCTTCAGCAGCAATACTCCCCATCACATTCTGTTGAGGAGATGGCAGTGTGATGTCTTCTGATGACATCTTGTAGGTACATCCAATTTGTGAAGAAATACTTTAGACCAGTCCTTACAAAGGATGCAGAAAATGTTATCTCAAGCTATTACCAACTTCAAAGAAGATCTGCGACTCAAAATGCAGGTCACTAATCATCATCACTGTCACTAAAATATTCTAATTGTTTCATGTCTATGCACTTAACAACTGTGAACATTTACAGCAAGAACAACCGTGCGCATGCTGGAGAGTCTGATAAGACTTGCTCAAGGTGTATCATTGACTCTAGCTTTTTCCTGGCTTGACCCTAGATCTATTTGTCACTGATTCTGAAGAAACCAATATGGTAATATTACAGCACATGCAAGATTGATGTTTAGAGATGAGGTCACTAGATTGGATGCCATCACTGCCATCTTATGCATTGAGTCATCAATGACTACCTCGGCTATAGTGGATAGCATGGGGAATGCATTGCACTCCAATTTTACCGAAAATCCTGATCAAGAATGTATCCTAATGGCATCTTATTATTTGCATGCGTATGAATCATGATGCCGAAACCTTTGACATTGAGTTCATCCAACAAAATTGTATGTATTCCCATGCGAGTTTATACAGTCACTACTAGAGAAGTGGCTGAAAAATATTTCTATATTAATGACCTAGCAAATTTGGTGCCTCTGAACCATACCATCAACATCCAAGCTACACAGAAAATGCATAAAAAGTACTTGTATGAACATATGTAAACTTGTTTTCTTGTTGTTAATTTGTGTATTAAATTACCCTTGTGCCATAATCTGCCTGATGGTATTTCAGTAAACCTATTTCCAATCTTCTTGTTTATTGGTCTCATGTTGTGTTCGTCAGCAAGAAGTTTATTCTCTGTTTCATATATAGTAGAGTTGGGTTATTACTTCAAGCAAATGTCTCTTTATATATAGATGCTTAATATTTCTTTTTTTCTTTTTGCATATCTTATGTTATTCTCCCAGACCCCACATTGTGAGATTTCACTGGGTATGTTGTTATGTTATTCTTGACAAAAAATATTATAGATGCCAAACAAGAAAGACTGATCCTTGAGAGGCTGAATCTCCGAGACGAATTCCCTGAAGTAATCAGCACTGGACGCTCAATATGCTGATGAAGTTCAACTTTATCCTAAGAACAGGTAATTAGAATGACTGCTGATTCTCTGTCTCTCTCTCGTTCGTAAGTAAGTAAGTAAGTAAATAAGTAAAGTACAGAACGAGCCTTGTCTACGAAGCAGAACGACCTCTCTCTCTCTCCCTCTTCCTCTCCCTCTACTTCTCTCTCTCTCTCGTAATGCAGCAAAAAATAAATAAGGAATAAGAGGCTATTTATCAAATATACAAAATCATTCTCTGTACTTTCAAAAGTTCTATTTCTGTGTTTAATGCAACCCACACGAGTGCTAATGGAACAATGTCTAACGGCCTTCGTCTTGTCTTCGTTTTCTAAAGGTGCACATTTCCTCCTTCACAGTTTGTGGCATCACTTATTGTAGCCCAAACGATCAAAAGATTTTCCATCCACGTCTTCACCGAACTCCTACACATAAACATTAACTGATGTATGTAATCATCCTTTTCCGTAAGTTTCAGTTGTCAAAATTGCTTCTCATTGCTGCCAATCAAGTCGGGAAACTCACCATTCTTCCCGTCTGCCTAAGCCTTGATGAGAGCATTACCCAGTACCTGTGTTGGTGGGAGGTAGCATGTGCCCGGTGAAATATTTGAGGCATACATAAGATGGCCCAGACCTTACCGTTATAGGAGAAAAACACTTCTCTTGGCGCACTGGGGAATTTGAAGTGATAGATATTGAATAGTAGATGTTTTGTGTGAGGACTCATCAGAATCAATTCATTGCAATTTTACCCGGTAGATTTGGTCCTTGTTTCTAAATATATTTGGAGTATGGTGAGTAATGCCTCAGAGTTTCAGGAGATTTATGTGCTATTGGAGATCTTTGATCGCTGGCAAGAGACAAGAAGATTTGGATGTCTATTCCTTTGGTTAGAAAGAAATAGGAGGTGCTTTGGAGATAAAAAGGAGTATATCTCCGCCAAAAAACTTGTACTATTGGAAAAGGGGAATATTGTACTGAACTTGATTGATTTGATGGACTTGATAGCTTCTGTGAGATTGTAATGTATAACAAGTCCCATCATTTTGTAATTTCTACAGTATCACCTTGGTACTGCTTATTAATGAAAATCTTACCTTCCGTGATAAAGACTAATATAAATAGCTGAGCACAAGGAGAGCTGTTTCAACATGAGCTATTTTCTAGCACATAATTTACGGGGACATTATACAGATAGGATAAATTTCACTACTCAGACTTCCGTTACTCTGCACAAATATCAGACCAGGGCATAAATGGACATCTGAAAGATTGTGGGAGTAAAATCTATTGGCAGCACAGAGACAGCCTCTCAAGAGTTACACCAGAAAGAACTAAAGAACAGCAAAAACAGAGATCACTAATACAAAACTACAACTTATATGCAGTGGCAACCAAAATCTCATTCTTGTGACACCTGAAGATAGACCATTTGCGTGTAACCATTGAATACAGATGCCTCCAGTCTAGATAAGCCAAGCCTCCGAAATAAGCCATACCTGTCATCTTCAACAATAGAACTTGATGCACGAGCAGGATCATATCTCGTCTGATGCGTTAATGAAAGACCAGCCACAGGTGGAAGCTCCCAGTAAACATCTAACACTGACTCTACAAACCTGCTATTTTTAAAATGTTTTGCATAAGATATGACCTTATTGCTGTGGTTAAAATCATCCCGCATCTGCCCTCTCACACCCCACCAAGCTTCACCAGGTCCGCAAAGTTCCTCGATATCAACAGCCTTCTCCCAGAATTTCTTCCTTCTTGATCTTATCTTATCCTTCCTTCATCACTGTCCTTAAAGCAACTATGCCCTCCCCCTCTAATATAAAATTGATCACATATCTGCCTGAAGGAATAGTGATCTCCAGTACCAGTATCATAATTGTCCTCAAACACAAGATGCCTAAATCCAGCTTTTAGTGCTTACTTCAGTCTTTTCAATTCATTTTGATGGTCATCGAAAAAGACAAGAACCTGGCTAAGATCCTTGATTCCATGCTTTTTCATAACTTTCCGCCAATCCACATTTCCAAAATCAACAAAATCTTTTCCAGCGAAGTATGTGCAATTCCCATCAACATAAGCAGGTCCTTTCTTGAGATACTTCTCAGGATGACGGGGTGTAAGTGAGATGATTGGTGTATCTGGCATTGCTTGTCTCAAGACCCAAGTAGAGTGTCCCTTAAATGCACCACTCTCAATCATCCGCTCTGGTTTTAACCACCGAGTGATAAACCAGATCCCGAAGATGTGGTCAAAACCCATACCATACATGTTATTCTTGATAGGTCGTGACTCATATATGGACATAAACTCCTCCTGACCCTTGATTAAATCCTTTGTGGTCCATTCAACAGTTTTCCCATGTTTCGATCTCACCAGGGAGCACCGAGAGATCCAAAATCCGTTTCAAGTCCATCGAAGCCAAAAAATCGCAACTGTGAAAGGTGATCGGAAGAGGAAGCGGAGATACAAACTAAGTCACGAGTATGATAAACCAAAGAAGTTACCACAACAATCACAAGCCCTATTAGAAGGCATGGCCAAAGATGTCCAGTTCGAATCAAGTAATTTGTGATTCTCGTTCCATTCCTAGTTTTGGATTTGTCGTCGTCTTCATCGCCGTCGTCACTGACCGGCGCCACCCTGCGAGAAGAGAGCACATGTTTTTCTTATCTTCTTAAAGAAAAGGTTGATTCTTCTATGATCTAGAGCTTATTATAGTAGGACTTCATGATTCAAAGAAGAAAATTATTATAGCAAGGACTTTGGTGAAAATAGTCCACTCATTCCCCTCATCAAAAAGCATGGTTGTCATGAGAAGAACTTTGTTTATAGAACAATTCGACCATACTATGGAATACCGATGTCTCCCAGTCCTGAAGGTTCCTCAAAAAATTGAAGTCTCGGTGAACTTCAGTTTGCACCAAACGTATTATATTGTTGTATTGGGCATAAAATGTACCCGGGGGAGCTAGTGAGCTTGGGGGCTCGGAGGATCCGGGAGATCCCCACAGTTGTTCCCCACTCCCACCAACCCGGGTCACATCAGTCAGTCTCGATCAGAGCCTCGGCACACACTAATGTTGGAGCGTCATATGAGTCACGTCACTCTGACTTTAGGGTTAAAAAATTCCAACCTTGTCTTATATATGAATAGCTTAGGAAGGAAGAAGGGAAACTTGGCTCACTTTGTAACCCTAGCATTATTCTTTTCTCTTAGGCAATATTATTTCTCACGAAAGGCAATATACACGAAGATATTGTTTACTTGCTTATTTTCTTACTTGAATCATAGCTTGCTTATTATTCTCTTGTACTCCTATAACTTATCAGTCACCTTCGCTTTTTATCACTTTAACCGAACTCGTTAAGGAGTTTTCCGGATCGGATGCAACTCACTTGTCTTCAAACCATATAAAAACAAATCTCTAATTGATTTTTTGGTTAAAACCATTTTCACCCGAAAACAATTGTCATTTACTTCTAGCAAGACATTCAATAAATGTCTTGTAATGTGAGTCTCTAAGCATTATCCCCGCACCAACTATGTCCCAAAAAACTG
The DNA here is from genome assembly GCA_029844215.1 of Przewalskia tangutica. Classification (NCBI taxonomy): domain Eukaryota; kingdom Viridiplantae; phylum Streptophyta; class Magnoliopsida; order Solanales; family Solanaceae; genus Przewalskia; species Przewalskia tangutica. The sequence continues at coordinate 8,775,492 of CM056721.1, read as the reverse complement.
ACTCTTAACTCCATTCCCTACCTTGAAAGTTGAAAGTGGTATTACCAATTAACTCCTCCCGTCCCTTCTAAATATTCCTCCACAAGCTAGTTATCTGCTTCATAAACATTCTTGAGATTGCAACATTGCTGCTTTATACAAAAGCTTATACATCAGTTTATGTATAAAATCAGCTTTCCTTCCAAGCATCTTTGATTTCTCTCCCTCAAGAGGGAATGTTTTTATACAGCATCTCTTAAGGATCAAGCCAAGAATGGGGCTCAGAAGTTAATGAGCAATCACTATATGATATTGGGTTTCGTTCTTGCTCATAGGCCATTAATTATAGTGTCTCCCCTTAAGCTTGTAACACTTTCTTTTACACAATGAACCAACATTGACAAATTTCAGGTAATTTGGATTTTTAATAAAGATATGAACTGACCGGTGCAACTATACTTTTAAGTAACCATACAAATAATAGAAGCTTAACCCAAAAAAAAGGAACTATTGTATTGATAACTTAGTGTTTTGTGTGCACTAACGTTCACCTTTTGTTAGGAGAAGCAGACAAAGTTCCTCTATGGAATCCTGACAGTGTCCCAAGAAGAAAGAGATCAAAGCTTTGACAACATATTTTGTCACCTGTTGAAAGACTCCAAAGGCAACTTTATCACATTCTACAGGAATCAGACTTTGAAAATATTTCTGCCGATGAAGAAAATATTCTAGTTTGCGAGAAGAACAAAAATATTCATCCTAATGAGATTGGTCTTGGAGCTATGCTGCTCGTATCACCAACTACTACTACAAAACACTCGACGTCTCTATCTCCCATGGTAGAAGATAATGCCTCTTGCTCAATGAATGTTCCTGTAGAAAATTCATTATCTGTAAGTAAATTTTGAGATGCATGCATAAGGTTCAAGCTGGTATGTGAAGCCAACTCTTATTGTCTAGCTAGTGCAATGTTGATTAAAAACAATTTGAGCTGTTCCAACTTTACTGGATTTCTCCAGTGGCAACGCACAACTTGGGTGTTTTGAGACCATCTAGTTTGCCAGTTGTGCACATATTTTTTTCAATATGTCAATTTTGTTTTTCGGGTGCATTTAATATGTCAATTCCGATGTCTGTCACCACATGCTTACCTACAAGTTCGTTAGTTTGTGTGGTCTCCATGGTAGACTGATATTATAACATCTCAAAGGGCATTTGACTTGCATATGCTTGTCATTATAAATGTAATGGCTTTCATTATTACTTTGTTTCAGGATAAACAATAATGTATTAGATCATGTGGCTATGCAAAATGAAACTACTGGAAATGAGGGTGGAAAAGCAAAGGCACATGAAAATAGACTCGTGCCACATCATATGGATACTACATCAAGGGTATGTCAATAAATTGTTCTCTGAGATGCTGCTGCTATTGCATCTTCTGCGTACGGAGGAAAGTCTGGTTATTCAAGAAATAGGTATATCGGCTTTAGTCTAAGGAATGCTCAACCACAAAAAAGTTTGAAAACTAAGTCGACTAAAAAGTCTTTTGTCGCAGACAACCCTTTTCAGTGGCCGGTTATCATCTAGAAAGTCATGGGTTTTAACCATGGTTTAGGAGGCTATTTTAATTAGATTAATATTGACCCTTAGATCTCTAAATGGACAGGTGTAATAAAATTAACAAGGCACTGGATAAGCCACTATTCCAATAATATTTACACTAAAGAGAAGCTAGAGAGCCATCAATACATAATCCAGGAGCAATTAAGACTGAGAATAATATAGTACCGAGTTCCACAAATTCTCCCAAGTAGCAACATAGGCACATAGCTGACATTGAAATTTAGTTGTTTTACTTAACACTTGCTTATATTACTTGGTAGACTTTGAAGTAATTATGAAGTAGACATAGTAAAAGCAAAAAGACAACGCTCCTTTGTGACATTCAACTACTTATACAGCTACTCTAGCAACAAGCATTGCAGAGATAGATCCCACTAGTACCTCATTCACACAAGAAAAAAAAGAGGAAAAAAGGAGAGAACTTTGAGTCACATTCGTTCCTAAATGTTGACTTGGCTGCAAAAACTACAACTTTTTTCATCGCATGTTTTAAGAATATTACAATGGAGAAATGCTAAACACTAATATAGAGATTGTACTTCAGCGTAAAGTCAATAATTTTGAGGTCGTTGCTAAAATGCCGCAACACAAAGGGCATGTATAGACGGGGGAAAATCTACTTAAGCCAAAAACTAGAATCAGTATAGACCCAAGAACTTCCACCAAAATGTCCCAACGACTCCCCATATAGTAGCATTGACGAGTGCCATTACAAATCCCATTTTGAAGACATCCGGGAGATCTACATAACCAGCTGTAGTACAAGCAACAAAACAATAGTCAGTCCAAGATCTCAAAATAGAGGGGGGGGGGGGAGGGGGAGGGAAGAAGAGCCTAATCAAGGGCGGTGAAGGGCTGTTGTTCATATATGTGACACTTAATTCCTGTTATTCTTGCTCAGTGTTTATCAGCAAACAGAAAGTGAAGAAATGAACTATTTTTGTCTTGTCACAGAAGAAGTAATTAACGATGCTTCTCTAAGAAAAGAAAACAATTTTGCTAGAAGATGTAATCAAGCTGAATTAGCTGAATGCAAAAAACCAATTAAAGAACCAAGATGAGAGAGGCATACCTCCAAAGTAGACAGCAGCCTGACCACTGCTATAATGCGTCAAAGCACCAAATAGATTAGTATTGTAAGCTAAAGCCAGGGCTGCCAATATACCAGGCACTCCAGATGCCAAATGCATAGCAAGGAATGCAGAGTATAATGCTCCTACATGGCCAGTTTGACTTGCAAATAAGTAGTGGATACAGAAGTATGATGCTTGAAGAACACCAAATGCAGCTGGCCAGCTCAATGATAAAGCCTGGAGGAATTTAGCTACACAACTAGACATCCAACCAACAATACCAAGATTTGTCAACTGGCTAGCCATGCCAACTAGGACTGCAAACCAAGCCAAAGTATCCCATGCTGATTTTTCACTTAAACAGTCATCCCAATCAAGCACTCCCAACAGCAAGAGAATTGATAAGCCGAGCATTGCAGCAACAACGCTCGCAATACCAAGAGCGTCCCTGAGAACAATGTAGAAGTTTTAGAAATTAAACACATAAAGACCATCATACACACACTGCCCATACATATGTCATACACACTGTAGCCAATGATAACATATTATGAAAAAACATGTAGAAACCCAAGAGACAACTAATCTTTTTTCTACTATATTCTTTCTGTAAATTGAAATAAATTTAAGCAAGAAAAGGAGAGGGCTGTGGAAGAACATTCTAGTTAGGAATGAGCTTTAAATGCAATGGTGGTACAGTTGCCATGGCTGCTGCTCAAGCCTGCTAGCACTGTGAACTAAACAGCTTTCCACATAATCTTTCTTTAAATGCACTAAGATGAGAACTTCACTTTGAAGTCGGAGTAACATTTCCACTCAATAAAATCTTTCAAGCAGTCTCTTGGGAAAATAACGTTTATTCCTTTATTCTGTCTCTAAAGAATCTCTCCCTGTTCAACTTTCTACCCTGTAATGTGTACATGCTGCAGAAACTTCTGACTAGTCTCGGAAGTTTCAGATCAGCGAAAATGCAAAATGGTCCCTTGAGAAGAAAGGTTTCAAGAAGAATGGTGGTTTTAGTGCGGCATTTGGTGAAAATGGAAAAGGAAATAGGAGGCAAAACAGAGAGGGGGTAACGGTTATTACAGACTCCCAAATGCCTCTCTGCAGCCTCATTCTTTTCATCTAGAAAGCACTACTTTATACCCTGTAATAATTTGCTATTGCTTGAAATCAACATCACAGAGAGGCAACACACAACACTTAAAAGTTCTAAAAGAAGTTACAGGTATCAACATCAATTGTGAAATGGTACCTACCCGCAAACCCACAGAGTCACTGCAAGAAGCATTGTACCAATCATCACCCATTCATTTTTTGTAACAGGACCCATAAGATTCAGTTTTTTAGCTGCCATAGCGGGGGCTTCTGGTGTATCTTTGGTTTCAGGAGGATAAAGCTTGTACAAGATGAATGGAGTAGCCAAAAGAGAAATAAATGCAGGTAAACTAGCAGCCTTGAACCAAGACACCCATGGGTTTGCGATTACAACCCCAAGTTCCTCAGCTAGTTTGAGGCAGAGTAGATTTTGAGCTGCGGCAGTTAGGAAAAGAGCACTTGAGTTACCTGCACACTGCCATGCACCAATAAAAAGCAATCCGTAAGTGGATGGACATCTAAAGTGATGGAACGATGATGCAAAATAATACATCTTCAAGAAACTTTAATGTTGCATAAAATATAGTACCAGACCAAAATAATTAACCGAGTTGCTAATCAGCTAAAAAAAAGGGAGGGAGGAGACATAACTGATTATATTCTTCTGCTAAAAATGAGATGCTTGCACAAAAAGATCTGTACTATCAATACAAATTTCACCGGCTATAAAATAAAATAACTTCAAAGAAACACGGAGTAGAGACACTAAAGCATTCACATATAGTGATATAAAGCAATTTAACATCCGATTGCTAAATGAGCTACACATTACATGAAATGTCTCAGCCAGAATTATAGTGATTTTATGCACACAACTACTATTTTTTTACGACAGTGATGTTCAGGCCAGCTTGTGCGCATCTCGACTATTCCATTGGGTATCTGCTACCTCCCACAATCACAAGTACCGGATAACTTTGCCCATCAGGGCTTAAGCGGATGTGAAGAATTCACTTAGTGTTTTTGCCTCCACAAGGGTTTGAACCTGAGACCTCATGTTTCACATCCACTTCATTGACCACTAGGTCATACCTTGGGTGCTAAGCACGCAACTACTACTATTAGACTTATAACTTATAAAATGAACAATTTCATAACAATATGCTTATACAACAGAAGGAAATTGCTCATCTAAACTAGAAGGACCAGAATCACCTCATATACAATACTGACCCCATATATGTTATGTATTCCTGAAAGAGATTGATGCACAGCCAGAAAATATAGTAATACTCGATCAAATGCATAATGTCTTCAGTTGCAAATTCAAGATAAATACCAGTCTTCAGACAAAGATCATTAACCCATTGCTATCATAGAATCAGAAATTGTAAATTTCATCATGGCTAGCACAACTCTTTCTTGAGAACAATTAACTCTCAACAATGAGACACGTCTCAATCCACCATAACTGCTTAGAATATATCTATCCATTATGGATTTAAATTATACACGCGTACATTGTAAAGATCTTTTACCTTATAAAGATAGTTTATGAGTACTAGTTTAACATACTGTAGCAGGTTAAGAACCTTATTTTCCAGGTGGCAAACTCAATATTACCTTAGACAATTACCTACTTGGCTTCTAAATAACCTGATAACTCAAAAACAATTTCCACCATCGGTGTATATAAATCGAATTCCTCCATAACTAGGATCGTTTGATCCGTACCAATTCATGTATTGACAGTGTGCTTTACATTTCACTAAAACACATCTAGTTCTGTAACACACACACACACATATATATCTATAGCAGGCAAAGGCAAACCTGAAATTGAGATTGGATCAAATAAGACCCGAGCTTCCTGGAGGAGGGATCATTCGGCTTACTTCCAGCCGAAAGTGAGAGAGACTTAATAATAGGCAAAAACACTCCACCAGCTCTTGCAGTAGTACTAGGCATTGCAGGTGCAATCAAAGCCTCACTCAATGTCAATCCATATGACAAACCAAGAGTACTCTTCCCTAACCACTTAACAAAGTGCGTCGCAATTCGATCTCCTAACCCGGTCTTAACAAACCCACGAGCGAAAAAGAAAGAAATCACAATTAACCAAATAACTTCATTAGTAAAGGCGCTAAATGCACTTGAAAAAGTTAGAGTCTTGGTTAACACTGAAGTTGTAAGTCCAAGAAAAGCCCATGCCCCTACTGGCAATGGGCTAAGGACTAAACCAGCAATGGTGGAAAGGAAAATGGAGAGCAATTGCCATGCCTGAGGAGTAACTTCAGGTGGTCTTGGAACAAAGAAACGGAGTATAAGACCAATTGAAACAGAAATTATTAAAGGAATGAGCTTTGCACCTTGGGGTTTTGTGGGCTTTACATCTATGGGAGTTGCTGGCTTATCTGAGGAAGCATTGATGGTTTTTGGAGATGATTCATTTCTGGAAGTGGGTTTTGAAAGGGGATTGAAAAAGAATGGTTTTGGATGAAAAAGATTGAATCTTGAACCGGAAAGATTGAATCTTGATGTGGAAGGAGATGATCGGAGGGTGGAGACTGGACGGAGAATGGCGGTGGGGCGTGATCGGAGATGGTGAAGAGAGAGACGAGAGAAGGAAGTTGTGGCGGCAGCGGTGGCTGAAGATGGAGAGTAAAGTGCTAATCTCTCCATTTTTTCCGGTAAAGAGTGAAGTGTGAGTGTGTGTGTAAAATTTATGAAAGGGGAAAAGGGGGTTTGGCTGGTTGAGGGCTTGAGGCGTTTGGGGTGGCGGAAATTACAATGGCCACATAATAGGAGAGTGATCGTTTTGTTCGTTTGACAACGTACTTTTCCTTTTGTTTTTTTTTCCCTCTTTATTCTTTTACTTGTTGGGACCTAAAGTAATAAGAAGACAAAAAGTTTCAAGAATTCTTATATGGAGTTAAGCTGTATTGAGAGAATAGTTTTGTTTCAATCAATCAAGATTAATATTCAAATTTCAAAGAAAGGGATTTAAGATTAGACCCAATTTTTTTTCATATTAAAGACTTTGATATGTATATAGTTTCTTACCGAGAACTATAGCCTTATGCATAAATATATCGTGTGACATTAATATTACCTGAATTTATGGCGACTAAAGCTTATGGGTCTCTCATTGTTTGCCTTCAAAGTTCAAACTAGGGAGAGGATCAGCTCTCGTGATTATTCCTCCAATAATCCTCAATGCTATTGTAAGATGTTGCCACGTAACAATAAAGCTTTTAATATGGCCATGATCTTTTCTATTTTAAAATAAAACAGCAATTTCTTTTGGAACATATAAGCTCAACTTAATTAGACACACATCTTCCATCTTTCAACATATGGTGATAAATGATTAATGAGAGGATTGCCGAATTAGTTTTCGGTGGCGTCGGAATTCACAGCAAGTTCGAAATTATTGGCTGTCTTTAAAATATTATAAAAAGGATTATGAAATATCAAACAAGATTATGGCCATTAAAAGCTATATTGTCATGTGGCAATATCCTACCGTAGCATTGAGGAATAATCACCGGAGATGATCCTCTCCCTTCAAACTATGGGCAGTGACACTACGGCTCATTCCATGACATAACTTTGGATTTGTTTCTTAGCTCTTCATGGTCGCAATATGTGAGCCACTAACATTTCTGTACTCTCACCAAATCAACAACAACAAACCCAATATAATTTCATAAGTGGGTCTGGGGAGGGTAGCGTATACATCTACCTTGATAGAGATGTTGTTTTCAATAGACCTTCGGCTCAAGATAAAACAAAACAAAATAGGTCAAAAAGAAAAAGAAAACAGTAACTGTAACAAAATAGTACGCTAAGCATATACCAATAGATAATAGATTGTACCAGAGAGCAAAGGATAAGAAACTACAAGAGAAATACTACAACTACTAGTATGAAAAGAAATGTGAGACAATGTTCTACTACCTATTAACCTTCTATCCTAATACGTGTCTTCCACAACCTTCTATCTAAGGTCATGTCCCCGGTAAGCTGTAACTGAGCCATGTCCTTTCTAATTACTTCTCCACAATACTTATTTGGTCTACCTCTACCTCTCCTGAAGTCATCAATAGTCAACCTCTCATACCTCTGCACTGAGGCAACCACATTTTTCCTTCTCACATGCCCGAACCATCTCAACCTCGCTTCCCGCATCTTGTCCTCCACCGAAGTCACCCCCATCTTATCTCGAATATCTTTATTTCTAATCCTATCACTCCTCGCATGCCCACACATCCACAGCAATATATGTATTTCTGTCACCCTCATCTTCTGAACGTTTGAGTTCTTGACTGACCAACACTCCACTCCATACAACATAATTGGTGTAACCACCGCTCTATAAAACTTGCCTTTAAGTTTTGGTGGCACCTTCTTATCACACAAGACTCCGGATGCAAGCCTCCATTTCATCCACCCTGCACTAATACGATGTGTGACATCTTCGTCAATCTCCTCATTACCTTGAATAATAGACCAAGATACTTGAAACTTTCCCTCTTTTGAATGACCTGGGTATCAAGCCTCACTTCCACACCATCATCATGCGCTGCTTCACTGAACTTGCTCTTCATGTATTCCATCTTGGTCCTGCTCAACCTGAACCCTTTAGATTCAGGGTCTGTCTCCACACCTCAAACTTAACATTAACTCCACCTCGAGTCTCATCAATCAAAACTATGTCATCTTCAAATAACATACACCATGACACCTCTCCTTGAATTTATTGTGTCAAATTAAACATCTATCACTAAGGCAAATAAAAATGGGCTAAGGGCGGACCCCTGGTGCAACCCCATCATAACAGGGAAGTGCTCCGAGTCACATGTCACTGTCCTTACCCTGGTCTTGGCTTCATCATATATGTCCTTGATCACCCTCGTGTATGCCATAGGTACCCAACTATCCTCCAAACATCTCCATAGAATTTTCCTCGGGAGTTTATCGTATGCCTTTTCTAGGTCGATAAACACTATATGTAAATCCTTCTTCCTTTCCCCTAAACTGCTCCACAAGTCTCCTCACCAGATGAATGACCTCTGTAGTCGAACGCCCCGACATGAATCTAAATTGGTTCTCTGAGATAGACACAAAATCATCAACTCTAATATTAATTCGTCGGATTAAGCCATTTAAAAACATTTTTAACATGAATAACATGCATGGTGTGATATTGTTTGCTTTGGATAAATTTGTACGACTTTTCTACGAAAAACTTGACGCCATTAAGATCATGTTAAAGACCTTATAGGAGCATTTAGTTTCGTTTTCTTATCAACTTTTAACATGGAATTTTTAAAGAGAAATTCAGTAGTCAAGAGGTCAGAATTAATCGCAGTGTCACACATTTGAACATTAAATTATTGTTATTCCGTCAGATTTTTTCTTGTATCTTATTAAGTGCGTGAAAAAAAGAAGAAAAATAATAATGCACACATGACAGTCAATTAAATGGAAAAGGCTCCAACTTTAGTTTTATTGAGCCTCAGGCTGCAAATCAATCTCTTTTCTCTCTTTCCCTTAGAGACTGGAGTGACTCACTTCGGTTTGATGACAGTGACATTGAAGCCTCGTATTTGCCTCTCTCCAATCCTCGTTTTAAAATATGGAGGCTATAACTAGTGAATTGGTTGATAAAATATGGTGCATATATTCCAAATTTATAAACCCTTCTCTCTATAAAACTTATGAGGATGTTAATCTTTCTGATAATGCGCTTTTTTTAAACGCCCAAAGAAAATGAGATGTCATGCCATGTAGTGGCTTACATGTGATTTGGAAGGGAGTATTGGCTTCACTTCATAAAATATTTCGTCAATGTGTGTGTGACAAGAGTCCTGAGTTTGATAATCTCCAATGAATGCTCTATTGAAATTTCATTTTACATGCACTAGTACTTATCTTTCAAACCATGACTATTCGTAATCAGATTAGGTATTACAGCTAGCACGCAAACTTCCTTTGGATATGTTATGTGAAAGGACTTAATTAATGTTTACATATGATTAGGTATTACAGCTAGCACGCAACAGGACCATCATATTAATCTACCTCTAACCAACTACCTTTGGATATGTTATTTGAAAGGTCTTAATTAACGTTCATATATGTAAATATTTATATTATAGAAATAATTGTATTCTTACCCATAATTAGAATATTTGCATATATTGTGTAAATATAATTATGGTAAGATTAATATTCCTCTTTTGTATAAGTTTAGGATTTCTATTGTATAAGGGATGAACATTGTACTATATATATACTTTGATATTAATGAAAGACTCTCCAAGGGAGATTAATATCATCTTACGTGGTATCAAGAACCTAAAACAAAAACCCTGGAATTTTCTCTCAAAGCAACCGCCGAAACCTTCCCCCTCCCTCGGGATTCTCGCAGCGATGCTACCCCTTCCCTACCCAAAATTCTTGGTTTTTCTCTCCTTTCCTCTCTTCTCTAAATGGCTATTGAGGATTCTTCCAATACTTCTGATGCTTCAACCTCCACCAATCCCACCATCATGTTATCATCCTCTTTTAATCCCGCTCTAACTGTTACCAATATCAAGAACTATATTCTCATTCTTCTTGATCAAGAAAACAATCAGCATTCTCCTTGGGTTGAACTGTTTCGTAATCATGCATGTCTTTATAACGTGCTTGATCATATCGATGACACTATTCCGCGCCCTCCGGAGGTTGATGAGTCAACTTGGCGTCGTCTGCAGCGCCAAACGATGGATTTATGGTAGTATTTCTCAGGATCTTCTTCTTACTATCATGAAATCTGGCGCCACAGCCCTTGAGTTATGGAACCGCTTGGATGAAATCTTTCAAGATAACAAGCACACTCGTGTAGTGTATTTGGAGGAACAGTTTAACAATACACGCCTTGAAAATTTCTCCAACATGACTAAGTACTGCAGACAGTTGAAACTCTTGGCAGATCAACTCTCCAACGTTGACACGTCTGTCTCGGACACTAAATTGGTGTTGCAATTGATTGCAGGTCTCCCCAAAGGTGACTATGATACGTTATCCGCCATAATTCAACAAGCAGATCCGCTTCCCAGTTTTAACAAAGCTCGCTCGCAGTTGTTGCTCGAAGAAACTCGACGTGCTAAGCAGGATGAGCACAATCAGAAGGTGTTAGCTGTCGAAACGCGCTCTCACGATCCAACGCTGCCAGAAAACTCTCAACCGCAGTAGGGGCAGGTGGCAAGGGTCGCGGTCGTGGCAGGGTTCGCGAACAACATAATCAACAACAGCAACACCAAAATCCGCAGACCGATTCCGCGGCTCGTAATATCCATCTGACATGGCGCGCCGCGCCGTTCGATCAAAGAACCCTTCCACCGCTTCTCCCATCACGGTGTGTTGGGCCCTGCTCCAGCCCCTCGGTAAGTCCAGTACCGCAGAGCCCACATCACGCACGACTGGGCCGATTTCATCCAAAGATGACACCCACCGAAAGTTAGTCGGACGCTTCAGGCCTCAACATGCAACAGCATGACAACAACTGGTACATGGACTCCGGAGTCACATCTCACCTCACCCGGACTGCAGGTAATATTCCCAAACTGTTTGGTTTAAAACATCCTCAATTTGTGACAGTTGGTAGTGGTCATCATATTCCAGTAAAGGGTTTTGGTACATCCTACACACCATCTCCTCATCAATTCCCCCTTAAAAATACCATATATGCCCCACATATGATTAAGAATCTAATCTCTATCTGCAAATTCACTCGTAATAACTCTGTCTCTGTTGATTTTGACCCTTTTGGTTTCACTGTGAAGGATCTTCATACGGGGATACCTCTTACGAGATTCAATAGCACGGGGGATCTATATTCATTCACTCCCACCTCCGCTGTCAGATCTAGCTCTCCCGTCTCTCTAGCGGTCATTTTTTCTTCAACATGACATAATAGACTTGGTCATCCAGGAGCTCCAATTTTTAGTTTTCTTAGAGGCAATAATTCCATTACTTGTAATGAGAAGCTTGCCCAAAACTGTGTTTCTTGTTCTTTAGGCAAACATACTCGTCTTCTATTTAAATCATCTACTAGTGTTACTTTTGCACATTTTGATATTATACATGTCGATTTATGGATATCACCTGTTGTTAGTTCTCTCGGTCATAAATACTATCTTATCTTACTAGATGATTTTTCTCACTTTGTTTGGTTGTATCCTCTCAAATTTAAATCGGAAGTGTTTGCCAAATTTCTTGAGTTTCGAAAATTCATTCAAACGCAGTTTGAAAAAGGCATAAAATCGTTTCAGTGCGATAATGGTCGTGAATTCAATAACTCTATATTTCACCGGCTTTGTACCAATAATGGCATGGTCTTTCGCTTTTCCTGCCCCCACACCTCCTCACAAAACGGTAAAGCAGAAAGAATCATCTGCACCATTAACAATATGATTCACACTCTTTTAATTCATGCCTCCATACCTCCATCTTTCTGGGTCTATGATGCTAAAATGTCAGAATACGTTCTAAATATTCTCCCAACTAGCACCCTTCACAATATGACCCCTACCGAATATTTCTATCATAGAGTCTCATCTTATGATCATATCCGAATATTTGGTTGTCTATGCTATCCTAACCTTGCCTCTACTGCCCCTCACAAACTAGCCCTCCCGGTTCACTTCTTGTGTCTACCTAGGCTTCCCGCCGAACTATAGGGGCTATCTATGCTATGACTTGTCCATTCGTCAGATCCACATCTCTCGTCACGTCACATTCGACGAGACCACATCCCCGTTTTCGAATCTTAAAACGTTTCAAAAACCGGATTACTCTTTTCTTGACGAGCCTGTCATATCTCACATCATCCTTTGCGTCAGACATCTATTGTGTACTGTGATAACATCTCTGTCATCTATTTGTCTCATAATCCGGTTCAACATCAGCGAACCAAACACATTGAGATAGACCTACACTTTATTCGTGAGAAAATTGCACTAGGCCATGTCAGAGTGTTACATGTTTCATCATCCTATCAATATGCAGTTATATTTACCAAAGGACTTTCCAGACAGTTATTTCTTGACTTCAGATCCAGTCTCAGCGTCCGACCTCCTCCCGCTCTGACTGAGGAGTGTGTAAACATGTATATTATAGAAATAATTATATCTCTACCCATAATTAAAATATTTTCATATATTGTGTAAATATAATTATGGTAAGACTAAGATTTCTCTTTTGTATATGTTTAGAATTTTTATTGTATAAGGGATGAACATTGTACTTTATATATACTTTATGAAAGACTTTCTAAGGAAAATTAATAACATCTTAGGATGTATGACGTCAATTTACTTTTAAACCTTTTGTTACATCCTGATGTGTTGGCTGGCTGAGCTCCACCAATTTTGAGATTGAAGGTATAGTAGTTCAACTTGGTAGAGATATATACACTTGCCCTGCAGTATTAGTTGGTCAACTTTTTACTCTTCTGTTGTAAAGATGATCTTCCACTTGCCTTTAAGAAATGGTGACAACGACTTTGTTACACTCCCCTGTCTCTTTACATAATCGAAGAATTGCTATCAAAACCAAATACACAATTTGTTTCAGTTTATATATATGTCTTGGTTACTATTTTACTATTTGATTTTGAATTATCATTGTGAGTATTTTTTAAGTAGTTTTTAAATATGTAAATTTATTTTAAAATATAAGAACCTTATATCCGAATTTATATTGAATATTAGTTAGTATTTTTTTATATAATTTTTAAATATAAAAATTTAATATCCGCATTCATATTAAACATTAGTTAGTTAAACTCTGGTACTCCAAATCAAGCCACATAAATTAAAACAGTGAGAATAAATTTTTTTGGACAAATTGACTCTCGTCCTTCAAATATTAGTGAGAATTAGAAATCTTGTACTCCCTCGTCCATTTTTACTTGTCCATGTTTGACTTGACACACTCCTTAATGAGCAATAAGTAAAATGACAATTTTACTACATCACTCCTAATAATAATAAGTCATCTAAATAATTGAAACTCATCAAACATACTTTAAAATTGTTCAATCACTAACAATTATTTGAATTTTTCAACTCAATAATTAATAATAACAGTAAAATAAGTATGAAATTACAAATGATTGGTTTTCAAAATTAAACAAATAAAAATATATATTTATTTTTAGTATAATGGATAAGTAAAATAATATTTATTTTTAATACACTGGATAAATGATAATAGACAGATGAAGTAACACTTTGCGAATAGGATTAAAGAAAGTTCTAAAATAAAAAAGTAAAAGGGAATGTAGCGAAATGAAAGCCAAGAGAAAACGTAACAATTTTGACTTTAAAATGGGTAAAAATAGATATTGGTCCGATCCAACTCATTTTAAATGAGTTTAATATGGATCAATTCATATTATTCACTTAAAATATAAATAATTAAATAGATAAAATGAATAAAATTCACAAAACAAGTTTATGACTTCCTTAGTAACATTAGAAAAACAAGTACCACAAGTGGCATTGCACCAACCATCCAACCAAAACCCCAACCACACCCTCACCACAACCCAACCCCCTCCATTTTTTTTTAAAAGTTTGTAATATTTTTTTTGGTTCTCTACACCACTCACCCCACTCCCACTCCATCACCCTCCAAAAAAAAAAATTTGATTTTTACACCTCCCTCCCCCCACCCCGGCCCCACCATCCCTCCAAAAAAAAAATTCTTCAAAAAAAATATTTTAATTTTCTACACCTTCCATCTACCCCCTGCATCCCTACCCCTCCTGAAATTTTTAATTCATATATTTTATTATTATAAAAAATTATAAAGAATTGCGTGGTTAAATTTGATGTGGGATGGGTGGTGGATTGTGGTTTGAGGAGGGGAGAGTAAGAAAAAAATTCTATTTAATATAAAAATAAAATAAATATATGAAGTAGAAAATGTTATACCCCGTATTTTCAGAGTATGTACGTGAGGACGTACGTACGAAAGTTTAAGCCTTAAGTTAGGCATAGGACAAAAATTTGTGCACAACCCACGAAACGAATTGTTTTTCGACGAAACGTTTTCCGAACTTTGCGAAGGGAAAATTACGGCTATGTCATTTATAATTTTTGCGGAATTTTCCGAGAGATGGAATATTTTGGACCAACGAGAGGGCGACACTTGTCACCCCTGCCGACGGCCAGTGGCCGAAAGTGGGCGTTTTCTTGGCATTTTGGGGCCTAAAACAAGGGTCAATGTTTGGAGTGATTTGTGGAGTATAGGGCTAGGAGGCACTTGGGCAAATCCTCACCCTCCACTTGCCCCCACTTGTCTTGATCTTGTCCATTGGTTTCCCTATAAATACCCCCCTTAATTGAAGACTTCTTCATCCACTCCACACATTTCTAAGTCTTGAAAATCCTCCTAAAGCCTGGTCTCGTCCAGAGAGCACCCCTCCCTCGAGAAGGCCTTCGCCGAAACCCTCCCGCTGTGAGGCCTTTGGTAGAAGTACCACTCCTCTTGAGAGTTGTTCTCGTAAAAACACCCCTTGGTAGAAAATACTCTCCAGTATTATTCTTATTCCAAAATACCTTGGCCCAAATACCTTGTAGTATTCCAAGGTTACACCTATACTAAAAGCCCAGAAATACTATTATACTTCCCTTCAGTCACAAAAACGAAACCCTAAGGAAAATCTTCATAGTTGGTTGAAGTATTAAGAAGAAGTTGCGTAGAACTTCTAAGGGTTGTTTGGAGCGGGTTGGAGCACCCAGAGTAGGAGCTAAACGTTGTTCAGGATCGACATTTAAACTTGGATAATTTTGGGCTTATCGAGGTAAATACTCTTGTCCTTATTGTAATTGGAAATTACATACTGTAGTAGTATAGAAATGTATGAGATACATAGAAGGGTATTACAGAAAAGAATTGAACTGAAATCACATCAGAAGAATATTAAAGAAGAAGATTGAACTGTACTTACATGGATCAGTGTATTTACTGATGAGACTTGTGAAGTTTAACTTGAGGAAGTCTTTGCCGATTTTCCGTAAAATAGAGAACTCATCGCTTAGAATATTCTACAGAGTAGTCTAGACGTTGATAGACGTATATGGCCTTTATAGGTTGAAAGTTCTGCGAGTAGCATGTTCTACTTGAATGGTGGACAAGGCTAGCCGGGTTATAGCCGTGGAGCATTTTGCTAATAGTCGATAATCGTCGCAAAGTATGTGATTCTTTCTATCCTCTTGAGCATGATATTTTAAAAGAATATGTATAGTACGGTAGACGTACGTGTGTTAACTGAACATGGTTTTACTTCGATGTCTTTTGACTGGAGTTTTGAATAATAAAGAATCTTGAAGTATTTCAAAAGAATTAAGAATCGTTTTTGAAAGAAGAGTAATACTTGGTTTTAAAAGCTTAAGAGTTATACTAGCTTTATGGGAAGTTAGGTATAACGACTTAAGAGTGATAAAAGGAACAGTTTACTTAATTGTTTTATGAAAGCCTTGTATGGATTTCGGAAATGAGAATAAGTATCGAACAAACCACAGCAGCGCTAATAAAGGGAAATGTATTGACTAATAAAGTATTATTAAAACCAGTAGAAACCTCCATCTGCATAGAAGCTAAGATGAGACAAAATGATATTACATTTCCTAGATCACGTCGCTTTAATAAGATTGATTATGAACAAGAATAACCTACTCACATATAAGGCATATGTTGCTCAAATTGTTTTAAAAGAGAATTACGTTATTAAATGATTAAGACTATGAGCTATGAAATCTTTCGAAAATAAGAGACGTGAATATTTAAAATTAGGCAAATTTGAACTTTGGAAAAGAATGTTGTAACTTGATTTTAAAAGGAGAAGTGTTTTGGTTTAAAAAGGAAAGTATGGAAGTTGTGTTGGTTTACTTAAAAATGTTAGTCACTCTATTTTTATAATACGGGCATCGGGTGACCTTTGTAAAAGAAATGGATCTTTTAAAAGAATTTAACGTCACGTAGTACTTTGGGGTTAAAACCTGGACTTTGGCATAAAATGAAAGTACCTTGAGTTGTGTGTAACTTGCCTATGTTTGCGTGTGATAGCCTTGTCGTGCTAGTATTGTATTTCTATACCACCGCGTCTCTCGATGGGCGGCTGATTTGTTATGATCTTACTTGGGCGCACTGCAGCGATGTGGAGGATTCCACTGCGCGCCTCGCTGATAGTGTTATTCCATGGACTAGCTCTCACGAGGTTTTACCGATTCGGCCTTGGTATCGGTGGTTGGCTTTCGCTTGCCCGTCGTGGTGATTCGGCCTTAGTACAGTAGTTAGCCTTCGTGACTTGCCCGCTCGGTTTAGTGGCGAAGTCTCGTGATCTGACGCCAGTATCCGGTAGTTAGCCCTCGTGCCTTGCCGGTCAACACGTGACACGACGCAGTATCGGTAGTTGGCTTTCGTACTTGCCGTGCTCGACCGTGGCGAGTCTCGTGATCTGACCAGTATCGGTAGTTAGCTCGTACTTGCCGGTCGACCACGTGACACGCCAGTATCCGTAGTTGGCTTCGTACTTGCCCGACGCCCGTGGTTTGATTGTATAGTATTGTTAGTACGGCTTTGGTATCCGTAGTTGGCTTCGCACTTGCCGGCCATTGATGACGCGCTTTGGTATCCGGTAGTTAGCCTTCAGACCGCCGCATTTTATGGCTTTCGAGTAGGACTTGGTGTTCATGTGTACTCGCGGTGTTATTATATCATGCATCGCCGTGATGGGAAGGTATTCCACGCATGATTGATGTTGAGGCGTGAGACCCATAGTTACATTTGAGTGATGACTTTGAGGCGTGAGTCACGACTTACATATCGCTATTTATTATGGATCGTAGTTTGGTTATCATACATGTCTCGCTTTATATAGACTACTATGATTTCATTTACGTATTTTCGATTTACATACTTGGTACTGTAGATCGACCTCGCCCGGGCCGCGTCACGCCGCAGTAGAGGTACACCGATCGTTGATCCTCGCCATGGATCACGATTCAGATTAGGAAGCTCCGTTTCTCGAGGCTTATCTTTTGGTATAGTCACTGTCAGAGGTACTGTACATTCGTGGTATGGCGAGCCCTGTCCGTCATAGTTATGGTTACATTCTTAGAGTGCAGAATCTTGTTGTGGCGGGGGCTTGTAAAAGGATTTAACTGTTCAGGTTGATATATATGTGTATATATTCAGGAAGGTGACCGTTTTGGTTAGCCTGTTTCATACTTTATGTCTTGTTTCATGTTTAAGTTTTTATTTCCGCTGATTTTCTCTGATGTTGTATCACTAGGGTGCAGGGTAATCACTGCCACGGGCAGTCGGTCGTGTGAGAAAATTTGGGTGATGGGGGGTGAGAGGGGTGGGGCGAGGTTGGAATGGGTGGTGGTGTGATAGGGATGAGTGAAGACGAAGTGCATTCGAGGATAGTGATTGTGTGGGGGTGGAATTTTATTGGAAAGTGGGTGGGGTGGGTGGTGAATATGGATGTCAATAGGGCGGGGCGGGGGCGGGGGAAGGGTATTCCATACCCGTACCCACCACCTAAAACACATCCACCCTCCCCACCACCCATCACTGTAGTAATTCTCCCACCCGCCCCCGCCCCACTTACTTCACGCGGATACCCACTTACTCTGCGGGTACCCATTAATAAAATGCTCAAATAATGTCTAGCAATTGTTTTAGTCACCAAAATGAAAGTTATATAAGAAAAAGGAAAAAAAAAGGAACCTTTCCACTATGGTGTATCGAATATCAAGTCTAAAACCTTGCCAAAATATTATGAATATTTAAAAACAGTAAAGATGAAAATATTTAACAAAAAAAGGAGAACAAAAAGAATAAGAAAAAGAAACGTGGTGCATTACGGTGCGGGTTAGCTCAAGTCACATTTTAAATCAAGAAAGAGCCAAATAAATTCGTAAATAACCTAATTAAACTAATAGATGATACAGATATGGGCGGGGCGGGTACGGTCGATGTGGGTACGGTGCGGGTAGCGGGGCGGGTCTTATATGAAATCCACCTCCGCCCCACTACCCATGGCGGGTAGCACTTTTGATACCCATACCCGCCCCACCACCCACCAAACCATCCCCATGCCCGCCCCAATTGGAGCAGGTGCGGGACGATACCCGCATTTACCCGTCCCACTGACATTCCTAGTGGTGAAGGGTAGGTGCAATATGGTGGGGCTTGGGTGCGTATTCTTACATTTTTTATTTTTTGGAAGTCGTGTCATTGGAAAACTTCGAAGTTCTATTTTCCCACAAATGTTGAGGTGCAACTATGTACGAAGGATTGAATTTATGAACAAAAAAGTATTTTTTTTATATTAAGTTATTAACTACATGAAATCAACATTTTTAAAATAATTTTAGATAATATAGATAAATATGAATATACATATTATATGTCGGGTTAATCTATTAAATATAAGCAAATCGATTAATTGATTCGTTTTTATTTAATTCATTTATAAGTCGACCATATCCAATCCGATCCGCTGTTTGACGGGCCTAGTCAAAAGTAAATATATGGGATTTAGGGATAGCATCTTGAGTTGGCCCATGATAACATAGTAGCCACACCCAGTGTTTGGTACATGAATCGGATAAGAGCCACAAATAGTTTTATGCAATTAATGCATGATTGGACCATACCTTCTGCCATAACTCTATTTTTTTATTCTTGGATTTGATTGCACAAGATTTTGTATAGAAAATTCCCAATAGTAGAGAAAATAATACTAAACATTAAAGAGATACCTTTTTATATCCTAACGTATTATTTACGAGTTGAGTTACACAATCCTCATAACTTACATTATGGACTTCTAAAAAATCCTCATATTTTTTCCTCCCCACATGTATATTAATTATATTATTTCGAGTTCAAACTTCAAACTGTTGATACACAAAATCATTTAATCATTGTGAATTTTAATATTTAACACATTATAGTGATCCAGGATTGTTGTGCAGGAACCACACCTACTACAATGCATATATTAAGGTACGGTGTAGCATTTATTTACGCCAACTTACCTACTTATTTCCTAGACCTTTCTCAAATCTTTACTACTCCTTTCTCTTCCATATAAGACAGCAACCCCCTTCCATTAATCTGCTACTACAAGTTTTTTTTTTGTTACATTAATGGCTTCCATCAACGTTTCTTTCCCTTCAACATCTCTCTCTCGCTCACAGTAAGCTTTTTTTTTCAAGAATTGTGATTGCAATTGAGCTGTATAAAATTTCAAGAATGAATCTGTTGATTTTGGGAGTATAGGTTTAGATTTATGGGTTTTGTAGTTTGGGTTCATTCTTTTTTGTGGGTATGTTTAATTTTGGATCAGTTTGAGGACTTGTTGTTAATATGTGAATGAATTCACTGTGGGTGTCATTTCTTGAAAAGGAAGAGCTTTCTTTGACTTTGATTTGTACAAGGTTATACTGTTTATGGTGAATGGTTTCTTGGACTTGTTCTTTTTTTAGCTTTAAAGAGTCCCACTTAGTCTTACAATTTTACCGCTTTTCAAGACTCCCTGTTTGCCTTGTTGATGGATTATGATGCCTTATTTTTTCAGAGGGTCTATAGGAAACAGCCTCTCTACCTCCCAAGATAGGGTAAGGTCTGCTTACACTCTACCCTCCACCAGTTGTGTGATTTGTATGTTGTTGTTGTTGATTGAGGCCTAGTAGTAATTGTACTTCTCTGTACCTGAACCAAGCTTTACTTTACCTTCAAGAAAAGAGTTTATTATGTTCTTATATCCTTTTTTTTTTGGTTTACATGGAGAAAAAGAAACATGAGAAATTTCCAAGATGTCGAGAGTCCATGGTTGTGCGCGTTAGGAGTTCACTTTTGTATACATTGTATATTTGGTGTAAACAGAAAAAACCACTTGTGTGAATGATTCTTAGATTTTGAGAGGTTTTGTCAACTTTTGTACAGACATACAGAGTTGGTGTATATAGACTTTATACAATAATAGATACTTATTGGATAGAACAGAGAGGATACCGAGCACTGATCAGGATAATGGGTATGTGAATTCGTTGACATGTAGCATATTTAGTCATGTAAGAACTTGCTAAGATCTGTCATTTGCATCAGCTTAGTTTATAATGTTCAAATCTTTAATGTGGTTGTGCATTCCAGATACACCTGTTTAGATATTGATTTTTTACCTTTCAATTTCTTAGTAATTTGCAGTTCTATGAGTTCTCTCTGATCTGCTCACTTTTCTTATAGATCATCAAAGAACTTCAAGTTGTTCAATGGACTGCACTCAGGAGATCTATATTCTGTTAATGGGGTCTCTTCAGAGTCATTCATACGGCTTAATGCTAGAGCACACTTAACCATCAAAAATGATGTTACAATTAAGTCGGCATTCTTGTCTGGCTCAGCAGGCGCCCGTTCTCAATCCAGGGGGGAAAGTTCTCTGTTGAGTAGCCTCTCTACAGGAACCGAGACTCAACCTGATGCTGTAGCCTTTGGAACACTAGCAGCAGATGTTGTTCCCACAACAAGTGGCTTTCCTTTAGATAATGATGAATTCGATTTGGATAGTCCGACAGAAGGTTTTTCATCTGTTCCTGAGGCCATCGAGGACATTCGCCAAGGAAAGGTAGGTTCTTCTTAAAAGTCAACAAGAGTTTCTCTTAATGTTGTGTAAAAATAAACTAAGTCAATCCTTATTGCAGATGGTGCTAGTTACAGATGATGAAGACAGAGAAAATGAAGGGGATTTAATTATGGCTGCATCCAAAGCTACACCAGAAGCAATGGCTTTCTTTGTGAGGCATGGAACAGGGATAGTTTGTGTGAGCATGGTGGAGGAAGACTTGGAGAGGTTACAGCTTCCATTGATGGTAAACGATAAAAAGAATGAGGAGAAACTTTGTACAGCATTCACAGTCTCAGTGGTATGTATTAACTTGATTACTCACCTTTGCATCTCTTTTTGTGTGTGGTGGTGGTGGGTGGGGGGGTGGGGGGCACAAGGGGATTTGATTAATGGCAAGCCAGTTTTCATTTTAGAAATTTAACGTATCTAAACCTTCCCTGGTACATTTAGAATTACTTAGTTGTTTGATATCTAAACCTAGCAACTAAAGAAAGATGTAAGAAATTTTCTGCTACAAAAGTAAAAAAATGCTGAATATTATTTCGTGGAATGCTTTGTAAATAGAAAGAGTATTACTGTAGCAAGTCAACACTATAATTGTTATGCTTAACTTGTGTATGCAAGCACACCTGCTTGCCTTACCACTTCCCAATTGAAGTAACTTTAACTCCCAGTCAGTGCTGGAATAGTGTATTTTCCGGGGAATATTTTAAGGATCTAGTGTATGCTATTCTTGCAACTTTGTGAAATACAATACCTTTATCTTCTATGTTTTACTTCTACGTTTTAAAGGGCGAATACATAAATGAACATGCCTAAGGCTCGTTTTTGAAAGACGTTCAACATTTAATTTCTTACTGGGGTTCTCAGCGAAAAGACTTCTTGAGAATTATCTGTCCTGTGTGCTACCTCTTGCTTCTGGTTGTCCTTTTAGCATCCTAATATGTGTCCTGTTAAATAGATGCTTACGAAGCATTAATGGTAAATCAATCACGCAGGACGCGAAAAATGGAACGACTACAGGAGTATCTGCTAATGATAGAGCAACGACAGTATTGGCACTTGCGTCCAGGGATTCAAAGCCTGAGGATTTCAACCGTCCGGGACATATTTTTCCTTTGAAATACAGGGCAGGTGGGGTTTTAAAACGAGCTGGACATACTGAAGCTTCTGTGGATCTTGCCATGTTAGCTGGCTTAGACCCTGTTGGAGTAATATGTGAGGTTGTGGATGATGATGGTTCCATGGCTAGATTGCCTAGGCTTCGTCAATTTGCTAAAGAACATAACTTGAAGATCATATCAGTGGCTGACTTAATCAGGTAGTTAACAGATCTGCTTTTGATTTCTTTAAGAGTTGGTGTTGCTTAATAATTCCTTCTTGGTTTACTGTTTTGTCATTCTGTAACGTGGTGATAAAAACTTCTGATGGTTCTAAAGTGAGGCTTCCTTTTTTGTCTGGATCAATATTTCTATTTAGCTTCGTCTTTCTTTTATCTTTACTGAATACTAGGCAGTTAATTTGGGAGATTGTGCAAAAGTCCATGCCCCTTATCCCTCAAGAGAAACCAAGAGCTGTTTTAAAGTTCTGATTTGATAGTCAGGAGCACCAAGCTGTAATAGCTTACTTTTGATGTTTTTTTTCTTTTCGTTTGCATTTAGCTGCATTAATATAAAACTCAGTGGAGTAACTTCCCTTATCATTGCTTTGTCCAGCAAATGCTTGCAAGCATTCTTTTAGCCCTACTCAACTTGTTTCTACTACGTTAACTTTTGTTGCATCATCTGACAAGAACTTCCTTTTACAGATATAGGAGGAAAAGAGATCAGTTGGTAGAGCATGCTTCTGCTGCAAGAATACCTACTATGTGGGGACCGTTCACTGCCCATTGCTTCAAGTCAATAATAGATGGAATTGAGCACATTGCTATGGTTAAGGTGAGCAACTTTGAGGATATTCTTGCATTTATCGTCAGCAGTGGTTGGACTAGTTGAAGTTGTACATGCATTTGAGTTTGTTGTGTTTTAACTATTCACAAAACTTAATATATCTACTAGAAACATGAAGTACTATCTTTTTCTGAGGTGGAAAAGACGGCACATTTACTAGTGTATCTTACATCATTTTACAGTTTGGCATCATTGTTTACTATGGAGTATTGGGCTTGTCAAGTTCATTTTGTGTTTGGTACTGATTTGGGATGAGTTTGTTGAATGATCAGGGAGATATAGGAGACGGACAAGATATTCTTGTCCGAGTACACTCGGAATGCCTCACAGGAGATATATTCGGTTCAGCCAGATGTGACTGTGGAAGCCAGCTGGCACTTGCAATGCTACAAATTGAGGCTGCTGGCAGGGGGGTTTTGGTTTACCTCCGTGGTCACGAGGGTAGAGGAATTGGTTTGGGGCACAAACTTCGTGCTTATAATTTACAAGATGCTGGATGTGATACTGTTGAAGCGAACGAAGAGCTTGGCTTGCCCATTGATTCAAGAGAGTATGGGGTTGGTGCACAGGTACTCACTTCCCCTATAAAAAAATCTGGTGCATATATAAGCTCTCTCTGCGTCGTGCTGTGAATTTTGTGTAAATCTATGTGCCTTGTAGCAAAACTAAACTTGTATTCGTTTGCAGATCTTAAGGGATCTTGGTGTTCGAACTATGAAGCTGATGACAAACAATCCTGCAAAATACAGCGGGCTCAAGGGCTATGGTTTGGCAATTTCTGGTAGGGTCCCCCTTCTGACTCCCATTACAATAGATAACAAAAGATATCTGGAAACAAAACGTGCTAAAATGGGCCATGTGTACGGCAACCTTATTCGCCCGGCAAGCAGCACCAGCACAACAAATGGTAAACCAAACTAGGAGAATGCTTGTACTATACAGAATTCATAACATACTAATGTTTCCATGCTTGGGAACCGATGAGAAGTTCTGTTTGGCGAACAATAGCAATCACCCGGATAGCAATCAACTCGGGATACCTTAACAAATAATTATGTAGCTTAATCATTGTTTTATTGCTACTCGTACCAGAATAATGATTTCTTGGTGCAGATTATTTTTACGGACATTCTTTTCGTCCTTAAATGTATATTAGTGTTGATGAGAAGTAACGGGATTCACACTGTCCTCGGTCCCATCTCAAGTGTTAGTGAAAGGAGGAAAAAGCCAGCATAGACTGACAGAATATGTATTGTTGCATTGGAGAATGTATTTGAACTCTTGTTGTAGGCCGTGGCAACTTGATGTTATGATTATTGTACTAGAACTTGATTCAGAAATGGTTTCATGAGTTACTGTTAGCAATTTAAACATGATGGATGTTGGTTTAATTCCTCAGTGTTTGCATCAAAATTAACCTAAGGAGCTACAAATTAAAACGAGTATATATCACTTAACCATGGTTAAGCGATTAAAGTTCACATGGCACGGAGTATTAGTAAGTTTTTTCCTTCCCCGAATGTTATTTGTGGCCTTATTGTGATACCTCTACTATGTTTGGATGCAAGCCTATCCGGGAAAGAACCAACGTGGTCTATTATTGAACTAAAAACCGTGTTTTCACCTGGAACTTTTACTATAAATTACAAAACCTGGTTTTTAGGATAATAAAACTATTCCTATTCAGTATTAAAAATGAGTGCATAGTAACCTGAAAAAGATGTCAAGTACAATGATTTACATTTTTACCGTGTAGAATAATTTACAATAAAGAATTTAAGTTATATACATTAATAATTTTGTGTACTATTTTCCAAGTGACCACTTACCTTAAATCATCAAATAATTACTAAACCACCAGTAACATAAATAATTACTTGTAGTTATCTTTTTAACTAATTTATTTTCATTTCATACCATCAGTGTATAAAACTTGAATTATAAGGTAAACTCTTCTGGAAAGCATTCCGAAAATTCCGAACTGCACGTTCGGATCTTGTTAACTGGAGCGTGGATAATATAATTTAGGGGTCCAATATCGGTGAACAAAGAATTTGGAATGGGTCTGACTCTAATATCATGTTAAGTCTAACTTAACCCCAAAAACTAGTTTGTAGGGTGATGTTGTCCAAGTTTGTAAGATATTGGAATAATTTCCCTTAGAGATTTCTTTCATTAATCACAATATATATAGTTGTACAAAGGTGATTCCTAATACAGTAAGAATCCAAGTTACCTTAAATACATGATATTAATAAATACAATATATACTATAAATATTTGAAAAATATTCGCTAATAAAATTCATATAAGGAGTTCATGTTCTCAATTCATATTTGATGTGAGACCGAAAAACACAAAAGAATAAGAAAAGAAAAGGAAAAAAAGAACAAGGGGTGCAATTCATGACTTACACTTGATTATAAATACCCTGGGAACCTTTGTTCTTCCTATCGCACAAACTCGTCAGTTCTTTTCTCTCTCCAAAATATTCCATTTTCTCACAATACTGCAACAATGGTTTCTTAGTCCTAATGATGGCAACATTTTTCATGGAATTAACATAATTCCCCGTTAGGTTCTCCAGCACCATCACCATTATTTGTTCATCCACCAATTACTTCTCCGTCCCCTGCACCATCATCTAAAGTGAAGTCACCAGCGTCTCCTAAAGCGGTTTCAGCCGTGCCAGAAATTTCCCCTGCTTCCATATCTCAATCTCCATCATCTAACCTTCAACTTTAACACACATCTGGCCGTTGGATCAGTTTCTGCTTTCATCTGTGCCCTTTGCTTTTTCGGCTTAGGTTTGAAATTTTACGACTAGTATTATTTAAGAATTCTTAACATTTAGTAGTATTTCTTTTTCTTTTGGTGTTGTTTTGTAATGAATATTAGTAGTCTGACGAACGACAATAGGAGTTTGATTTGTATTTTAGGTTTGTTTGTTCGTATTTAATGTGTTACGTACCCTTAGGTCATATATATATATATAGTTTGCTGCTAGTTTTCATTTTTACTCTGATTCCTGTTGACTGATGATGATTTCTTGAATGCATGACATAGGTCCGTGTAGTTTTGGTGCTTTAAACATTTCTCAAACATGCATGATACTAATTACTCTGTCCCACCTTATATGACACGTTTTTCTTATTTAGCAATAATTTAATTTTAAATTTTACATTTTAAGTTTAACGAAATTATCTATAACCACACAAATATCTTTGACTTGTTTTAGACCACAAAATGTAAAAGTCTTCATTTATTTTTTAAATTATGTACCCGATCAAACTATATCATATAAATTGGGACGGAGGAAGTAAAACTTAGGATTAATTGCGCAACTGTTTAGTTTCAACTTGTCATTGTAACACCTTTGATCTTTGGGTTGTTCCAGAGATCAAATATAGTACTCTCTCGGTCTCATTATATGATAACTTTTGACTGGTCTTGAAATTTAATAAAGTATCCTATTAAGTAAAATGAGAAAATGAGAAGCTATATGTATTTGTAAAGGATTGTATTTACTTTTTATTGCTATATGATCTTGATTTCTGGGATCAAAGGATGGTCATAAAGACGGCTACCACCGGTCCACCTTTAGTTTAATGGCAAAGATGTACGGTCCCCTTTGGTAATTTTAACATCTTTGACGGCTTGTTGGAAGGTTTGTCTCGTTGAAAGTTATATTTTGTTGGTCCATCTTCTTTACTAATTTTATTTGCATACGAATTTATAAAATGTTAAAATTTATTTGCGTACAGATTTAAAATTCTGTTTAATTGGTGCAAGTTCATTGACGTATTGCATGAGGCTGACGTAGTAGCGAGGCTTGGTACCCAGATCATCCAGAAGAAAGACAGTTTTAAGTATCTTGGGTCTATTATCCAAGGAAACAGAAAAATTGACGATGATGTCACACATCGTATTGGTGCAGGGGGAATGAAATAAAGGCTCGAGTGTCCGGACTGCTGTGTAATAAGAAGATGCCACTAAAACTTAAAGACATGTTCTACAAAGTGGTGGTTAGACCGACTATGTTGTATGAGACGAAGTGTTGGCCAGTTAAGACCTCCCATATTCGGAAGATGAAAGTTGCGGAAATGAGAATGTTGTGATGGATGTGTGGACACACTAGGAGAGACATGATTAGGAATGAAGATATCCGGGACAAGGTGGGAAAGACTATTACTGTGTTCAGTTAAAAAGAAAGTAACTTTAGTTTAGATAAAGAATGTGATGTATGACAAAGGGCAAAACAAATAAGAAGTATTTTTCCTTCAAATGATAATATAGCTTCCGATATTTTTTTATATGATCCATTATGATTTATGGGGGCCGTATAGAACACCTTCTTCGTGTTGTGCTTCGTATTTTTTTTATTATTGTAGATGATCGATCACGAGCCGTGCGAATTTTTCTTTTAGTTGATTAAAAAGAAGTATCCCAAACCTTGAAAAAATTTCTTTGCACTGGTGGATAGGCACTTTGGTAAGAAGGTAAAAATGGTTAGGAGTGATAACGAAACAGAATTCATATGTTTGAAGAATTATTTTTTCAAACATGAAATTCTTTTTCAAACTTCTTGCATGGGGACGCCGTAGCAGAATAGAAGAGTTGAAAAAAACACCGTCATGTTCTTAATGTGGCGCGAGCATGAAGATTTTAGGGTCATTTCCGATCAGATTTTGGAGAGAATATGTGTGGACTACAGGATACTTAATAACACCATCTTCAGTTTTGAATGGGAAACCTCCTGTGAAATTTTATACGGATACACCTCATTATGATCACTTAAGGGTGCTAAAGTCACTGTGCTATGCACACACGAAGGAAAAAACTAGAGACAAGTTTGAGAGTTAGTCGTAGATGTGTCTTCTTGGGATAACCCTACGGACAGAAAGGTTGGAGATTATATGAATTGGAAAACGATGAATATTTAATCTCGGGAGATGTGGATTTCTACGAGACTAAATTCTCTTTTACCATAGAAAAAGGTAATTTGATTGACAACATAGAAGCGATCTCGGATGAAACAAAGGAAGAGAGGAATCAACACTATTCTGGAAAAGAACACACAATTAATGTAGGTACGAACAAAACTCAAATAGAAAAAAAATCGGATACCGGATAGCGAACCTATGAATCAACTAGAATTAGACTGGACATATGCTAGTCCGAACAATGAAAACGTTGAAGAAACACAAACGGAAGATATACCGGCCAACGAAAAGCCATCAGAGGAACAATTGGGTTGAGATAAACGACAGAAGAATGACTCGGTTCGATTGCGTGACTACGTTACTGAATCATTCCGCAAAGAAAGTCCATCGACGAGTTGGTTCGATCCTCAGCAACCCTCAGGTATGCCTTATCCTTTAGGTCACTATATATTAAAGGATATTTTTTTCTCACAACACCAAAACTTCTTTGCAACCATTACCACATGAATTGAATCAAAATCCTTCTCGGAGGCCAAGAAAAATGAATGTTGTAGAAAAGTCCTGCAATAAAAAATCCAAGCATTGGAGGACAATGGCACATGGACGTTGAAAATGTCACGATAGTCATGTAACGGCGGAATATAAAACAAGGCGAAGCGATTTATAAAATAAGAATAATATAAATAACTGGAAGTAAACAACTATGGCGGGACGGTGATGCGCGTAATATGCGTTATCGTATCAAGTAGTATAGTCTTAGATAAGAGATTAGGGTTATTTTCTAGTATCTATTTGGCGAATTGATAATTGATTTGGTTGTTTATAACTAATTATAAAAGCTATTTAAATATAAAGGTTTACTTGATTGTAATGAGAATAGGGCTTATGTATCCTCTATTAATGCATTACTTATGGTATTAATCGTTTTATACGGAGGATTAAGCACAAAACCTAGTTGGAAAATTAGGGTTGTTAAGCCTAAATCTAATTGAGGTATTTTCATATATTCACAATCCTCCGATTAGAAATCATATAGTGATAACTAGTTGTCAATTCAACTCGATTATTGGATAGATCTCTCGATAAGAATAATAACCATAGCGTCGTTAAATTATAGCATAAGTTTCATAAGAGAATTAGTTCAGAACTAATCTCAAATAAAGTAAAAGAAAAGAAAGAAAATTACTAAGAATGAGTCTCGAGCCAAGCATCGAGGTTGTGTTGTGGAATATTTACAAGGTGGATTGGTGGAAGGATGGATGTAGAATGGTGAATGGTAGAATGGAGAATGAATAATTCTAATGATGTAGAGTATTTATAGCCAAAGAATCCTTTAGGTGAAGGGTTAAGGATTTATGTAGGAAAGGAAAAGTTATTAGAATCCTTTTAGGTAAGGGTTTTTAGGTAGGAAAAGGTTTTCTTTAGGTATGAAAAATTATCCTTTTGAAGGAAAAGTTATGACTTCGATTTTCTATAATTCGATTTCTTGGGTGCAATTTCATCTCTTTTATGCTCATTTCATCTCCTTTCGTCATTTCTCCAAAAGAAAGATAAATAAAATGAGTAAAATACTAACTAAAAATGACTCAAAAGTGTATATAAAATACAGATCAAATACCCCAAACTTAACCTTTGAAGATAGAAAGAAAGAAATAAAAGACTCAAAATAAAAGACTAGTGACATTGATCACGCGTTTAGTGTTATCTAGAAAAACATGAAGGTTATAATAAGATATTTTTATCATGCTTTAATGGAAGTCGATATACTAAATCATGCATATAAATTCAAAAATGAATATGCATAAAAGAGATCTTGAGGACTTTAAGGGTTGTAATGTAGGCTTAGGTAGGGGTTAGTAAAAATAGGCATTTAGGCTCGTTTTTGTGTAGCTCTTTAGCTTTTTTTTCCTTTTCTTTTGTTCTTTCTTTCTATCTTTTCCTCTTTTGTTTTGGGAGAATGAAGAGTATTATAATATAGGCTTTTGTTTTTATTGGGGTCTCTTTTTGTCTTTTTAACACAATTGATTCCTTTTACTTATGGAATATAGGGTGTCAAAGAAGAAGTTTCAATTTTTAGGCTTAGGGATACTTTTAAAGTTCGGGTAGAAAAGAGTGGTCTAACTATTTGGTTTTCATAATTTAGCATTTTAAGCGAAACTCGATGACGATTTTTGTGAGTTTTGGCATATCTAACCTAGGTGTTTAGATAGTTGCTTCTAATTCCATTACATTATTCCGTGTTTCATGATCTTTGATAGGTAATTATGAAAAAGAAAGAAAAAAAAATTGTGACTCAAAATAAACACAAAACAATAAAAAAAAGACTTAATTGAAACATAACCTTAAATCACGAAAATAAAAGAAAAATGAGAGTCAGGATGAAAAATTGAATTTGGAAATATGGCTCTTTTCCTCGGTTTGACTTTGATCCACAAACAAGAAAAATAAAATAAAATAAAGAAATTAAAATAACATAATTAAAAACATAGGGTTGCCTCACCCATTGTTGGAATATCGATTATGTTCTAATGTAGGGATCGGTGAGATTCCTACGTCTTTCATTTGACTTCTGTTTTTTGTATTAGTGGTGAAAAGATTTTCCAAGGAATCGAAGGTGAATAATTGGACTCGATAGTTGGGTGTGATTGAATATGATCGCGAGTTACGCTATTTGCGTTTCCAACTTCTTTATATTGGGAGTAATTCCTCCTCTTTGCTCGATCATAAATCCATGGATAAATCAAAACCAACGAATCTTTTTTTTTTTTTTTAATAAAATTAAAACCAAATTAGAAATTAAAAATAGATAATTTGATATTGAACTCTAATCCAAAACTTGATAGTAGTATAGTCTTAGATAAGGCCGGATTAGGGTTCATTTTCTAGTATCTATTTGGCGAATTGATAATTGATTTGGTTGTTTATAACTACGAATTATAAAAGCTATTTAAATATAAAGTAATGAGAATAGGCAAATCTAATTGAGGTATTTTCATGATTAGAAATCATATAGTGATAGAATAATAACCATTTAAATTATAGCATAAGTTTATAAAGTAAAAGAAAAGAAAAGAAAATTACTAGAATGAGTCTGGTTGTGTTGTGGAATATTTACAAGGTGGATTGGTGGAAGGATGGATGTAGAATGGTGAATGGTAGAATGGAGAATGAATAATTCTTAATGATGTAGAGTATTTATAGCCAAAGAATCCTTTAGGTGAAGGGTTAAGGATTTATGTAGGAAAGGAAAAGTTATTAGAATCCTTTTAGGTAAGGGTTTTTAGGTAGGAAAAGGTTTTCTTTAGGTATGAAAAATTATCCCTTTTGAAGGAAAAGTTATCCTCTATAATTTTCTCCATTTTTGAAAATGAGTAAAATACTAACTAAAATGACTCAGTGTATATAAAATACAGTGAAACTATGAAATCAAAGTATTAAGCTAGTATAACTCTTTAAGCTTTTGTTTTAAAACCAAATATTTATCTAAAAATGATCGATATTCTTTTGAAATGATTCTTTAATACTCTTAAGTATTTATACTTATTCTTATAGTTTATTTACCTAAATATCCTAGATACTAAGTACAAAGGGATTTGGGTTTGGGCATTATAACAATACTGTGTTGGGCGAAGGATTTTTAGACTTGAGCTTTGTGGATGAAGAACAAAATCATAATGGAAATTTACAGTGCGGATGATGCGCTGCAATACGTCGATCTATTTTGCGATTCGCGGGCCATCGGCTATGCTCTGATAGTACTCACCTCAGAAGTACTTATCAAACAATCTTTATCTTTCTTAAGTTATTATACCTAACTTCCCGTAAAGCTAGTATAACTAAAACCAAATATTTATCTTAAATGATTTTGAAATGTTAAGTATTATTTATTCTTCTATTCTTTAATACTCTTACAAGTATTTATACTTATTGGTAAGTTTATTTACAATATCCTAGATAAAGTACTAAGTACAAAGGGATTTGGGCTAGGGTATTTTGGGCATTATAACAATACTAGAAGGTAACTTTTCTACGGTAGATTTGAAGGATTTTTAGACTTGGAAAGCTTTGTGGATGAAGAACTCTTCATCTCTATTTATAGGTCATTAAGACAAGTGCAAGGCAAGTGTAGGGTGAGGATTAACTAAACACAAATATCAAAATAAAATACTAAATGACATAGCGGAATTTTAAAGCGATTCTTTAATCGAGTTGTGCACAATTTCGAACTTGGCCTAATCTTTAAGGCTAAACAAATACGGTATAACAGAAAATATTACCGCCGGATAAGAAAGCAATCGGGTGTAGATGGGTGTACAAGATCAAATATAATTCTGATGGCTTAGTTGAATGATATAAAGCCCGGTTAGTCATCTTCGATAATAAGGAGGAGGAAGGTATTAACTACAATGAAATGTTTGCTCCGATGGTGAAGATCGTGACCGTTCGGACCTTCTTGGTGGTAGAGGCTGCTTGCAATTGAGAGTTGCATCAGATAGATCTTCATAACGCTTTCTTCCACGATGAAAATTTTATATGAAATTACCACCGAAATTTCGTGTTTCTGGTCCGGGGCAAGTATGTTGACTTCGAAAATCTTTATACGTGTTGAAATAAGTCCAACAATGTTGGTTTGTCAAATTATTATGTGCCTTGATGAAATATGAGTTCAAACAGTCATACTCCGACTATTCTCTCTTCACGATGCACCAGGAAAGTATACAACGTAATGTCCTAGTTTATGTAGATGATTTGATTATCTCCGAAAATGACCATGGTGTCATTCATGGTTCAAAGACTATTTCGAGCCTATTTTCACATGAAGGATTTGACCCCCACTCTTAAAGTATTTTCTGGGGTTAGTTGCGAGAGGACCAACCAGATTATTCCTTTGTCAACGAAAATGTCTTGGATATAATCTCTTAGTCCGAACTATTGAGAGCAAAACCGACTAATACTCCCATGCAACAGAATCACAATTTGGTGTTGACCAAAGGGGATAATTTAGAAGATCCGAAATCATATCGATGTTGATCGATAGATTAATATACCTCAATTTTATACGATCGGAGTTGTCCTATTATGTGCATGTTCTGTCTCAATTCATGCACCAAGTGAAGGAAGCGCATTGGAGAGGCTCACTCTGGGTGGTAAGATACTTGAAAAAGAATCCTGAACAATGCATTATGTTAAGGAAGGATTGTGATCTCCGGTTGTGGGTGGTGTGACGCGGATTGGGTCGGATGTCCATTGACCCAAAAATCAGTCACCTGATGATTTATCTCCCTCGAAAATTCACCAGTATCATGAAAACCAAGAAGCAACACATTGTCTCTCGCTCGTCAGTAGAGGAAGAATACCATTCAATGGCAATGATGGTTTGTGAATTGAAATGATTGAAGGAGATCCTACATAGTTTAGGCGTCGCATAAATCTCTGATTCAAATGTATTGTGATAGTCAAGCGACATTGTATATTGCAAGAAATCTGGTGTTTCACGAACGAACTAAACATATTGAAGTTGACTGTCATTATGTCCGGGACGCACTTCAATCTGATATAATCCTTCCGAGTTATGTGTCAACCAACGGGCAATTGACCGACATGTTTACAAAAGCCTTGGGCAAATCACAACAAACATGCTCAGTAAGTTGGGCATTATAGTAGTTTATTAAAATAGAGTTTTCTAATTAGACTATAAAAAGATTATGATGAATTTTAAGAAACAATTCTCCCAATTTTATTTTTTTCTAAATTTTGTCCCCTCTTAATTTAACATAGTTGATGGAATTAGTGGATTTTGAATCGATTTTGTGGTCAATTGGGTTTTGGATTTGATACTTTTATGAAAACATTTTAGTAATAGAAATTGAAAATGATAATAACAATGAATTTTCTCCTTTCTTTTCTTGATGTAACATGAAGCTCACTATCAAATTTTCATACACCCAATTTGAAGAAAATATCATTCTGTTGTTTTTGCTTCTTTTTTTTTCTAGTGCATTAGGGCACTGATGATCGATTTGTTTTGTTTGGGGTCGGGGTGTTGGAAAAGCGGAGAAGGACGAAACTTTGTGTTGAAGATGGTCTTTAAATTGTTACTCTTGTTAGTAGTACATATGAACTACAAAGTGTAGCAGAAGAGAAATGGAAACGAAAAGCCCCCGGGGCACAGACAAGTTGTAAGTGTCAAGTTGATTGGGATGTACATCACGAATTCAAATCCGTATTATAACAATAAAGATATAGTTGGAAGTTTCGCTTTCTGAACTTTTCCCTCATAAAAGAAATGGAAACAAAACATATTAACGGAGGAAGAACATAAACGAGTTTGGCAGAGGAGAGAGGAAGTCTTTGAAAGTGGGACCCAGATTTGTTCATTTGTCAAGTAAAGAAGTGTCTCACATAACTATGACTTGGCACGTGAGGCACATAGTAAAAAAATTCAGTAACCTGCTATATAGCATAATTCAACTTGGAAAAAAACTTGGAAACTTTGAACTATGATAACTTTCCCTGAGCCATCATATTCCGTTCAGTGCAATTAACTAGATCGAAAACTCTCTGGTGTTGTGAAGTTGTCCACTGATGATTTTATCTGAAGGATGAATCAACTGCTGCTAATTTCGAGGTGGACAAAATGTCAAAATATCGGGGTGTCTCTCGAATTCAGCCATGTCGTTCTCCTTCAAACCTATCCATGCTTCTATTCCATCACCAGATTTTGTATCAATCAGAGTAATTAATTCCGCAGGTTTGCTTACATCGCTCACCCAGAATGGCTTTCCCCAGCCAAAGTCGGCTTCATACCAGGGGAATTTACACCAACTAGTGCAGAAATACATGTCCATCTCCTCCTTTTGACAAGGTATCTTGAAGTTGATAAACATATATGTATGTCAAAATATTTTACACTCTAGTGCGCGTATAAACACGTCGCCCTCTCTCTGACAAGGTATCATTTATATTAATGATGATTAATATTAGACAAAATGTCAAAATATCGACGTCTCTCGAATTGGCAATGCCTTCAGACCTATCCATGCTTGTATTCCATCACCATTTTGTATCAAAGTAATTAATTCCTTTGCTTACATCGCCTCAATGGCTTTAGCAAAGTCGACCAGACAGGAATTTACACCAACTAGTGCGAGAAATACATGTCCATCTCCTACAAGGTATCTTGAAGTTGATAAACATATATGTTATATTAATGATGATTAATATTATGGCATTTGTATTTGTTGAATTATTAGTTGATTGTTTATAATATTCTATAAATGCATCCTCAGAGTTTACGTGTTTATTAACTAGATCGAAAACTCTCTGGTGTTGTGAAGTTGTCCACTGATGATTTTATCTGAAGGATGAATCAACTGCTGCTAATTTCGAGGTGGACAAAATGTCAAAATATCTCCTTCAAACCTATCCATGCTTCTATTCCATCACCAGATTTTGTATCAATCTAATTAATTCCGCAGGTTTGCTTACATCGCTCACCGAATGGCTTTCCCAACCAAAGCCTACCATGGGAATTTACACCAACTAGTGCGTAAATACATGTCCATCTCCTCCTTTTGACAAGGTATCTTGAAGTTGATAAACATATAACTTTATACACATTCGTATTTATATTAACGATGATTAATATTATGTCATTTGTATTTGTTGAATTATTAGTTGATTGTTTATAATAATCTATAAATGCATCCTCAGAGTTTACGTGTTTATTAACTAGATCGAAAACTGATTTTATCTGAAGGATGAATCAACTGCTGCTAATTTCGAGGTGGACAAAATGTCAAAATATCGGGGTGTCTCTCGAATTCAGCCATGTCGTTCTCCTTCAAACCTATCCATGCTTCTATTCCATCACCAGATTTTGTATCAATCCACCCAGAATGGCTTTCCCCAGCCAAAGTCGGCTTCATACCAGGGGAATTTACACCAACTAGTGCAGAAATACATGTCCATCTCCTTTTGACAAGGTATCTTGAAGTTGATAAACATAGAGATAATATCGTGAATGTGGCATTTGAATTGATTCTTTCTTTGAGCTTTGCTATTGTTAAAGCATCAAACACGAACCTCCGAGTGACAATCTTAGGGCCTTTGTCGGAAGGTGGTGAAATGTAAGTTCCGGATAGCACTCTGCTGGGAAAGAGCGATGGCAAGCGACCGAAACTTGGGAGACAACCTTCTGTGGTCCCTGTTTGGCTAATGCGTGTCCATTCCTTGACGAATGTTCCTAAAGTGAAACCATCAGCTAGGATATGTGAAACATTTATCCCAATGACTAGTCCTCCACAATTGAATATGTTCACTTGGACTCCAAGTAATGGACTTGATGGCATATCTGTTGGAAGAAGATCATTCAAAAGCTCACTCTTGGGTCCTTGCTGGAGAAACTCAGCAAGATCAGCGTTGACTTTGGTTTCAACATACTCAACGCCTTCATCATTGCAGTGAACCGAGAGTTCATCTTCTCTAAATCTTCCAGCTAGAGGGTAAAACTTGGTTAAAGTCTCGGCCAAAGATTTTTGGAGCTTATCACATTTTTCGGTGATTATTTCACTGTTCCATTCATTGTTTGGCAAGTAGTGGAACAATATTGGTACAAATATATGAGGAGCCAACTGATCAAACAATGAAAGCTTGAGGCTTCGAAGATGATCCGGGGTAGGTGTTGAGGGCTTTAACATTTTCCTTGTCTGGATTTGAATCTCTAAGTTGGCCATTAGGATAGATTAGCTTGAACACACCAACAAAAGAGAAAGAATAAACAGAACTTTGAATACAGTATTTCTTTTAATAAGGGAAGAGTATGTGGTAATGGTAAGGAGCAATATTTCTGGAGTAGAGTTCCTTATTGTTTTGGTTGATTTCTGATTTGAAGTTTGTTTGTGAATATTCCTCAGTTAACTGGTTCTCTCATATAGGCCTCTGCCCATGTTTAGATTTAAACGCGTTCTGCATTTGTCAACCTAGTTCGAGTAGGCAGGCAATTATTTTATTTATTGCATATATTCATAAAGAATTGAGGTGCATTTTATTATTTGGGATGAACATTATAAACGTGTCAACTGTCAGCCCGTGTGTGAGTTTCCCATCACACTCATGATCAATAAACATGGCATAAATTGAATAAAAAATTGGGTAATTAATATTAGTCGGGTTTTTTTTTTAAATTTTTCACTAAATTAAAAATACTAAATTACTAAGTACTAACAAAGTAACATTAACATATACTTGTCATATAGTCATAATGTCATATACATATACTATAATATTATAGACTTATAGTATTATAATTTATAATTATAGTATTATAGTATTATACTCATATATATAATAT
This sequence comes from Przewalskia tangutica, assembly GCA_029844215.1. NCBI lineage: Eukaryota > Viridiplantae > Streptophyta > Magnoliopsida > Solanales > Solanaceae > Przewalskia > Przewalskia tangutica. The sequence continues at coordinate 8,737,771 of CM056721.1, read as the reverse complement.
ATTTATAAAGTATAAACTATAAAGTATAAAGTTATAAACTAAATAATTAAACAAAGACAAGAATAGTGTAAAAACATCTCTTTTGTACCTCTTATATTATTAATTTCATTGAAATATCAAATATACAAAATTCAAAATTACATTTGTTGAAAAAATTGCAGTGAAAGACATAAAAATTAAAAATTGCAATGAAATAAATTATTGAAAATATTTTTCTAATTTCTTTATAATTTCAATTGGTATATCTTGATCAAATTGTTAAATATCTAAATGTCTTCTCATCAATATTTGTCTTTTCATTGATAAAGGTAAATTATCAAACAAAACATCGAACTCACTAATTTGGTTAGAATTAATACTTAATGTCGATATACTTTTTGCATTCATCTTCGCTATTCAACACTAGCGTTAGTTCAATAGGTGGCTCAACATTTAAATTTTGGGAGTTGGAGGTGGTAGTACATTATAAATATTTTGAATAAGACTTTTACAACCCTCTACTTTAATAGTCGGGTTTAATCTGACACAATAATATAAATAGGGAATAGGAATAAAATATTTCTTTAATTTCATAAACATTTTTTAATAGTGTTTTTCCATATATTCTTTAAGAAGTAAAAATATTATAGCTATATAAAACAACATAGTTGAAATAGTAGGATAATATAAAGTAGAAAATTCTTTTGTTGCTCGTTGAAAATTTTCTAAAAATACAATAAGTTCTCTAATTTTCTCTCTCATATCATTTGGATTTTGATTATAAAAATAAAGTAATAGGTTTTCTATAGTCATAAGCAACAACTAGTTGGTCATATAAAGAATTCCACTGGTACTTCTTCGAATTTTTACGTAAGATAGTCCACAATCGTGACAAGTTTTTATATTCTTTTCTCTGTTGAATTCTATTATTTTTAAAAATAAAGTGTATAGCAAATTGTATTTTTCAAGAATATCTTGAAAAAGTGAAAGACCATCCTTTACAACTAAGTTATAAATATACATTTGATATGAAAATGTTTTGAAAAAATTAAAACATCTCTTAAAATACTAATATATCTAATGTTTTATCATTAGTAATAATCATAATTGAATAAATATTTTTAAATAAACTCACACTATCTATATATCTATATGCTAAAATCGTTTTTGCATAGACCATTTATAATCTATCGATGACTTAAATAATCATGGCGTTAGTACTCGACCTATATCAGTTAAAGCGACTTTGCAATTTAAATGATATAATGCATAACGTAAATCTTTGATATTCGTGCAAATTTAAATACATCTCTTTTAATTGATCTAGGAAAACCTTTATTTATACATATCTATAATGAATAAAACAAATGAAAAGACAAACCCTCAACAAACTAATTTTGCTATCTTTATGTTTATCGAATTTGATCTGTAAAAGAATAAACATTTTTACAAGTTTTACATACTTGATTCGTCCTGTCAAAATATTTCCATAGTGTCATCTAAATTAAAATCTTCTGGTATTTGAAACATTTGATCTATAAAATCATCTTGTCTCCCTACTAGAAGAAGCGCATGCCTCTTAGTCCTTTCATTTTAATTATGCTAATAAATAGTTAAAGATAATGAAATTAAATGTGCTAAATGAAATAAAGACAAAATAATAATTTAATGAGAGAATGTACCAAGCGCACGTAAGTCGAAAATTGAGACTTTGCTCGATAGATAATCCTCGCTAGTTGCCAACTTCACTCCCAATTCTCAAATTAATAAATAGATTGAATAAGATTGATTGATAATTGATTGAGAGAAAATAATTTAAAGTGTAAATATAATAACTTAGTTAAAAATAAATATAAAGGGGCAGATCGGGCGGGTCGGTCGACGGACAATACTCGTCCGCCTGCCGAGCCCCGATCCCGGATCGTAGTAATTATAAAGTTTAGTAAATTGCATATACATTAATAAATAATAGTGCTTGGCGATGTCCCATCCATCGCCCCACTTTGAAAGAACCTCGCGGGCCGATCGGCCTGGCATTTTCATTTGTTTTGCACTTAATTAAAAAAATAACATATATTTATATTAAATATATGTACAACTCAATAATTCAACAAGATAGTGTAATAAAAACATCTCAATGTTGTTTTTTGTCTCTTATATTATTTAATAGAAATATGATTTTTTGGTAATACATATACAAATACAATTGTCAAAATTACAATTTATGGTGTTGTTCAAAAGTTGCAAATGACATAGTAAAATTGCAATTAAATAAATTACCAATTTGAAAACATTTTTTCTAATTTCTTAATTGATATTTGTTTGTCAAATTGATCCATGTCGCTACTCATACCTTCATATAAGATGTCGTTGTAGTTTTCGTCTTCTTCGTTATCTACAATCAGTTGGAGTCCCAAAAGTTATCTAAAAAAAATATTCTTCAGATATGATTTAACGTTTTACTCTTAACGTTATCTAAAAATTTCTCTAGAAATACAATAAGTTCGGCAATTTTTTTTCAATCGTTATCTACAATCATATCAGTTGGATTTTGATTATGAGCGTTAAAAAATAAAGTTATAGGTTTTCTATAATCATAAGCAACAAGTAATTGTTCATATAAAGAATTTTATTTCTTTTTAATATTTTTTATTATTTTTAAAAATAAAGTTTATAGCAAATTGTATTTTTTTCAAGAATATCTTGAAAAAGTAATAAATACTTTTACAAATTTTACATATACTCTATCAAAAAAATTCAATTTTAATATGGTATTTCATCTACATTAATCTAGCATCTTCTATATTAAAGTCTTGTTCAGTTTCAGAAAATATATTCTCGTCTAAATCATATGATATTTTAGGAAAATGTTCAGTATCAACAAAATCATCATGTCTAGGAGTAGGACTAGGAATACTAGAAGAAGTGTCTCTGCCCTTGTTACCCCTACTAGCAGAAGCCTGACTTTTACCCTTAAATATATCTCTATATCCTTTCATTTTAATTATGCTAATAAATAGTTAAAGACTTAAAGATAATGAAATTAAGTGCGCTAAATAAAATAAAAACACAATAATAATTTAATGGAGGTTGAAAATTAAACTTTGCTCGATGGAAAATCCTATAAATAAATAAAATTGAATATTTAGTAAGATTTGTAGAAGATAGATTGAGAGATTGAAGATTTGTAAGGAGAAAATTAGGTATTTATATTTGTAAAATTTTGTTAAAGTGTAATTATAATAACTTAAATATAAAATGATCGTTATTTTATTATTATTTTTATTTAGTTTATTGTCATTCATACTCATTATTGCCAAGGTGATGTTATTTAACCAAACTTGGGAATTAACTTAATTTTATATAAATTTATATAAAAAATTCATATTTTCATTTCATTTTCGATGTGGAACTCTTAACGATCAAAGATATTCTACCGAAAGAATGATTGCCAAGGTGATGTTATTTAACTCAATTGATAAGAGGGAAAAAAACTTAAGAAAGTGCATGTGAAGGATTTAAGTTGTCACCTCCTTTAAGTAAGGAGTCAGATCGATAGTAACTAGGTATACACAATTTAATATACGCATTAACATATCATTTATGTATATGTATATTTAATATTGTGTCTCCCCCCCTACCCCTTCACTTAGTGAAATAATATTGTTAAAAAACTCAAGTGAGCAAGGTGAATACATGATAAGTTGATAACAAAGCCCCTAAATTTTTTATTCAATTAATGCCATGTTTTTTAATCATGAGTATGAATGGCAATAAAGTGATAAACTAATGCCTAAAATGTTGGCGAAATGCAGAAACGTGTTGACACACGGGCTATCTATTGACCCGTTTATTATTTCAATTCTTTATGAATATATATGTCATGCTCATGAGAATAAAGGGCAATAAGCTAATGCCCTGCCCACTCGAACTAGGTTGACAAATGCAGAACGCGTTTAAATTTACACATGGACTTAGGACTATATAAGAGAACAAGTTAACTGAGGAATATTCACAAACAAACTTGAAAGCAAATATCAACCAAAAGAAAAAAGGAACTCTACTCCAAACATTTTGCTCTTTTTCATTACCACATACTCTTCCCTTATTAAAAGAAATACTGTATTCAAAGTTCTGTTTATTCTTTCTCTTTTGTTGGTGTGTTCAAGCTAATCTATCCTAATGGCCAACTTAGAGATTCAAATCCAGACAAGGAAAATGTTAAAGCCCTCAACACCTACCTCGGATCATCTTCGAAGCCTCAAGCTTTCATTGTTTGATCAGTTGGCTCCTCATATATTTGTACCAATATTGTTCCACTACTTGCCAAACAATGAATGGAACAGTGAAATAATCACCGAAAAATGTGATAAGCTCCAAAAATCTTTGGCCGAGACTTTAACCAAGTTTTACCCTCTAGCTGGAAGATTTAGAGAAGATGAACTCTCGGTTCACTGCAATGATGAAGGCGTTGAGTATGTTGAAACCAAAGTCAACGCTGATCTTGCTGAGTTTCTCCAGCAAGGACCCAAGAGTGAGCTTTTGAATGATCTTCTTCCAACAGATATGCCATCAAGTCCATTACTTGGAGTCCAAGTGAACATATTCAATTGTGGAGGACTAGTCATTGGGATAAATGTTTCACATATCCTAGCTGATGGTTTCACTTTAGGAACATTCGTCAAGGAATGGACACGCATTAGCCAAACAGGGACCACAGAAGGTTGTCTCCCAAGTTTCGGTCGCTTGCCATCGCTCTTTCCCAGCAGAGTGCTATCCGGAACTTACATTTCACCACCTTCCGACAAAGGCCCTAAGATTGTCACTCGGAGGTTCGTGTTTGATGCTTTAACAATAGCAAAGCTCAAAGAAAGAATCAATTCAAATGCCACATTCACGAGGCCTACTCGAGTGGTGGTCGTTATGTCATTAATATGGAAGGTTCTTACCGGCATTTCCACAGCCAAACACGGGAAATCAAGGGATTCTCATTTATTATTTCCCGTTAATTTGAGGGGAAAATCAAATTTACCATCTTTAGAACATGCTCTAGGGAATTTCTGTCTGGCTGGCATTGCTACACTTGAGGCAAACCAGTCAAGAAAGGAGTTAACTGACTTTGTTAACATGGTAGGAAGTACAGCAAGGGACACATCTGTTGGCATTGCCAAGGCAAGCGTCGATGATATTATCTCTATGTTTGTCAACTTCAAGATACCTTGTCAAAAGGAGGAGATGGACATGTATTTCTGCACTAGTTGGTGTAAATTCCCCTGGTATGAAGCCGACTTTGGCTGGGGAAAGCCATTCTGGGTGAGCGATGTAAGCAAACCTGCGGAATTAATTACTCTGATTGATACAAAATCTGGTGATGGAATAGAAGCATGGATAGGTTTGAAGGAGAACGACATGGCTGAATTCGAGAGACACCCCGACATTTTGACATTTTGTCCACCTCAAAATTAGCAGCAGCTTGATTCATCCTTCAGATAAAATCATCAGTTTTACTTTATTTCTTAAAGTGAATGCTAAATTAAAGCACATCACATAAATTGGGATGGAGGAAATATATAAAATTGGTAAACAAGTGTTGTTATTGTGTGACATATGGCCTTGATTTCTCCGCTTCAAGGATGATAAAAAAGACGACTCCCGTCAAAAGCAAATTGCAATAGCGTATTTAACGTTAATTAAGCAAATATTGCAATAGCTTATTTATCTTCAATTAAGCAAGCAAAGCAAGTTGCAATTACTTAGTTATCGTCAATTTCTTCATAATAAACATTCACATTCAACATTTGATTTTCTCAGACCAATTACAATAGATAAAAGCTGCTATTTTTCTTCCCAACACCTTGGTCACTGCAATCAACATAAGAGATATTCATATTTGACAAGTCTTACAGTTAGTGGATAAAACTTGGATGAAGTTCACCTTGTTCACTACAAACAAAGAGTTCTTTGAACATTGAATTCATTGCTTTTCTGAGCCTAACAAGTAACAACTTCCATCTGAAATAAATCTTGACTTTATCCTAGTAGAACTTTTCTTCCCTAGACCCGTCATAATTTTCATTTTGTATTTACATAGATAAATGACTGTGTTTCCTAATCTTGTCTCTCATCTTCAGTATCATGCAAAAGAACACCTCGGACTCTGGCCCTGTAAACTGAGCTACTAGTCATGGAAGTAACACACTTAAAATAGATGTAAAGATAAACTGAATTAGCATTTACCTGCGATGTGCTGGTACCACACGGTTAGTCACCTTTGTAGAGGGAAGTTGGGCTACTTGCTTAACTGCAATTGGGTATAGGGGAAATGAATATTAAAATGCAATTATATCTAAAAGTAGACAATTAGCAGCTGTGACAATGATCATTAATGGTAAAATTGGAGGGAGAATGTGAATATTTCTCCTAAAGAAGTATAGAATAATACAGAAAATCAAAATAAACAACAGGACAATTTCAGAAAGTTTGGGACTGGCAGAGAAAAGGTATAGCCTGCAAATACCTCCAAGGAGGAAAAATAGTGCAAAAGGCCTTTTGCACTATCAAGTTTTTTCGTCCTTTCTCTTCTTTAATAAACTAGCAAAGGCTTTAATCATTGTAATACAGGGACATCACTTATCTCAACTAGTCACGTTGTTTATTCAATCCTGTATAGACCTCAGTTTCAACTTTCCACTACAAATGGATATTTATTCTGGACTATACCTGGAGACTCTAATGAGCTACTGACGGTTGGAGTATCTGAGGCTGTATTTTCAGTAATCTTATGCGATTTCTGTCTTTTTGAGTACAGAAGTGCATCGAGTTGCTTCTGGGCAGTTTCATTCTTTTCCTGCTAAGTAAACAAAGCAACTATAAAAAACATAATGGCTACATCATAATAGAAGAGACAAAGGAATTGATTGTATCCACTTGCACTAAACTTACTAACTATACTCCTTAGTCCTTACAGTCAAGTACCACATCTTTACATCCCAAGTTCAGGTTGTGGATTTTACTTCCTTGATTGTCATAATATAACATGCATTTCCTACTATTAAATGTTTTACCTCGTACACAAATCAGAACACAAAGAAAGGTTACATAGGAAGCAGTTTTATAATTACAAACCAACTCCCGTACTTCTCAATCACTAACATCACATCAACCAACTATTTTTTCACAAGTTCCAAAGTTGACTGGTTATGACCTGCTAAATACGGTGTTGGTGGGCAAGGAAACTACTCATGTCTTTGTGCTTTTGATGGGAGGCTCTGGTGAGCTACAAAGTATAGCAAGAGGGATTGAGTAATATGGTTACTTTTTTTTTTTGCAGTTAAGACAACCCAAAGAATCAAATGGAGCTACCATCCTTCAGCTATTGTCTGGTGACTGAACTTTGTTGAAAAAGAAAGGATAAACATGTTCAGTCAAATAGCAAGGGACAAAAAGAAAAAAAAATTATTGTATAATAAAGACCAAAAACCTTGAGTTCCCAATGAATAAATGAAATTGCATGAGATGGAAAAATGGAAATAAAAACAAGCATTTTTCATTTAAAAAGATTCTAGCACATACGAAGTCAAATTTCACAAAAATTGATGGCTGATTGAGAAAAGAATACCTTTTTTTCTGATAAAACATTTGTCAACTCACAGCATCGTTGTTGCTCTGCAGACAGAACCACAAGAAAATGAAATGCATTCTCAAAAAGATAACCTACCGTTAGCCACATGAGGTCATCAAGAGTCGAAAAGTAACTTGTAGACTCTATGAATTTGTTAACAAGACAAGGCAGAAAAAAATAAGTAAAGCGTAGATGTGATAGCAAATGAATAAGTTAAGGAAATAGTGCAAACTGCACCATTTCAGTAAATTTTCTATGAAGGTTCTAAGATTGAACGCTCACGAAGGACATGACCTTAGGAGGTCATGGAGGGCACGGATTAGAGTAGAAGGCTTTGATTTATGTTATTGTCCGTTATTTCTTGTACTTCGACTATCGTATGATTTTGTGGTAGGTACATTATTCTTAATTTTTTTCCAGACTAATTTTTGTTATTATCTGTTGTTTCTTTACTTCTATTCTTTTTCCTTTGATTGCTTTTCTTTTAGCTGAGGGTCTATCTAAAGCAGTCTACCTTCCAAGGTAAGGTAGGGGTAAGGTCTGCATACACTCTACCCTCTCCAGATCTCACTTGTGGATTATACTGGGTATGTTGTTGTAGGTTCTTGTTAGGCGATTTCCACGTGTTCAACGCAAGTGTACGTATCGTTCACAAGTAATATAGTCTGGTAAGACCGAATATCGTCCTCAGAGACTGGTTATCAAGTACCGATTATCTAAGCTTTAGTTTCTTTGGTTTAAATCAGTTATGAAGGAATTAGAGCATTCCAATATCCTCAACTATCCACTCTTTTCAATCTCTAATGCAATAGAATGATTTTTTCTTCTATGTTAAGATAGCGGTTAACTAGACTGTCTTATATTCCGGTTAGGATATATAATCGTTCAACCCCAGTGCAGAACCCTTCTATATTTCTATGATAGGATTTACCACATAGGAGGATTAAGAACAATAACATATAATGTTACACAAGTATAGGGGTACTTTCGTCCGCGATTTTAACCTATGTCAGCATATCCAAATCTCTCCTATCGGTTCTTGATTCGAAATCATATAGATTATGATAATTAAGGGACAGTTAACTATCAAAGATTCATACCAAATATTGAATAAATCTTAATCAAGTGAAGAAGAAATCAAACTAATGCATTAATTCATGAATTAGAAGTTCAAGCGATTCAATAGGCAAGCCCTAATTAAGTAATTAGCTCTTAAACATTGTCATGTCAAGAACTAATACAAACCAGCATAAACTGAAATAAAACAAAGGAAAGAAAAAGAACTTGAACCAAAGTTGTCTCCAATCTTGTGTTGTAGCCTCCTTCTTAGCCTCCAAAGTAGAATAGAAAATATGTACAAGATGAATAATGAGGTTAGGGTTTAGGGATTATATAGTTGGAAAAAAAGTGCGTTTCGGACCCTTTTGCCCTTCGAAAATCGGCCCAGAAAGTCAGAAATCCCGTGTCGGCACCTAGGTGCTGCAGAATGGCACCTAGGTGCCGAAAATCCTGCAGCTTCCCAGTATTTATGGCACCGCGGTGCTGAAAATCCTGTGGCTTCCCTCTGCCCCGTTTCCTGATTTTGTGTCATTTTCTCGTCCGGACTTCGTCTGAATTCTTCTATACTTTTCGGGACTTCTTAGGCTTCATTTCTTGGCCCTTTAAGTGTTGCAATTCCATCTCAAATAAGTTCATTTCATCTTCTTTTTGACATTTCTCCATTTATGACCGTTGTGACTCAAAAGAAAGAAAAACGATCATAATACTATACTAAAAAAAAGGAATGAGTAAAATACTAACTAAAAATGACTCAAAAAGTGTATATAAAATGTCTAACAGTTCTAAGATTGAACGAATGCAGAGTTGTGCAATATGTGAAGAACTAAAAGAAGAAACAGCAATAGGGCCGGACTGTCTAATCTTGAAACCGCACCACTCATGACACCAAAAACAGTTGGAAATACTTTCCACAAGCTTTAACCAATTAATTAGAGGTATTTATCAATTAAATTAAGAACATAATCCATTACTCAAGGATGAGGCTACCGACCAACTTTAAGCAAATTATGTACATTTGTAAATCTTTTGTAGAGCTCCAGAGAAAGATTTGCCATTGCCTCAGTTGCTGCAGCATCCACAAGCTTACTAAGTGATATAGCGATTCTTGGCATCCCCTTTGCTTTCTGAGCAACCATTTTTGCATGTGCAGCACCTGAAAGAAAGGGAAACTCAATACATTGGAACCCCAAATATTCAAAAGTTCCAAGGAACTCACCCAAATTCTAAAAGAGAAACAAAAGAAACATAAGATGAAAGCCAATTGTTATCATTCAACATGAAGAGGATCTCGAGGAAGCTTTGCCTAAACCAATAACATATCTGTATAGTTTTAGGACCTGACATAATCAACTAACTTCATATACCACTGAGCAAATTTGAAGAAAAAAATAAATTAAAGATCACCTCCAAGTTTTGACTGCCCATCCATAACAAGCTTCACGTCTTCAGACTTTATGGAGGCTATAAGGTAATCTACAAAGTCAGACCAAGAGCCTCCTATACCAGTTCTGTCCCTCTGTATAGAAAGATACCAAACTGGTAACTATGATTTGAAAGTTGAAACATAAGAACCACACTTTGATCCTCTTGAGAAAGATACAAAAACAAAAAGATAAAAAGTAAGATCTCAAAAGAACAATTATTACAAATAAAGCCACCAAAAAGGTTGGCAACTTGGCTAAACAAAGAAAAATTATGCAACAATCAATTAGTCACAATAAGGATGTGTAATGTATGTCATATTCTCTGTTTTGCCAATCAGCTTTTATTCCAGTTATCTAAAGAATATGTAAAATTTTGGAACGCCTCCTTCACTGTGCCAGGCATCACCCACTTCACTCCAAACTAGCTAAGGACCACCGACCACAATTGAGTAGCCGTTTTACCACGCTATAGGAGATGGTTCACATTTTCGCCTGAACATCTGTACATGAAGCACCAACTAAGAATATGTGATTCTCCTTTTCCTCAGATTTTCTGTAGACGAAATCGTTCCCTAGCTGCCAAGCACGCAAAGAATGCACCTTCTTAGGCACCCTGGGAACCCAAATGGAGCACTGAGGAAAATAAGATTCTTCGCTCCCAGTAAGCTCTGGTAATATGGCTTAACAATGAACAATCCATCCCTACTCTCTCTTCATCTCCATATCTCCATCTCTATATGAAAACTTCTTTTTACCTGCACAGCACTTCAGCGCAGTTATGTGAAACATTACCCAACTTCGCCCAAAGAAAGCAACTGGATACTATAGCATCATACTCCACCTCAACAATAACTAATTTATGTTTTTAGGCCCAAATGGACTTGTGTTAACCCCTAACGTGTCTAAGATATTAGGAACACTATAAATAGACCTTTCCTTACTAATTAGAGCAAATTTTGAGATTTGAATAGCTGGAAGTTTTTGCTTAAGAAAAACTCTTTGAGATCGAGGTATCGCCCCTCTATCTCTTCCCATTTCTTTTTTTGATAATTGTGTTGTCCGGGCCAACTTGCGCGCACCTCGGTTAATTTTAAGGGGTACCTGCTATCTCCTACCTACTTGTACTGGTATCGAGTAACTCTGTCCACCAAACTGTCTCTTCCTCTTGAACCATAGCTTGGAGGTTTTCAAGGTAAGAATCCTTGAATGAGTTCCCATCTCTTCTCCTCCTGCTTCTTTTCTTCGAATTTAGTTATGATTGTATTCACTTTTTGGGTCTATTTTTATACAAAATGGCCTAGCTTTTATTACAATTCTGGGTGATATTAGCTTAATTTGCCTAATAAGTGTTGATTGTTTAGTTGGATTAAGCAATGGTTCAAGTCTAATTGCTGGATTTGAGCTTAATTCCTTTTTGTTTGAAGTAATTAGATGTGTGTTTAGGTCCCCTAGCTTTCCTTCTATCCACCCCGCTGTCATTTATTTTACTTAGTTAATTCTTCTGCTAAATTCTATCCACATCATAGAACTATCCAAATATTTAGCTCAATATTAAACCTAGAACAATCAAATGCACAAAATGGTCTAGTCCACCATACATCTCTCTCTCTCTCTCTATCAATTTTTTCACAAGAATCTTGAATTGAGCAATAGAGCACAAAATCTTGAAATGAAATGACAGAAGCAATAAGTAAAGTATACAAGTTTTGCACAAGAAGCATCAAACATAGAATTCATAGTAAGAAGGGCAAACCATATCTTCAAGTTCCTGAGCAGACTTGAAAGCCTCCCATGTATTAGAATGGAAGTCGGTGGCACAGACACGTAGGGTAGATGGATCACTTGGCAACCCGTGCACATGAAAAAGGAAGGGTTTCAATGGTGCTGACCACTCTGCATTTACTCGCCCAAATATTGCTTCCATTTCATCAAACCCCATTTCCAAAATGCCCTAATATTCGTAACTTATCATATTTATATTTTCTGCGATGATGTTCAAAAATATTCTGCCTATTTTCTATCTTCCCAAAATCCTAATTGTGAATTTCATCATTATCTTTAATCTTAAATATATTCCTACACAAGGCTGAAAATATTTTAATCTTATTAATTATTCAAAAGTGTATTTGGACATTTTAAATTATTTAAGGGTATATTTAGAATAACAATAACAATAACATGTAGGATAATTAGGGTGGCAAAATTAAATCAAAATCAAATGACCCATCCAAGGTTGCATGTGTTTGGTCAAAAATGTATTTTGATGATGTGTTGGTTTGGGCTAGCTCAAGTTGATCTATCATAAATCAACAACTCAAATGAACTCATGATGATCAATGTTCTGAAACTCGGATCGGACCGGTTAACCGGGAACCGGTCTCGAGGCTGGTCCGAGTTTATTGTAGGAACGGGCGGTATCAAACTCGGCGTAACCCTGTAAAAATCGGTATGAATCGGTGGCTCGGTAACTCGTACAAACCCGGTTTTTGTTTATTCATATAATTTTTTTAAAAAAAATTAATTAAACTTTTCATCTCCCCTAATTAATTGAGATTTTTATTATTCAAGTTCTTTTGACTATTTGAGTTTATGGACATGTGTTTTGAAGTTATTTATTTTGTGAGGACATGAATAATCAAGTTTCTAATTTCTACTTCTTGGATTTAGATATGCATGACATCTTGGTTATTTAGCTTAATGGACAATATTGGACATAGTAATTTAGTTTATGGACATGTGTTTTGAAATTAGTTTATGGACATGTGTTTTGAAATTAGTTTATGGACATGTGTTTTGAAATTAGTTGATGGACATGGATCTTCGTTATTTCATATGTTTGGATATAGATATGTATTTAACATTCAATATATATAAATATATATATGTATGTGTGTGGATGCCCATTTTTTGAACAAATTGAACCAGTGACCCAGTTGGTCGTCCGGTTTGATGTCCGGTCCGAGTTTCAAAATATTGATGATGATGCCTAAACTTGACCCACAAAAATATGTAATTTTAACGATTAGAGTTCCACTCTAAATTAAGATTTTTATTTATAAATATATTTTTTTTTAAAATCATTTATTATGTCAGAACAATAAAAATACACCGCGCACCCCAACCACACTATCCATTCACTCTACCCTACACCAATCCACACCCAATCACTAAACCACTCTCACATCTCTGTCCCCTACCTTGCCTACTCCATCTCACCCCCTACCATCCCTATCCACTTCTACCCCACCTACCTTCACCTCGTGCCCTGCTCCTATTCACACCTACCCCACTCATTGTCCTACTCCATCCACACGTTTTTAACAAGTTGGGCATTGATCCATCGACCCGTTCAATTTCAGCCCCAATGACCAACCCTTAAGATAACCTTATCCCTACTTCCAGAGAGGATTTAAAAGTATATTTAGACCTTTATAACTTTTTAAATGCATACTTCAGATTATTATATTTACGGTTAAATATGTGTAGTTTTTCTTTTCAACAAAGAAATAGACATTCTTTCTATTTGAAGGTTGAAATAAAATTCAATAATTTACTCACAGTAAAGTAAATGGCTAGTACTAGAAATACTCTTGTTGAAGAAAGACAAACTTCCCCTAATAAACAAGGGGAAACGGTAAATTAATTAGAAGATAACAAAACTTACCAATATATTGACAACTTGAAATGTTTTTTTTTTCTTAAATTAGTTTTCCCAATTAATGAAGGAGGCAAGTATTTCAGCTTTGTCTTCTTCATTGTTGGAAATACGGAACAATCTTGATATGGGGTGAAGCAGCAAAGTTGTTCAAATGCAGATAACTTGAAGCTCTGAAGGTGCTTCGGGACTGGATTTTGATGGTTTTATGAATTTTCTTGAAACAATTGCTAGCTCTAATATTTAATTTTGTGTAATATGAAGAAGATAACGACATTGATTCGTCTAGCTAATTATTATTAGACATATATCATGAAAAATGCATTTTTACATGGAGAACTCAACGAAACGGTGTACATGTATCAGCTCATGGGTTACGGAGACCCCACTTATCCTAATTATGTATGCTTACCGAAGAAATCATTGTATGATGTCAAACAAGCACACAGGGTTTGGTACAAGAGGTTTGCAAATTATGTTTCTACTATTGGATTTCTAACAACAAGTCTGATCATTCTCTCTTCATATATCGTCACGGTAATTATATGGCTTACATCCTTCTGTATGTGGATGATATTACTGCTTCATCTGATGCTCTTCGCAAGTTCATCATGTCTCTTCTTAGCTCAGAATTTGCTATGAAAGATCTGGGGCCGTTGAGTTATTTTTTGGAAATAATTGTAACACGTCATGTAGGTGGTTTATTTTTGTCTCAAAAGAAGTATGTAGAAAAGATCATTGAACGAGATGACATGTCCTCTTGTAAGTCGTCCTCCACTCTGGTTGATACTAAGCCGAAGTTGAGTGCTACTTCCAACATGTCATATGTTGATCCATCACATTTAGGAATATCAGTGGGGCGGATAAATGCGGGTACCGCCCCGCACTCGCTCCAGTTGGGGCGGGTATGGGAGATGGTTTGGTGGGTGGCGGGGCGGGTGTGGGTATCAAAAGTGCTACCCGCCATGGATAGTGGGACGGAGTGGATTTCATATAAGACTCGCACCGTCCGTACCCGCACCGTCCGTACCCGCCAATACCCGCACCGTTCGAGTAAATATAATGGTTTAAATGGGTTTGAGAAAACGAAAAAGGATGGTACACTAATTAATATAATTATGCCAGCTAGGGTCCTGTATGAGTTAAAGGCATATTTTCCCTAACAAAGTAACAATAGAGGCATGATTGAACCAAACTATTAATGAAGGACAAATATTATATATTTTGCACTTGAAGGGCATTTTGACCCTTTTCCCTTTAATTCATTCGGATAAAAACACAAGCATGTCCTTGAATTAGAAGTCAATTTGAAATTAGTTCTTTTCTAATCATAAAATGGCAATCGAGAACAAATATAAAAAGAACACCTTCAGGAATATGATTTTGCATTTTACTTCTTATCACAGGGCTTATCGTGGGTACCCGCCGGGTAAGTGGGTACCCACAAGGAGTAAATGGAGCGGGGGCAGGTGGTGGATTTTTTATCCGTGATGAGTGGTGGGACGGGGATGGAGGTGGATTTTATGTGGCAGGTATGGGTATGGAGTACCCTTCCCCCGCCCCCGCCCCGCCCCATTGACATCCCTAATCACATTACCGCAACCTTGTAAGAGCCCTGCAATATCTTACTTTCACGAGGCCCGACATATGTTATGTTGTGCAACAGATTTGTCTATTCATGCATAACCCGATGGAGGATCACATGCATAACCCAATGGACGATCATATGAATCATGAATATCTTATTAGGTTTGGGGAACTAGATGTTATAACTTAAGTTTGGACTCTTGGTTTGAGTGAATTCAGCGATATTATATCATTGTAGCAAATTGATGGCGGTTAGTATGCAAGTAGTAATCAGTATGTCATCTCTCGTCTCTGTTTAAGATAGGGTCGGTCGACGATGTTATCGAGTGCCCGTTATTTTTGTACTCAAGCTACACTTGTTGCACTTTTTTATATGTATGTTCTATTCTTAGTTCTAGTGGAGTTTGCGACTATCCAGTCGTTGTGGAGCTATTAGAAGAATTTGGAGTGAGCTACATGGTAGATCCGTGGCACCAGATGCTTTTCCTTACTTTTTAATTATGTCTTCTCTATTCTGGATAATTATGTATTTAGAGATATATTCCCAACTTATATTGTGTAGATGCTTCTTGTACAATTGACACTAGTCTTGAAGTTTGTATTATTTCCGTATTATTTATATTATGAGACTTTTTAAGACTTAAATTGATTTACTTAACAATTTCTACACTATGTTTCTGTAGTTAATTCTAGTCGAATAGTTGTGGTTGACTTACTAATCCTTGGTGTTAGTGCCATCACGACTATGATTTTGGGTCATGATATAACGTCGGGAAGAATTCTGATAGTTATATTATATTCAAAATTCTCGACATGTTCATAGTTGTTTTAATCACGGAGATCTCATGAGAAATAAAAATTTGAGGGTAGGATTTTAGCAATAGTATAGTGCAAGTCGATTCTGAGTCGTAGGGGAGATAATTTTTTTCTCATGGCGACGACTTAGAGGGTTGTCATGATTCTCAGAAGAATGAGAAGGAGGAGATTTGGTGGATGACATTGTGGTAAAAGATTTGAAGAAGGAATGAAAATGTGTTAAAGTTTGTAGTTATCTTTTATGAGAAGATTTGGCTTTCATGGTAAAAATATATAACGTGTTGGAGGTGAAAAAACGTGCACCATCATTGCTGCAGTTCATGTCGTTCATAGCGATGGTTCAGGTGTCGTCGTTTCAGAAGCATTGAATGAATGTGACGTTTGACAAATTTGGTAATCATTATAATTCAAATTTACCACTGAAATATGATATTTGTCCGGTCGAGTGTTCAAATCCACTTTCCGGGTACACGGTAGTTACACTCGAAAAGTGCGGGAACTATCTGTATAGGGTAAAATTTGTATAAGACAATTGTACAAATTATAGTGCGACACATGGAGATTGATGCTGAGTCGAATTCAGATCAACTTGAGACATTACCGGTAACATTCAATCAGTACCGGAGGCAACACGTGCATGTTTGACACCGGTGGCTCGAAAGAGAGGAAGAAACTGTTTGAATTGCAGCGGACAACTGTTACTGAAACCGATCATACTTCTTACAATGGAGCTTTAATGAAGTTTATTAAGATATTATTGATTGTCAATTATTACAACATTCATTATCCTATATTAACGAGAGCATATTTTATTGTATGTGTACTCATGTAGTTCATATATAAATATGATACATTGTTCGATTTTAAAGATCATCAAATTCTAGTTAATACAATAGAATGATTCTCGATTTCTGTGCTTGCATACAAATTATTGTAACTTTTTCTAGAAGTTGTCACAAATCTTAAACTAATCATTACCTTACTTTGTGTTATTATTACTTATTTTCAGTATAATTCATCTAGAATTCTTATTTAGTGTGTCTATCTACGTGTCATTGATCACGTATACAAATTCAAAAATTATACGGGTAAACACTAATAATATTGAGAGAAGTGAGAAATAATGCGTGTGTGAAATATTTTTAAAAATGAGCGTTTTATTATTTTATCCAAGAAGGAAATCAACAGATTAAAAGAAGTCGGACAAGTAAATTAAAAGAAGTAATGGAGATGAAATGGCAATGACTAACCTGTCCCCCTAGCCCACTAGGCCTAATCAATTACCAAGTCAAAAGCAGGTGTCCTCCTCATAATAATTAGCCAAAAATGTGGCAAAAATAAGTAGCCTGCATTAATTCTCTTCAATCAAAGTATCAAACTATAGGTTCTTCTGCCCAACTCGTTTAAATAAACTTTTAAATAATAATTGTAAAGAATGGACATTCGACCTAACTCAACTTTAAAAGCTAGTTTGTAGGGTAAGGATTGTTTAAGTTTATATAAAGAGTCCACGTTCTCATTTCATTATCGATGTAGGACTCTTAAAAATAAATATTTTTTTTGATTGACTCTGCGTGAATCTAAACACTTAGCAAGCACCTTTAATGTTTAGCAAAATTTATTCAAATTGTAAAAAGTGATTTAAGTGATTGGGCTTCATTTTTATCCTCTTTAGAATAACAAAAATATGAATCTTTTCCATAGTATTAGTTTCTTATTTACAATCACAATGTGCTGACTTGTCTCTAAAAATGAAGAATATGCCCTCTTCTTTTATGATTTTTGAGGTACAAATAAATAAATAAAATATATACTGTACTACTTTTTGCCTCATTTTGGTTCTTCAACTTTTCAATAAAAGATTCAATCATTTTCTCCAAGTCCTTTAAGTCTTGCTCCACATCTTCAACCTGTCAGTCCACTGTTATATTAAAGAGACTAAACCAGATAATAATAATAATGGATGCAAATTAAGACGATGATATTAAACATTGATGTAGAGAAAAAATATGTAAGCGATATTGATAACAACCTGAGCATATGAATGAAAAGTTGGCACTGACCTTATGAATGAAATTAGAAGCAAGCTGAGCATCTTTAGCAACCACAGCTGATGCATTTTCCACTGCTACAGCTGCTTCTTTGAGTACACTATTTTCCGGCAGCTTCCCGGAAACCCCCTCCATTACATTTTCCGTTTTAGTAGCCACCACTGCTACCATCTCCGCAACTCCTTCCACCTCTTCAGCCACCTTCTCAACATCTCCTGAACATCAATCCCATGTTTTAACCCTTTTTGTGATCTTTTAGAGATACAAATATTAAAAGAGAAACCTCTTTTTCTTATTACAGAAAGTCAACTCTTTTCTTGTTTCAGTTACACGCATTGAACTTCCTTTGGAATTAGAAAGCTTAGGTCTAAAGATTATACAATCATTTCACGCTGTTTTTGTAAGGTTCATATGAATATTTATGAGCATTCAAAATTAGTTTAGATACTTTTGGTTGTGAGTTAAAGAGTCATGAGTTTTAAAACATATATCTAACCCTATTTATACATCTCTTTTACTCTTAGAAATATAGTGTTGGAATTGATGCCCGGACTGTTAATATGCATATAAACCGTAAGAATGGATGTCGGGCCTAACTCAACCCTAAAAATTAGCTTGTAGGGTCATGATTGTCCAAGTCGGAGTTCATGTTCTCTTTCTATTACCGATGTGTGACTTTTAACACTCCTCGCATGTCCAAACCCCGTTAACTGAAGCGTGAATAATATAATTTGGGGGCCCAACATCAGTGAACAAAGAATTGAAATGGACCTGACTCTGATACCATGTAAGAATGAATCTTGGGCCTAACTCAACCCCAAAAGTGTAAGAATGAATCTTGGGCCTAACTCAACCCCAAAAACTAGCTTGTAGAGTGAGGATTGTCCAAGTGCATATAAGAAATTCATATTTTCTTTCTATTATCGATGTGAGACTCTTAACAACAAAAATTCAATACCTTTAATTCTTTGAAAGCTGTCCCATTTTTCCTTCCAAAAGGGGAGGAATATTGATAGTATGGATCCTAAAAGCCATTTTGTCCTGCACATTACAATGAGATGGTTCAAAAAACGCCAGAGTAAGAGTGGAAACTCATCCTTTTTTTGTGCATATAATCAATGACAATAATTAATTATTTACCAAGCAAATAAATTGGGTTTAGAAGGAGCTGGCTCTACTGGAGGAACCTTGCTTGCTTCATTCTTTTCCCTTACAGATGCAATCAAGAACCAAGATTCAATTTTTTTATAGGAGGTAATAAATGGCATGGAGCTGTTTTTTTTTATGAACAAATAATGAGTAGAGAAGAATTAATTACTGATCTGTCTTATTGGGTATTCGATACTCTACTGAACTGATAAACTGTAAACCTGGACTTGCTGAACCACCATATGCGATCCTAGTAGTTGGAACTATCCCTTGGACACCTTGTAAGTGGGAGGATGGAGCATTAAAGCGAACTCTATAGTATTGGTGAAGCAACGTAACAAGACTTCTGATTTTGTACGAGGATGAAGAATTTGCAGCCATGATCACCAACAAAATCAAACCGCAATTTTTGTGAGAGGAAAGAGTAGAAATCAGATAAGTAATTTTGAACGAATTGCTGTAATTTGAATAGTTGAGTAGTAACATCAGAACATATTGTAGTAAACTTTAGAGGAGATTGTAGTAACTAATTTCTGGAAAAAACAAGGTTGTCTAAATATATGAGAACCAAAAGTTGGGTTTCTTTGCTTAACATGTGATGAAGAAGATCCGAACACGCCAAGAAATGACAATTTGGGTTTATTTGCTTATTTTATGTATAAATTTGTGACTTTAAGCTAAAAGTAACCTTAAAAATTGCCTGACAAGTGACCTGTTCCTTGCAAGCTAAAACCATTATGGAACTTTTTATTTTGTTATGGTACCTTCTTGCATAATTTGACTTACCTTTATTTTTTATCCTCAACATTATACTCCCTCCCTCCCTCCCAATTTATATGATATAATTTAATTTTGGATGAAGTTTAAGAAATAAAGAAAGATTTAAATTTATAGTCTAAAACAAGCCAAAAATATTTGTGTGGTTATAAATCATCTCGTTAATCGTAAAATGTAAAGTTTAAAGTTAAATTGTTGACAAATAAGAAAATGTGTCATTCTTTTTTGAACAGACTAAAAGAAAAATGTGTCATATAAATTGGGACAAAAATAGTATATTATATTCTCGGGAAAAGGGTCAAATATACCCCTCAACTTTAGTTTATTAGTCCACTTTATCCTCCGTTAGAAAAGGTAATCAAATATACCTCTTTACAAGTTGGAGCCAAATATACTCCTACCATTAGCAAAGTATTCAAAAATATCTTTTTTTTTAAAAAATATTCTGGAAAATTGGAGTCTTTTAATTAAAAAATCAGTAAAGTATTTTTTTTTAAAAATAAATTGTCCTAAAAATATGTTTTTGAAATCTGGATTAATTTTAAAAAGAAATCTGAAAAAACTTATTTTAATAAATTCCATATATTTATTTAAAAAATTCAATTTTATCTAGATTTTTTTAAAAATGAGTTTTATAAAATCAAGAAAATTTCTTATTTTTAATAAAAGCCATTTTTACCATATTTGTTTTAATTAGAAAAATCAATTTTTCAAATTATTTTTAAAAACAATTGTCGCGTAGGCACCACATAGAATAAGTTAAATGCTACATGTCACCCACATTATACACATATTATATAGGGAAATAGACACTAATACGCCTCATTTTTAACATATTATATATGTATTTAACTTATTTTATGTGGTGTCTGCGTGACAATTTTTCTAAAAAATACTTGTGTAACATTATAGGTTATTGTTCTTAATCCTCCTATGTGGTAAATCATATCATAGAAATATAGAAGGGTTCTGCACTGGGGTTGAGTGATTATATGTCCTAACCGGAATATAAGACAGTCTAGTTAACCGTTAACTTAACGAAGAAGAAGAATCATTTTAGTTGCATTAAAGATTGAATAGAGTGGATAGTCGAGGATTTTGGAAGCCCTAATTCCTTCATAACTGATTTAAACCAAAGTATTATCATAGTTAGTTTATTTTCTGTAATTGCTTAGCCTTAGTTATTAGATAAAAATACAAATCAATTAACGTTCACCAAATAGAAACCATAGCTTAGATAATCGGTACTTGACAAACAGCGGATGAGCGCACTAGCGCGAAAGTCGTTGCGCAACAGCGGATGAGCGCACTAACACGAAAGTCATTGCGCAACAAGCAGCGGATGAGCGCACTAGCGCGAAAGCCGTTGCGCGTTAGTGTTAGTAACGCGCATCCGTTTTCTTGCTGCAATCGTTTTCTTGCTCACGCGCATCCGTTTTCTTGCTGCCCACTGAGGACGATATTCGGTCTTACCAGACTATATTACTTGTGAACGATGCGTACACTTGCGTGAGCATTCGAAATATTGCTAACAATTATTCTATTTTCTGTGTTAGCCACTTATTCTTTTCATATTTTGTTGCTTCGTGGTATACAGAATCCGGAAAGCACGAATTTTGTCGTGATCTCAGCAGCGAGTTGAAGAAGAAGAATTTAGTGATATTTTTGATGAAGATGGTCATGGACCTATGATGGATCATCCTATATGGTATATTAGAATAGTGGGTCTTCAACCCTCAGTTATTAGTGCTATCACAATTTGCAAGTATAAAAGAGGGGAAGGACTAGTTGAAAGAACAGAGTGCTCTGTTTGCTTGAGTGAGTTTCAAGAAGATGAAACTCTTAGGATTTTGCCCAAGTGTAAGTCATGTTTTTCACATACCTTGTATTGATACTTGGGCTTAGATATCACACCAATTGCCCCATGTGCCGTGCCGACATTGTCATCACCCCAGCCGCCGCCTCATCGTCTCCTGAACAGGTATTTTTTATGCGTGTGACCATTTTATTTAAAATGAGGACAGTCAGAGAAAATACATTTTTATATAATTGTGTTTTCATCACGTCCTTGTAAGTGCGTGTTAACATTCCTTTTGACAATAATGAAAGAATGTAAGAAATAATCCCAATATTCATCTTTATGTGTTTAGTACGCTGGTGCTGAACTGGATTACCAGAAAGGTAGATGACACTTATATTATCACAATACACCAAGGTAGCTTTCTCAATGGGACAATGGAGCTCTAAAAGAAGATTTCGTAATCAACATGATTCGGAGACCACATTAGCTACCCCTCGATACTCGGCCTCTGCACTTGAACATGAAAACGTAGATTGACGCTTGACAGACCATGAGACCAAGTTGTTACCCAAAAACATACAATATCCAGACGTAGACCGTATGGTGTCAGGACAACCACCCCAATTAGCATCTGTATATGAGACCAATGTAGACGTCGACGAAGGATATAAATGCAAACCATACTCAAGTGTTCCCTGAATGTACCTAAGAATGCGTTTGAGTGCATTCATATGTTCAACTCTGGAATCATGCATAAACAAACACACCTATTGTACGACATATGTAATGTCTGGTCGCATGAACGTCAGATACTGAAGGGCGCCTGCAAAACTACGATAGCTGGTCGGATTCTTAAACGGAGAGCCAGTTGCAGCACCCAACTTGGATTTAGTATCAACTGGAGTAGAACTGGACTTACAGGATGACATCTCAGCCCTCTCAATGATCTCTGCTGCATACTTTCTCTGTGATAAGAATAGTCCACCTGCATGACGAGTTACAATAATCCCCAAAAAGTAACTCAAATGGCCTAAGTCTTTCATGGCAAACTCAGAACTGAGCATTGCCATAATAGACTTGCGCAAGGTATCAGAAGAGACAGTCAAGATAATATAATCAACATATAACAGAATATAAGCCATGGAAGATCCTCGACAATACGAATAATGAATTATCAGACCTGCTGTGAGAAAAATTCATAGTCGAAACAAAATCAGCAAACCTCTTATACCAAGCTCGTGGAGAATGCTTAAGCCCATACAAGGACTTCTTCAATAGACAGATATGATTAGGATATCTAGTATCCCTAAATCCCAAAGGCTGGTGCATATACACCGTCTCCTGAAGATTACCATGTAAGAAAGTATTCTTCACATCTAGCTGATGAATGAGTCATGATTTCGAAAGAGCCAAGCTAAGCACAGTACTAATGGTAGCCGAATTGACCACTGGGCTAAATGTCTCACAACAATCCACACCAACCTGCTGAGTCTTACCATCACCTACAAGTCTAGCCTTATGCCTTGCAAATGAACCATCAGAATTTTCCTTATGAACAAAAATTCACATAGACCGAATAATATTAACACAAGATGGACGGGGTACCAACCCCCACGTCGTATTATCAATAAGAGCATTATATTACTCGGTCATGACAATTTTTCAATTAGGATCATTTAAGGCAGACACATGATTACGGGGTAAGGGAAATTTAAGAACATTAGAATTCAAATTGAAATATGTTTTTGGCTTTAAAATACTCCGTTGACTACGAGTGACTGGACCAAGACTCTGGGCTGTATTAAGTGAATTTTGGAAAGTTTATGAAATGTCGGAAATTTCCGTCGGCCATGGCGTGAGAACTCTGCGAGGATCTCTGGACATTTGGCGTGGCGCCTGCAATGCGAGGCGTGGCGCGCCTCAGAATTTTGCACCGTGGCGCCTCGATGCGAGCGCGGTCGAGGCCGAGTTTAACGTATTTTCTGGCAAACCTGAAAAATAACGGAGAATATAGGGGGAGATAGCATCATCCAAAAATCATAAGAAGTAGATACGGGTTTTTCTACTTTAGAAAAGGGAAATTTGGTTTCATAAAGAGAACATGACGACTAATGATGATTCATTTAGAGGACAAATCAAAACATTTATAACCATGGTGATTTGACGGAAAACCCAAGAATACACAAGGAGTAGAACGTGTCTGAAGTTTGTTGATTGTAGTGGATGGAAACAGTGGATAGCATAAGCATCCGAAGACCCTAAGATGAGTGTAGGACGAAGTCTTATTGTATAACACTTTGAGAGGAGAGGAATATGTCAAACCTTTAGAGGGAAGAATATTTAGGAGATCGGTAGTCATTTGTAGTGCATGATGCCAAAATAATGGAGGAACGGAAGAATGAACTAATAAAGTGCGGACAATATTATTAATGGTACGAATTTTTCGCTCAGCTTTTCCATTTTGTGAAGACGTATGAGGACAAGAAAAATAAAATTTATCTCATTTTTAGCACAAAACTCCCTAAATTCTCCATTATCATACTCTTTGCCATTATCACATTGAATATTTTTTATTTTCCGTTCGTATTGCGTTCTTATGAAGGCTCTAAATTTTATGAAGATGGAAAAAGCTTGAGATTTTTTCGCAATTGGAATCGTCCATAAATATTTAGTATAGTCATCTAAGAATAGAACATAATAACGATGACCCATAGAACTGAGAACCAGAGATGTTCATAAATCGATATGAATAATTTCAAATGACATAGAAGTATTAGAATTTGAAGCTACAAATGATAATTTAATAATCTTTCCCAAAGCACAGGATTGACAAAGTGGAGTACTACGCGTACCCTTACAATAAATATATTTATGTCTATCTAAAGAAGATAAAATAGACGACCGGATGACTGAAGCGGCGTACCACAAGGAAGGAGCAAGAGCTGCAAATGTGGATGACATAGCTTGACGCGAGATGCTGAGACTTGGTGTGATTGGATAGAGGTCCCTTCCACTGTTACACCTCATGAGATGACTCCCAATTTTGAAATCCTTCACAGAAAATCCAAATGGATCAAAATTAATAGAAATCCAGTTATCAGTTGTGAATTTACGGACATATATCAAATTTTTAATTAATTTTGAGGCATGAAGGGTATTTTTCAGGACAAGTGGTGGATGAGGAGGGGACAAAGTTTTATGACCATAACCCTTAATTGGAATAGAATTGTCATTACCAACAGTTATACCACGATTAGTGCTCAAATTGAAATACGACGAGAGAGTACCTTGATCGAATGTCATGTGGGTAGTGGCGTCGGTGTCCATGTACCAATTAGGGTCCGGTTGAGTCAAGCCAAACGTGTGCATCGGCCTTGATGTGCAATGCAGTGTGCTGACGTGTGGTGGGCCTGATGGGAGTGAGGCCCAGTATCTTTGGGATCTTTGGGGCTTTCATCTGTTGGTCTATACCACGAGTGCGGGTGGGAGAAGTTGGGCCGCGGTGCGTGTACGGGCTGATATTAAGGCGCCGTGGAGCTGTAAGGTTTCTTGTGTATTTGTAAAGGGCTGGTCGGGGACTTGCGTGCTGGGACCCAGCTGCCCGAAGCAGAGGGCCCGTGGGTTCGGGATTCTTCTTCTGCTGCTGCTAACGGTTGCCCTCGTTGTTGCCGCCACGATTCTTGTCATTATTCTTCCGATTTTGGCCTTTCTTACCACTCCCGTTGTAACACCCTATTTTAAACCGGAGTCGAAAACGGGATTATTGCTACATAGTTGATTCCTAAATGCATTTTAAGGAGTCGCCACCTAATTATTATAGTGAATTAGGACACTAAAAAATGTAGCATAAAATACTACGAATGATCTCAATTTTAAAGGTCTGCGAAAGCTATGTGAGATTCCGGGCAAGGATTTTTTATTATCCTAAAGGGAAGGGGTTAGGCACCCTATAGGATCCGCTAACTTGCGGTTATCCGTTCAAACCTAACTAATTATATATTGGTTTTTATTCTATCTATTCTAAGCATTTTTACAATTAAAATAAAATGCAATACAAAATAATAAAACTAAAATTAAATGCGACACGAGATAAAAATCCGGGACATCTTTAGCCCTTTTTAGGCCTTCTGCACAAGATGATCTCCGGGTACCTGCATAGACACTTAGTAAAAGTGTTAGTAATAAAATAAACAATTTTTAAAGTAATTGCAATAATTAATAAATAAAGCCAAAAATAAATCCGTCTTTGTACATGGAGGCCTTGGAAATCAGACGGGGATTCCTTCATCGGCAAATATTGCTAAAAATAATAAAGTAAATAAAACCTTCGGATCCGCGCCAAAACAGTAATAGTTTTAAGCACGGAGGGCTCAGATATGTAAAAATATAAAGTAGGACAGCCTAAACAAGTGCGGCTGCGATAATTCGCCTTGCCAAGCGCATGTTGGTTATCCGATGTAAGTGGATCCTTGCCCAGAAAGCTTCATTTATTTTATTTTCCGTCTTTGCAACTGTGGAGGCCTCAAAAATCGACGGATAACTTTTTCATCGGCCATTAGGTAGTATCAATGTTCAAATCATTTAATAAATGACAAAAATATGCCCAAAACAGTAGACCTGGCCGACAATAACATTAACAAAAATTTATTTAGTCACGGTACATAGTATCAACTAGCACAGTATGTCTTTCCTCCTAACAAGAGAAGAAAAAAAAAAGTTTCAAGAACAAATGATGGAATTTTCATAACAAGTGGTACAATTTTAGTTGATGATTTTTAACCAACTGCAATCTAAACCACAGATAAACAAACCTAGTCTCAATATTTTCAATTTTAAAGCGAATTATAATCGAAACTAGAATACCACTGGAACCTTTGCAAATACTTGACTTTTAACCAAGTAAAACCCAAAGCAAGATACCCAAATACAAGCTTTCAAATAATTTCTATTTTTAAGTAAGTGCAATGTAAAACAAAAATGCCCAATCACGAGTCTAAACATATTTGATTTCAAACAAAGAAAAATCAAACGGAGGCGGGTCGGTGATGATTTTGGAGGTGGGTCTTGCGGTTCTTTGCTCAGGTTATCGAGCGAGCTCACTGCCGGGTGTGATTCGACGGATAAGGAATGGGTGTCGGAACAGTGGTTCGACGGTTGGGGTGATGGTGGTGAAAGCAGGGAGTGAGGGTGAGCTGATATTGGGGTGTGAAGTGTGCGGCTAGGGTTCGCCGGAGCTAGCGGCGGCGGGAAGGGCGGCGGCGAGAGAGGGGAAGGGATGAGGGAGATGATGCTGAGGGTTGGGGTAGGTTCTGATTTGTGCGGCTGCTGGGCTGATAAAAAATAGGGCTGCCCTCCTCCTTTTATTAGTGTTTAATATATAGGGTAGATATTTTAGGTTTGGGGTTTGGTATTTGGTATTGGGTATTATAGGGAAAAGATGAAAGAGTCTTGGGCTTCATTTTGGGTCTCGGTTTGGCTTGATTTTTGGCGGATTGTGGTCAGTTGTGCCTTAATTTGGACGGTTTGGCAAACAATGCAAAATAGATTAATTATTTAAAAGAAAAATTATTTAAAGATACAAAATTATTAAAATGCAAATGCCGATGCAATAATAATAAAATACAATATTTTAGCAAATGTTTAATGCCTAATTACAAGAAAAATGCAGTGTCAATTAATTATTTAAAGAGATGCAAACATTATTAAAATCAAGCAGCGATGTAATAATAATAGACACATAATATTAACAAAGACATCATGCTTAATTTAAAATAATAATATGTCATGTCATTTTGTGAAGAAATAAACATAGAATATTATGTAAAAAATGCAAAAATGATGATTAAAATGCGGTGTCCTAAAATGCTTAAAATTGCAAGAAATGACTAAAAGATGGGTCAAAATTGGGTGTCAACAGCTTGTCCCTCTTTGACCGAAGATGATGAAAGAGTTTTCGGACAAAGGCGTTGACTTAGCCAATTTTGTCCCGATGTCGAAGTAAAACAAAGATCAAAAAAGAATGGGCAAAACGGCGCAGATTCAAAATTTTGTCGATGTCGAATTATGATGACCTTTGGGTTCTTTGCGATGCTAGGGAATTAAAGCGATGACGCCCGTTCAAAATTGTCGATGTCGAATGGCGACCTTTGAAATTTCTTGTGATCTTCTTAAATTAAAGAAGACAATCAAGCGCAAATTCAAAATTTGTCGATGTGAAATGCGATTGACAACGGTTGCGGTGATGTGGTCTTTGAAAAAACAAGGTTATTGTAGATGTTGATGACTTGTTGCATAGGCGATGTAGATGCTGCGTCGTTGCGTAGGCGAAGCATAAATAAAGCGTTGCATAGACTTTACGATATGGCGTCGTTGCGTAGACCGCGATCACGGATGCTCGTCGTTGCATAAGCGAAACATTGATGAAGTCGTTGCATAGGCTTACATGAGATGGCGTCGTTGCGTAGGCGCGATCTGACGGCGTCGTTACTGGGCGTATTATTCTTTGGCGTCGTTGCGTAGGCCAATCGCGATGGCGTCGTTACACGGGCGTATTCTTCTTTGGCGTCGTTGCGTGAGCGCTTAATCTTTGGTAGCGTCGTTGCACTGGGCGTATTCTTCTTTGGCGTCGTTGCGTAAACGCCAATCGCGATGGCGTCGTTACTGGGCGTATTCTTCTTTGGCGTCGTTGCGTGAACGCAATCTTTGGTAGCGTCGTTACTGGGCGTATTGTTGTTGGCGTCGTTGCGTGAAGCCTTGATCGCGATAGCGTCGTTGCACTGGGCGTATTCTTTGTTGGCGTCGTTGCGTGAGCAATCTTTGGTGGCGTCGTTACTGGGCGTATTATTCTTTGGCGTCGTTGCGTGAAGCGCAATCTTTGGTAGCGTCGTTACTGGGCGTATTCTTCTTGGCGTCGTTGCGTAAGCGCAATCGCGATGGCGTCGTTACTGGGCGTATTCTTGATGGCGTCGTTGCGTGAGCCAATCGCGATGGCGTCGTTACTGGGCGTATTCTTCTTGGCGTCGTTGCGTAAACGCAATCTTTGGTAGCGTCGTTACTGGGCGTATTGTGGTGGCGTCGTTGCGTGAGCGCCAATCTTTGGTAACGTCGTTACTGGGCGTATTCTTCTTTGGCGTCGTTGTGTAAACCTTGATCTTTGGTAGCGTCGTTACTGGGCGTATTTTCTTTGGCGTCGTTGCGTAAGCGCAATCTTTGGTGGCGTCGTTACTGGGCGTATTATTCTTTGGCGTCGTTGCGTAAGCCTTAATCGCGATGGCGTCGTTACTGGGCGTATTCTTGATGGCGTCGTTGCGTGAAGCAATCTTGATGGCGTCGTTACTGGGCGTATTCTTTCTTGGCGTCGTTGCGTAAACCTTAATCTTTGGTAGCGTCGTTACTGGGCGTATTATTCTTTGGCGTCGTTGCGTGAAGCCAATCTTTGGTAGCGTCGTTACTGGGCGTATTCTTCTTTGGCGTCGTTGTGTAGGCAATCTTGATGGCGTCGTTACTGGGCGTATTCTTGCTTTGGCGTCGTTGCGTGAAGCCAATCGCGATAGCGTCGTTACTGGGCGTATTGCGATGTTTGTCGTTGCATGGGCGAAACATGAATGAAATCGTTGCGTAGGCTTAAATGAAATGGCGTCGTTGCGTACGCGATCACGGTGCTCGTCGTTGCATGGGCGAAACATGAATGAAGCCGTTGCATAGGCTTAAATGAAATGGCGTCGTTGCATGCAGCGATCTGAATGCTTCGTCGTTGCATGGGCGAAACATGAATGAAGCGATTCTGCAAAGGCTTAAATGAAATGCATTGGTTTATGGCGTACTGCTTTGTGACTTATGCAGGTTGAGATAACGTCATTGCATAGGCGTTGTGCGTTTGTAACGCGTGGGCCTATTGTTGTGTTCTGCGCTGGCGATATGAAGATCCTGCACTCGAAGAAAATTTGTGAGTTTTTAGGAAATGAGTGGTTGATTAGCGTCGACTCTGTAGCTTTGGCTCTTGGCGCTTGCATTCTTGGTTTGAAGACCTAGTTGGCTGTTTTCTGTCTATTGCCATTTTCTTGCCTTTGAATTCCTTAAAATGTCGGTTTACGGTAATGAAGATGTTGAACTGGTAAGGTTTCATCTTGGCGCTATCAAGCGTCAGTAAGCATTTTTTTATTTTTATAATAAATGAAAAGCTAATGCGAGAATATGGACAAAATCGAGTGAAGTGCAAAACAAGGAAAATATTTTTAATGGAGTGACCGAAGCCGATGTGGCTGTCTACGTATCCCGTAGGAGCGAGTCAAGACATAGTTCATCTTGCCAAAAATAAGATTTTTATGATTTTAAAATAATGCGGGGCCAAGCGATATGGCGCCGACACCGCCGGGGAATCAGTCGAGCGTAGTTCGTGATGCAAAATAAGAATTTTTAAGATTTTAGAATGATGCGGGGCCGAAGCGATGTGGCGCCTACGTATCCATTGAGAATCAGGTCAAGACGTAGTTCGTGATGCAAAATGATTTTTATGTAATATGCATTTTGTTGTTTTTTTTTTTTTTTTCTGAAAGAATGGAAGACGACATTACGTTCTGACTCCAGTTGATACCAACAATTAGTATTGTGCATAAGGATGTTCTTTTATTGTTTTGATCTAACAGGTTTGACTCGGTGTAATTCACGATTTCGAATAGTACCTCAAACATACGAGTGTTGACACTTGCTTGCGGCGAGTTTTGAACTACACGTAATCTCACGTTTCAAATGCCCTCAC
Organism: Przewalskia tangutica; assembly: GCA_029844215.1. Taxonomy (NCBI): domain Eukaryota; kingdom Viridiplantae; phylum Streptophyta; class Magnoliopsida; order Solanales; family Solanaceae; genus Przewalskia; species Przewalskia tangutica. The sequence continues at coordinate 8,707,094 of CM056721.1, read as the reverse complement.
TGAAAGAAAGTCCCATTTCTCACATATATTCCAGTATTTTGAATTTTGGGACGCTTAGGGAAGTACGCTCACACTCAAAAGGATGTTCAATGCATGCAATTGTGATACCATAGGCTTGGCCGTCATGTAAGTATCCACTAATGTGAGGACCCTCAGTATAAGATCATGTAGGGCTTGTCATGGGCTTGTAATGTAGGCTTGGGGAAATGGATGGATATCATTTGGGTAAAAAGTGACTAATCCCTCCTCGAGCGTTGGACTACGTCCGTGCTTGATATTTGTGTGCTTTAATGCTGACCTGCTTTCTTTTTGTCCCAGTTTTTCTGTATTGACTTCTTTTGAATCTTTCATTTGGAGCCCCCCCCCCCTTTTTTTTTTTTTTTTTTCGGGGTTATGTATTCCCTTTTTTTTTATAACATCGAGGCTTTTGATTTTTTTTTTTTGTGTGAAGTCGTCTCTGCTTTTGTTTTGTTCTCCTTTTGAACTTTGACAACTTTCGTTTTTGCAAACTTTAGCGCAGGATTTTGTCAGCCACTTGCACATTTCTAAAGCGCTCGAGGTCGGGCGAGAGGGATAGTGCGTACGCACTCAGAAAGGGTATAGGTGTAATATGCGGTTGTCAAGAAATAGGTTTTAGGCTCAAAGGGGGTGTACTAGGGATAATGTTATTTGGTAGGCTGAAAATGCTCAAACGGGTCAAAGAAAGCCTACGATCATTTCCTACACCGAGTGTTACTCAGGATTTCGCCTCAACAAACATTCAGGCCAAGTTCTAGATCACAATGCAATGCAATTGAACTTATTCAAACACTCACCACACAATGCATATGAAACGATGAGGTCGGTTTCATTCTTATCTTGGAAACATGCAAGACAATGTTATCTGCGGGTATGAATAAGAGATACCAAAAGAATCTATGGTTTACCACAAAGTCAACCCATACTGATTATCATTTTTTTTTTTTTATGCACAACTCTAACTGTATTGGTATCAACAAAGTTAAACAATAATACTTAAAAAAATGTTTTTGTATTTTTTTTGAATAACACATTTTTTTTTTGAACAAATTTTTTTTTTAATTAATGAATATTTTTTTGAATAAAGGGTACCGAACCCGAATAGGGCTGCCTACGTATCCGTAGGGAATCGGTGCGCGTAGTTCATTCAAATATGTTTAAAACGCATGCTTGAAAAGAATTTATCAATGAAAGGATGGTAATGTAAAGCTATGCAAAGAAAATGATTGTCACGTGGACGAATGCAAAGTAAAATGAATGCGAGAACATGATGAATGAGATCGTGAGTGAGAAATGTGTTTTTTTTTTTTTTTTTTTTTTTTTTAATTTTTATTTTATTTTTGTGGTGTCGAACCCAAAATGAGTTGCCTACGTATCACACCGTGTGGTGAGAATCAGACACGCGTAGTTCGGAAGATTATGTTGTAAAATGCATCATAAAGAAATATGTAATCAATACTAGACATATCAATTAGACTTGCAAATATGTATAAAATGCAAAATATAAGACCCAGAGCGATGCTTCGTTGAATCTGGTATAAGACGACTTCTTTCCGTCAACATAACTCAAGCTCATTCTTGTGATGCTTTTTTTTTGTTTAGTTTTTTTTTGTTGTTGTTGTTGTTGTTGTCCGCCCTCGATTATTTGCGAGGACGGACTTCCTGCAAAAAATATGACAAATGGGTGAGAGTAGGCAAGCCACAAAATAGTAAATTGTAAAGGTGTGACAATATAGTCAAAGACCCCCCTGCTTGGTTCAACCAAACTGGTGGTTGATGCTTCACAAAGTCCAAATCGCGTTGTTCAAGAGCGATTTACGCAGTAGAAGTCCTGATTGCTATATAACAACAAAAGTGCAAAAATGCAAATGCTCGTGGCCAGAGTTGTAAGCACATATCATGATATGTACATGGGTTAAAAGGGTAATTATTGCATTAAATAATATGTACAAAATTGCTAGCAACAAAATAGTAAACAAAAGCATGCAAATCAAGTGTGCGCCTAATATGCATGAGATCTCTCTTATGCCAGAGGTAGGCCTAAACGCCAGATATGCGAGATTATGATAAATAGGTCCAAGCCGTTAAACTGCAATGTTTTGCTGGAAATGGCGACCAAATGACGGTGCACTTTTCCCAATTTTGGTGTATTATAACCAGACTTGGATCCGTCTATCATCATCACGCTACACATAGTATGCTAATGGGTCGTTGGGTTGTGAAACCCGTAGACAAGTTTTGGTGGATTTCTAATTGTGGCGTTAATACCAAGGATTAACCCACCTAAGGTCTATCGTGCGTGACTAAAAAAATAAAAGAAGGTGGTATAGCTCTATCTTAAGCTTTCTAAGATTTGGCTTACTAGGCCTTGAGTTCGGCGGACAACTCGAGTGAGAAGGCTACGTGGTGATCGAACCGATCTAATTCACGCATGGCGTCAACTCTCCTAACTTTTGGGTGTTCTTTTAAGAAATTTGCGGGTGCGCGAAGCACACCAACGCGTATAGTGTGTGACAATGTGAATTTTCCAGAGTGGAGGAAATATGAGCGGAATGTCAGTTTAAGGAAAGCAATAAAAGCAAATAGCAATTAAAACAGCTAAGCATACAAGATTAAAACAAACAATTTTAAGGCATTTAAAATAAATAAAAGCAAATAAAGCCAAACAAATAATAAACCTAGGTTTGCTATGGTCAAGAACCTGATTATCCACAGCAGAGTCGCCATCTGTAACACCCTATTTTAAACCGGAGTCGAAAACGGGATTATTGCTACATAGTTGATTCCTAAATGCATTTTAAGGAGTCGCCACCTAATTATTATAGTGAATTAGGACACTAAAAAATGTAGCATAAAATACTACGAATGATCTCCATTTTAAAGGTCTGCGAAAGCTATGTGAGATTCCGGGCAAGGATTCTTTATTATCCTAAAGGGAAGGGGTTAGGCACCCTATAGGATCCGCTAACTTGCGGTTATCCGTTCAAACCTAACTAATTATATATTGGCTTTTATTCTATCTATTCTAAGCATTTTTACAATTAAAATAAAATGCAATACAAAATAATAAAACTAAAATTAAATGCGACACGAGATAAAAATCCGGGACATCTTTAGCCCTTTTTAGGCCTTCTGCACAAGATGATCTCCGGGTACCTGCATAGACACTTAGTAAAAGTGTTAGTAATAAAATAAACAATTTTTAAAGTAATTGCAATAATTAATAAATAAAGCCAAAAATAAATCCGTCTTTGTACATGGAGGCCTTGGAAATCAGACGGATTCCTTCATCGGCAAATATTGCTAAAAATAATAAAGTAAATAAAACCTTCGGATCCGCGCCAAAACAGTAATAGTTTTAAGCACGGAGGGCTCAGATATGTAAAAATATAAAGTAGGACAGCCTAAACAAGTGCGGCTGCGAGAATTCGCCTTGCCAAGCGCATGTTGGTTATCCGATGTAAGTGGATCCTTGCCCAGAAAGCTTCATTTATTTTATTTTCCGTCTTTGCAACTGTGGAGGCCTCAAAAATCGACGGATAACTTTTTCATCGGCCATTAGGTAGTATCAATGTTCAAATCATTTAATAAATGACAAAAATATGCCCAAAACAGTAGACCTGGCCGACAATAACATTAACAAAAATTTATTTAGTCACGGTACATAGTATCAACTAGCACAGTATGTCTTTCCTCCTAACAAGAGAAGAAAAAAAAAAGTTTCAAGAACAAATGATGGAATTTTCATAACAAGTGGTACAATTTTAGTTGATGATTTTTAACCAACTGCAATCTAAACCACAGATAAACAAACCTAGTCTCAATATTTTCAATTTTAAAACGGAGTATAATCCGAAACTAGAATACCCTGGAACCTTTGCAAATACTTCAACTTTTAACCAAGTAAAACCCAAAGCAAGATACCCAAATACAAGCTTTCAAATAATTTCTATTTTTAAGTAAGTGCAATGTAAAACAAAAATGCCCAATGCAGGTCTAAACATATTTCAGTTTCAAACAAAGAAAAATCCAAACCAGAGGCCCGGGTCGGTGATGATTTTGGAGGTGGGTCTTGCGGTTCTTTGCTCAGATTTATCGAGCGAGCTCGCTGAGGCGTGATTCGACGGGATAAGGGAATGGGTGTCGGAACAGTGGTTCGACGGTTGGGGTGATGGTGGTGAAAGCAGGGAGTGAGGGTGAGCTGATATTGGGGTGTGAAGTGTGCGGCTAGGGTTCGCCGGAGCTAGCGGCGGGAAGGGCGGCGGCGAGAGAGGGGAAGGGATGAGGAGATGATCTTTGAGGTTGGGGTAGGTTCGATTTGTCTGATTCTTTGAAGTGATAAAAATAGAGTGCCTCCTCCTTTTATTAGTGTTTAATATATAGGGTAGATATTTTAGGTTTGGGGTTTGGTATTTGGTATTGGGTATTATAGGGAAAAGATGAAAGGGGTACTGGGCTTCATTTTGGGTCTCGATTTGGCTTGATTTTTGGCGGATTGGGTGGTCAGTTGTGCCTTAATTTGGACCGGTTTGGCAAACAATGCAAAATAGATTAATTATTTAAAAGAAAAATTATTTAAAGATACAAAATTATTAAAATGCAAATGCCGATGCAATAATAATAAAATACAATATTTTAGCAAATGTTTAATGCCTAATTACAAGAAAAATGCAGTGTCAATTAATTATTTAAAGAGATGCAAACATTATTAAAATCAAACGACGATGTAATAATAATAGACACATAATATTAACAAAGACATCATGCTTAATTTAAAATAATAATATGTCATGTCATTTTGTGAAGAAATAAACATAGAATATTATGTAAAAAATGCAAAAATGATGATTAAAATGCGGTGTCCTAAAATGCTTAAAATTGCAAGAAATGACTAAAAGATGGGTCAAAATTGGGTGTCAACACCCGTTGTTCTGATTTTGGGTCACGTTGGATGGATTGAAAGAAGAAAAATTGGAAGCAGTCATCATACCGATAGGATTGGCCCCAATCGCCATTTTATTAGCTAATCCGGCTTCTTCCAAAGTAAGCTTAGAACGGGCTTGATAAAATCCTGGCAGGGGGTTACTCTGACGAATAACTGAAGCAACACCGCTATAGAGCCTCGGCGTACTGCAAACCGTCGAAGAACTGACGACTATTAGAGATAGGAGAACGCGTTCTTGAGTTGGTGCGCAAGTCTCGAGGCGTTTGCAATAAGAAGAAACGTTTTGAAAATTCACTATGGCCACCTGTGAAAATTCCTGTTCAAGGATAACAATCCGAGAATGATTGTTATCTTAGAAGATATCTCGCAATCGATCCCACGCTGCCATAGCTGTGGAGTTGGGTTCCATAATCGTCTGCAAAAGTTCCAAGGAAATAGTGGCATAAATCCACTGAAGAACCTTGGAATCAAGCATGTTCAATAATTTTGGGTCTGCTTCTTTAGTGAGCACAGTAGATGTAGACGCCTTATCACCCTCCTTTGAAGGAGTAGGAGGGATGATATGGTGAAAAACTTTATGTGCTTTAACATGAATCTTGAATAACTCCACCCACGTCCATATTGAAAGTTTTCAAGATCAAGAACAATAGGGATGACGCTCTTGATGTTAGAAACTGAGAGGGCAGGATGAAAATTGTTCTTATCAGCCATAGGGAATAGAACAACAAGATTCGGAGAAGAGAATTTGGGAGAGAGGATTTTGGAAGAGAAGATACTCGATTTTGTTAAAAAGAAAGAACACAAAAATCGAGAATTTGAGGATCCACAAATCCGAAAAAGAGAAGAAATTTTGAGGAGCGAAAGCGAGGTAAAGAGAACCTAGACTCTTTATACCATGAAAGAAGGTAAGAAATAATCCTTTGATTATTTTCATTAATGAAAGGCATATATATACAAGTTACAAGGAAGATTCTCTCCCTATTTTACCTAGGAATCCCTATTCTATAAGAATACTAACTTTACAATTATGGTAATATTACACTAATAATTAAGGTACAAACCTAAGTCTAATATTTACCAAATATACAAAGGAAAGGGACCCACTTGGATGGGCCATTCTCGACTGGGCCAATATGGCCGATATACTTTAACAAATAGTTTTGGTGTGTGATCATTTTATTTAAAATTAAATATATTAGAGAACTTTTATTTACTTAATTAGACGGTATGTATTACAGAATTTTGGGATGAGTCATGAAGAAGAAATTCGTCCGAGAATTTCAGAGAATGCCACGGAATTAACTCTTGACATTGAAAATGAAGGTGATTCAGTGGAACTAAGTATGATGGATATCAGGGAAAATTCCAAGGAAGATGTGGGAAATGGTACTAATGAAGGAGTGTTAAGTGAATTGTGTTCATCAAGAAGATCAGCATCTTTGGAATCTTTATCTATAACTTCAATTTTAAATCGTGCTTCTGCTATTGCAAATTCTTCAAGAGAATATTTGGCTGATCAAAATTCAAGTGATGAATCAACTGAGGTAAATGAATCAGAAATGAGTACTTCTGTATCACATAGTACTTTTTATTGCAAAGAGAGCTCAGCAGGAAAGAAAATGTTTGTCTGGACAGAATAATGCAAAAGAGCAAATGATAAGAAGAAGCCAGAGTGTTGTTCTTCTTCGGTGAAGTTAATTCTATTATTTTGCTTTGCCTGTTCTTATCATAAAGATTAGAGTTTGCCATTAATACTTCAAAAAGGAAAAAAGAAAGAGAATTGTACCTATTGTTTTATAATGTATGAGATACAGAATATTAGTTGTAATAAGTGTAGTAGTATAAGAACAGCCAGAGAGAAAATGATATCTCTTATATTGTCAAGGCCAAAGGCTTCTGGAAAGTTATCAGTGAAATTTTCTGTTTGTATAAAGTATAATTGTGTCCTTTGATTTTTATTTTTTCCTGCCTTTATACAAGTTTTGTGTGCTGTGTTGTTAAATTACTGCTTCATTAAGAACACGATAATTATCTCATCCAGTGGCCGAGTATGAGCCACTGGTTCAGCTTGTCGTGTATATCGCAGTTGAGTTGTGATCAATGATGAATTATTGATGATGATCTAGGTTGAGATGAAGATGAGAGAGACGGGAGAAGATAAGAAACAAGAGAATGTACAAAAAGATAGAGAGGATTTGGAAGAAATATTTTGGGGCTCAAAGTGAGCTTTTGATATTTTCCATATTCTGTATGTGTTGTTTACAATGGTCCATCAAATGTGTTTATATACACACTCGAATGACTAACTAACCCCTTATTACAAAATATCTAATGATCATCTAATCAACTTATCTAACCAACTTATAACAAACTAACAACATATATATACAATATATATACGTGGTATATCTATACTTCAACACCCCCCTCAAGCTAGGCACTGAAACAGAGGTTTCAGTCCTAGCTTGGAAGCAATAGCAAAACATTCTACTTAACAAACATGCAGCAATAACAATAATGGCAGCATCAACATGTTCAACTGTAGACATAACAGTTACAGCTGACTCAGCATTTCCAGCCACAATAACATCAGCACCAGCAGTGGTCAAACCAGAAGAAGATTCATCCTTCATTTCCTATATCACTTTGATTTCATGTTCTTCGGCTGCTGCACGACCATCAACACCTCGTACAACAACATTAGCATCATTCTTGAACCAGTAGACTCAACTGTTGCACCCTTAGAACCAGCAGCAATACCAGGTGTAGAAAACAACCTCAACTACAGTGACCATTTCAGCAGTACCAACAAAAATTGATGGTGTAGTAGTAGCATCTGCAGGTGCAACAGTTGCACAACCAACAACATCAGAAGTATAAGCTGGTTCAGAACAGCAATATCACAGGCTATTTGTGCGAATTGCCAAAAAAATTGACCAAATCTTCATATACAATTATACATTTTGTTGGACATAATTTATGTAGTCATACAAGTTGAAACCATAGAAAAAATAAATATAAAAAGCAACAATGCCAATAATTTGTCCCTGTCAATATTTAGATGGTATGAAAGGAAAATAAATTACACAAAATTCAATAAATCTTTTAATGATCTCCTTTTGATTTCTACAATTTTCTATTGCTTCTCTAGAAAATTTGAATTAATCTTCCAATACATATTCTATTTTCTTGTGTCTTTTGTTCTCTCGGTCAAGAACACATTGCATGACACGATTTAAAAAAAATATATATAACAATATTATCATGTGAAAAATTGATATATTATACTATCAAATTAATATATGCATGACATAATTTAAAAATACACAACTATTACTGAATTATATAATTAGTGTATATTTTTATTTTACTAAATCACTTAAAAATGATAAATTGTATTGATTTGGTATAAAGTATTTACCAATATTATGTTCCCATTTCTACCCTATCATACTAATTTGTTTCCTTTCCATGTTTATACAGCTGGCCAATTGGAGTAGTCGGCAACATGGGATTTATTAATTACACAGTCAGTCGCTAGGTTTCTATTCATTTGCAGTTAGGTTCTTATAATTTTGCACGTTAATACTACCAACACCTAATATTTTGCATAATCTTTTGTAATACTTTAAGAAGTATCAAATTTAACCCACCAAATCGTAGAAGGTGCACAAATAGCCCCTTTTAGGACCCTTATTCAAATAATAGCAAAAGGTTACAATGTTTTTTTTATAATTTAACTATCTCAAAATTAGTTCCGGGCATGCATGTGGGAAAATTAAATTATGGACATGAGTTGGACTTTGACAAAGTCTAACTTCATACCTCATATCTGAAGTTGAATTTTGAATAAAATTCAAATTCTTGAAATGTGTGACCGTCTCATATAAAAGTTTAAGTTGTTAAAGAGAATGATTTTATTTATCAAGATTGTGTGTATAAATCTGTTTATTTTCTTAAGTTTTCTCTCCTAATTTTCTACATGATTCGAGGGCCATTAATAGTGTGCTTCTCGAACTAGGATGATATAGACCTCCTTGGGATTTACTTCCATGAAAGGATTTTTTGTGGATCTTTTTGAAGTATTTGATTATCAAGAAGAGTCTATCCACATCTTGATGTCTTTATAATTATTTCATGAGTTTATAGAACTTTAGAGATGTCTTTTCAGGAAATATGTGTTCATTTATATATGCATGAGTTAGGGTTTAAGGTAGAGTAGTATGCAAGACCCCCTAACAGGCCTTAGAATCCCACAAAATTTCGACGTCTACACACACTATTAATATTTAATTATATTCTCAATACATCCCCTCACATGCGAGCCTGATTTTTCACATGGATCAAACACGTGATTTTTTTTTTTTGATAAATGGTGGTGGTGAAATTCGATCTCATGACTTTTGTCATGCTCTAATACCATGTTGAAATATGTGGTCGCCTCATGTGTTCTATGTAACAACTTAAGCTTTTATAGCCGTTTAATGCCTTATTTTTCTTCATATTCATGGGTATAGCGGATTTTTTCATCAAAATTTAGAGCGTGAAGTACAATTAGATCCATTTGAGGGAATTCATATAACTATTATCAATTAGTATAATTTATGGTTGAGAGATGACATCTGTAACACCCCATTTTAATCGGAGTCGAAAGGGAGTGCCACGTATGGTTGATTCCTAAATGTATTTAAGGAGTCGCCACCTAATTATTATAGTGAATTAGGACACTTGATTTATTGCAATAAAAATACTGCAATTAATCTCCATTTAAAGGTCTGCGAAAGCTATGTGAGATTCTGGATCAGGGTTCTTTATTATCATAAAGGGAAGGGGTTAGACATCCTCTAAGATCCGCTAACTTGCGGTTATCCGTTCAAACCTAGGTTAATTATTTATTGCCCTTTTTATTCTACCTATTCTAAGCATTTTTCATAATTTATAATTAAAATAAAGTGCAATACAGGATAATAAAACTAAAACTTAAATGCGACATAAAATACAACTCCGGAACATCTTTTAGCCCTTTTTAGGCCTTCTGCGCAAGATGATCTCCGGGTACCTGCATAAACACTTAGTAAAAGTGTTAGTAATAGGATAAATAATTTAATGCAATGACAAGAATTAATAAGTAAAAGCAAAATAAATAAATAAATCCGTCTTTTGCACAGAGGAGGCCTTGGAAATCAGGAGATTCCTTCATCGGCCAAACAAGTGTAGCATCTTGTTCAAAAATCAGTAAAATACCAACAAGTGTAGCAACATGTTCAAAATAAGTTTAATAAAATAAAGGGGGGCAAAAATCGTCCAGAATCAGTCCAGAATACAGGGAAAATCAGCCCGAAAAATAGCCAAAATCAGTAGCAAAACTGAAGACGATGCAACATAGCCCATGACGAAACGCGACGGCGACATAGTAAACAACAATACCAAATGCGAAACGCGGCAATGACGAACATCGATGATCCGTAGTCAAACTCCGGCAATTATACCAAAATGAGGTCGAATCAGCCCAACAATAATCACAAGCAATGGAAGCAATGACAGCAAAAAAATGGTCCAGAAACGATGAGAAGCAATGAAGTTACTGAAAATTTAGAACATCACGAGTTTTCAAAAACTCGGCAAACACGAAATCAAACCGAATCGATGCGATGCGAGCGACCAACAAACATCACCGAATAAGGTAAAAGCGAAGGTTGCGGAGTTTTTAAACTCGACGATTACGAAAAAGGAAAAAAATCGACCAAACGAAGCCCAAAATGCAGTCAAGAGCAATGTCGCCGGAGTTTTTCCAGAACTCCGGTAAGACGCGACGCAAAAATCAGAAAATCAGTTAACCCGAATCACAACATATAATAACAACAAAAAGAAACCAACAGCGTCTCGCGATCGCCGTGATCGGCTCCGTGGCGAGGCAGCGAAGGATCTGAGGTATGAGAGTTCGACGAAGCGGTGATCTGCGGCAGTGCAGCGATGTGGTGGTTCGCCGGTGAGGTGTGGAGGTTGACGGGAATAGGTGAGTGAGATGAGGGGCGGCTGAGGGTTAAGGAGAGGGGAGAGAGGGTGAGGGAGAAAATCTGAAAATGGGGAGGTGATTTGTGCGGCTATGGTTCGCCAGAGCTAGCGGCGGCGAGAGAGGGGAAGGGATGAGGGAGATGATGCTGATATTAAATGTTGCGCCTGGGCTTTTCTTTTGTGGGGGGGGGGGGTGATTTTAATAAGTGAGAGAGAGGGTAGGGGAATAGTCATGTGGGCTGAAGACTGAAATGATGTTGGAGTGTAGAAGAAAAAGGTTGCTGCTGAAGTGATGTTGAAGTGTAGAAATGGTGAAAGAAAGTATGGGGTGGAGTGTGGTAAAGGTAAAAGAGGTATGGGGTGAAATAATAAAAAAAATGTTGGATTGGACTGATTCAGATTGGGTCTCGGACTGGACTGGTTTGACAAAATGCAAGGCGGGTTAATTATTTAAAATAAAATTATTTAAAAAGATGCAAGATTATTAAAATGCAAATGCCGACGCAAATAATACTAAAATTCCATACTTAAAACATGTTTAATGCCTGATTAAAAGTAAAAACGGAATGCCAATTAATTATTTAAAAGATGCAAATATTAAAAAAAAAACGATGGTGTAACAATAATAAAAACATAATATTAACAAAACATAATGCTTAATTTAAAATAAAATATGCAATGTCATCATTTTTTTTTTGAAGAAATAAACATAGAATATTATGCGAAAAATGCAAAAAATGATGATTAAAATGTGAAGTCCTAAAACACATAAAATTGCAACAAATATACGAAAAACGGGTCAAAATTGACTGTCAACAACTAATAGCCGGGAATTCAGAATTCTGTTAGTAGTCTACTAAAAGAATTCTGAATTCCCAGCTATTAATCTTCGTTCAATCATAAATTATTCTAATTGATAATATAATAAGAATCCCTTCAAAAATGGATCTAATTGCACTTCTCTAATTTTTTGATGAAAAAATTCGCCACACCCATGAATATGAAGACAAATAAGACATTAAACGGTAGTAATCTGATGTTCGAACAGCAGTATCCACAACTTCTTCACGAATTCCGTAGCAAGAAATAGTGTATTCTATTAAAGAGAGACCTTCACGCAAATTACTTTGAATATGTATTAGAGAGAACACATTTTTAATAATTAAATATATTCTTAACAATATATGAAATCTAGAGTTAGTTTTGGGAAAGCTCTCTAACCAATATGTCTAAAATTGAACTTTTGACTTTTCAAAGTTCAAACTTTCGATTATAAAGTTATGTTTTGCCAGTTCAATTTGAGACTCGAAGCAATGCAACATAATTAGCAAGTTCACTCTGATTTGAGGGAAGAAACATCCATGGAATATAATCCAAGGATTAGTCATAAATTAAAACAAAAGAGTAGGAAAAATAAGCTGATAAAATGAAACAAGTGTGATCCAATCTCAAAAGGATAGTAAGACTTTGAAGGCCACTTGTGCTGCCCTTATTTCTTGGAAGTCAATCAACGCATTTGATGCTTTGTCTTTAATTAGTCGTAACTAACAGACAGTCTGAAATTGGAAAATACTAGTTTTGTGTTTACTGCGTTCTAGTTCCGCAGTCAAAGTCATATAGGTGCCATTCTTTGTACTTTGTATTATTTCTATTTTTTAAATGTATTATGAAGGATCTGATAAGAAAATCTCATGCTCTATGATGACAAACGATTTTTACACTATTGAGTATCAAGTCACTTAACATATAAAAGTAACAAAATGTCCATACTAAATGAGGATGAGTCACGCAAATAATATGTTATGCTATGTTGATCGTATAATATATTTAATAATGTCTCGTCTTGTGTTAAAAGGCGAGACCTAGTCAAACTCACAATATTGAAAAACAAAATTAGCTAAATCCATTGTGTTTTAGCACTTCTTTATGTTGGCATTTCCAGAAAGAAAAAGGAAATATTGACTCTCTCATAGGAGAAAGTTAATATTGATAACGATTTTTGCATGTGACGGATGACTTAATAAAAAAGTGGAATATCATTTCCTAGTGGACTTCATTTCTACTCTACAGGGTTTGGCATACTTCTAATCAATTGTTTGACTGCAAAAAATCAAAAATCAAATAAAAAGAATAAATATTTCCTTTTTTTTTACGAAAAAAGCTCATACTCTTCTTTCGAAGTCTTGCGATAAACCCCACGACGCAATAACTGAAATCACGTCGGTACCGACAACACAAGTCGTGTGTGATGCAGTCAACCAAGAAAGTTTATGCAGGATCGAGCCGTGGCCTTGCGGTCATGATCTTCTTGGCTACATTTCTTATTTCTTACGGTAGAATAAATATTTCCTATCTTTTGAGTCATTATTACTCATAACTAGCTATCACACTCAAAACCAAAGTCAAGAAATAAAAAAATGTCAAGGTTTAATTGACGAGAATGAAATTAAGGGTGAGCCCCCACTCTAATTTGCTCAAAAAAATGTTAAGTGGCAAGTCATTGATGGTGTTCTTGCAATTTAATATTCAACTCTTGACTATGGAAATTTGGGACTCCATTTTAAAGGAAGCTTCAATCTTGAATGTTGAATATAAATTTCAATTCCAAAATCAGGCGTGTATCTGACTTTCCTCAATTTAATTTTTGTGGAAAATGTCGTATCTACACCCTTTTTAAAGTACCACAAAGTTTGGTTGTTTGTCATTTCCAAGTACCATTTTCTTACTTCTCCAAAGAGTTAATTTTTCTATTTTTTTGCATCAAAGATTTAGAACAATTAATTAGGTATGGCTGATGCATTGTCAGAAGATCAAATTTCTGAGTTTCGTGAAGCCTTCTGGGTTATCGACAAGGATTGCGATGGTAAGTCAGTAACTCTTTTCTAGGTTAATTCTCATTTTTTCCCTCGATATAATTTACTATTTCTATTTAATTATATAAATGTTAAGAGTTCCACATCGAATATGGAATGAGAACATGAACTTCTTATATGGACTTGTACAATCTTCACCCTACAAGCTAGATTTTGGGGTTGAGTTAGGCCCGAAATCCATTCTTTACATGGTATCAAAGCCAGACTCATTCCAATTATTTATTCACCGATATTAAGCCCCTAAATTATATTATCCATGCTCCAGTTAACAAGGTCTGGGCGTGCGGGGAGTGTTAAGAGTCCCACATCGAATATGAAATTGAAACGTGGACTCCTTATATGGACTTGGACAATCCTCACCCTACAAGCTAGCTTTTGGGGTTGAGTTAAGCCTGAAATTCATTCTTTACAATAAACTCGTCGTCTTTAACCAATAGTAGAAAAAACCCTCCAGAAAATGGATTTTAATTTTGTACATATTGCTCGTAAAATTAATCATGCAAGAGTACTAAAGTTTGTGTTGTTTGAATGGAAATGAAGGGGTGATAAGAATGGAGGAACTTGCAGCCGTAATCCAATCTTTAAATGAACATCCGACCAGGGAAGAAATTCAAGAAATGATAAATGAAGTGGATCCTGATGGTGACGGCACTATTGATTTTGAAGATTTCTTGAATATCATGGCTAGGAAGCTCAAGGTATATTTAACTTACAATCAAATAATGAAATCTTTTATACTGTTAGTATATTTACGAGCCATCTTTGGACCCGTGTGAGGTGTGCTACAGCACAAGGCCATCCGAAAAACGAAAAATTTTAGGGCCCTTTTTTCATTTTTTATTAAGTAGTATTAACTAGATTTTACCGTAAAAACTCATAATTAATTCGCAGATCTTAGCCCAATTAATAATCCACTTTTACGAATTAGAACAAGACCCCCAAAATGTTTGAGACGATCCCGTAGACTGTCTTGTTTTCCATAATAATAATACAGTTCTTTATCTGTAAATATTTTTAGACTATAAGTGTTGTTTAAATTTTTTAAACAGACGATGTATATTGAAGTTAAACTCATGCACTTATATATATTGTGCAGGACAACGTAACTGAGGAGCTAAAAGAAGCATTCAAAGTATTTGATCGAGATCAAGATGGATTTATTTCTGCTAATGAGGTCTTAATTACTCTCTTATTTCATTTAGCTTTGTTACTTATTAATTAACTCTTGGTCAAACACCTTAAGTCTAAAAAACAGAGACGTCTCAAATATTTTGGGGCCCAGTTCAAATTCGTAAAAGTGAATTATTAATTGGGTTAAGACCCGCGAATTATGAACATTTATAGTAAATTCTAGCTAATATTACTAAATAAAAAATGAAAAAAAAGACCATAAATTTTTCGTTTCGGGTCTTGTGACATAGCACACCTCGCACCCAAAGACTGCACTGCTCAAAACCAAGAAGCCACAATAAATACCTAGACAGCTAAGATTTTTCATGACTTTAGCTGCGGTGGAAGCATAATTTAATAGTGAAATTGCTGAATGTGTGCAGTTAAGAAATGTGATGATGAATTTGGGAGAAAGATTGACAGATGAAGAAGCCCAACAGATGATCAGAGAAGCAGATCTTGATGGAGATGGTCTCGTTAGCTATGAGGAATTTGTTAAAATCATGATAATTTAATCATATTTTTTTCCCTCTTTTCTTCTCTTCTATATATTATTCAGGACAACTTACAGATAAACACCTTAATTAATTTCTACAATATATCGTACCTTGTTCATTCTCATGGTTTACATGGCATTTTGATACTAATAGAATACTAATAAACCTCTTGCAATGACTTAAATATTTGTCTTGTCCCCTGCATAATAGTTTATGTACTCTTTTTTTTTCCCTTCTTTATCTAGAGTCAAATGGCAAAACAAAGTCTTTTGAATAGAAAGACAAATAATACTGTTTGTCATTATGTTTAATTAAGGGTGACAAAATTAGCACACAAAAATATGACACATTCAACTCGGATAGACATGCTTATTCGTTAACTCAACTCATTTTAACTCGTTTAATTTAGTTTATCTGAAAGTTGATTAATATGTATCCGAGATTGATCCATGAAAAACCTAATCAAAATATGTTTTTCCTGATACATATAGCCATAATAAAAAAATAGATAGTATCACAAATTATAAGAAAACAAATAAAGAATTAAAATTTGATAACAGTTGGTGGAGTTGGCCTATGTACCCTTGCTATGCTCATTTCGACCCAACTCATTTCAGCCTAAATATTTTTTGAAAGAATTAATGACTTGATTATTTATTAGCTTAGCTATTTCAATCTACTTAAATTCAACTCAACGCACTTATTTGACATTCATATGTAACTATAATACATGTATCTAAAATATTAAACAAAAACTTGTAAGTTGTATCATTATCCCTCGTTTTGCTTTCCTTAAAGAGATTACTTGCACTAAAATAAATATTCAAAGTCGATGTCTAACTTAATTTGAACCCTGAAATACTAATGTATTTTCCGGAAAAAAAGTTTAACTAATGCTACCCAATACAACTAATTTGAAAGATTTTGATAGATACACTTAACTATTTTAATCAAATAAACAAATCTGAACTGTGTCTAGTCAAGTTTTTGGGAGTCCAAAAGTGTTTAATTTTTTTTAAAAATAGTTTAAGAGAGTGAGGTGTTTGGAAGCTTTTGAGAGAAAATAAGTGTTTATGAGAATAACAAAAGTTGTTTTTCAGAAATTAAAAAAATATTTTTTCCTCCAAAAGTACTTTTGAGAAAATATACTTAGAAGTATTTTTTAAAAGCTTGATCAAACATTAATTATTGCTTATAAGTAATTTTAAAATGGATTAACTAAATACAAATTGCTTCTCTATATTTTTTTAAAATATTTAAAAAAAAATACTTTTCAAAATAAATAAATTTTAAAAGTCCGCACTCAAGTATACAGTAATGCAAGTATTTGACTTTCTACTTGCGTTTTTACAAAATGTTAATCTTCTTTTAATTGTAAAGAATCGGCGACGAGAAAATTAAACTGCATTTTTCACAGTTGTCTTGTTAACGTCATTTTAAAGCTAATGTAGCATGGAATGAAAAGTGCAAGCACCGTTTGGGGAAAGATCTTTACTTATTTATTTAATTTAAGATTAACATTTTTTTATTTAACAAATAACTTATCTACTCCATCCGACGTAGAGATGACAAATGGACCGTTTGAGTTGAAGTTGGACGGGTCAAGATTGACTAAAGTTGTAGATGGGCCAATATCCAATCCGTCCAAAACTTACATGGGCTAAGATGGGCGAGTCAAGATGAACTAAAATGATGGATCATAAATCATATTGCTCAACTTGATCCATTACTTTTACAAAATTCAAACTTACCTTCTATGATGTTATTTTATTTTGTATGATATTTGATTTTTTCATATCTTTATTTTTAAAATAAGAATAATATTTTTAATTTTTTTTCATTTTTTATAAAAGCAAAAAAATTATGAAATAGAAATTTGATGATGGAGTGTGGGTAGGTGTAGATAGGGACGAGGTAAGAAAAAAATTCATATTTTTTATAAATTATTTATGAAAGTAAAAAAAAAATAGAAATTTGAGAATGTGGTAGGACAGAGGGGTAGGGGGGAGGGGGAGGTAAGAAAAAAAATCATATTTTTTATAAATTGTTTATAAAAGTAAAAATATATAAATTAGAAATTTGTGAATTGTGGTAGGGCGGGGAGGGGGAGTGGTGGGGGTAAGAGAGTGAGGTAAGAAAAAAATTCATATTTTTTTATAAATTGTTTATAAAAGTAAAGAAATATAAAATAGAAATTTGAGAATGTGGTAGGGCGGGGAGGGGTGGAGGTAAGAAAAAGTTCATTTTTAAAAATTATTTATAAAAGTAAAAATAAATATAAAAAAAAAATTTGAGACTGTGGTAGGACAGGGGGCGGGAGTAAAATAGAAATTTGAGAATGTGGTAGGGAGGAGGCGAGAGGTGGGGATAGTGCGGGGGTGGAGGTAAGAAAAAAATCATATTTTTTCTAAATTGTTTATAAAGGTAAAAAAATATAAAATAAATTTTTTAGAATGTGGAGGGGATAGGGCGGGAGGTGGGTAGGGGCGGGGAGAGAGGTGCGAAAAAAAATCATATTTATAAATAATTATTTTATAGACGGCCCATTTGTCACCTCTAATTATATTTAATATACTTAGTTAAGGATAATAATATTATTTATAAATAAAAATCTTAATGAGTGGAACTCTAAACATTAAAATTAAGTATTTTGATGGGTCAAGTTTGAGCATCATCATAAGCTCATTTAAGCTGTTGATTTATGATGTTTCAACTTGGGCTAGCTCAAACCAACCCATCATCAAAATCATTCTTGCCAAACCCATAAAATCTTGGACGGGTTGGACGGGTTATTTGAGTTTGGGCTAATTTTGCCACCCCTACATAGCAGTAAGTTAAAAATAATAAGAAAGGCCAAAAATAGTAGATAGTTTCGATAGAAAATATTCTTCCTTGCTTTTATTCATTAATGATGTATTATATATATAATGTTACATAAATATTTATTTTGTTACAAACTAGGTAACTAATCAATCCTAATTACAAGAGAAATATAATTCTACCAAATATAAGAGATATATAATTATAAATGCAATCTAATTCTATTACACCATAGAGCAGCCCAACAATGTCCACAATAAAAAAAATATAACTAATGTGTAATTTTTTATATAAGATTTAGCTAGTATGCAGTGTATATTTAATATATAATCACCGTATAATTTGTATCAGTGTGCACTGATTATACACTTATTTTGTAGTTGGTATACACTGCGAAGGCTACAAACTATTATGGCTAAGGGGTGAAGTTTTTTTCAGTCAGTTGTCTAAAAATGTTTTAACATCCCCTGTATTGTACACACTAATTATACACTTATTATATATTGAATATGCACTACCGACGACTAGAAACTATTATAGCTAGGTGAGAAATATTCGTTAGCCACTTGTCTAAAATTATTAACATTCCCTTCATTGTACACACTGATAATACACTGATTATATGCTTATAATATATTGAGTATATACCGCTACGTGTGCTTGCTTCAGTAACAGATATGGAGACCACAGCTCCACTGCTTCAACCATCCAATATCAAACAGCTTGCTGAATCGCTTGAGTTCCGTTCCATACCTTCTAATTATATTCATTCTACTAACAATTCCAGTGAGTCCTCTGCCACAGACCCTAATGATGATTCAAACTTAATTCCCATCGTTGATTTTTCTCTACTCACCTCCCATGATCCTCATCAACGTTCCACAGCCATCCACCACCTCACCAAAGCTTGTCAAGATTGGGGCTTCTTCATGGTACGTTTCACTCCATTTGTTTCAATTTATGTGTCCTCATTCGAGGATTAAACTAACTAATTTTAGGATTAGACGCCTATTGACATTCCATTTTTCCTTCTCCTTTCAGGGAGAGCTAATACAAGTAATTTGGCTTGTAGGTAATAAAACATATTATTCCGCTATGAGGGAAAGGAGTGAAAAGCTATATGAAGTAAAAGAGTAAAGGGTAGTCGACCGATGCTAAGAACCTAATAAAACTTTTCACTTAGATGACACCTGAAATGAAAGGGTTCAAGAACCTCCTTTACATCTAGGGCTCATCAAAGCACTATTGTGTGTATATTGAGGAATACAAATGGCCGAGTGCCTTGGATTCAGAATTTTCAATTTTTTTGAAATAAAAATTTCAGATTTAGAAATTACCTACATAAAAAGTACTACTATAAATTATAGTAATAGTTAACTATTTGAAATGTTTAAAAAGTATTTGAAAAAATCGTGATCAAAGAAGCATTCTTTGACGGTCTAAATAGTAACTGTAGGACATTAATTGGAACAAAGAGGGTAATTGTAGTCTTTTTAATTTGTTTTCTGCAAATTAATTAAGTGCAGGTAGTGAACCATGGCATACCAGAAAATTTGATGAAGGCAGTGATTGATGGCACTCATGAATTTTTTAACTTGCCAGAAGAAGAAAAACTGAAGTATGCTGGGAAGCATGTGTTGGATCCTATAAGATTTGGCACTAGCTTTAATGCTTCTAAAGAAAATGTGTTCTTTTGGAGAGACTATCTTAAGGTTTTTGTCCATCCTCACTTTCACTCCCCCACCAAACCCCAAGGCTACAGGTAATCCATCTATTGCAAATCATCTGATCGGAATTTTAACTTATATATATCGATAATATAAATAATTTTTATGTTACAATACAATGTAACAGACAACCAACAACCTTATTTTCTAGTAGTTACGAATTTAATTATCTTTTAGTGACTCGATACTGTCAATTTAATAGGGATAGTATGGCGGAGTATAGTGAGAAAATCCGGAAAGTGGCAAGGAAGTTACTAGCAGGTATATGTGAAAGTTTAGGGCTTGAAGAAAGTTTTTTGGACAAAGCACTAAACTTGGAATCAGGCCTTCAAATCTTTGTTGGAAATTACTATCCACCTTGTCCTCAACCTGAACTTACAATGGGGATGCCACCCCATTCAGATCATGGACTTTTAACACTTCTCATTCAGAACCAAGTTGGGGGTCTCGAAGTTCAGCATCAAGGAAAATGGATTAACGTTAATGCCCTTCCCAACTCTATCTTGGTTAACACCGGCGACCATCTTGAGGTAAATTATTTATCCCTTTCATAAGAGATGAATTGATATATTTATTTGAATATGTGACAGGGCTCGAACTTGTAGCTTCCTCCTTGTTAAAGCGGTCCCTTTGATTAATTGAACTACAAGCGCAGGAAAATTAAGTGCACTACCCTTAATTTAAGGATATAGTTTAGAATACTACTACACTTTTGTCAATGTTTAGACTAGTCAAGATTATTTATAGTGGTATAAAATAACAAGTTACTTACCATTAATAACAAGTTACCATTAATTGTATGGTTTTAATTTTTTTTCTTCATATGGTAGATATTCAGTAATGGGAAATACAAGAGCAATGTACATAGAGCTGTGGTGAACAACAAAGAAACAAGGATATCAATAGTTACACCTCATGGTCCATCACTGGAAACAGTTGTGAGGCCAGCTTCCCCACTGGTAGATAAAGACAGCAGCCCAGCAGCTTATATTCCAATGAAGTACAGGGATTACTTGGAGTTGCAACAGAGCAACATACTTGATGGAAAGTCCTGTTTGGAGAGAGTCAAGATTCCAAATAATTGAGTGTTCTTTTTTTGTCCACTTTAATATTAATTTTCCTGGGAAGTGACCTCTTGTTTCCGAGTGATGTATGATACTTTTATATTTCTTTTCTTGGTATAGTGGAACTTTTGATAAGATTCTCCTAATGAGAGTTAGGTTTTCCTACGTGTCTAATAACCAAGTGAGTATATGTTGAATAGTCATTTTCGGATGGGACTGATGCTAGTAAAGTGGACCATAGCTTATCTTCATGTTCTCATATATGTCCAAGTTGATGACTCGTAGTCGTACGTACTGAAGTTGAAGGCTGCTTCTCCAAACTCTCTGTTTTTTTTTCTTTCTAGTTCAACGTATCAGAAATTGTTAGGGTGCGAAGTAGGTGAGTTCATCTGAGTGTTTATGGAAAGTATTTTCTTTGAAATTACATTTAAATAAACAGAAAGAGTCAACTTGATCTGTATTAGCACACGTGTGTATAGGTGTAATATTACGTATATTTATCATATTTGATATTGTATAATTATGGTAAAATTAGGGATTCTTATTCTAGAAGGATTCAACACTGTACATCTATATATTTTGTATTAATGAGAAAGACTACTCGAGAGAGATTAATACAATCTGGTCTCAAAATGAATAATGCCCAATCAAATGGTTAGCTATGATCACAGCAATATTGTAGTCTGTTTAATATATTTCTGTTGTAGTCGAACAAAATGTAATATATACCGTATTCGTAGCAAGTTGCAATTAGTTCACTTCATATATAGCTCCTAAAAGCATCTAATTTTATTGACTCGATATGAGTTAGTGGTCTTTTTATATAACTACATAGGTCACAACGAAATGAAAGCATAGGATGATTATCCTTCTATTGCAAGGATATTCATTAAACCGATTGAGAAACAATCATCACTGCTGCAAAAGCCTGTTTTCTTTAATCTCCATGACAAGTCCAATTCAACTAGCCAATGTCAAAAAACTAGCTGAATCGCCTCATCTTCGCTTCATACCTTCTAATTATGTTCACTCTACTATCAATCCCAGTGACTCCTCTGCCACAGACCTTGATGATGCAAACTCAATCCCCATCGTTGATTTTTCTCTACTCATCTCCCATGATCCTCATCAACGTACCAAAGCCATCCACAATCTCCGCAATGCTTGTCAAGTTGGGGTTTCATCATGGTACTTAGTAGTATATAGAAGTGGATTTCTGGATTTAAACTTAAATCACTTCAAAGTTATTTGAAATAATGGTCAAAAAGTTAATATTAATACTATGTACTTTCAAGATTTTTGACATATATGGTTTAATTGTACCGACTCCAAACAGGGACTCTATTAAATTTACTTTTACCAAGAGAATATTAATTGGTGTGCAAAACTGCAGGTAGTGAACCATAACATACCAGAAAGTTTGATAAAGGCAGTGATTGATGGAACCCATGAATTTTTCAACTTAACAGATGAAGAAAGACTGGAGTTTGCTGGGAAGCATGTGTTAGATCCTATAAGATGTCGAACAAGCTTCACTGCCTCTAAAGAAAATGTATTCTTATGGAGAGACTATCTCCTCATTTTCACCTTCCCAACAAACCCCATGGCTACAGGTATCCATCTATTGCTATACCTTTTGCAAACTTTCGTCGAAAGGGACTTCCTAAATTTAACAGTATAAAAGTATTTTACATTATCATGTGACGTGAAAAATAGGAGAAACTATTAACAAGTTTCCGTATTAAATAAAAAAAGAACAGCTCGGTGCATTAAGTTTCATTTTAAATGAATCTAGTACATATAAATTAAGGTGTGCAACTCGTTACATCATCATGTAAAACTGTAAAAAAGTATCACTAACAAAAGATTATGTTTAGTTATTTGCTTCTCTTTTTTGTCAATTTAACAGTGATATTGTGTCGGAGTATTGTGAGAGAAGCCGGGAAGTGGCAAGAAAGTTACTAGCAGGCATATCAGAAAGTCTAGGACTTGAAGAAAATTTCTTGGACAAAGCCTTGGACTTGGAGTTGGGCCTTCAAACCTTTTTGGAAATTACTATCCACGTTGTCCTCAGCCAGAACTAGAAATGGGGTTGCCAGCCCATTCAGATCAAGGCCTTTTAACCATTCTCATCAATAACCAAGTTGAAGGTCTCCAACTTCAGCATCAAGGCAAACGGATTCATGTCAATTCCTTTCCCAACTCTCTCTTAGGATTTATTGTTTACGAATATAATAATTTTCTAATAATTCTTCTCCATTTTCCCCTCTCTTTTCCTATCTGTGTAAAAAGTTGAGACTGCAAAGTATTTCTGACGTTAAAGAAAGCACTGCAATACCCATTTCCTCACACCACTATATGATGAAGAGGCGTTTCCTTTTAGAACAACCCTTCGTTTTTTTGCTTCTGATCTAATCTTTCGTGCTTCTACGTAGTTAGCTTGTTCAACGCAGTGTTTTAAAAGTTTTCGCTCCGAGTTCGTCCTTGAACAGGGCACTTACAAAATGCCTTAAAGTCTCATCTCTCATGTGTGAGGCTTATGTCCCAAACGCTCATTGTACGTTCTAAACACCCATGATGCTCAATGTTGTTACTCACTCAACAATTTCTACGAAAAATGGGAGTTACATTTCTTAACACTGTTTAGTTTGTTGAAAAAATAATTTAAAATTATAGAAAATCAAAGTTGGTTAGGATGTAATATTTTAATTCATGTTTAAATATGATTTATAGTTAGAATTAATATAGAAATATGGTTTCTTGTTTTGAGTTAAAGGTTTTTTTAATTAAAAACACAAGGGGGTATTTTGTATTAATATAAAGGAAAGGCTCCAAACATAAAAATAACCAAAACAAAAGCAATTAGTGTGCAGAAGAAAAGGAAAGTAATATGAGTGCTGCTAGTTATTTTCTTAACAAGAGAAAAGAAGTGATACCGTGGAGATTGTAGAGAGCATTCAGAAATTTATTAAGATCATAAATAAAATATTTTCCTTTTAATAATTTCAACACTATTGCATTGTGTGTACTGGTAAACATGCTTGATATTTTATTTTGTGTGAATTACTTTAATTTTCTTAAGATATTAATATATTTTCTTATATAGTTTTGTGATAATCTTTTTGTTTAATACGTACCCTTTTCTTGAAATTGCAGAATGTAACAAAAAATTGGAACTTTTTATGCACCCATTTCCCTCATCATATGGACGTTAGATCTTGTATCTGGTTGGGCTGATAAGACTAAAGTAGTGAATTTCACAATTTATGTGCCTTTTGGTTAGATGTAGTTTGGAGGACTGCTAATGATTTATAGCAAGTTTAATTACTTTAATCTTTTACATGGAGAACATGGGAAAGAAGAGAAAGGGAGTAGATATTTCAGTGATTTGTCAAAAAGATGAGAGTCCATTGACAGTAGTTAGGTCACATTTATCGTTGGAGGATTATTCGCCAAGGAAAAAGAAATCTAGGGAAATTGTGATTAAAGATGCAAACTTTGGTAGGAAGAATGTGATCACTGGAGTATCTACTGCTCCGCCTTGTGGTAGTGTACGTTCGCGCGCACCTGGGCGAGGTCTTAAAAGGAAAATAGGTTGTCTTGATTCAGCCATTCGATTGGGCGGAAGAAGAAGATTGAGCAGGATTACGAGATGGGAGAAGTTATTGAGCGAAGGAAATTTGGGTCTGTATTATTTTGTCGGAGAAAGTTGAGTGGAAACAACATGCTTGCAAGACTCTGCATAAGGGAGAAGAGATCATTCACCGCCAAGTGGAGATAATGCAGCATCTCTCCTGGGCATCCAGGTGTTGTGACACTGAAAGCTGTGTATGAGGATGCTGAATCTTTTTATCTTGTAATGGAACTTTGCTCAGGAGGAAGGTTGCTTGACCAAATGGGGCTAGGGTCGGGCGATATCCAGAGCAACAAGCTGCTAATGTGATTAAAGATCATGCTGGTTATCAGATACTGCCATGAGATTGGTATTGTGCACAGGGACATGAAGTCTGAAAATGTCCTTCTTACAACTGTTGAGACTGCTGTGATTAAAGAATGAAGAATGATTAAGAAATTTGTTAAACTAATCTGTTTAGTTAGTTAAGAGGCAGTTACTAATTTAGATAGATATTTTGTATACTAGCCTAGATTAGTCTAGATACTTTGTGATTGTGTACTAGTCAATTATAGACTAGATATATACATGTACATGTACATATGACATTCATTGATTGAGAAATACAACTGCTCTTCTCTCTTCTCACGTCTCTCTCTCCCTACATGAAGTGGTAACTGGCGAACCGATTTCATTTAACCTATGGCTGTAGAATAAATCATTAATAAACAAGCCAGTTGGATAAAACTGGACTAGTTTGGAGTTGCTTCTGTCATGTTAATTCATAATGTCTAACTTGTAAGTTAGTGTGTGTTTATTACTATGTAAATAAGGTGTGTTTTCTGACTGATTTCTATTAGCCCGTTGTAAAAACCCTTCAATGGTGATAGAGATGTTGCATTTGGAATCAATCTTGCTTAACATCAGTACTGTTTTGAGCTGTAACCTGGGTAATGTGGGCTTGATACGCTCTGTGACTGCCTCTTTGAAACTTTTAACTGAGAGAAGGAACCATTAACTTCTAATTCTATTTTAATTTTCTCGGAAATTAATCTTTCATCGTTTGCAAGTTGATATGCCAGTTTGACCGTGAAATTGTATTTTCAGTATTCTGAGCTTTGGTAGTTCAAAAAACTGAGCTGATCAGTATTTAAAGAATGCATTTACACGCCAAGTGAGGTTTTCACTTGTAATTTTCACAATTTTTATTTTTTAAATGAAGCTGAAATTCAAACACGATTTATTATTATTTCACTAGCTTTTCTTCAATTTCAATACTCTTTTTTTTTTAAAATAAAAATAAAATATATATATATATATACTCTAATGTTGCCTAACGCCTAATTAGTTTAGTGAGAGAACATGTAGATCCTGTAATTCACAAGAAGAGATCCAGAAAACGATTGTGTTTGCCATATGACATTATGACCACTATACCTCGTCACTTGTCAGCTATCAAAACAATTGAAGCCCTATTATTACAATGCATATAGGGCAGGTTTGGTACGGTGTATAAGTTGGACCGGACTGGATAAAAAAAATATAGCGTTTGATGAGTATTTTGGTAGTATTGATTGTATTATTTTTAGAATAATCTTGTCATTTTGAGATCCATGGTACATCTTAAAAAATACGATCATTATATATTATCTACAATTAATATAGTTCGTTATATATTAATCTGATTGATCAATTCTGATCTGTCCAATCGACGTCTGAACGAGCCCATGGTACTAAATTTAAGATAAATAAAATTGAAAATAGGTCAAATAAAATGGGAAATGTGCAAGGTCGAAGTGGGGTACAGGCAATAAATATATGTATTATCATGTTGGACGACCTAGCTGGACCCATGCCATTCATGGTATTCTTTTAAAAGTAAGGTTTGAAAACAAATATATTGTAGTTGTCATTTTTTTTTTCTCTTTTATTAGTAGTAAACCTTTTCTGACTACGCAAGAGAAAAATTAATTAATATTAGAATTCTATCACTATCATCTTTAATTAGAATATAGAAGTATAATTCGGAGAAAAATGCGAAATCCCTCGCTTACAGGGCCCCCACTCATTTGACCCGACAGAGATTGGTGGAGGAAGGTAAATCATGATATTCACGTACTAGGTGGGAGTGCAGATCTTGTCTTGCGAGTCATCTCATGAAGGAAAAATGAACTCCCATGGCTGCTGTCGATTCAAGTATACTTGATTGCTCCTCACTTGGCATAAGATATCTTGTCACACTAGTCTCCAGCAAATTGCTTGTATATTTGCACCCTGAATGAGTTCATTATAGTTTCATATATACTAGTACTAGAGTATTATTATGTTATATATATATATATATATGATGAATTGACCATGAGGGATATTTTGATTTTGTACAACTATATACGAGAGTTGTTTATTTTCTGAATACTACCATGATATGATAACATACTATTATAACAATTATGGCTTGTCGACTTTTCTTCCTATGGAGACATATTGCTCATTACTGCATATAATTGACCATATTGTTACTTACTAAATTCCAACGGGAGTATACACTATCTTTTCTCCGTCACTGTGATTAATAAACTTTTTTTAATTTATGATAAAAAAAAATCTGGTCGAAATATAACTGTGGATGCTCTGTTATTTGTTCCGTAAAAGGGAAGTTGTTGGCTTGTTGCATATCTGCTATATCAGTGTGAATATATGAAACAAATGATCAACATGTCACATGCTTGAGAATGACTAGAGATACAATGACCACATACTATTATTATCTTATTAAATGGTATATTCTTCAACATAATTAAACTAAAATAATATATGCGGCTGCGTTCACGCACTGACAAGTTTATAACATTTATATGTGATATTGTTGAATATTAATATAAAATTACAAAGAAATGAGAAAGCAGCAACAACAATAACAACAAGTAAATAAAAAATCTGGAAATTAAACAAGTAAAAGGTTTTGATGAGTCGATTGAAGTTTCAATCTTTCCTTAAGATAATATTGTCACCGTATGTCATTTCAACGATTGTGTTAGCAATTTATCTCTCAAGATAAAACATCAATCAAACAAGTGAGCAAAGGGATTCAAGTGTTCGCTTGATAAGAACGATCTTTGAGTATATTAGATTGCTAGAGAGGAAGACAATTTTCAGAGAATTGGTTAAGTGTCAATGTGTAGTGTCCTTTTGCAATTGTGCCCAAGACATCAATTTATAGGTAGATGATTTGGTCTTCTCAATTCACCAAATGAATGGCCATCAATGTCAAATAATTACCATTGATATTGAGGTTAATTCAACCTAGTAATTCTTTGAATTCAATAGCGAGTAATGGAGTAATTGCTCGAAAGTCGGCCCGAGAATCGGTTTGATTCGCCCACTACGTTCTTGAAAACGCCGAGGCCGCGATCCGCCGGGATCGCGCGCGATGCCTAAATTCCGATAAGTCATTGGGCAAGCGGGATTAGCAGTGGTCCCGAGTGGAAGGCAGGGTGCCACCTGTGCCATGATTCTATCGCTTGTGTACCATGATGCTCACTTTTTCCGTGAAAAATTTCTGATTCGTTTTCATCTCTTTACATTTCTTCCTTTCATTTACCAACGTGAAACCAGCGTCGTTTGACGATAGCAAATACATTATCTTACGTGCCGAACAATTCGTATCGTGCGATATCTCTTTCATTTAAGAAAATTCTGATCCTTTGCACTATATGTACACGTGTGTGGAAACAACGTTTCCTACGTGCGGGACCCCAATAGTTTGATTCGTAATTAAATTGGATTAACTTTATTTCACGTTTAATAAATATTTCCAACAATATTCTCTTGGAAGAGATTTTGGTGCACAACATGGTGCCTTTCTAGCAATCATCCGGCGGATCGACGTTGCATCTGAAGAGGTAGCCGTAGCTTTGAACCTTCCATAGTAGAATACCATCGGACATATTTACTGCGCGGTGAACGTGATGTCTTGAACCGTCAGTGTTTAGTATATGCCAAGACAATGATACCAACAAAACATCTTTCCTACTCAATCTTTCTAGTGTTTTGTCCATCGTGGGTCGTGGACACCCTTGGTTTCTTAAGCGTTAATTGAGGCGGCCTGTCCTCGCACTTAAATAAGTGGTCTCCTACAATGTATCCTGCAATATCCAGCTATACAAGTGTTATGAACCATTAAAAGTTTCCTCAACCTAACCTCAACTTTGGAGGATCATTAAAGGTTTTGAAACTTATCTTTTACCCATCTATAGGTAGCACTTTTTGTCTATCACGGGAATGGCCTTTGGATTATGTTTCTTAAGAAGAAATCATTATCCGAAGTGCTCTTGATTCCACCAAAGCGCTCATCTGAACCTTTACAGTTTAATTTTCCCATTGAACCTTATCCCTGAGATCTCCAGTCCGTAAGGTTGGGTGTCAACTATATTGATTCTTATTGATTGGGTTTTAAGCCCATTCCCCTAGACAGGAAGTTCATCTGATCTCTGGGTATTCTCTTCGTCAAGGGATCTGCGAGATTTTTCTTAGATTTTATGTAATCAATGAAAATAACATCTGAGGTGATCAGTTGCCTAACGGACTCATGTCTCCGTCGAATATGACGAGACTTGCCGTTGTATATTGAACTTCGTGCTCTTTCTAGAGCCCACTAACTGTCGCAGTGGATCATTACAGAAGACACGAGTTTATCCCAATATGGAACATCCTCTAAGAAATCATGAAGTCATTCAGCTTATTCTCCCGCTTTATCCAAAACGATAAATTCTGACTCTATCGTGGATCGGGCAATAAGAGTTTGGCTAGAGGATTTCCAAGACACAGCTCCACCACCGATTGTAAAAACATATCCGCTGGTGGACTGGATGTCATCGCTATCAAATATCCTGTTTGCATCACTGTACCCCTCTAGTACAACTGGATATCTCGAATAGTGCAACCCGAAATTTTTCGTAAACTTCAGGAACCGTAGTACCCTATTCAGTGCTTTCCAGTGATCCTCACCTAGAGTACGGGTGCACCAAGATGCTTGTTAATCATTTGACTTTTCTCCAATGGTGTCGTTACTGGTGAACTGTCGAGCATCTTAAATTTCTTCAGCACATCTTTAATGTAGTGAGATTGAGACAAGACCAATCCATTAGATATCTTAGAAATCTTGATCCCTAATATGATATCTGCGACCCCCATATCTTTCATGTCGAAACATTATTTCAACATGTTCTTAGTCTCAAGGATTGTCCTCTGACTGACAAGTCATCTACATAAAGACATATTATAACGAATGAATCGGTATTTCCTTTCATGTAAACACATTTGACACACTTATTAATGGTAAACCTTGTTGATAGTAAGGTACAATCAGATTTCTCATGTCATTGTTTAGGGGCTTGTTTCAGCCCGTACAACGATTTGACAAGCCGACAAACCTTTGTCTCTTGTCTTGGAACCATATAACCCTCTGGTTGGTCTATGTATGTTTCTACTTCCAAATCATCATTTAGGAAGACTATCTTGACATTCATTTGATGTATTTCAAGATCCCGCAAGACGACGATAGTTATGAACATACGTATGAGTGTCTTTAGATTTATATAGACCCATTGGCATAGTTGGTTTTTAACCTTTGGTTTGTGGAGCTTAGATGCTTTAGAAGCTTCGTCTTTACTTTTGAGTAAGTAAAGGTAGCACAACCTTGTTCCATCATCTAAGCAAGTCACAAAGTACTTGTTTCTCTGTTGATATATGTGTGAGTCCTAGAGGAGCGGTTTCCCTTTAGACGGATCTAATGAAAGCTTTTTGGAGATTCTTTGCCTCTATGTCTACCTCACACTTATGTTGAGGGTTTATGTTGATAGACGACAATGATTCCAACTTTACCAATTTCAGTATAAATTGATAGTTAACATATCTAATCTATGGTGCCATAAATTAGAAGACATAAACACGTAAAATGAATGCTCAGTTTTATTGATATTAAAGAAAACATTGTAGGTGCAGTGTTTGCCCTAAGGAGCCTTCTTAGGCGAATCTCCTTAAGTAGAAGGCATTACAGAAGTAGCATTAACTTTAAATAGGCCTTCACAGACGAAGCCCCTACCTACAAAAGTTTCATTTTTCGTGATTACAAACTTGTTAGCCTCAAATACTAGCCTAAAACCAGCATTGACCAACACAGGTCCAGAAATTAAATTCCTTCGAATTTCCGGGACATGCATCACTTCCTTTAGAGTCAGCTCCTTTCCGGACGTCATCTTGAGGACTACCTTTCCTACCCCCAGTACCTCGGAAGAAAAATTGTTGCCCATGAATAACTTCTTATCCGTAACTGGTGTATATGTGGAGAAGGCATCTTTGTTGGAACAAATGTGGCGGGTAGAACCCGTGTCTAGCAACCATTGTGTTGGATTCTCAACGAGGTTGACCTCTATCACAACGACTGAGAATTCTTCAATCATATCGTCTAAGAGCGTGTCTTCGACGACGTTCACCTTATCATTTCCTTTGACATTATCATATTTTTTCTTGCGGTAGTCTTTGGCCATATGACCAACTTTACCACAATAGTTGCATGTTCCCTTAAACTTTTCAGTTGTGTGGGATTGGGCATCCTTCTGGAACTTCCGTTTTTTGCTTGGGTTCCCTTTGACTTCCGTCAGATTTGACTTAGCCTCGGCGGGTTGCTTCACCTTTGACATGGCCTTCTTATTGTTTTCTTGAATTTGGAGTTTGACAATAAGTTCGTCTAGTGTCATCTCCTTCGTCTTGAGTTTCAAGTAATTCATAAACTCTGTCCACGAAGGAGGTAGTTTCTCGATTAACGTCCCAACCAAGAATTGCTCGTTATGGCTTCAATCCTTCCAAGTCTAGATGATGTAATATCATTTGAAATTCCTGGACTTGGGGTGACAAACTTTTGTTGTCCACCTTTGAAATTTCCTAATGACACTTTTTAGCACCCGCATCTTGAGTGTTGTATTTCTTTTGCAATTTGTCCCACAATTCCTTGGTTGTCCCGACGGTGCAATATACCGTGTACAAAGGATCGGACAAACTATTCAGAATATAGTTTCTACACATGAAATCACTATGTTTCCATGCATCACGAACCATCTTCATGTCGTCAACAACATGGATAATTTGGCCCCCTCCCGCCAAATCATTCGGCTGAGGGTCCTTGTCTTCCCCAACTTGTGGAGGGTCTTCGGTTAGGAAACGTGACATTCCCATAACCGTCAGGAAAAATAGCATTTTTTGTTGCCATCTTTTGAATTGTGTACTCATGAACTTCTCAGGACGTTCATGGTGAAAACCAACCGGAGTTGTAGCAGTAGTGCTTCCTTGAGTAGGAGCAAGGACGTTTGGAACGCCTTGAGCATTAGTATTAGCATTTGTGGTACCAAAAACAATGGTGTTATCTTGAGTGGTGTTCGAATTTCCAGCGTTGATTTGATCTTGTCCAGTCATGTTGTTGTTGAAAGAATGTCCTCTTTCTGAGCTTCCTTGAGCAAATAAAAACAGTTTTCTTTAACTTTTAGCTCCTGATTTGATAGTCCTGTTTCCACTTATTTAGAAAAATATTTTTATATGAGAAAAATCTCCTTTGATCCCACCAAGTTTATCTCGATCATTGTCAGAGGAGAAGACTATTAATTATTGGAGATTTCGTTCTTAATAAGTTTCCGTTAAATCATTATTAAGTTAATTTGGATATGTTTTGTCTTCCCTGTTAAGGAAATATTACTGAAAATTTATCTTTTTTGTTGTCCTGACAATTAAAAGAAGGAAAGATACATCTTTTTGGAATAGGTATTGAGTTATCATTCATCATCCATAAATATTTTGGAATACTAGTAATTAATTATCAAATAATATCTCAAATTACTATGATGAGTATACTTTGGAACATCAAATATTTCAAAAAGTAGCTTTAACGGACAATATATATCATGTATATGTGTATTAAAAAGGCTACAGTAAATTAAAGAGACATGGGTCATGAACTTGAGTGCCTGAAAATGGCCCCCCTTACTGAAATCTCACTTTCATATAATTATTCATGATTCCAAATTGGCTACTAACTTCTACTGTTACAGTCATTACAAGAATAATTCATCAAACATTCAGGACCCATATCATTTGTTATTCACCATTCATGAGGAGTGTACAACATCCCAATTGCATCTATTTAGCACTAAGCTATGTTCTTAGCAAAAAGGTCTTGTCTCTTGGTCAAAATTTCTTGGATTTACGTTTACTATTTACTAATAGTATAAAAACATAAAGGAAGAACATATAAAGGACATACCTTTCATAAAGTATCTAATATAAACTTGTAAAAGAGATTTCCAGCACCCAAATTGGGTAAAAATATTATTTTAGAGATGGATCCGGAATTTTAAATTAGTACGCAAGAGTATCACTATATATCCATTAGCACCAGCGAGATCCAGCTAAGGTAAGGAAGTGTCGCGGCTGCTCCACTCCGCTGCGGTCTCATGAACTGAACTTCGTTGCCTAGAACCCTCTTTTAGTAAAGCTTCTCTTCATCGGCGATTTTTATGTAAACATTTTAAAACAGTAATGGCATGCATGGGAGTGACATTTTCACCACGTCACTAAAAGTTTCTATGTCTAGACCTAACTATCTTGATATAAATGGCCAACCAAAAGAAATGGACAGGAAAATGAGAGTTACCAGAAATATATTACCCTAAATTATTTACACATGAACTGAAAGGAAAAAAGTGGTCCTTATTCCTTCATTACAGAATAAATTTGATGTCTACAGTTTAGAAGTACTACACCTACTAAAAAAATAAAAATTCATTAGTCCTCCATGAGAAAGAATGTTTTGGACATTCCAACATGTCAACACATAAGTTTTAGAGGATTTAGTAAGTGGAAAGAGCTTAAAATAGCTTTTACCATAAAATAATATGAAGATTAACCCTCTTATTCCCCCCCCCCCTCAAGATTTACACCAATTGAGAAATTTTAATAATTCAAATGATTGGAAAAAATAATAAGCAGTGAATTTGTTCTACAAAACAACAAAATAGTTGCAGTATGTAGTGTGCCCATTACTGCACAGCCTGTAGGAGGCCTTGAAAAATCTTGAGAAGCCGACAAGTATAAGATAATTCCAAGCATTCCCATGTGGGATTTTTCCTTTTTAACTCCACTCCTGCTTCTTGTTCTAGTTCTCTGCTTCTACCTTTCAACTTTAGTGTCACTTTCTTGAGAAAATATCTGCTGTTTTCCCTAGTCTTTCAGCTTCTAACCATGTGGGAATCAGAAACTGAGTCTGTTAGTGGAAGAGATTATGGCAATGGAGTTCAAAGTACTAGCAAGCATGGAGTCAAGACTGATAGTTTTGAGCAAAAAGGACAGTCTTGGTATGTAACTAACTACTTTTTTTCTTTACAATGATTCAATCATATGGTGACTAGTGCTTTTCTCAATTCTATGATTTTGGAAAACCTGAATTTATTTCAAAGTGAATGTCTGAAATAGTCAATTCTTATATATAGGTTTGTAGCAACTGATATCCCAAGTGACCTTTTAGTTCAAATAGAAGATGTATCTTTCCATTTACACAAGGTGATTCCCTAAACTCTATCTCATATCTCTGTCTTGTGGAAAATATGATGACTAACTAATTCCTTTTTTTGTTTTTACCTTACTCCTAAATATCAAAAAGTATCCTTTGCTTTCTAGAAGTGGAAAAATGAACAGAATCATATATGAATCAAGGGATCCAGAATTGAACAAGATATCTCTAGATGAGTTACCAGGTGGACCTGAGGCATTTGAGCTAGCAGCCAAATTCTGTTATGGTATTGCTATTGATCTATCTGCAACCAATATTTCTGGACTAAGATGTGCAGCAGAGTATCTTGAAATGACTGAGGATTTGGAAGAAGGCAACCTTATATTCAAGACTGAAGCTTTTCTCAGCTATGTGGTTTTATCTTCATGGAGAGACTCCATACTGGTGCTAAAGAGTTGTGAAAAGTTATCACCATGGGCAGAAAACCTACAAATCGTTAGAAGATGCAGCGAGTCCATAGCATGGAAAGCTTGTGCCAATCCAAAAGGAATAAAATGGCAATACACAGGAAAGCCTGGGAAAGTTTCCAGCCCTAGTTGGAACCAAATGAAAGATTCCAGCCCAAGTAGAAACCAGCAAGTACCACCTGATTGGTGGTTTGAAGATGTTTCGATCCTCAGGATTGATCACTTTGTCAGAGTGGTTACTGCTATCAAGGTAAAAGGCATGAGATATGAACTGATAGGTTCTTCCATTATGCAGTATGCAGCTAAATGGCTGCCAGGTTTAATCAAAGAAGGATCCGGATTGTCGGATGAAGGCAGCAATAGCAGCAATAGCAATGGAAGCAGTAGTTGGAGACGGGGCCTACATATGATAGTATCAGGATCGGGTGATGAAGTACCGAGTGTCCAGGCCAAAGATCAAAGGATGATTATTGAAAGCCTAATTAGCATACTCCCACAACAGAAGGACAGTGTCTCGTGTAGCTTCCTTCTTCGACTATTGAGGATGGCAAACATGCTGAAAGTGGCTCCAGCTTTGATAACAGAATTGGAGAAACGCGTGGGAATGCAATTTGAGCAGGCTACATTGGCTGATCTTCTCATACCGTGTTATAATAAAAGTGAAACCATGTATGACATTGATCTTGTGCAGAGGCTTTTGGAACATTTCATAGTTCAAGAGCAGACAGAAAGTTCAAGTCCTAGTATATATCCATTCTCTGATAAACATATGCACGACGGAAGTCAAAGGGGTACAAATCTAAATGCCAAGATGAAGGTGGCAAGGCTTGTAGACAGTTACCTAACAGAAGTATCCAGAGATAGAAATCTTTCCTTGACAAAATTTCAGGTCTTGGCAGAGGCTTTGCCGGATTCAGCAAGAATATGTGATGATGGACTTTATAGAGCAATTGATTCCTATCTTAAGGTATTTTAATCCAATCCTGTCAATTCTATTGTTTGGTGCATCATTGATATCCTTAAAGCCATTGCTGTTGAGCTTGTAGTTCTTGATTAATCATGATATAGCTCTCTTTTCTGTTCTTAATGTTTCAAAAACCAACAATATAAGCCTGCTTATATATCTTAATAGTTAAACAAGACTACAGTTATACACAATACTTTCCGGAGGCGGATCCATAATTTAAGTTTTATGGGTTCAACCTTTAAGATTCTTAGCATTGCACCCATTATATTTTTAAGATTATGGGTTCAATCCTATTATCTGTTGTAATTTTAGTGCATTTTTACACAAATTAATGTTCCGTGTCGAAAGTATTGGTTTCAGATAACCCACAGTAAATACCTGCATCCCCCCCAACCCAGAAGTAAATCATCTGCAAATACCACGCCTCTACAATTATATTGTCTGCATCATAAAATTCCAGCCCAACATGTTTCTCCTTTTATCGGAAGCTCATTGAAATAAACATGACAGGCCCATCCAACGCTCTCAGAACATGAAAGAAAGAGGCTCTGCAGGGTGATGGATTGCCAGAAGCTCTCTGTCGATGCGTGCATGCACGCTGCTCAGAACGAAAGGCTCCCACTACGAGTCGTGGTTCAAGTTCTCTTCTCTGAGCAGGTGAAGATAAGTAATGCAATAGCCAATATCTCTCTCAAAGATGCAGGGGAATCTCATTATCAACCTCTTGCATCAAACCATAAGTCATTGCTTGAAGCAACGCCACAATCATTTCAAGAGGGATGGACAGCAGCCAAGAAGGACATCAACACTCTTAAGTTTGAACTAGAGACTGTGAAGACTAAGTACCTAGAACTCCAAAATGACATGGATAACTTACAGAGACAGTTTGATAAGATTGCAAAACCGAAACAAGCCTCAGCATGGACCTCAGGGTGGAAAAAGTTAAGCAAGCTTACCAAAACGACAAATATAGAAACACATGACATCGGTAGTCAGGCCCCTAATGCTGAACAGGCCACAAAGACGCCTAGAAGGTGGAGAAATTCTATTTCTTGAGAAGGAAAAGGCTATGATAGAAGACTACCAGTTAGTGTAAGATTACTCGAAAACTCATTCTGTGTTCCCTCCTATTCAAAATTATCATGCTTCTCTTATCATAAGAGTAGTTAAAACGTTCAGTTCCATTGTAGATAGAAATTACGTGAGACAATAGCATAATTTCTTATAGGTTCTCTAGTTTACTGGTGACAAGTTTCTCTGTAATGATTGTACCATCTTGTGCATGATATGCATTCAAAGCTGCAATAAAGATGCTTTCTCTGACATGTAGTAGCTTATTACTATTATTTTCTATGATTATCTGTGAAGAATTACATGAACATAAAGACTAACTTGACTAAATCTAATACAGAACTAACGTAGTATTCATTGTAAGTCGACAATGCCTCGTTAAGTGGATAAGATGACAGTACTTTCATTAGATCAAAAAGCTTAGTGAGGTTGCTTAACTTTCAAGAAATAGACCACTCAAGCAATTGCAACAATATCTGATTACCATAATAAGTGCTCCTAGAGTTAGAAAATTGTGGTGAAATGGTAAATCAGAAGCATAACATAACATTCTGCATCCAGTCATGTCTTAAACCAAAAGAAAAATAGGCGAAATAACATGTCGTTTTATATACTTTAAAACTTCCAAACAAGTGAAACAATGAGATAATGAAACAAAACATAAGTGGTCTAAATTCAACTCATTACAATTAAGCATCTGATCACTCTGATTAACATGGTAAACTCTTTGGATAACGATGGTGTTCGGGTTAGCTTACTGTGATTTGATGAATCTACCGGGAATAGATACTCTCTCTGTCCCAAAAAGATTGTCTTGACACGGAGTTTAATAAATAAAGAGACTTTTGAAATGTGTGATCCAAAATAAGTCTTAAATATTTGTGTGGTCGTAAACAATCTCGTAATGTTAAATTATTTCTAAATATAGAAAGGTGTCAATCTTTTTTAGACAAACTAATAAGGAAAGTAAGACAATCTTTTTGGAAATAAGGGAGTAGTTGATTAAACCATAGTGATTTCTGGTTGCAGTATTAAATCTAATGAATAGTCATATAGGCAGAAGAGAGGAAGTATGAACGGTTGCATAAAACAACATATACTACCATTTGGCTTACATAAGAATAGCATATCAATATAGCAAAGCAAGTAAAATGATAACCAAATTAAAGCCAAAGTTAAATATTACAACAACAAATTGAAATCAAATGCGAATTAAGGCGAAAGAGAGATTGGATCTGCATCGATCTTTTCTTCAATTAATGTTGCTGCCTCTTTCTTAGATGTAAATAAAATAATCACGACTCAGCGACTTCCTTCTGTTTACTTCCCTGATCCTGACGATTAAGCCAAGATGGTGGTGGCCAGAAAATATGGAAGGATATAAGTGATCCAAGTTTACCATCTTCTAACGTAAACACACCCGTGTTATGACCATGTAATCCTCTATATTTATGTTCCAGTTCCTCACTAAGAGGACCATTGCTTGGACGGCCAACAAGCGGACCGTACTCGCCAAGACCACCACGAGGGTCATCATACTCCCCCAAGATGTCCATGGATATGTTTGTATAATAAATGCAATTCCCTCGGCACTGATCACCAGAGTCTTTTGAAGAAAGAGAGAAACAACAGTCATCACCAGTGAAGAAAATTCGATCATCCAATGCACTTGAGTCCACTCATGCTTTTGTTCATCTAGCCGGTACGTTTTAACTTCAGAGACAATATTCCAATAAGGGCCAACATCATCTATAAGCATATCAACCAGAAACAATTACCCACTTGATTCCACAAGTCGTTTCTTGTCACACCAGTATCGTCGAACCTGGAAGCTACCTTGGTCTCATTAAAGGATCTCATTAAAGGAAGAATCGAACTTTATGGTCTCACCATCTAGATCAACATCATAAAAATTCCCTTTATACACAATGATATCGAGAATAGCCTTGCTACTGAGATCTCTTAAACGTAGTCCACTTGTCTGATAGAATATTTCCGTATCATTGTATACATTTTATATTAGGTAAAATTATATTCCGATTGTAATTAGAAAGATTAGTTACCTAGTTTGTAGTCATGTAAATAATTATGTAACACTATATATATTGTACACAATAATTAATGAAAATGCAGAGAACATATTCCTTTATGGTATCAGAAGTCAAACTCTAAACTTGATACCCTATCCCCGACGTCCTCCCCCTCTTTCTTTTCTAGTTCTCGACAAAACTCCTCCCCCTCTTTCTTTTCTAGTTCTCGACAAAACTCCTCCTCTCTCCTTCCCCAATTTTCAATAGCTTAACAACCCAAATTACATCCTGCTCTTGCAGTTAACAAGATTAAGAATTTCATTCTAATAACTCTTGAGATGGAAAAAGTTCAGTATTCATCTTGCGCGAAATTATTCAAGATTTATTGTCGTGTGTACAAAGTCATCGACCATATCATCCATCCAAAATCAAAGCCCATGGACAAACCTGACGATTCTGATGATGAATTTCGGTCCCGCTTAGATGTGGTTATCCTACAATGGATCTACGGCACGATCTCGAATGATCTATTACATACCATCATTGAAACTGACGCTACTACACAACAAACGTGGGAGCGCTTGAAAAGTATTTTGCACAATAACAAGACACAACGTGCCTTGTATTTGGAAAATCAATTCAAGGACATTCAGCATGACGATTTTCCTAATGCGTCGACCTATTGTCAAGAACTTAAGATGATTGCCTATCAACTCTCCAACGTCGGTGCACCGATCACCAATCAACTATTGGTGATGCAACTCATTGCGGGTTTGAATGAAACGTATGACGGCATCGCTACCATCCTCAAACAAAGCACGTCATTGTCTTCATTCTATGATGCCCGTTCGAGACTCATTCTTGAAAAAACCTGAAAAATCAAGCTGGTTGCAGCCAACGCAAGCACCGCCGATGCCGCCCTCGTAACCACCGGCGGCACACTTGTTGACCCGATCTCTGCCCCGCACCACCAACAGCCAACGATCCAAAATGTGGCTCACAATCTCGAAATAACAACAAAGGCGAAATTCCGGTGGCGCGGTGGCGAGCTAGAAACGATTCTGGCAGGCGAGCGTACGCCGGCCGACAGACACCGTGGCGGCAACGCCCGTCGTGGTCGCTAGCCATCATGGCTACGTGCCCCAGGCGGCTTGGGCTGCTCCACCACGTCCCTACTTTTGGTTTTTCTGTGAAAGACCTTATGACAGGGAGACGAATAATAAGATGTGACAGTACCGGGGACCTTTATCCTATCACCACCACCGTCAGCCATCCAGCCTTCTCTCCATCAACATTTGCAGTTCTTTCGTCTCTTTTATGATATAATAGATTAGGACATCCGGAAGATTCTGATTTACGCTCTTTTAGCAAAAATAAATTTATTGATTGCCTGTTTGTGAATCTTGTATTTTCGGTTGCTGCCTCTCGGCCAGCGCCTCCTCTTCCCGGCACCACTGCCTCATCTCGTTCCCACCTGCTCACTCCCATACCATTGTCACGTCTCAGCCCCCCTTACCGATCACGTCCAACCCCATCATTCCGACGAACAATGAAAACCCATGTTATGCACAGCATTTCCAAACTCAAATGACTATTTAACTTGTCCAATTTGGTTGCCCATTCACCTCTTCCTCGCAACCTGAAAAATGTCTTGACCGATCCTAAATGGAAAAATGCAATGATTGACAAATATAATGCTCTTATTGAAAATAAGATGTGGCATTTAGTACTCCGTCCTCCTGATGCTAATATTATTCATTCTATGTGAATTTTTCGACATAAAAAGAGATATGATGGTTCTTTTGAGAGGCACAAGGCATGTCTTGTAGGTGATGACAAGTCTCAACATGTGGGAGTGGATTGTGATGAAAATTTTAGCCCGGTAGTGAAATCGGCGACTATTCGGACCGTTCTTAATATTATTTTGTCCAAATCTTAGCCTATTTATCAGCTTAACGTCAAAAATGCTTTCTTGAATGGGTACCTTCATGAAACTGTGTATATGCATCAGCCTATGGGATTCAGGGATCCGGTTCATCCAAATTATATGTGTCATTTGAAGAAATCACTCTATGGACTTAAACAGGCTCCTCGTGCATGGTACCAACAGTTTGCTGATTTTGTATCATCGGTTTTTTCCACAAAGCAAATCTGATCATTGGTTCATCTGTAGCAAGGGTAATGACATGACATACATCCTATTATATGTTGATGATCATCCTCACTACATCTTTTGATGCACTTCACCGATCCATTATGTCACTCCTTACCTCTGAGTTTGCTATGAAAGATTTGGGTCTCCTAAGCTATTTTTTGGGCATTGATGTTATGAGACATGCATGTGGCTTATTTCTTTGTCAAAGGAAGTACGCGAAGAAATCCTTCACTGAGCAGGCGTGACATCTTGTATGCCGACCCAACTCACTATCGCAGTTTAGCAGGAGCATTACAATATTTCACTTTCACGAGATCAGAGATATCCTATGTTGTGCAACAGATATACTTACATATGCACAACCCGATGGATAAACATATTAATGCACAACGTATTTTGCGCTATGTACAAGGTACTCTTCACTTCGGCCAACAGTTGTACAAGTCCACACTCTCTGGTCTCACCTCTTATTCTGAGGTGACTGAAGTGGTTGTTTGGACACTCGTCGATCCACGTCAGTTTACTGTGTGTTCCTCAGAGATAAGTTGTTTTTTCGGTCTTCTAAAAGACAACATACTCTGTCTCAATCCAGTGTCGAAGCCGAGTACAGAGGAGTAGCAAATGTTGTTTCTGAGTCTTGTTATATACGCAACCTTGAACTTCATTGCCCAATCCGCAAGGCTACATTGGTCTACTACGATAGTGTCAGTGTGATATATCTCTCCGGCAATTTCGTTCAACATCAGCACCCTAAACACATTGAAATGAATATACTCGTGAACAAGTTCGTGTCCTTCATGTTCCTTTCCGGTATCATTGCTGATATATTTACTAAAGGATTTCCGTACATACTTTTTGAAGCGTACGAGAACATCCCGCTTCGACTGTTGGGGTGTCTTAGAATATTAAAAGAATATTTCCGTATCATTGTATATCTTTTATATTAGGTAAATTTATATTCCGATTATAATTAGGAGGATTAGTTACCTAATTTGTACTCATGTAAATAATTATGTAACATTATATATATTATACACAATAATCAATGAAAAGACAGGGAACGTATTCATTTATTGTAGTCCCCCGACTTAAAGTAACATAACTGACCCGTAATATGAATTGCCATTAGAGAAAATAATGGTTGGTAGACATTAGCAAAATTTTACTAACAGGATGTCCAGGTCCTACATGATAAGATTTGCAAACTTGAGAAACGCGAAAGTCTAGTAAATTCAATACCTTATTAGGGACATCATCATTGATTTTTGTGTGGTTTAGTGGATTGACAAGCCGCAATTTGCCATCTAATGTTTGTATAGACTTCACCAACCAGCCTGATCTGGAATCACCAAGGGGTTGGAAAAGATAAACGGTGCTTTCGATTAGATAAAGATCATCAAGGTTGCATTCACCATAAATCCCTAGGGCATGTATAATATTTTTTTCTATATTTATGTGAACAAGACCTTGTACAAAGAAGGCTATAACAAATTGTACACAAAGCTATATGAGTGATACTATAAATGGTATTGATTGCCTCTTTATTTAACACGTGTATTTGTTTCTTCTTTTTCCTGCAAACCACGTGTACGCGAAGGCACTTCATTTTGGGTCTCTAATTATGTTCGAGTAGTGCCTTAATATGCACTTAACAATTTTAGTCATTTAAGTTTGTCAAAAATTTAATACTTTTAATTTATTTTCCGTCAAATATTTATTAAATTCTGCCGGTTAAATTTTCAGTTTTTTAATGTGTAATTTCCGCTATATTTAATATTTTTTATTTCTAGTGTTTTTTTTTTATGTTACATACTTTATTAGAAGTTGATGAGACTTTTTTAGTGTTCATAGTCAAATCTTCTTCTTCTTTTCATTATTTCCAATCTAACGGACATAGTTAGTTAAATACTTTATCGATACTAAAAGTGTTAATTTTTGACAAATTTAAAAGATTAAATTATTAAATGCATACTTAAGAAACTATTTTTTAGCCTACCCTCAAACATAAGAGATCAATTTTATTTTATAACCTAAAAGTCACTCAATTATGAGTAGTTTCTCCGTGAATCACTCAATTTTATTTACAATTCAAAAGTCACTCAACTAGTAAACCTAAAAATTCACCCAATCAATTTAAATGATTTTTTAAATTAAATTTTGGAGAGATGAAATTTTTATTTTAAGCTAATTTTTTAAGAAATAAAAAGGTACTAATTTTAGTCATTTTATTGACCCGTCTCACTTGATCCAACCCGCTAAAATTATATTGGAGTTAAAAATATATTTATCAAAACCCTTTTTATTTTACCCTCGATAATTTGTCCACTGTGGATCAAGTCATTACTATTTGTTGTCCGAAGAATTTAGAAGATTTGCCTCACATTGTATTCCCCACATATGATAACAATATATGCAACCAATACATTTAATATGAAGAGTAATATCCTCATATTCTATCCCTAATATCATTCTTATTTAATTCCTAATAATATCTATACTTTATTACTTTTCAATCTATCATATACAATATGATCTTACATTAATAATATTATTAATAGTAATTAATAATATTATTCTAACATGATCGCAAATAAATCGAGAGCGAATCGCCAGATCGTCCCTAAACTCTTCAAATAATATCAGCGGAAGACCTGTGGGTTGCTTTTTGGAAGATCAAGAGATCAAATTGTCACCGATGAAGACGCAATAACTAGAAGTTAAGCGTCTGGTGTCCGGACACCCTGCCCAGTCGGCATCTGTGTAAGTAACCAGTTTGAAAATGGAAGACGGGTAAAGATGTAACCCATATTCCTGAGTGCCTTGTATATATCGCAGAATTCGTTTAAGAGCATGCATATGTTCTTCTATTGGATTATGCATGAAAAGACACACTTGTTGCACCGCATATGTAATATCTGGTCTGGTGAATGTAAGATACTGCAAGGCTCTTGCTAGGCTGCGGTATAATGTTGGGTCAGCAAATGATTTGTCAGAGATGACACTTAATTTAGACTTTGTGTCAACAGGAGTTGCTGAAGGTTTGCGAGAAGACATTCCAGCTCGCTCCACAATCTCAGAGACATACTTCTTTTGGGAGAGAAATAATCTCCCTGCATGTCGTGTTACAGCAATTCCTAGAAAGTAGTGGAGAGGACCAAGATCTTTCATAGAAAATTCGGAACTAAGCTGAGACACGATGCTCTTGCGAAGGGAGTCTGAATATGATGTTAGAATAATATCATCCACATATAAAAGAAGATAAGCAGCATAAGTTCCCTGACGATAAATAAATAGAGAATTATCAGAACGACTGTGTAAAAAACCCATATGTGACACAAAATCTGCAAATCGCTGATACCAAGCTCTGGGGCCTGTTTCAGTTCATATAAGGATTTGTTTAGCAAACACACATGATCGGGATATGTAGTATCTCTGTATCTCAATGGTTGGTGCATGTAAACAGTCTCATTCAAGTGGGCATGGAGAAAAGCATTTTTGACATCCAGTTGATGAAGTGAACATCCTTTTGAGAGGGACAAACTGAGAACTATCCTAATAGTAGTTGACTTTAACTCTGGACCGAACGTCTCTCCACAATCAATTCCAACCTGTTGTGTCTTCCCATCACATACAAGACGAGCCTTATGCCGCTCAAAAGATCCATC
Source organism: Przewalskia tangutica (assembly GCA_029844215.1). Taxonomy (NCBI): domain Eukaryota; kingdom Viridiplantae; phylum Streptophyta; class Magnoliopsida; order Solanales; family Solanaceae; genus Przewalskia; species Przewalskia tangutica. The sequence goes on along the minus strand of CM056721.1, from coordinate 8,662,441 downwards.
CGAATTTTCTTTATGGCTAAAAATCCACATAGACCGAATTATATTAGCATTAGATGGACGAGGTACTAAATTCCATGTCCTATTTTTAATTAGAGCATGATATTCATCATCCATAACCATTTTTCAATTAGGGTCTTTTAGAGCAAACAATGAGTTACGAGGCAAAGGTGATTTGAAGACTTGTGTGTGAAGATTGTATTTGGCATTGGGTTTAATAATACCATGTTGACTACGGGTGACCGGACGAAAAGATGGGCCAGTGGACTGGATGCCACTGGCCACTTACGGTATCGGACACATTAGCACGAAATTTTTACGTTGAAATATATTGTATAGCGCGAGATATTTAGATTTGAAAATGGACAATTGGTAATAATTTGGGGTAAAAGTGAAATTGATTGGCAAGACGGATGTTTTTTGAGAAATCGGCTGCTCCATACTGCTTTAGCTGTTTGTCCGGCCCTATCTCGAAAAAATACGCGAAATCAAAAAAACATTAGGTAAAACGGACATCCGAGCGCAAAGTTATGATCATATAAAGTTTCATTAATTTACAATTAATTAGTGAGGCGCGAGTGGACCGGGGGCTTGGGTGGAGGGATTGGGGTTGGGGGTGTTACCGGGTATTTTACCGGGTTATCGGTCCGACTACTTATCAGTCCGAGTATTTTTTTGGTACTCGTATCCGGACCGTTAAGATTTCGGTCCGGGTTTACCGGTCCGGTTCTCGGGTAATTACCGGGAGTATCCGGACCGTTAAGATTTCGGTCCGGGTTTACCGGTCCGGTTTTCGGGTAATTATCGGGAGTATCCGGACCGCTAACAGCCCTAGTCAAACACCACCTAAGACCCAAATACATTTTTTTCAAGTCAAGTTTCCTAAACATTTGTTTTCAACTAAAAATCCCTTTTAACTCATCTTTCAAAATTAAGTTAATACTTTTTAGCCATAAAATATTAGATCAGTAGGCCAATTGTATTTTAAGGATCCCTTCTGAGGTGTCAACACCTTTTTCGGGATATCATTAGAACTCTTACTCTTTCTCTAATACTATATAAAAGGTTTTCAAACATACTTTAATTTTTTTTTCTAATTTTCATACAATTAATTAGGTGACGATTCTATTTTTCACGACAAGTCAAGTTATGAGAAGCTTTACAAAAAATAAAACATAAAAGAAAATAGAAGGAAGGGATTGACAAAATGTGAAGACAGATTGCAACACTAGCACTAAAGATTCCTTCTGCATTTCCTGTTAAAGAGTGGTAAGTGAGAATGTAAAATATGTAGCGAGCTAATAGAGATATAGTTTGTATAGTCCATAATAGTTTCAGCCAAATTATCTTGCCCAGCCTCCTAGCCGCATTTTCAAAGTCTTTTGATTTAGAGTAAGGATCGCGAGAGAGAGCAGAGCGGACATATATTTTTATAGTTGTATTCAGAGTTAGGCTTGATGAAGTTAGATATGATTAAAGGTTTTGACAATTATGTTTAAAGTTCAGATAAAAATGACTTAATTAAGCCACATATGACGTAAGTTTAGGCAAAAATGACTAAATTCAATCATATATGTGCTTGAAGTTAAGCAAATGTGAAACTTCAATACATATATCTGAGATTTCAACAGTTAAATCCAAAAGAATTAGTCCAATTAATGAATAAATCAAAGCTATAATCAAGTGTCTAGAACGAGACCTTTGTATCATCAAAACCGAAATGGACGAAAATATATAAAGATTTTTATAAGGTCACGGGAAAACTGCTATCATAACTTCTGGCTTTTATTTTTGAATCAACATTAATTGAATAATAAGAGATCGATTGGACATAGATTGTTAAACATCACTGAATTATCAGGTCACTCGTTTTTTTCAAACTCTATTCCGGCGAGATATTTAATCGGTGGTTCAATACAATTAGTGGCCTGATGCAAAAAGTTAATAAGATATCATAAATATTTTAAATAAATTCATGTATTCTTTTAATACAATAACTCACCAACTATATCAAACCAAACTTTAAAAGAGTTGCAGAGAACACCCTTACAACCCAAGGGGACTAAATTAAGATTCACACTGAATTCGAACCTGTATAAAACAACTGGTGTCAATTACTTTCAGTTCTTAAATTTTACACTATATTTGTTAGACAGTCAACCAGCACCCACCCACCCCCCTCTTGCACTTTCACTTCTGAAGTGTCTAACACCTTCTTCGGAAGATCATCAAAACCCTTATCCTTTCTCTGATACTAAAAGATTTTAAAATACACCTTAAATTGGGATCCTAATTCTCATACAATTAATTAGGTGGCGAGTCTGTTTTTCACAACAAAGAGACAAGTTATGAGAAGCTTTACAAAAAATAAAACATAAAAGAAAATAAAGACAAATTGCAACACTAGGACTAAAGATTCCTTCTCGGTGCGTGTAAACCTCCTAACTGTTAAAACTAAAGGAAAAAGCCCATGTATAAGTTGTATATACTGTGTATATTTGGTATGGCTATTTCTTGTTATGGTCACCTGGCCTTTAATAAGTCTGGCCCAAAAGATAAAGGCCAGCCCATTAAAGGCCAAATGTAACGCCTATTTATATTAGGCATAAGGCTTCGTCATGTACGTAACATTCGAGACTACTTTCTCTTATCTTCCTCGAAGCTTTCTCATCTTCCCGAGTACTTAACTCTCAGAAAGCTTTCTTCCATTAATGGAGATGATGAATATGTTCGACCCTCTGCTCGTAGCCTTCTCTTCGTCAGAAAGAAGTGTCCTCTCGAAAACCAAGAGAACACGGTGGTGAAACATCAAAGAACATACCGACATCACCTTCTCGCACTTGCGTTAATCGGGGTGTCAGATTCCAACACGGTATCGAGCGGACTATCCTCGCGATCATGCGTCGCCCGATCTGAGTAAATCATCAAGAGTTATGTGTGTCTCGACCGAGGTATCTTGTACTTTGAAATCTTGTTCAGATCTTGTTTGTGTATACCGCTTTCTTATTCTTGGTTTACCGATCGCATGTCTCATCGTTCCACTCCTATATGGTAGCACCCATCTTGATAAAACTGTTGAAGACTGTGTCATACTGTAACGATGGTAACAGATCCTCCTATTGAGAGTAGTTCCTCCGAAGATGGAGTAACTGTACCTATTTCCAGGAATTTGGTGGCTAGTACCTCTAAATCCACTACTCTTGACCACAACCATCCTCTATTTTTACAAGCCTCTGATGTTAGTGGTGCCTCCTTAATATCCTTTCAGTTACTTGGCTCTGAAAATTATACAGTCTGGAGCAAGTCAATAAGGATTGCTCTTCTTGGAAGAAATAAACTAGGGTTTGTGAATGGAAACTGTACTAAAAATCAGTATGGGATGGAATGGTGGGAACAGTGGGACAGAGTCAATGCTGTTGTTCAGGCTTGGCTAATGAATGCTGTCTCTAATAGCTTATTGTGTGGAGTACTATATGCAGAGACAGCATATGAGATATGGGAAGACTTAAAAGAAAGATTCGATAAAATAGATGAGTCTAGGACCTATGACTTGCACAGGGAAATTGCTACACTTTCACTATCATAGAGTAGGCTTTATTGACAGTTGGAAGAGGTGACATGAGGAGAATTTGGCTCCTAGCTTGCATGTAACTTTCATTTAAGCCCATAAGAAATTGATACAGTTTCTGTCTCTGAAGGTAGCTAGTAAAGTCCCTAGAGGTAGGGCATCCACAATTAGGTGGTGGCACAATGGCTTGATATTCTACCCAGAGATTTTTAAGTCTAGTGTAGTATTCTGCCACACTAGTGTTCCCTTGTGCAAAACAGAACAGATTACCCTTCTCTAATAGCACTACTTATAGTAACAATGCATTTTATATTATCCACATGGACCTATGGGGTCCTTATAAGACTGAAACATACAATGGAAAGAAATTTTTCCTCACCATTGTAGATGACTACACCAGGATGACCTGGATTTACCTGCTCAGACTCAAATCTGAAGTTTGTGTTGTTATTAAAGACTTTCTTAAATACATTTCTACTCAGTTTAACCAAATTGTCAAAATCATTAGAACTGATAATGGAACAGAATTTGTCAATGATACTTGTCAAAGTTTGTTTCAGAATTTAGGGATCATTCACTAAAGAAGCTGTGTTTATACCCCACAGCAGAATGGTGTTGCAGAAAGAAAACACAGACATATACTTGATATTACCAGGGCAATAAGGATTCAGGCCAATATTCCTTTAAAGCTTTGGGGCCTATGTGTGCAGGCTGCTGTCTACTTAATAAATAGACTACCTTCCTCTGTCACTCATACTACACCCTATGAGGGCCTCTATCACAAAAAACCTTCCCTAAGTCATCTAAGAACTATTGGGTGTTTATGTTTTGCTAATGACTTAATCACATCGATAAATTCACCAAAGTCAAAGGTGCTCTTATGGGTTATTCTGAGACTCAGAAGGGGTATATCTTGTATGACCTGGAATCCATGTCCCTTGTGGTTAGTAGAGATGTTACTTTTAGAGAAACAGAATATCCTTTTAGAGAAAATATTTCTGAGAATCCAGTCTTCCAGAACTTGGTTGATAACAATGAATACCAAAATATATCCCAAGAAAACCTACAGAAGAACACTGACAGTTCAGAAAGGAGGTATGTTGATGTTACTAATATTGAATCTGTTGAGGACATCACCTCCTCTCATAATAATTATGTAGAGGAGAACACTGATACTACTCTGAAAACAACTGATCACTCAACAAGAAAGTCCAGCAGACACAAACAACCTCCTATATGGCTCAAAGACTTTGTCACCACCAATGCCAACAATGTAATCTACCCTATTAGCAAATATATTTCTTATGATAGCCTAAAACCTGCATATCAAGCTTTCTTAACTTCTGTATCAGAACTGGTTGAACCAAAAGGTTACTTGGAAGCCTCAAAAGATCCTAGATGGGTAGATGCTATGAAAGCTGAAATAGATGTCTTGCAAGAAAACCATACTTGGGAAATTGTTACATTACCAAAAGGAAAAAAGCCTATAGGTTGTAAGTGGATCTACAAGATAAAATATAAAGACACTGGAGAAATAGAAAGACTGAAAGCTAGACTTGTTGCAAAAGGCTATAATCAACAAGAAGGCATTGATTATCAAGAAACTTTTTCTCCTGTTGTTAAAATGGTTACTATAAGAACTATTCTTTCTATTGCTGCTTCCAGAAGATGGCATATCCATCAAATGGATGTGTATAATGCTTTTCTTCAAGGGGATCTTTTTGATGAAATTTACATGTCTTTGCCCCAAGGTTTCAGTAGCCAGGGAGGCAGTAACCTTGCCTGTAGACTTACTAAATCTCTGTATGGGCTGAAACAAGCTCCAAGACAGTGGAATTTCAAACTTACTGAGGCACTGGTTCAGATGAATTTCAGACAATCTGAATTTGACCATTCTCTATTTCTTAAACAAGGTAAGCAGGATATAATTATCATTCTGATCTATGTGGATGACATGTTAATTACAGGGAACAATATAAGTCTCATAAAGGAAACCAAGCAGTCTCTTCATAATATTTTTAAGATGAAGGATCTGGGGGAACTAAGGTACTTTCTAGGAATAGAATTTGCTAGATCCCCCAAAGAAATTGTTATGCATCAAAGGAAGTATGTCTTAGAACTTATTTCTGAACTTGGCCTAGCTGCTGCCAAACCTTGTAATACACCTACTGATGCTAATGTGAAACTCACCACAAAAGAGTATGATGAGTATGTAGAGAAGCAGAGTTCTAATGCAGGAAAAACAGTCACTGCTGATGATCCATTAAAAGATATCAGTTCTTATCAAAGGATAATTGGTAAGTTGCTATATCTTACTCTTACTAGACCAGATATTGCTTATAGTGTGCAAACACTTAGCCAATTCCTACAAAATCCAAAGAAATCACACTATGATCTTTGCACTGCATTGTAAAATATGTGAAAGGTAATCCAGGGCGAGGGCTGCTATTATCTAGTAATAAACAAGAGACTTTAACTAGTTTTTGTGATGCAGATTGGGCTTCATGTCCACATACAAGAAAGTCTATCACAGGTTATTTAATCAAGCTTGGAGACACTCTCATTTCTTGGAAATCAAAAAAACAGAGCACAATTTCTCGCAGCTCTGCAGAAGCAGAATATAGAAGTCTTGCCATCTGCTTCTTTGAAATTACATGGCTTAGAATTTGCTAAAAGACATTGGTATAACTATCGTGCAACCGATCGCAGTACACCGATGAGAAGTCACTATACAAATGGCAGCCAATCCTGTGTTCCATGAAAGGACTAAGCACATCGAAATTGACCTTCACTTTATTAGAGAAAATTCGACAAGGGATGATTCAAAGCAGTATATTGATCGCAGAAGCGTAAGCGGATATTCTTACAAAAGGGTTAACAAGATTACAACATCTACATCTTTGTTCCAAGCTAGGCTTGCTAGATATATTCGAGCAGCCAGCTTGAGGGAGGCTGTTAAAACTAAAGGAAAAAGCCCATGTATAAGTTGTATATACTGTGTATATTTGGTATGGCTATTTCTTGTTATGGTCACTGGCCTTTAATAAGTCTGGCCCAAAAGATAAAGGCCAGCCCATTAAAGGCCAGCCCAAGGTAGAACGCCCAGTTTATATTAGGGCATAAGGCTTCTGTCCATAGACAGAACATTCGAGACTACTTTCTCTTATCTTCCTCAGGAAGCTTTCTCATCTTCCTGAGTACTTCTTCTCTGTAAAAGCTTTCTCTTCCATTAATGGAGATAATGAATATGTTCTGACCCCTCTGTTCCGGCAGCCTTCTCTTCGTCTGTAAAGAAGTGTCCTCTCTGAAAACCAAGAGAACACAGTGGTGAGAAACATCAAAAAGGAACATACCGACATCACCTTCTCGCACTAGTGATTGCGTTAATCGGGGGTGTCGGATTCCAACACTAACCTCCGAAGCGAAAGGTAGTTAACGAGAAATTCTGTATCGGAAACGGTTGGAAACCCGTCGCCGAATCTACTCTCTCGACAAAACCCGTCTAAGCGGAGAGAAGTCAGGCACGAAGGGTAGAAGAATCAGTCATTGGCTATGCTCTCTCTGGATTCTGGGAAGGTAGTTTAGTCACCCTAAGGTCATAATAGAGTCTAGTATGACATCGGTAGGAAGATAATCAGCTAAGCCAAGACTTCACATCGAACGAGTTAAATAAGACTTCAAAATAGAAGTTCATTTCATGTGAAATAGTGATAAATGAGAATTTTCAATATCTAGCGAGCCAATAAAGAGGTAGCTTGCATAATTCATAATAATTCCCGTCAAAATATTTTACCCAGCCTACTAGTCGCCTTTTCAAAGTTTTTTTATTCGAGTAGGCATCGCGAGAGAACAGAGCGGAGATATATTTTTATAGTTGTATGTAGAGTTAGGCTTGATGAAGTTAGATATGAGCATGAAGCAATGAAAATTGAAATGTCAGAATTGTGGAGTAATAGAGAAACAAGCAAACACAAGTTACAATATATCAATTAAAAGGCTTATGATTGCTCAATGACTTAACATACAAGATTATGTCAAGTCACAAAATACCTTGCCCAATCCCACAAGCTAAACTTAACAGCATGAACAAACTTTTTAGAGCTCTCTCCCTGTGTCTCTCTTCTACTTCTTCCTTCTTTCACCTTTCCTATTTAGGGACCAAGAGTACAAGATGAGTACATCGTCTTGGTGGACTTTTCTGTCCAGTACTTGAAATTTCAGACAGATGTGAAAGCCTGGTGAATAACAGAATTAGTTAGGTATTGACTCCTTCATTGTTTTATGTACAAAATGCATGTAACGTGAAATATTAGGGGACAAAAACTTGGGAACCAAATCTCTTCATGACACTCACTAGATAACAATTAGGAACAAACAATGTGGTTCATTGACAGGTGATTAATACATATATATGTTGTACTCCAACCACTTTTTTAAGGTATGCAAACCTTATTGATCTTTATGAGGTATATAAAGTTCCATGTCAATTAGGTAGACAAGAGGATATAAAGGGGTTTATAAGTTTTTGAACTATCCATCTATTACATTTGAATGTTCAGATTCCTTCACATACTTGGCTCCAAAAGACTAATTCACTAACACACAACCGTTGTTGTAGTTTTACTATTGTCACAAGGATACACGGGGCGTAATTTCAAAAACTATTGCATAAAGAATAACGCAGGCAGAATGTAGAACAGTAAATACATAGCTAAACAAAGATGAGTGTCCAACACAAGAATTTGAGGGTTACAATGGATGTACGGGAATAGTATACAACTATTACTAGTGCTTTGAAAGGATAAACAACAATGAATTACAATGGTTACAATCTTGTAGCCAACAAGAGTTGTGGCTACAGTAAACTTGTGAGTTCTTGATCCTCGTTCTTGAATGGTTCTTGAGTCCTCCGTCTTGGATCTTCGTTCCAATTGCAACAAGTTCCTTGATCTTGATAACCTGAAACCAAGAGACACCAAATCCCTACTTGTTACAAATGTGCTGAGTCGAGTGTTAGCACTCTGTCCTTAAGACATTATTGCCCCGTATATATCATTTTACGTTTATGGGCAACTGTCTCCCAAGATAAAACAACATCAAACAAATGAGCAAAGAAAACTCAAGTGTTTCTCAAGAAGAACCTTTGAGTGTGTGAAAGTATGCTAGAGATGAAGAAGCTCAGAAAAATTTGAACTAAACAAGAGTGAAGTGTGTTCTACAATTGAGTCAAGGGCCTCAATTTATAGTGTGTGTAAGATGACCAGCTCTCATCTAGCCAACTATTAATGGTCATGTAATGGCACTTATGGAGAGGTGTTATTCAGCCAAATAATGGTTGAATTCAAGTGCCAAATAATGGAGGATCAATGCTCTAAAACCAGCCCAAAAGTCAGAAACATTTCGTCTTCCGTCGACCTCACTGCCTCCGAAGTCGCAGCCTGTGAGCGCCCATCGACCACCATGCCGCCGCGCTTCACGCCCGCGCGATTTCGTTCGATCTTACACTTTTTCGTACATTTCTTCCTTCATTTACCAACGTGGAACACGTGTCATTTAACCAACGACCGTCCATCATTTCATGTCTCAAACGTTTATCACGTACCAATATCTCTTTCATCAATGAAATTTACGATACCTGGCACTACGTGTGCACGTGTGTGAAAATGACGTTTCAGACGTGCGAGGCCTCAATTGTTCGAGTCATAAATAATTGGTTAAACTTAATTCCACATTAGTAAATGACCAGCAGAATTGTTATACCTAAAAGCATAAATTACTGTTATCTTGACATCACAGGGCTAATTATGTTCTCCCTTTCTTTTCGCCCCCCCCCCCCCCCCCCCCTTTTTGTTACCTCAAAAAAGTGTCATTTTTATAATTTCTAACCACGGAAGACTTTATATTTTCAGGCACTGCTTGAAAACTCCAACTCAAGATTCGGCTTGGAAATTATAAATACTGTTAAGATTAGGCATGCTTTTTTAAGCTCCTTTAGTTTTCCTTTTTGCAATTATTCTTTGGCTGAATAGTAGGTTTGCCCCTGCTGGACGTGCTTCAAAGTTTAGACCGTCATGTTCAGTTAAAGTAGGTTGAAAAGTGATTAAAACACAGCAGAAGGAGATATTGGTGTCAAGTCCCAAAATAATTACTCACTAATTTACTATTTCCTTTGTCCACACCATTTCATTTTTGGTATGTTTGAAAAAGAATGTCACATTTATATATTTAAAAATAATTTAATTTTATGAGATATATAACCACGCATTTATATAACACAAAACATTGTTTGGACCACATATTTTAAAAAAAATTCTTTGTTTCTTAAACTTCGTGTCAAGTCAAATAGTGTTACATAGATTGAGACGGATGGAGTGTCATTTCTATATTTCTTTCAAAATAAAAATGACAAGGCACGTCTTTTTCCAATTGCATACTTTTACCCTTTTCATTGATTTCAAAATTTGACTCATACTAGCTTGCAATACCTTCAATGACTATTAAGTGCCATTGGGGGTTTTTTTGAAAAACAAGTCCAGGACTGTGATATATTATGCATGTTGATGTTGATATGGCGCCCCTTTTTCATAGTAATGCTAATACAACAGTATTTAATAAAAAAAATTAACTCCATCAATGCAATTTAACATGTTATTAGATAATTTCTCGTCCGGACTTTCAAACTATCCACTTATTATGGTTAATAACTACCTTGGTAAATAATCTGATGGTATAATAACTTTTTACAACGGCAGTGTGTAAGTTAATCTCATAAAAAAATATTTTTGGCAGGCAATGATTCATCTTCTAACAGCTTATACTTTTAAACAACAATAATCCAATTCTTTTCTCCATTTACAGCTTTCTTTGTTGAGTAGTTCTAACGTTTATAAATAGACAAAACCACATAATGATCAAACATGGCCACCTGTATCAATTAGAATTACATAAACAAATCCAATAAAATATGAAAAAGATCACAAGAAAACAGAAACAGAAATAAAAGTGTCGCAACAAACTATATTTTTTTTAGTAGTTTATGAAGTAGAAAAAGCATAAAGACAACACACATAGCAATAATAGCAAGAAACACAAGGGTCCATAAGGCTCATAAAAAGACACCACGCTGAAAAGACTCACAAGTCTCCAACTACATCTCACCATCCAAAGTTGGCAAGTGGAAACAAACCAAACTTTAAGACAAGATTTGATCATGCATCTCTATCAGCCTTTTCATGATTAGCTTAGAGGGCAGAGGCCCCTTTATCCATGTGCCTTCTTCAACATCAATGTCATCACCATCCTTTGTGGGATCAACAGAAAGCTAAAACATCATAGCAAAGTCATTATGGCCTGTGCGTACCCATTGAAACAGAAATAGTCGCACAAACTGACCCTGACATAACCAATCACAAAAAGAAAACCATCATACAGTCATTCAATTCAAGAAACATAATGGGTGGATGGTGGGACTCTGAATCACCAAATGTGCATGCATCGAATCCATGGTTTTTCTCAAGATTTTAAAGGGTCCCTCATTTGCAGCACTCACGCATTTGAACTTTGAAATTATACTTTCTTAACCACAAAAGCTAAAAATAATCATTCCTCCTCAATGATAAACATTCCCATATTTTTCTACCCCTTGCAAGTAAAAGATCGAAAGACATCCCACTAAATCTTTCCCTCTGGTGGATCATAAAACTTGTTGCACTACAGGACTGATGAGGATGGCAAATGCTTCACAACGTCATTGTTTCAACCAAATAATGATATATGGCTTTTCTGTACTGTCCAGTCAACTATACCCCTAAAATCCATAATTCTACTGTTGTAGGGGTTGGATACTCTGTTATTTAACAAGAGGCTGGGGGATATTCTTGAGGGAGCTCAACTCCTAAGGCTTTGGCTTTACCCCTCAAAGACTTCAAGTAAACGATTGCTTCATCAATAACCAACAACGGGTCCTTACTATCTATCCCAGGAATCAAGCTCTCAAGTATTCTCAAGGTCTCACGAATTTTAACTTTCCTTTCCCTAGTGCTCAAACTGGAATCCGTATCCTTACCATTAGGAGGTAGAGAGCCTCTAACAGATCTTACTTCTACGTCATCGTCATCATCATCAGGCCATTTCGATTCTATGGATGATGGTTTCTTGTACCCACCATCTAGCAATCTTTGCCTTTTGTATGTGCCATCAGAACTGTCAACTTCTTCTGTAAGTTCCGCAGACTGTTGTTCATGCTCATCGCAACCGTGCCCTTGGTTTGCACAAGGAGAGCGATCAGTGCTAGTTACTTCATCATTCTCACCATCATATTCAACTTCGTCCCCTTCAATGTCATCAGAAGAGTAAAGCAAGGCATTGATTTCGTCTGTGTCTTCTTCATGCGTATAACTTTCTTCACCGTTTACATAACTTCCATCCAATTTCTCTTCAAGAACGGGCTTCGCATGAGATCTTTGCGCTACTACAGCATTCAGGTTCTCGTTCTGATACAAACCATAGGCACCAAACGGTTCTTTCGGTGTAATAATTTCATTTTCAGGTGGACGACCTTGACTAAAGAAGAATCTAGTTTGATTCCCAGATTGATCACAAATGAGGAACCTTTTCTGAGAATTTATAGACGCATCAGTAGGTGGAGACTTTAACCCAATCAAATGCGGAAGAAAGCGTCTAGTATCACTTGGATACTCATTTTTGGTGGGAGCTAAGCTTGGCAGCCAATTGACTCCATTCTGATGGGCTGCCTTAGAATTAGCCAAACAAGGGAAAAAACATGAACGCCTAGGAGAAACTGCATTTGCAGCACATATGGCAGGGTTATACAGATATGGAGCACCAAGGCGATGTTCAGGTTGTAAGAGTGTAATGGCATATTTCAAATTCGGTGAAGTCCATGCAGGATCCTGCTGGTAATATTGGAGCTTGCTGGTTGTAACCATGTAGACAGAAGAGAAACCTAACATGCATAAGGTAAGAACTTAGATGGAAATCCATAACAAAAAGTTAAACACATATAGCAGCACAAAGTCAGAGACGCATACCAGTGATAAGGATTTTACAAATTCCACCTCAAATTACTTTAAGGACGCAAAACAAGAAAATACTATAAAGCTGGATTTAAAACAAAGGCGTGAACTCTGATCATCTACGTCACAGGCTTCAACAGCTGACGGAAGTATTCAGCCTGGTAAGCAAAAACAGACCATAAGTTTGGCAGCTTTTCAATTACATCATAGAAGCCCACAACTGAAAAACAACACTCAAATGTCACAGTAATTATCTATAAGTGAGGCAAAAATATAGAATGAACCTGGCAATTCTGCAATGGTTGAAAGCATGCTATAACCCTAACTATAATTGTTGCTCTCCCTGTGATTCCATTCTCATGCTTTAAGGCCCGAAATCTAGTTTGGCTAGCAGCTTGGCACACCATAATTACTTACAACCTTCCAATGAAATTCAAAATCTATGCCAAAAGACTATCTGAATCCCAAGAGTAATAGAATACTAGCTTTCAAAGAAAAATGGAGACTACAAGAAAGGAGAAGCTTAAGGAAATTGCAGTATGAGAAAAGACTGAGAACAGTGGTGACAAAGTGCAAGCGAATCAAAATCAGGACTAAGAGGATTTGATTTGCTTCGCGGTTGTCTAACTTTCAGCTAATCCTATAAATTTATCAAGCAAAAAGACAAAATTAACTGGTTACAGTTGATAGGCAAATGAAAAGGTGTGAGACAAAAAAATCTGGTTTAATTGGAGAAATGACTTAAAGGATCACCCTGCAATATAAGTTCAAGGGAATGACACAACAAAACACATCAATTGACAGGCTCAGCCACCGCATATTGTTAAATCTTTACACCAAAGAAGTTTCCGCAATTGTGATATGCTGTCAATAGGAATTTAGTGTACCTGAAACATTAGACAAAATATGCATCAGAGTCATGAACCAGAACAACTAAATAGTTTGTAATGTAATATCACCAAAATCCTTTAAGAGATAAAAAAAAATGTAAATTACTGGGACAGCGACGGATTTTTTTTTTTGATAACCCTGGACAACAATGGATTTTTACCCACACAAAGTACCTGAAACTTTTTTCTAAATTTAATATGAACATAATTCGAAATAAAATGAAAACATGGCTAAAAAGAGTTGAAGGCATGTGCAGCTACCTAGTCTTTAGCCATAATCAACCTCAAAACCCTAATAAAAGCAGGTTCCTATATCACATCACTGTGCAGCTCTGTTTGAGTTCTTATGACCTTAAACACCAAACCCAAACTCAAAACTTGAACTAATCCCAGATATTCTATGCAACAAATGTAAAATAAAAAGCACAACAAGTGTTCTCACAATAAAACCATAAGTGAAAGGCCAAATCTTGCAAGCAACCCCATCAATTAAATGCTTCTGAAAATCTTTAGAAGAGACAAAACACACACACAGACAAAGATAGTGTAAATAATGGATCTTGAACCTAACTCAACCCCAAAAGTTGTATCAGAGCTAGGCTCATTCCAATTCTTTGTTCACCGATGTTGTGCCCCAAATTATATTATCCACGCTCCAGTTAACAAGGTCTGGGCATGCGGGGAGTGTTAAGAGTCTCACATCGAATATGAAATGGAAACATGGACTCCTTATATGGACTTGGACAATACTCATCCTACAAGCTAGCTTTTGAGGTTGAGTTAGGTCCAAGATCAATTATTTACATGATGATGAGACGTTCAATCCGGTTGTAAAACCGGCTACCATTCGCAGTCTTGAGTATTGCTATGGGTAAAGCATTGCCCATTCATCGGCTTGATGTGCAAAATGCATTTCTACATAGGAATTTGAAAGAAACTGTTTTCATGCACCAACCATCTGGTTTTGTCCATCCAACAGTCCCTCAGTATGTATGTCGTCTCCATAAGTCACTTTATGGCTTGAAACAGGCCCCTAGAGCGTGTTATGATAGTTCTCTATTTATTTTTCATAGAGATAGTAGCACTACCTATTTATTGTTGTAAGGTGAGAATTGTCCAGCTCCATATAAGGAGTCCATGTTCCTATTTTATATCCGACGTGGACTCTTATAAAAACGAGAATTCAGAAAAACATCAAGCAAAATCTAAACATTGACAAACTGATATAAGGGGTTTTCCCAAATCACATAAAAATATCCAAAGATCATAACTTTCAGCAAACTAGATAAATCAAAGGTGTTATAATTTAAAGTATCAAGATTATGTAAAGAAACATAAACAGTGCGCAGAGTAAGAGTAAAAACTTACAAGGAAAGAGATCCAAGACTAAGTATAATTGAGCAGCAAGCAGTATGCAGAAAGCTTCACAAATGATGTCAAGAGAGAGAGGTGTGTTTGAACAGATTATTGTTGATAGTAGAAGAGCAGGTGATGCAGTTCTTGGGGTGATACTCTTATATATACATTCCAATGACAGTATTGCCCTTCAGTAGAATCATAAGTACAATATTATCCTTTTTTGCTTTTTTTTTTCTTCTCTTTCACCGGGTAGGCATTTGTCCATGAAAATTAATTTATTTTTTTAGAATTTTAAAGATGGGGTTTGTTTGATTATATTTTTAGTAAATAATATTTGATTGTTTGAATGTACTAAAATTGAAAATATGATTTTATTTAGATGTTTTTTAAATTTCAAATACAACATCAAGTTATATTTGAAATTTTCATGTCCAAACACTCGTTTTTAAATTGAGTAAAAAAAGGTGATAATTTATAGCCAAACGAGAATATTTTCCTGGAAATTCTTTTTGATGTTGAAAAGAAAGTTTTTGTGTATATTTACCCCTCTAACTTGACTTTCTATTATTTTTAACGTTATTATTATGTCCTTTTATAGAACTTACTCCAGTCTAAAGAATTCAAATAATTTAATTAATTTAAATGAAATTATTACATGATATTTTATTCATCAAGCTAACTTTTAAAATATTTTCTTTCAATTGTTATATAATTAATAATTAATATATAAGAAATACTAATATTTTAAACTCAACATCCAAACCAATTGTCACATAAAAATTAAAATGAACGAATTGAGTACTAAACAATTGTTATTAAACTCTTGTGTGAACGTGCAACAAAAATGATGATTTTGCGATCACGAATTACATAGTGCATAACTTCATTTCTTAAATTACATAAAACATACAATAGAAGCATTAGGGAGAAAACACACAATCCTTGTGGGAGACTCGTGCCTTTGATATTTATGAGGATCATGATAGTACTAATTAACTTTATGCACTCAGGTCACGACTTTTGGAGGCAAGGGATGTTTAAGGTCCATTAAACATTATTAGAAAGTTAAGCAGAAACCATAATTGTAATTTCAAAAGCTTAATTACTACTCCACATGACACCAAAAGAGAATATAAAATGATTAACACCATGGTCCAAAAGAGGACTTTCAGCCTAAGCAGGTTCAACCACTCACCATAAATTATATATTATATGATTTAATATACTTTATAATAATTGAAAACCATTTCATATAAATAACAAAACAAAAAAACTAATGAATAATCATAGAGCAAACTCGTGGCACATCAGCTAAAATCAACCAATAACGAAAGCACGTAAACAATGGAGGTTGGCAATGGCACAAAGCAGAGAACTGAACTGGAGAAGGACCATTAGTAGGACTACTTAATGGAGAAGTCAAACCTAGCAAGGTTCAGATCTTTGATGTTTATAACAATGGAGGTTTGCAATGGCACAAAGCAGGGATCATCCTACCTGATACTGTTGATAAAGTTGTGGAAGAATACCAAATTAACATGACTGAGGGCTTACCAGTCAAGACAAATGTGATAACCATCTCTAAATGGTAAGTTATCAGTTGCTAAAAAAGAGGGTAGTTGGTTTGACAGCAAAGTACCTTTCAAGATGAGTTTTTACCGTGGAGAGCCTTGAGGGGTAGACTATCTACTGATGATAAGGTAGCTACGTTTGGTGCGGTAGGCCAAGGTGTTCATATGTTGGCCACAATGCTCAAAGACTCTGGTTTCTTCTGCGACCCACTAGGAATCAAAATTTATGATATACCACGGATACAACTACTTGATTAACCATTGGACTCTTAAAGCACTTAATCTTGTCACTAGACTTGTCAAAACATTATTCCTCAAACTTATTACCTGAAGATCTCGAAATCTATATGTAGCCTAAAGTAATGAGGTTATCTTGGTAGGCTCTTCTGAGAAAGTGAACACATTCCAGACTGCTCAAATCATTAACAGTTTCCATTAATGAAGGTCATTTAATTGAAGCTTACAGCCTGAAACTGGATAAAGACACAAGCAACTCTCAGGCAATGTCGTATGGAGTATGGACTAGAATGGCGCATCAGCAATGGGATAAGATACATCATAGATTGATGCTGGTAAATGCAATTGATGGGTGACACTCCTTGGAAAATGACACAATCAGTGAATTGGATTAAGAACCTGGTAATACAGTATATGACATTGTTATCAAACACTGCCTGAGAGAAGCCAATCAAGTGGCTGACAAGTTGGAAAGCACCAGCTAAAAACTGGAAAATTCCCCAGTTTATCATTGACATCAAGAGTTGCCTCATATAATAAGAGGTCTTTGAATCTTGACAGATGGTGATCACTAAAGAATGAAAAATAGCCCATTACTCAAATTGTTCCATTCCCATCTTTTCCTCCTAGTTCGTCAAACTGAAGTTCCCACCAATTCCATTAAGCTCTGTCAAGTTCTGTGGAGAAACACTAGTTTTACAGAAGGCAATAGCCAAGCATGTAAAGTAGACGAGAACAGTATCCTATATTAGTTGGATTTGACCACACAAACTCCTATACAAATTCCACCTATTATATTCCAATACTAAATAGTTTGTCTTGTAGGCATATTGGTCGTGTCTAAATATGAACATTATCCATAGAAAAGCTAGAAAGGATTTATTATTGCCTCGATCTGTTTCAATAAGTTGCATAATAATGCAAAGAGTACATGGGCAGTAAAGATACCCTCAAGCTATCATAGCAAGTGCCATAATATTATGTCCAACAATCACCAAACTGTCTAACTGCAAAGGGTACAACAGCTCCATTGGAATTGTTGGGAAAATGCTCATTGTGCACCCAAGACTTCAATCTCAAAAACTAGAACTGAGTTGGGCTGAATACCCCATGCTGGAAATCCACCAGCACCATAAGCATAATCAGGGGTACACTGCAAAATTTCAAACATCACTTTAACCTCTCCTTATAGAAGATCTTAATACATAAAGCCTATAGACTTTATTTCATATATGTACAATAATAGCAGGATTAATACTATTAGGAAGAATACAACTAATGTATCATGACTATTCTATTATAAACTCTTCACCCAATCCCGTCAAAAAGATGAAGATGATGTGACCATGAAATGGACAGAAACTGAAAAAAGACTGTTAGGGGGGAGGGATCTGAAAACCATCAATTTATTGTAGATTGTAGAAAACTTCATAATGCCTCCTAATAAACTAGTAAGCCAAAAGGATGACGATTTTAGGAAAGTGATATTAAATTTAAAATTCAATAATCTAAAACCACCAAGGAGATATCAAGCTCCTTCTTTTCCAATTGCCCCTTAGTTCCTGACTATAAACCCATAACTCAATGGAAGTCTAAACTTCATAACATGGTAACTAACTCCATAATTTGTTTTACTCAACTGAGGAATACCAAAAGAAAAGAGAAGGTATTTACCGTTAATCGAGCAACTTCTCCCAATTGCATGCCCAGTACTCCTTCATCCCATCCTGTAAATAGAAAGATATAAGAATAAACGAACTGCCACCGGAGAGAAATGTCACCATGGTCCAGTGTTGTCTTACTCCCTTAAAGATCCAGAAGCAGGAGGGTTTTGTTCAAAATGTATCCTCGGCTAACAAATATAGAAGATTCATCGAAGGGGGGATGGAGGGAGAGATATAACAACAATGACCATTATACAAAGTGCAAAAGCTTATTCAAGGTCAAATTTCACTTTGTAAATCAGATATGAGCTTTTGAGTTGTTAAAAAGTGCTAGTTTATCTAAGATTAAACTGAGAAATCAGACACTGAAGAATCAGCTAAATTACATGTGCTTCTGCCAGGGGGAGAGCTGTCTTTGTTTCTGACATTGAGTCTCTTTTAGTATAATAGCAAGACAGCTATCTTACATTTAGACCCATATCATTCGCCAACAGAGCTATAACTTTACATGAATCCACCTGTCGCGCATTTTGATCTCTTTGAGCACCAAAATCGCGAGCTTTTCATAATTGAATCAACAAGTAATTCTTGAAACAAAACCTTTACACCACTTTAACCACAAAAAACAACTCTAAATTTTCTCATCTCAAACTCAGACCATATTAGCGAAGAATCTGAAAGAACTAATACTTCATGTTCTGGAATAATTCACACTTTTATTTACTTTGCTTTATACAAAATGCAATATTCTGACACTAAAATTTGTTCTGCTAAAAGAGCTATCAGCTTCTGGTCCATTTCCATTCTAAAAAAAAACAAGATTTAGATATAAAACTTGAAATGATGATTGAGATTAATAAAAATTATGGTATCACTATGATAAGTTAGTGTTCCTTTTTTCAGAATGCTTTATAATAGTTTATTCGCTACTCTCTACCTAACAAGTTAAAGGTAAGGTAAGGTCAGTGTACACTCTCTACCCTCCACACCCTCCACAGACCCCACGTTGTGGGATACAGACCCCACGTTGTGGGATTTCACTGGGTATGTTGTTGTTTGGTATCACTATGGATAAGTTCCATTCATGGTTAGTCAGTAAAAAGACTACTAGTGAGTGAATTGTCAAATTGAAAAACATTATCGGGTATTTATTTATTTATAACAGAGGCAACATTCCAACGTATAAACTAGAAAAAAAATTAATATAAATCGAGATATAGTGGAGTCAGAACTACCTTTGATAACTTTGCCTTGGCCAATCTGGAAAGAGAAAGGCTGCTGGCCTGGATCCTTAGTGCTGTTACACATACAAACTCAGCAAACATGTAACACAAAATCCTGCATCAAACTTAAAAATTTAAAAAAAAAACAATAAAATTACCTCCAGAACTTCTGGCTTAGGTCTCTATTTTTCCCTGCAGGCATAAAATAACTAAAAACTGTACATAATACAGAATAAAACTAAATTAAAGATTCAGCCTTTAATAAAGGGGACTAACCGTAACCAGTGCATTGGACGGTGACAGTTTGACCAGGTTGTGGTTTGGGGCCGCTTCCGCCTCTAATGACTTCCTTCTCTACTCCCATTTTCCGGTGATTTTGACGATATTTGTTTTAGGGTTTGATAACATTTCCCTGTGAATTTCAAGGT
The DNA here is from genome assembly GCA_029844215.1 of Przewalskia tangutica. Classification (NCBI taxonomy): domain Eukaryota; kingdom Viridiplantae; phylum Streptophyta; class Magnoliopsida; order Solanales; family Solanaceae; genus Przewalskia; species Przewalskia tangutica. Next base: position 8,642,469 of record CM056721.1, on the reverse strand, counting down.
TCAATGTCACGTGATTCTCGCGTGCCGCAGCGGAATATCTTGGATACTCCCTTTTATGCCTCTTTTCCTTTTTTGTTCTAAAAGTGGAATCTCCCACCCGAGGAGCCCCACATCCCGAGTCCCGACCTCAACAGAGTTGGTGGAGAATTAAATCATGGTGATTTAGTTGATTCGCAAAGGTTAGTCACTGTACATAATTTCTTCTGCATACTTATGCTGACTCAGAAACATATTATTTGCAGATCTAGTCACTGTTGACACCCAATTTTCTCCATCTCTTCCTATTATTCATCCACGATTCAATTTTATATATATATATTTACTATCCTCAATATCACTATATTATCCTTATTATTATCATTATCCTCCGCACTTTACTATCATTTGCATTTTTTACAATAATAATTTTACCCAATATTCTATGTAATTTTATAAAAATAACATCGCATTTTACTTTAATCAAGCACTAAGCATTTCTTAAATATCGTATTTTTTATTATCTATCACGTCATTATTTTTATTATTTTTTAATAATTTACAAAGCATTTTATTTATATAATAAACCCTTTATTATTTTAAAACCCCATTCTATTTCCCACATTAAAACAACATACTCTCCTTCTCTCTTGCCCAAAACCCACAACACATCAGCCTAAACACCCTTTTTTATTACCCTCTCCGTCGGCCAACTCGGTTTAGCCCAAAAATCATACATGCCCAATAGGACCTGCCCCAAAGCCCAACCCGTTTTATTAAACCTAAAATCTAGGGTTGTCAGCAAAGCGAAGCGGCTGGGTAGTTGGCCTGGTCTCAAGTGCAGCGGGTGTCTTGCCGTCCCCGATCCAGAGTCGGGGTTGGGTCAGCGGGTCGGTGGGTCATTTTTTTATTTGTCTTTAAATTAAATAAATAAATAACACACAATACACATACAAAACAAGATAGTTTAATAAAAACATTTCAATGCTGTTTTTGTGCCTCTTATATTATTCGACTAGAAGTATGATTTTTTTTGTAATACAATTTCAAAATTGCAACTTCGTGATATTGAAAGTTGCAAATAAATAGCATAGTAAAATTACCATTAAAAGAATTACATTTTAAGAAACACAATTTCTAGTTTCTTTATAATGTCTTGTGGTTCTTCAGTTGGAATTGGTATATCTTGGTCAAATTGGACGACGTCGCTTGCACATCCGTCGGATAAGATTTCGTTGTAGTTGTAGTCTTCTTCTTCGTCGATCTCCGGTTGGCCGCACCTCCTACGCTCCGCACGAATCCAGTCTCTGAATAGAACTGCAATCTCTAATGAGTCTCCTGCCAATGAATGTTTGTGCTCCCCTATTTGAAATTTTCCCGCATAAAATGCGCTTTCGGACGCTGTTGATGACGCTCGAATATTTAACACATCCCGGGCCATCTTTGCTAGTGTTGGAAAATTCTTCTCATTCTGCATCCAGTATTTTAGCAAGTCTTCACGTCCCTCTTTATTTTCAATTGTTTCGTACGGTACAATACTCTGCAAAACAAAAACATCTAACTCGCTAACTTGGTTAGAAACGGTACCACTATAGATTCTTTGTCTGATGCTTTGAATACTAGCCGCAGAAATAACATGTCGTTTTTTGGGTTGTGTTAAAGAAATTAGAAGATGGCATGGAAGCCGGTTGGTTGCTAGCACTTTCTTGTTGGTAATGCGTGTTGACAGTCAATTTTGACCCGTTTTTTGTATATTTATTGCAATTTTATGTGTTTTACGACACCGCATTTTAATCATCATTTTTTGCATTTTTTATCTTTTTATTTTTAAATTAAGCATTATGTCTTTGTTAATATTTTATTTCTATTATTATTACACAGTCGTTTGTTTTAATAATATTTGCATCTCTTTAAATAATTAATTGACATCACGTTTTAATTTTTAATTAGACATTAAACATTTGCTAAATATTGTATTTTATTATTATTGCGTCGGCATTTGCATTTTAATAATCTTGCATCTTTTAAAATAATTTTTATTTTAAATAATTAACCCCTTTTGCATTTTGTCAAACCAGTCCAATCCGACACCCTTTTTATTTTTTATTTTAATCCAACACTCTTTTATTTTCCCCCCAAAACAATACCACACTTTTTATTTTTTTTCCCCAAAATACCAAACCCTAAACCTAAATATCTACCCTATAAATAAAACACTACCCTATTCTAAACAACACCCAGCTGCACATACTCTCATCCTCACATCTTCTTCACCCACACACACACGCAAACTCTCCTTACACCCACTGTTCGCCAGCGAACCCGTCGACCACCACCACAGTTCGAACCCACACCGTCGAACACCCATATCTGGCGACCCCACCAACACCCGAACCACCGTCGAACCCCAACCCAACACCCGAACCACCATCGAACCCCAACCCAACACCACTGTCCTACCGTTGACCACTGGACCACTCCGTCACTGTCTCGACGATCCCGCCATCCTATTTTGCTTGATTCTGACCGGAGTAAAACTCTGGCGAAGCTATTATTTATTCTTTAACTTTGTTGGTATATGTTAAGTTTGTTGGACTGATTTTTGGCCTTGGTTCGGCTATATGTTCGATCTATTGCGTACTGATTATTGGGATTGATTTACTGATTTTTGCTTTATCTCACCGGAGTTTTGAAACTCCGGCGACCTATGTTGGTCTTTTCTCTTAGGCGGTTTGTTTTGGACTGATTTTGACATGATCTTGGTCATTTCAGTGATGTTTTATTACTATTGTGGCGTTGATGTCTTGTACCGCGATGTGAGTGATAACTCACCCATTTCATTTTGTTATGATTTTATGTCTATTTTTGGTTTATCACTATTCGGCCTTTGATATTCGCCGGAGTTTCGACTCCGATGTAACTCGGTCATTGTCCCGTTCGGTTGTTCAAATATCTCAGGTTTTGGACTCTTATTGTGCATTGTTTTTGCCTCTGATTGTTGAGTATCGTTGGTTGATTCGGGTTCGTGTGGGATTTTTCTGATCCGCGTCGGTCCTGATCTGGGTCGGGTCGACCCGGTTCAGATTATGGAAATCATGGGGCTGTTTGGTCCATTTTGTTATTTATTTTATTGATTTGAACAGATACTACACTTTGGCCAATGAAAAAGTTATCCGTCGATTTTTTAGTCCTCCACAGTTGCAAAGCCGGAAAATAAAATAAATGAAGCTTTCAGGGCAATGAAGATTTCTTCCACTTACACCGGATAACCAACATGCGCTGGCAGAGCGAATTCTCGCAGCCGCACTTGTTTAGGATGTCTCACTTTATTTTTATATATATCTGAGCCCTCCGTGTTTAAAACTATTACTGTTTTGGTGCGGATCTGAAGGTTTTATTTATTTTATTGTTTTTAACAATATTGGCCGATGAAGGAATTTCCGTCTGATTTCCAAGGCCTCCTCTGTGCAAAAGACGAATTTATTTATTTTTTGGCTTTACTTATTAAATTCCTGTCATTGCTTTAAAATTATTTATTCTAGTACTAACACTTTTACTAAGTGTTTATGCAGGTACTCGGAGATCAACTTGTGCAGAAGGCCTAAAAAAGGCTAAAAGATGTCCCGAAGTTTTATTCGATTTTATCTTTATTATTTTGTATTGCATTCCATTGTAGTTGTAAATTATGAAAACTGCTTAAAATACGTAGAATAAAAAGGCAATAAATAATTAACCTAGGTTTGAACGAATAACCGCAAGTTAGCGGATCTTAAAGGATGCCTAACCCCTTTCCTTTAGGATAATAAAGAACCCTATCCAGAATCTCATTAATTTCGCAGACCATTTAATGGAGATTAATTGCAGTATTTTTATTGCAATAAATCAAGTGTCCTAATTCACTTAACTAATTAGGTGGTGACTCCTCAAAATCGGCATTATTGCTCCATCCAGGGAACCGCGCCAAAGAGCAATGTTGCGGATACCGTTCAGACCCCGAGGTAAAAAACGGGCGCGACAATGCGTATATTTTTTTTTACATTCATCTTGAATGCTAGACAACACTTTTTCTCTATTTATTTCAACAGGTGGTGGGTCATTTGGATTTTTAGGAGTTGAAGGTGAAAGTGTATTGTTACACCCCGTAGTTCCAGGGTATGTATATGAGGACGTACATACGAGAATACGACATTAAATTGGGAAGGAAGAAAGATGTGATTTTTTTCGACGGAAAAGTTCCGGTTTTTGTGAAGAAAAAAGGTTCGTTAATGGGAATTGGATTTCCATATTTTGTATTCGGACTTCTTGAAATATTAGAGAATTATGGAATTTTATTTCCGGATTTGGTCACGTGGGGCGCACGGGGAAAATTTACGGTTTTGTGGGGCCCACTTTATTTTCGAGATTTTCGATTTTACGAATATTTTCGGAAGATGAAATATTTTGGACGAGTGGGAGGGCGACACATGGCACCCACATGTGGCCATGTGGCCGAAATGTCTTGACACTTGGCCTCTTGCCGATCGTTCGTACGTGGCTACCACTGTCTCGCTGACAAGTGGCTGTGGCACACACACTTGTCCCCAAGTAGTCGTTATCGTTCGACCGGTCCCGTATCCTCACGAGCCGACCGATAAGGTTCGATCTGGCCCCGATCGAGATCCGGCCCGACCAAACCTTATCGGTCGGATTCTGACCGTAAGAATTTTCCTGCCGCTTTTTAAAAAAAAATTTGAATTTCCAATATTAAAATTGACATTCTCGGATGCGGTGCCACGCAATTTTTACGTTGAAATCAATTGTACATCGCGAGATATTTAGATTTGAAAAGGGGAAAAACGTAACGATTTGGGGAAAAGTGAAATTGAGGGGCAAGATGGACGTTTTTGGAGAAATCTGCGGAATCAAACTGCGTTTGCAGTTTGGCCACCCCCGTATCGAAAAACTACGCGAAATCAATTTTTTTTTTAGGTAAAACGAACGTCCGAGCGCAAAGTTATGACCATATAAAGTTTGATCAATTTACAACTAATTAGTAGAGCTTTGGGGATCACGGGGCTGGCTGGCCGAGGGGATCAAAGTGGGGTGGGGTGTGGGTGGGGTTACCGGTATTTTACCGGTTCCGATCCGCCTTATCGGTCCGCATTTTTCGTATACTGATCCGATGCTAAGGTTTCGGTCCGGGTTTACCGGTTCGGTTTCGGTCCGGTTCTCGAGTATATCTGAACCACTAACAGCCCTATCCCCAAGATCTACCACACACTTGTTTTCATCTTGGCCATTGATTGTTCTATAAATACCCCTTAAGTTGCAAGACTTAATTCATCCACACTTAAGAGTTTCCAAGTGAAAAATATATACTCCCTCCTTTGTAGTCTCGGCCAACCCCCCCTCCCCCCCTCTCTTGTGAAAAATTTCTTCAAGTGTTGTTGTTATCCCAAATACCTTAGCCTAGTATCCCTAGTAGAATTCCAAAGTTATTTCAATACTAAGAGCCCGAAAATACTACTTTATTCCAATAGTCGCAAAATGAAACCCTAGGAAAATCTTCATAGCTTGGATGAAGTGATAAGAGAAGTTGTTTAGAAACTTCTAAGGGTTGCTTGGAGCGGGTTGGAGCATAAGGAATAGGAGCTAAACGTTGCTCAGGATCGACTTAAATCTTGGATAATTAGAGAATTTTGGGCTTATCGAGGTAATGATCTATGTCCTTCTATTGTAATTGGATATTACATGTTGTAGTAGTTTATAATTGAGTATAAGATATATGGAAGGATGATTAAAAAGAATTGAACTGTATTTACAGTAGACTTATGTAGTATTATTGTGGGACAAAATTGTACACGTCCGGGTAGACGTGTAATCCCCTTAGAGATGTTGGCTTGGTAGTGGGCCTTGTTATATGAGGTATTTATGTGGTTACGGGGGGGGGGGGGGGGGAGGTGCTACCCAATTTTCCGTTGAATAAGGAACTGTATAATTAGAAAATTATACGAAGTCTAAGTTGATAGATGTATTGTATCATATAGGTGGATATTCTACGCGCGGCATGCTCGACTTGGCTTGTGGATTAAGCCGAAGAGGTATGTGATTCTTCCTATTCTCTTGAGCATGATATTTGTGAAATATATATAGTGCGGTAGACGCACGTGTGTTAAAGGAGTTTGATTTTCCTTTTGTGTCCTTGACTTGATTTTAAATATGAGTTACTTTATAAAATTCTGATTGAAGACAATGAAAAGAAGTCATCTTTATAAATCAATTGCATTTATCGACTTTACTTCACACATAAATAAATTAAAACTCGTCCAAAACAAATAATTAAACCTCCATTTCCTTGTTTAAATGATTCAAGCTTTTGAATGAATCATATAATTCAAGCATATTCCTTCCCCAGTTAGAACCCAAGTTGAAATAATTGAAGTGTGACCGTGAGAAGTTATGTTATAAGTTTCCTTTTTCATGCAAGAAAGCGCCAAATGGCAATGTGCAAGGTGTAGTATTCGAAACGGGCTGAAGCATCTCTATCATCTGGCCATGGGCCCATGAGAGTCATGTGAGCAATCTTATCGCGCTGCATTGTTTGTACCTTCCCTCAATCATGTGATACCTACACTTTAACCACCGCCACGACACTGTTAAAGAAGGTATTCATGAGTTGTAAGATTTGCATGGCTAAAATTGTTTTCGTTAATGTATGTATTTCTACCCGAAAATACTATTTTAATTTAGGAAATTACTAGCTCTCGCTTCCTTTTTAGTCAATTAAATCCATCACTCTACAAGAAGAATGCTTTGTCGATAACATTTTTTATTTACATATGTTGAATGTTGTTGTCAAAAGTACTTTTCGCAAGAACAAAAAATATTTTATGTTGTTGTAATAATCTCCAGTGCGAAAAGTTTTCGCAACAAGTTGTTGTCATTTACGTTTCTCACCAACAATATATTAAAGTTTTTTTGTCATTTATGTTTTTTAGCAACAATATATTTATTATTGCTAAAATTTTATTGACAATTCTATATATTCTTGTACTGATTTTATTGAAAATTTAACTATTTTTATATTGTTAGTGTATAAATGAATCATTGGGATTGAGGGACAGAGAGATTCACACAGTCCCCACCTTAATAAAACCATTTTGTAATTGAAAAACTCAAATACTATCCCAAGCGTAAAAGCAAGAGTAGTTGTTGAATTGGTTGATTGATTGAACCTTTTGCATGTAACCTGGACTAATTAAACTCCCAAGGTTTATGGTTACTTTTTTTTTGCGGTACAATTTATGGGCTGGCTGTCCATTTTGTTCAGTGTGAACAAAATTTACTTGTTTTTATTTCTCTGTCCAATTCATGGGTTAAACTAATAGACAAAAAGAAACATTCAAGTCTGTACATTTTTTTTATATCCAAGTTATCGACTTGCGTCAGACTAGTCCTGAAGATAGTAGTACCGGTACCTCAACACTACTATCAATAAATCGCGGGATGTGAGCCAATAACCAGGATTTGAGAACGGTGAGAACAGACAACTGATAACGCTTACAAGGATCAACCCCAAAAGAGAGTAGCTCTCACTGGAAATCAATCTCACGCTGCAAGTGTCCAGAACGCCTTAAGCCCCCCTCCTTTATCATTGAACTGTGACCCGGGAACATCATCTTGTGCTTTTCTTGTCACCAGTCTTTTCCACTACAAGAGAAGCAAATAATATACAATAGATGTTTTTTCCCCTTTTCTTTTTGGGTGCTCATAAATGACACAACTTGAGTTGGCATAACTTGGCACAATATGGGTACAAAGTCCAATTTAGCCTCAATGAAAAATGGCTTCATAATTGATACTTTCCTCCAAGACAAAGCAATTATTACATTTAGCATGATTAATCTTTTTATTCTTCCAACACCAAAAGATCATAAATTGATATTTTATAAATATTTTTTATTTTTCCCTCTATTTTTTTATACATATAGACATACACCTAATTTAGTTATACGGTCAACCTATTTATATGGTCTACAATACAAACTACATGTTAATGAACTATACATATTTTATAAATAATAGAAAAAAACTAAATTAAATACAAAACTTGCCTACTTCTTGACGAAATTTCATTTATTTTATAAGAAAAAAATAATTGAATTGAACCAAAATTTAGTAATCTTTTTATTCAATTCGATATAATATTTAGCTATATTGAAGTAATTCAATATTTTAATTAAAGTCAATCATAATATTAACTACTTGTTTCATCTATTGTTTTCCATTTAAAAATAATAATAATTGAATTAAATAAAAATTTCTTTATTATTCCTCAATCATATATAATAATTATATTTTTTTTTCTAAATTAAATCTTTCTTTCAGAGTCTAATAGTGTTGACTACTTGTTACATCCGTTGTTTTTTTAAAAGAAAATTGGTTGAAGTAAATCAGAACTTGTTAATTGTTACTCAATTATATCTAATACTTAGCTAATTGAAATAATTCAATATTTAAATTAATGTCAATCATAGTATTGACTACTTATTACATCTATTTTTTAAAGATTGAATTAAATTAAAATTTAGCAAACATTTAACTCTATCATGTATAATACTTAGGTAAATTAAAAGCAATCCAATTCAATTAAAATCAATCATATTACTTGGTACATCCACTATGTTTTTTAGATTGATTGCATTAGATTCGGACATGCTTATTGTTACGTAATTGTATCTAATACTTAGTTAAATTGATATGATTCAATATTACAATTAAAATCAATCACGGTGTTGACTACTTTTTATATACAATTTACGATGAATTGAATCAAAACTTAGCAAATATTTTACTCAATCTTATATAATACTTAGCTAAAATTAAGATTTAATGTTTCAATTGAAGTCAAACATATTGTTGACTACTTGTTACTTCAACTATTTTTGTTTAAATTGATTGAATTATATTTAAACTTGCTAATTGTACTCAATTCTATCTAATACCTAGCTAATTGAGATAATCCAATATTTCAATTAAAGTCAATCATGGTATTGACTACTTGTTACATCTATAGTTATTCAACACTATCCTTTTACTCAATCTTATATATTCTCTCCATTCCATAATAAGTATCACTTTAGCAAAACACACACATATTAAGAAATCAATAATGCAATAAAAATTTCATTAAGAAAATTAATGTTGAATTAAAGTTAAGTACAGTGTTGACTACTTTTTATGTCTACTATTATCATTTGAATTGATAGAATTAGATTTAAACTTGCTAATTGTTACTCAATTATATATAATACTTAGCTAATTGAGACAATTCTATGAGTCAATTAAAGTCAATCATAGTATTGGCTACTTGTTACATCTAATTATTTTTAAATTAATTGAATTAAATTAAAATTTATTAATTATTACTCAATCCTATATAATACTTAGTTAAGTTAAAGCAATTCAATGTTTCAATTAAATTCAATCATAGTGTTGACTACTTGTTACATCCACAGCTTTTATTTTATTTTTAAATTGGATCTAAACTTACTAATCGCTACTCAATTCTATCTAATACTTAGCTAAATTGAAATAATTTAAGGTTTCACTTAAAATCAATCATAGTGTCGACTAATTTTTACATATATCTTATTTTGAATTGAATAAAAAATTAGCGAATATTTTACTTAGCTAAATTGAAGGAATTTAATGTTTCAATTAAAGTCAGTCAAGTGTTAAATACTTGTTAAATTCACAATTTTTATTTAAATTGATTGAATTAGATCTAAACTTGCTCATTGTTACTCAATTTTATCTAATACACAACTAATTGAAATAATTCAATGGTCCAACTAAAATCAACTATAGTATTTGCTTACACCTACTCTTTTTAAAAAATGATTGAATTATATCAAAAGTTGCTAATTGTCACTCAATCCTATATAATAGTTAGCTAAATTGAAGCAATTCAATGTTTCAATTAAAGTCAATCATAGTGTTGACTACTTGTTATCCACATTTTTAAATAGATTGAATTAAATGAACTTACTAATTGCTACTCAACTCTATCCAGTACTTAGTTAAATTGATATAATTAAATATTTCAATTTTTTAAGCAATCCACAGACTCGCAGCCCGAGGTAATTTTATATATATCGAAAATAAGAACAAAAAAAGCCCCATCGGGGAGAATACAAGTTTGATGGACATCCAAACCTAAAACTACCTAATGAGGCTTGAAGTAAGCCTAATCTACAAGCTAGAATGTAAGAAAAAGAACTTGATATAATCAAGTGTTCAACAATCATCGCAGAGTTTATAATATACACTGCTATGTTACAAAAGTGTTGTACATGAATCAAAAGTCCTAAATTATTATCATTGCGAGTATATTGTGAGTATAGTGTGAGTAGGTCACATGTATACCCGAATCCAAAAAATCCCATACTAACCAGTGTTCCTAATAAAATGGTCCTAAGTCAGCTTTTGTACAAAAAAACTTTAACCCATTGATCTTGTTTTTCACTTTGAACAAAGTCTTGCAAAACTCTGAATTGTCCAAATCTTCCATCCAATGATTCATGTTACTTCCCATTATGTGTTGCCTTCTGTACCCAAGTATCATCTTTAGAAATACTGAATCTGTAGTATGATCTCATTTCCCAGCATTGTCACTTACTTGTACCCATTGTATCTTTTTCTCGGTCCCATTTCCTTTCCCCATTCCTTCATTGCAGAATGTTATGTTAAACAGGTAGCCATCTTTAGAAAAAGAGCATTTTAAAATAGTATCCATCAGCTGCTCTGCTATAGATCCAAAAGGCACTGTCCCATGTATTGTGCACATTGCAGGGGACTGAGCATAAGCTAATACCACCCACTTCATGGTGTCCAATGCATAGGAGTGGTATATCTCCAAGTTTGATCCTTCCTTCTCACAGTAGCCAATAGATTCTTGTATCTTGTCTAAAAATGAGCCATTAACTTGTGATGTTGTAAGCATTCGTGTACCTGCAAAAAAGTACACAATGTTAGAATTAACAATTACCTCTATATTCTCCTCCCAGAGGATTTGAATATTGAGGTATCTTTGATGACCAGACATAGTGTGATATAAACTCATGTCTGTATTTGTCCTTCTCAAAACCTTTCCTTTCATCTCCTTATGTATGGACATAGTAACTTATCTGAGTTCAAAATCTTTCTCACATTGTATCTAGCTCAAAAGTCATAGCATAGACATCTCCGATATCTAGAGCTTGATTGGCCAGATAATCAGCTAACTGGTTACCTTCTCTCAGAATATGAACTATTTCAGCTTTCATTGAATAAAAAATGCTCCATATTTCTTCAAATAATACCAATGACCTTTCAAGGTGGCTTCCATTCTCTTATTAAAATCTTTTGGAGAAGCATAGAGTCAGTTTCAAAGTTGACCTTTTTGTTATCTAGACCTCTACATAACCTTGCAGCCATTAAAATGGCCATTGTCTCTGATTTATTGTTGGTTTTGACTCCAAATTATTTAGCTTCTGCATAGACCAGATCACCATCTTCATTTCTCACACAGAAAGCATATGAGCTCCTACCAGGATTACCCCTAGTAGCCCCATCTGTGTTGCACTTCCACCTGCCCATCTGTGGTAGCTTCCACAATATTGTAGTAACCTTCCACTTAGGAGCTCTGTGCTCTAATGCTGCAATAATATTCATCCATCTATGTGGAACACTACCAATTTTCTTCTTCTTAAGTATATTTTGCAAAAATGTAGACACTTGGAATATTACCTTGCTTATAGAAGTTTTCTTGTTATGGAGTTCATCATTTCTTTTCTTCCATAATTCTCAAATAATGGTGGCAGGCACAACCTTATATAAAGGTATGTATCTTGCCTTTACTTTTGCATCCCACTATTTTCTGATTGTTTGTTTCAAAAACATTCCTATAATATTTAGTCCAACAACACCTGAGAAGAAGTTCCAAACCTATTGTGCAGATTCACTCTATGCAAAGACATGTTGGACAGATTTTTGATGTGATTTGAGATAGCATGTGCATTTAGAAGGCATATGAAAGCCCCAACTCCTTACCACATCATTAAGAGGGATCTTATGATGCCAAACTTTCCAAAGATTAAATGAGTTCTTGAAAGGAATATCCTTATCCCACATACTTTTGTACACCTCATGTACCACTGCTATGCTTCTAACTAGTTTCCATGCTGATTTAATAGAGAATATACCATTAGATTCAAGCTTCCACCAAGCTTTGTCAGCTTCATCAGTATTATCTGGAGGTCTAATTTTGCTGATGATGAAATTCGCAGAATCATCAGGTAGATTATTCTTCAGAATTTGCTGATTTCAATTTCCATTTGTTACAGCATCCCTGACATTGGTTAACTCCACATTCAGTTGACATTCTGGATGAATCAAAGTGTGAAGAGGTCCCATATCAGCCCAATTGTCCAGCCAGAATACTGAGGTTCCACTTTTGAGTTGCCACCAGATGTGTGGCTCCATGTGGTCTCTAGCGTTAAACATCTTCTTCCAGATCTGAGTGCCTCTCCTCCATTGTGATGTAATCATATCCTTCTTTTTGAGATACTTATTGCTCAATTAATTGTTCCACAATGAGGTCGATATTCTAAACTTCCACCAGATTTTCATAAATAGAGCCATAGAAAAATCTTCCAAATTTGTAAAATCAAGCCCACATTCCAGTTGAGGTACACATACCTTTTCCCATTTAGCCCAGTGTTTTCCTCTTTTTCCAACAGTGTTACTCCAAAAAAATTGAGTCATAATCTTGTGAAGCTTTTTGAAAACAAACTGTGGTGTAGCTGTAGCTGAAAGAATGTGAATAGGCATGGCCTGAAGCACATGTTTTACCAGTACTGCTTTTCCCCTAGAAGATAGTAACTTGCCTTTCCAGCCTTGTAGTTTGTTCCTTATTTTAGCCAGTGTCTCAGTGTAAAAGACACTTTTTCCTATACCATAGTATATGGGGCATCCTAGATACATTATTGGAAAAAAATATCTCTTGATGCCAGTAATCCTTTCCACATTGTGTATCTCTGTCTCATTAACCTTATCGTGCATATAAACACCACTTTTGTGCTTATTTATGAGTTGTCCAGAAGCTATCTCATAATTCTTCAAGACCTTCATAATTCTTCCAAGTGATGAGTGGTTGCTTGATGCAAATATAATGGTGTCATTTGTATAGCAAAGTTGATTGATTTGGGGACTCTATTTAGGCATGAAATAGCCACTGTATCCATAAGTTCTGAACAATTAGTTTAAATTCCTAGACATGACCTCTGCAGCCAAGATAAATAGGGCATGTGACAACGGAACTCCTTGTTTAACTCCTCTTTATGATTGGAAGAATCCATGTGGTTGTCCATTCACAAGCACATAGTACCAGTTTTGTCCCACTAATTCATGGACACGACTAATAAAAGTTTCACAGAATCCAAATGCTATCAGGACTTGCATTAGGAAATGCCATGAGAGTTTGTCATATGCCTTAGTCATATCTAATTTCAATACAACATTAGGACTTCTCCTATTTGTCTTCAGTCTCATATCACCCACTATTTCTTGAGTTAACAAAATGTTCTCCACAATGCTCCTTCCTTTTACAAAGCCTGCCTGATTAGCAGAAATCAATGATGGAAGAAACTCTGTTAATCTATCATGAATGATTCTTGAGATAATCTTGTTAGTAAAATTGCTCAAACTAATAAGCATGAGATCATTGAAAGATTCCACTTCACTCTTCTTTGGTAAGAGTACAATATTAGTATGTGTAATGTATCTGGGAAGTTCTTTGCTGCAGAAAAAATCCTTCACCATGTTAGTTACATCCTCAACAATAATGTCCCAACAAGTGTGGAAGAACATTCCATTGAAACCATCAGGACCTACTGAACTAGAAAAACTAAGACAAAAAAATAGCTTTCTTAACCTCTTCAACATTGGGATTGTCAATCAATTTCACATTCTGATCCTCTTTGACTTCTTCTTTTCTCAAGCACTCCAGGATATTAAGATTATTGAATCTTCCATCTTATTTAAATTGAGCCTTAAAGAATCTCACAGCCTCGGAAGCTACTTCTTGATCATTTTCCAACCAACTACCTTCATTATTTTTAATTCTGTTCAGCTGCAACTTTTTCCTTCTGCCATTGACATGAACATGGAAGAATTTGGAGTTTGTGTCCCCATCCTGGAACCACTCCATGTTAGCCTTCTGTTTCCAGAAAAGTTATTCCAGATGTTGTGCTCGAAATAGCTCAGCCTTCACTTTCTGCCATAATTCTCTATTGTGCTCAGTATGATTATCTTCAAAGTTGTCTTCATGTACTTTAACCATTTCTTCCAAATTGGTGATGTTTTGGAAGATATCACCAAATGTTTCTTTACTCCATTTAGTAAGAATCTTTTTTAAATTCTTCATCTTGTAATTTAGAATCCAGAAAGCATTGCCTGTAACCTCTGCCTTCCAATTTTCTTTAACCACATTGAGAAAATTAACATGTTGTGTCCAGAAGTTAAGAAATCTGAAAGGCCTTTTGAATTTATGAACTTGATCTTTGAAAATAATAATCATAAGTCTGTGGTCAGAACCTGTTTTCTCCAAATGGATGACCTATGAACCTGAGAATGATTGCAAGAACTCAGTATTTTCAAGACATCTGTCTAATCTTTTGAATTGACAATCATCTCCAGCCCTGCCATTCCACCAAGTATAAGTACTTCCCTTGTACCCCAAATCAGAGAGTGAGCAATTCTGAATACAGTCTCTGAAGTCTTCAACTTCTGAAATGGATACAGGTAAACCACCATATTTTTCAAATTGATCTACAACCACATTGAAATCACCTCCCACTAGCCATGTACCCTTGATTTTAGTGGCTAAATCTACCAGGTTGTCCCAAAGACCCATTCTGTCAGCTTTTGTGCATTTTGCATAAACAGTAGTGATAACCACTTCACTATTTATTATGATGTTAGTCAATCTCAGAGTGAGATGTTGCACATCATCAGAGATGATATCCACATGTCAATCTTCCTCCACAAACACCCATATCTTCTCTGAAGTATTGCAGAAAGCCTTAGAAAGATTCAGCTTCCTTATATGATATTCAAGAGTATACTTTTTATGTATTGGTTCAGTAAGACCAATAAAGAAAAACTTCTGCTTTGTATGCATTTTAATGAGTCTGCTAAATGCATTTCCTGTATTTACTGACCTGACATTTCAAATCATGGCTTTCATGATCAATCGTTGGATTTGGAAGTATTGTTTTTCTTTTTGTGTACTCCAAGAAGGGGAGATGTAAAAGGATTGTAGTTCCTCTTCTTGGCTTTCCCACCAGGTTTGTCATTCATTTTTGGGTCATCCTTAGATTCTTTTTTGCATGCTGATCTCTGAATATGCCCAAATCTGCTTCGCTTCTTTGCGGTTCCTGGTTTTTGTTGTTTTTCAGTACCATCCATTTGTGTCAAAACCTCCGGAGCATCATTCAGAGATATTGGGTCCCTTTGTACCTTGACATCTATCTTCAAGTTCTTGTCTATTTCTTTGGCATGTTCTTGTCCACTTTTTATATTCTGAGTATCAGCATTTTCCAGGACAGTTGCTGGAGTATCATCATGTTGTGTGACCCTACATGCTTCCATGTTCTGCTTTGTTGTTCTTTCTTCCTCATTATAAACATCAGGTTCTGAGCACTCCTTAGATTTCAGACATGTCTCCGAACTATCTAGTCCATAATCATCCTTGGTGTCAGAATGACAGTCATCTAGGCCACCATTATAGTGAGCATTAGTAGAATATATAGCCTCTATTACCTCCGCATCTTCATTACCAATCTGCATATGCATATCCTCATTTCTGGTCAAAATTGGTGAGCTCTCATTGAATTCCTTTAACTCACATTCCTCTAATTTCTCTCTTTCATAATCGTCTCATGTTACTTCTACCATCCCCACAGGGGTATCTGGTAGTTTATCCACCTCTTCACCATCATTAACTGCATGCTCTGATATATTCTCATTCTTTGAAATCAGTTCTATTAAATCAAGTTCAGAGTCATGCACTTCACTATCCACCTCCATAATATCCTCACTAGAGAGGTTTCTCAACATACTTTTGCACTTCTTGTTGGCAACAACATTATGGGATGTTGAGTTGCCTTCCTTGTCATAAAATGTGTGTTGTATCCATTCTCTAGCATTCATTGATACCTCCATTGTATTCACTGCTCCCTGACTTGTCTGTCTTTTGTCTACGACAACCTTGTATGTAGAGTTGTTGCTATTCTTTTTTCCATTAACAGTTGGGATTGAACTATTTGATGTTTTCTCATTTCCCTTATTGACCTCTCCATCTTTTGTTGTCTTGACCACTGATGTGGATGATACTTGCTCTGTTTATGATGGTTTCTTCATATTCCCTTCTTCCTGAATATCCTCCTCATTTGCTAAAGCATCATATCTGTTATTGCTTGCTGCTTCTTTGGGGTTTCCTCTTGTCTTGAATGTTTCAGCATTCCATTGCTCCTTATCCCTCGCCTTTGCATTCCTGTGTTTGTCGTTATACTGTCAAATATTATTGTCCCCAACTACTTTACCACTTGTAAGTTGTCTTGGATGTGGTTGTTTGGAAGGTAGTTTCTTTTGAGCTTGTACCGTCTCAACTGCTGATTTCTTGCCTTTGTTAACATTTTCAACAATATTCTATGCTCTCCAACAGCTAGTATCATCATGCCCTTGTAGTTTGCACACTTTGCAGAACTTTGGCATAAAATCATATTTGATATTTATCCAATGTGACTCTATAGCTTCTCCTATTGCTACCTGAATTTGGAATTTTGTTGGGTGTTCTTTCAGGAGATCAATTTCCACTTTCACTCTTGCACATCTTGATCTCGATTTGTTCTTGGTTGTCGCATAAATTGCCAGCGGAGTGCCAACCGCAGCTGCAAATGAGAATAGGTCCTCATCTCCAAACCAATTAGGAGGGAGGTTAGGGGATGATATCCAAATCACAGCTATACTGGTTTCCTCTTCAGAGTTGAAAGAGGGCGTCCATTTGAAAGTACGCATTGGTCTTTTCTAGTTCTTATCATTTAACCAGAAATAAGGTTTCAACACTAAAGTTATATAATCCTCAAACAAATCACAGCGCATAAGAATGTGTCTATCGCATAATAAACATGTTCTTATCCTTCATTTCAGGTGACATTGTAAGGGAACCGTGTTTCTGAGGTACTCTATGTCCGCCCAGCCATGACTGAACTTGCCTATCACTGCGTATTAAAGTTCTTGTTGATCGATGGTTGCCTGCAGTTCCTTCACATCATATAAGAATGTCGGGTTTTAATGTCGATAAAAAATTGGTCTAAATTTTGTCGAATCTGGCAATTGTGGTAATCCGACTGTGTTCGTCACAAATGTGCTTGGTGAGTTTGGATCAACTGGAGCATTGTTGAGAATCTTGGTGGAGTAATGTTGTTATTGGGCTGTTGGACGACCTCAGTGGGAGGTTGTCCGGTGACCGGAGTGGTCATCGGAGTCGTGAAATGGTTTTCCCCAAATCGCGATTTGAAATTGGTGAATCTATGATGAGAATCGAAATTTGTGGGTAAAGGAATAAAGTCGAGGGAAGTGAGGAGACCACAATGGGTGGTCTCCCGGTGGTCTGAATGAGCGACGACAAGAGACGCACGTAGGTGAAATGGAGGTATATACGAAGGAGGAGATGAAGTTGTTGGAGTATGAATCGAGGCGTGGGGGTAAGAGTCGAGTGATGGGGGTGATGAGGAGACCACAGTGGGTGGTCTCCCGGTGGTCGCCGACACTGAAGGTGGGATGCGATGAGAAATCGCCGCCACAGGGATGAAAAAAAGGTGAGCACATGGATTAAATGTTTCAATTGAAATCAACCATAGTGACGACCTTTTCACATATATTTTATTTTGAATTGAATCAAAATTTACCAAACATTTTACTCAATAATTACATTAATACTTAGCTAAATTGAAGGAATTCAATGTTTCAAGTAAAGTCAATCATAGTGTTGACTATTTGTTACACCCACTATTTTTATTTAAATTGATTGAATTAGATCTAAACTTGTTAATTGTTACTCAATTCTATCTAACACCTATCTAATTGAGATAATTCAATGTTTCAATTAAAATCAACCATAGTATTGACTACTTGTTACATTTATTTTTAAATTTATAAAAAAATTGATTGAATAAATCAAAATTTGCTAATTCCTCATATATAATACTTAGCTAAATTGAAGAAATCCAACATTTAATTAAAGTCAATTATTGTGTTAACTACTTATTACATTCAATATTTACAAAATAATTGATTGAATTAGATCTATATTTATTAATTATTACCAATTCTATATAATAGGTAGCTAAATTGAGATAATTCAATGTTTCGATTAAATAAACTATAGTGTTGCCTACTTGTTACATCCATATTTTTTAATTGTTGAAATTGAATCAATAGTTATCAATTTGTTTTACTTAATCTCATATAATACCTAGTTAAATTGAAGCATTTCGATATTTCAATTAAAGCCAATCATAATGTTGAGTTGTTACATTCACAAATTTTTAAAAATTGATTGACTTAAATTAAAAGTTGTTAATTGTTACACAATTATATCTAATGTTTAGCTAAATTGAGTTAATTTAATATTTCAATTAAAGTCAAAGAAACGAAAAAAAAAATAAAAGTTGAAGAGAAAAGAAGATAAATGAGTTTTGGTCATCAATGTTAAATATGAATTTTTTTTCATCATAATCTTTAAAAAAAATCACAAAAAAGAAAAAGAAAAATATAATCTCCTCCTGTCTTTATTATGACATTAAAGCATATGCGATGACCAATGAATAAATTGAAGAATTTATATATATGTTAGTATGTACTTTTATAAATCTTTGTTAATAATTTTATTTATATTACTAGAATATGGAGGTATATAGAGCCGAGGAATGGGAAGAAGATATGTTTTCCAATGAAGATATTTTTGAATAGTATTTTTAAAAAAAAATAAGCATGCAAAAATTTATCTAATAATATTAGTAATTATATTAAAAGTCAATACATTGGAAAGAAAAACAATAATTACCTTGAAGAGAGACTGAAATTTGAATTTTCGTAACTTCTTTTTTCATAGAAGGGTATTTTTGGTATAGAAAGTAGCAAGTGACTATTATGTCCTCAAAAGTTGTGTGAAGTTACTTTAATGCCCTCAAAAGTTATTTAAAATTACTTTAATGATCAAGTTGTGACAAAAGTGATTGTGCCAAATATAAACATCCTTTCTTTTTTTCAGTTCGCTGACATCCAAACGATACGAGTGAAATCAAGAAATCTCTTCTTTTTTCAAAAGGTGGATCTCCCGAGGAGTTCCCCACACCCCGATTCGACAGAATTGTGAAGGAGTTAATCATGGTAACTCCTTCTTAATATATTAAAAGGTGCAAAATAAAAAAAAAATATCATATTAATAACTAGAATAAATGTATTTGACAGACATCATATATACTTTTGTTTGTTGGTATATTTTGTTTTTATGTGACGAGTCAGTAGAAGAATCTGAAAAAGAAAACAGAGGCAATACAATAATAACAACAAATTTAGTGCGAGTGGGATCTGAAGAGAGTAAAATATACGTAGACCTTATTCTTATCTTTGTGAGATAGATATGATAATCAAAAGTAAAAAAAGGACAAAAATTGATAATATAAGGATAAAATAGACATTTTAAAAAGTCAATTAAGATAAAGGGAGCAAATGTCTAATATTCAAAATAGAGGGATGAATTTAATTTTTAAAGTAAAGTTGAGGGTGATTTTCAGCCAAGGAGAGAGGAAATCAATCATATTGAGCATGTATCTATAACCTAAAGAAAAAGGACAAGTAATTTTAGAAACAATCAAATTACTATACATTAATCTCAAATTAATTGAAGTAATTCTATGAATCACACGTGTTTTTCACAAATTGACCCATTTCCACTTCATTTAATCTATGTACAAACAGAAATACACAATCCGTGTAAAGCTTTTTACACCATGATTAAAAAATGGAATGAGGTAAACCGGAAAAATAGCAGAAATAAAATCCAACGGACTTAAGGTCCCCCCCACGCATGCAAACACCCCTATTAAATCCAACCATTTCCAAGATCTCCTCCCATCATCATCTCTAACTGCAACTCTTCCACATTTTTCTCTTCAAATAAAGTTTTTTTTTTTGGGAATGTTAGTTGAGTTTCAGATCATCTAATTACATTTCTAGGTGCATTTAGAAACTCAATTTTCCATGACGTTTTCTTGAAAAACATTTCAAAACAGAAAACATCATGGAGGTAGCTAGGATTAAACAATTGTTGCTCCTTTGGAGTAGAATTAGATCAACCCGTGTTGCTCTTGTGGGTGGTAACCACACCGCATCCAGGTTTTGTACTCGCTAAATTCACTTTTTTACCACCGTTGGCTTTTTCCTCTGTTTCTCTCTGTTTAGCCGAGTTCTTGAAGTACAACTATAGGAGCACAAGGTACAATCAGTTTGTTACCGAGTCTTTTTGTTGTAGAAGCAATAGTGATGGATTTTGGTCTTGGGTATTGTCCCAAATTGGGAAAAAACAAGGGGAATAATTTCCCTGGGGTTAAAATTGGGTTGAATCAAGATGCCCTTTTGATTATTAAGTTACCTGATTCGAGGGCTTTAAGGATTATGTCACGGTCCTTGTTCTTGGCAATGGTTCTTCTTATATTACCCTCAATTGGGTCCATATTAAGAGGCTCATTTGATGTAATTGACGATGTTTACGTGAATACTAATGAGAGGGATCACTTCAACATGTTGCATAATCTTTTTCGCGATTTGGCTGATGAAGGACTTGTTAAGAAGGGCCATAAAGGACTCATTTTGAGTTCTGAGAATGATCATTTGGTGAAGGATTTGGAATTGTTGAATGTCAATGTGGTTGATTCGGATATGGATAACGAGAATTCGATTCCAAATGAAACATTCGATTTTGCAATTGCAAGGACTAAATGGAACAGTAAGTTCATTGATCGCGTGCTTAAAATTGGTGGCATTGTGGTAACTCAATTGAGTAATGGTCCTTTAGCTGAGCTTAAAGCTCTAGCAAACTATAGAATTGTGTATATTCGACGATTTGACAAGACTATGGTGGGAATAAGGAAAATTGGGATACTAAATGATGAGCTGAATTTGCGAAAAAAGGACGTTCTTTGTGGAACCACACCTGAGGCTAAGAAAGTTGCATTGAAAGGATTAGAGGATGTGTTGTACGAGCCACCAAAAAGGGCAATGTCGAAATCATTTTCAAGGAAGATGAAGTTTCTTCCCGAGTTGTTAGGTGATTCACTTGAGAATTACCCGCGAAGAGTCTTCATTTCTGATGAGAAAAATGGGGTAGCAGAATGGTTTAAGAGGAACTACCCTGCAAATAATCAATATTTTGAGATTTACAACTTGGATGTCGAAAACCAAGATTCAGAGTCCTTACTTGGGGCAGCACAATGGTTAAGCAAAAATGTGAAGGAAGAGGACTATGTTGTAATGAAAGCAGAAGCAGAAGTGGTGGAGGAAATGATCAAGAAGAAGACAATATGTTTGGTGGATGAATTGTTCTTGCATTGCAAGAACCAATTGGAAGAAGAAGAACATGAGGATGATGGCGATGAAGAGAAAAATGGAAGCCAGAAGAGGGCTTATTGGCAATGTTTGACATTGTATGGGAAATTGCTAGATGAAGGAGTTGCAGTGCACCAATGGTGGAGTTGAATCTAAGGAATGTGAGACACTTGGTTTAGCTTTGTATTTTCTCAATCTGTTGTTTATGTTTTCATTTTCATGTATCATGTGGTCATCATGGCTTGGCTTTCCTGTTTGAGCCATTGTTGCTTGCTTTTAGTATGTGTATGTTCACAATATTGGGATGATGATTAATGTTGTGTGATTTATTTAATGAGTTCAATTTCTCTTTTGTGAACTCTGTTTAATGACTAGTTGCTTCAGGGTGGATCTTGGAATCTTCATGTTCCTATTGCTACGTACGTGTAATAGAATGATAAAGGGAAAGATTAACAAGGTTAAAGTTGTATATAATTGGATGAGAACTGTTTAACGTAATTTGACCAATTATAATAGTAGTTGTTTTTCTGTAAGTAGTACTTTGCCCTCTAGTTTCGGCTGTCATAATCTTGGTAATTATAGATGATTACTAAGATTAGTCATGAGCACATGGCATTAGCTGAGAAAATCCGTTTCTTTTCTTTTCTTTTCTTTATATCATTCATCTCTAGATAAGAACATCAATAATTTAAAAGTATAAAGTTCTACTCAGAAATATGCTGAAGGCCAATTTAGGAAAGAAAGTGTCATGTTTTTTTCTTTTCTTTCCAGAACTAGAATTTCAACAGGCATGTGTGTTTAGAACACTAGTTTTTTATTCTCACCTCGTAAGTGTCGGTAAACACATTAGTTGATGAAATGGACTATTGTCCCTTTACATTGTTTTTGACTCTTTAGCATTGCTTACCTCATGAACTTATTTTTAAGGTTGAAAGATCTAAGATTCAGTTTATTAACTTGACATTAGATCCACATCTATCTCGATTCTTTATTTTCTTTCTTAGGTTGGACTTGGAACTTTATGTTATGTTGTCCTCGTTGAGATATTCAGTTCTTATTAGGACAGCCCGGTGCATTAAGCTCTCGCTATCCCGTTCTTATTGTCTCCTTTAATTGTATGGTAAGCAATTCTACCTCATGAATAATTAACTGTTTTTCGAGATATTTAGATAAGCAACTCCATTTGTTTTAACAATATCTAAATTGGTTTCTAGAAATGGTAGGCGAAATTGAGGCGGGGGAGGGCTGTGAAATGAAAACAGTTGCATTAGATTTTAATAGAATATCCATCCTTTTTGGTCCAACAAATAGATACAGCCATTCAGGAACGATGTGGACAATGCTATCATTTATTGGCTATTTAATAGAAGAAGCGGCCGGAATAATTAGAAAAAAAGTTAATTATTTGCTCATATATCATAATCAAGGATTGACGAGTACATGAAAGCATAGATACATAAATAATAACATTAACCAACAATTGCTTCACTAAGCAATTTAAACAATAGAAACACACGTAAATAGATAATTAGAATTGTTAATAAAGGCCTTCAACGCTGACATGTAACATCAGAAGAGATAGTAGAGGCCACGTCCTCTATAGCATTTTAAGGAGTAGTGGTTTGTGCAGGAACATCAGGATTAGATGGAGTGGTGGGGAATGAAGAAGGTGGAAATGGAAAACTTGGCAAGCCAGGAAAGCCACCAGCGGATGGAGTAGTAGGCATAGGGAATGAGGGAAATCCAGGTAAACCACCACCTGACGGACTAGGAAAACTTGGAGTAGTAGGCATTGGGAATGACGGAAAACCGCCTGGGAAACCACCAGTCTGCTGAAGACGACGAGCTGCTGTGGCTTGCCCAATTGACATTGTTATTATCATGACAATTGCCATGATGACAATCTTGGTTGAAGAAGCCATGTTTTGTTTGTGAGAAAGTCTTTGTTTAATTTGCTTGTTGAAGTCGAGTTTTGCTGTGAGTATTTGCAGGGTGTTTGGGTGGTTATATAGAGTTGGAGTATGAGGGAATAGAGACATACACGAGCATTCAATTTGTTCACCCTCCTATTTGGTTGAGAACATGGGTGTCAATGGACATAATTCCTTCTACTTTTTTTTAATTATATCGGGTTGCTAACTCAATTATTCTATCAAAGACATGTGATATCTCATTAGGCCGTTGGTAACTTGGTTTTTTGTTATTATTAGATTTGAACCTCGATTTCTCATGATTTTCACTCATTTAATTGATCATTAGATTTCATCCCTCGATTTCTCATAATTTTTACCCACTTCATTGACTGTTACATCACACCAGTTAGCTTCAATTCTTTAATCTCTTTTACTATTTATATTCACTCTTTGTTCTTGTCTTTTTTCTTTTGATAATATTCTAACTTGGTACGATGCCTAGCTATTTATTGGCATTAAAAAGTGTTGTTTAACTTCCAACTTACCCACGATTCAATTTGAAGTAGATCTTCATTTTCAGATATTTTCCACAGGATTTATATTTCTTTAACTACTTTAATTTAACCTTTTTATGTTATTTCTTTTCAAATACTCCACTTGTTTATATGTAGCTAAACTTTAGGGTGCGTTTGTTTCGCGCAGGGTAAACGGAATGGATCCAGTAAGGGAATAGAATGAAAAGGAAAAGAATTACCTGATTGTCCCTACATGTTTGGTTCTGGGTGGTTCGGGGTGGTCCGGGGTCCGAGGTCCGAGATCCGGGTTGGGGAAAGGAAATCCAAATACCTAGTGGGGTGGGGGGAATCAAGGAAAGGGAATGAAAGTGGAAAAGGGGTTAAGTATGAAAAATAAACTCATTCTTGCCTAGGGTTATAAATTAGAAATACTATTCAGCTATGAAATGTAAAGATTTATATTGATTTAAGTTCATTAAAATCCCTGCCCCGTTTTATTTTTCTTAAAGAAGAAAGCCTAGAAATAAAAAATAGTAATCAAGAATTAACAAGTGATCTTGACACTTGAAAAGTAAACTGTATCAAGTATCAACTGTCAAATCAGCTGTTCAACATATTTTCTTCTCCACATTTTTTTTTATATTCGATTAAAACTTGCGCTGTAGTCACGGAGGTAGTAATCTGGTCCCTCAACACTATTACCAGTAAATTGCGGAATGTGCTCCAATAACTAGAGTTTGAGAATGGACAACTGATATCAACTACAAGGATCAACCCCAGAAGAGAGCATGCGCTCACTGAGAATCGATCCCACGTTGCAAGTGTCCAGAGCGCCTTAAGCCCCCTCCTTTGCCATTGGACTGTAAACTGGGGGACTTCTTCTACACATTAGCTACTCTATCAGAGTTTGATTTTATTACTGTAACACTCTAGGTAAATTAAATTAGAGATAGTTCTTTTTAGACTCATTAAAAAAGAAATAGTCACATAAATTGGAGGAAGTATATTAATCCACCAAGCACGAAAATGCTAAGCTAGACAAGTGTCGCAAGGTAGTTTGGAGCAGGAATTTAAAAGATACAGGTTTATTGTCATGAATCCTTTGGTCTCTTAATTGTAGCTAGCTGTTCTTATTCGTTGAGAGTTGATGACATTAAATTGGCTTTAACAACAACCAAGTACATGAAACCAAAGCTTATCCTAAAAAGAACATTAGAATGAGAAGAAATTAGTAACTTTTAACTGGTCATAATAATTAAGGGTAAAAAGTTTTCAACCACCCAACCAACCACATCAAGGGATAGTAATCAACTTCCTTACAACCTTTAATTGAAGTTGTCTTTCCAGCAGTATTCACGTAAAATACAGCAGGATCGATTAAATGTACCCCAACCACTACCTGCTATCTTACTATATCAAACTAAACATAAAATTATATGTTTACAGTACTCATTTACACAAGGAAGTATAGTATGATTTATATGCAATAGTGTACCTATGGTTGCCTATTTAATTTGGTCACTACTCTCAGAATAATTTGATCCTGCTGTCTCTGTTTGTCGATTCTTGAACAAGAAATTAGCAAAAAAGGTTGTACAATAAGGACATCTTACAAACTCCTTGGACAAGCTAATTAAGAGCCAGTAGTACTGTATAGGCACTCACGGCATTAGTTCGTCTCTTTCTTCCACTTTCCCATTTCACATTACTTAGTTTCCAAAAGCAGTTCTCAAATTACACTTTCTGGCAACAAAATTTATTACTCTCTCAGGATTATTATGTCATCAATTATTACCAACCAAAAATAAAAAAAGGAAGAAGAAAAGTAGTTAGCTGAGTAAATGAATTAGAGCATAGATTGGAAACTGTGTTACTTCTTGTACTACTACTAAGCCATAGTGCACCTCTAGCGCAAATTCTATGGGTTCAACAGAACACATTGCTTTCGGTCAAGTTATGTATACATATGTCAAAATAATAATAATATGTATGTCTATACTAAGATCACACTTATTCTGAACCCACCAACTCTAAATATGAATTTGCCTATGTAAATATGTCACCAAGTCCTCTAACGAGAATCATCTTCACCACACATAAGCCTCCCCCTTGTATGTGTTGTCTATAGCATTGTTTTCTTCCTCCATCTGTACAATATGTTGTTCAACAAGCAACTTCTGTGCTACCTGCTTTGATTGTCAATAAGCATACTACAACTTAACGAGATAGTCATAAACAATACAAGTGAGATAGCACCTAAGCAGGACAGAGTCGAGAAATGCTTGTCAAGTTGAATCTAATTCAGGGTATCCTGAAACCAACTAGGTCAATTGTCTCCCCACAGACCTACCTTGTTCACTATGTACATCACATGATATGTTGCATACACATCCTAATCAGTGCATAGAATTGCTGAAATAGGCCATGCATTAGGATAACGAGGTCTCAAAGCAATTTCTGTAGTAGCCAGAAAATATTCATTGGAATTCTAATCACTTGTATACAAGACCATGGCTTTTCATGAAATCAAGTCTCTGTGACTCACCTTTGGCAGTCGCGACATAGCACAATGACCCTAAAATATTTTAATGCAAACCCAATAAGTAGATTTCCGCTCCAAATCATACTATTTGCAGATTTCACAAGTCAGGGAAGGATAATATTATTAATGGCATTGAGATCATTAGGACGTGAGAATTGATAAATGATCAATGGATATGTTGCATTGCCATAATCAAAGTAAAGCAATTGGTTGACATTCTGCCCACCAAACGGCTTAAAAGTTATATGTGGACATTCTCTACTGTTAAGACAGTCAAATACAGATCTACACATCATTAAAGTAAAAGGACACAGATATAAAATAAACATCAGATTAAAGGAAGGCAATCAGAAGTTATCATAGATGTAGTGTCTATTTTACCTCAGTTTAACTGCAAATAAAGAGCTGGCTACTGAATGAAAGAAAACCCAGAGTCAAACAGAATAGAGTGAGGGTCGAGGACACCTTAGTGATTCTGAAGTTCAGTTCCAATTATACATATAGTTGGACAACAAATTCAAACGAACATGTAGAGTTTCTTTATGTGTATCAAGTGTCCCTCGCATCGTGTGTTTGTGTAAAAGGAAATAACATGATTAATGGATTGACACAAATCCTTGCAGTACGTGTTTCCATGGTTTCAAATACTGGATCATTTCAAAATTATATTGCTAAAAGTTTACAGAGAGGAATATGCTCACAAAAAAGGTTGTGAAATACAGGAGAGTTCAATCAACTCTTTGTTAAACCTTACGAAGGATGAAGAAGATCACAAAAGGTAGTTCTTTAGTACACAAGATATGGAATGTGCTTCAGCAGGT
Source organism: Przewalskia tangutica (assembly GCA_029844215.1). Lineage (NCBI taxonomy): Eukaryota > Viridiplantae > Streptophyta > Magnoliopsida > Solanales > Solanaceae > Przewalskia > Przewalskia tangutica. The sequence continues at coordinate 8,615,009 of CM056721.1, read as the reverse complement.
ACTGTAATCACATTCATTCTCACAGCACAAGTTGAACAACAGCCAGTTTGTGTTACCGCTGCCACCATTCCCTATGAACATATCATCACAGCCCAAAAGGAGAAAACATGTCCCTGATGGTGCTGCCTGTTTCCCACTGTATATGTCATCTGATATATTACTTCACCCCCAATCACAGTAACACTTTGAACACCATCACCATAAAAGGATGCAGAAACCAGATACAAGGTGTGTTAGCATTTTCTCCAAGTTGCTCAGAGACGAAAGCGGCTAAGCTTACTGCTTGACCAGTTGCCCCAAAAGCAAACAGAGCCAACGCTGTGTAGAATAGTGCGTGCTGCGCTTCACCAACGCATTCAGGCTGATAAGCACTGCATGTTCCAGTAGCCTTAGCAAATACTGGTGGTGTTGACATCGTTAAAAAACCCATACCCTGCATACAAGAAACTTTCAAGACTTAATAGAAAGTGAACTTCCATTTGTACTTCAATTTGGGTAGGAGTTCTAAGCATTAAAAAGAGTTCGTAGAGTTCACACTGATATATTTGTTATAGCTAGTTAATAGGTTAAAACTAGCTAAGTTGGTGTGAATGAGAAAAGTCAAAGTTGCCTTTCCGAACAGTCACCAACCTTTCGGAACAGTCACCAACCTTTCCGAACAGGCACATTCGAGGCTATATAAACTGAGGCAATGTCTCATTTTTAATACACAGAAAATACTTTCCTTCATTGAAATTCTGCATTCTCTTTCACAAATAAAACTATCGAGTCTTACTGTGGTTCGTTGCCAATTTTGAGTTCGTCGAAGTCGTCGGCGTTTGAAGTACCACTACTCCTGCGACAGGTATATCCGTTTCATCCTGAAAGGAAGTAATCCATAACCTCGGGTACAGTGAGGGGATTAAATTCCTTAAGTACACACAGTCAATTCTGTGGTCTCGGATATTTTTCTTACTTTCTGCATTATTCTTTTTTCCAGTTTCTGGTTTTTTCCGTTTTCTGATTTTGGACACAGGCCTACTAACAAGGTTAAGGAATTTAATCATTATTTTTGTGTTCATTTGTTCTTGTTTAACGATTACAGAATGTTGTCGGAAAAGAATAGAAAAAAAAAGTGTTTTCCAGAAAAAAAAAAAGTGTTTTTCTTGTATGTTGTTTGGAGACTAAAATCTTTGAATTTTCTACTCCGGTTGAGATTAAAGTTTTCATAACTTTCTACTCATTTGGGTACTTGATTTGAAGATATAAAAACTTCATCAAGTATACAACATACAATTTACTGCATTTCGTTTCAAGTATTTTGATTCGGTTTGAAGAAATAAAATATTCACCGTTTATTAAATTTTTCTGTTGTTTCGTTTGCGACAAAAATGGGAGACATGGCTCCAGATATGAATGCTACTTCCACACCAGCCCCCGTGGTTGGTTCTACGAGCAATCGTCTTTGCCTCCACCGTATTGCACCAACACCGCTCGGCAGAGGCTGGAAAATTCACCGAAATTGATTTCAAAAGATGGCAACAAAAGATGTTCTTCTATTTAACTACTTTAAGCCTCCAAAAGTTTATTAAGGAGGTCATTCCAGTTTTTCCGGAATCAACACCTGAGAATGAATGTTGTGTTGTAACTGAGGCGTGGAAGCACTCAGATTTTTTGTGCAAGAATTATATTCTTAGCGGACTGGAGGATGATCTTTACAACGTCTATAGTAATGTGGGTACATCAAAAGAACTATGGGATGCGTTGGAAAAGAAATATAAAACAGAAGATGCTGGATTAAAGAAGTTTATTGCTGCCAAATTTCTGGACTACAAAATGGTAGATGACAAGTCTGTTGTTACTCAAGTTCAAGAGTGGCAGGTTATCATCCACGATCTCCTCGCTGAAGGTTTGGTGATTAGTGGGGCATTTCAAGTTGCGGCAGTGATAGAAAAGTTGTCTCCTTCATGGAAGGACTTCGAAAATTACTTGAAACACAAGCGAAAGGAGATGACACACAGTGAATTCTGTGGTCTCAGATATTTTTCTTACTTTCTGCATTATTTCTTTTTCCAGTTTCTGATTTTTTCCGTTTTCTGATTTTGAACACAGGCCCACTAACAAGCTTAAGATTGTTATAGCTAGTTAATAGTTAAAGCCAGCTAAGTTGGTGTGAATGAGAAATGATGGGAAAAATGAAATGAAAGGAAAATGAAGTTCAAGCAAAGTTCCTCTTCAAAGGAGTTTTGTACCACATCGGTGGTAGAAAGGGAAAATTATGTGCTTATATTAGAAAACACTTCTTCTAGCTCTTAAAGGGTTGAGAAGAGGGACTCCCACACGTCGTCGTCGCTCGACTTTGGATTTGGTCAAATGGTCTGATTGATTGATAATCTTTTTTTCATTTTCCGAAAAGGCAAAGTGGCCTTTCGGAACAGTCACCAACCTTTTCGAACAGGCACCTTCGAGGCTATATATACTGAGGCAATGTCTCATTTTTAAAACACTGAAAATACTTTCCTTCATTGAAATTCTTCATTCTCTTTCACAAATAAAACTATCGAGTCTTACTGTGGTTCGTTGCCAACTTTGAGTTCGTCAAAGTCGTCGGCGTTTGAAGTACCGCTACTCCTGCGACATGTATATCCGTTTTATCCTGGGAGAAAGTAATCCATAACCTCGGGTACAGTGAGGGGATTAAATTTCTTAAGGACACACAGTGAATTCTGTGGTCTCAGATATTTTTCTTACTTTCTGCATTATTCCTTTTTTCCAGTTTCTGGTTTTTTTTCCGTTTTCTGATTTTGAACACAGGCCTACTAACAAGGTTAAGGAATTTAATAATTATTTATGTGTTCATTTGTTCTTGTTTAACGATTACAGAACGTTGTCAGAAAAGAATAGGAAAAAAAGCGTTTTTCAGGAAGAAAAAAAAGTGTTTTTCTTGTATGTTGTTTGGAGACTAAAATTTTCGAATTTTCTACTCCGGTTGAGATTAAAGTTTTCATAACTTTCTACTCATTTGGGTACAGTATAAAACATACAATTTACTGCATTTCATTTCAAGTATTTTGATTCGGTTTGAAGAAATAAAATCTTCACCGCTGTGTATTATAGTTGTTGCTATCAAAATTGATTCGGTTTGAAGAAATAAAATCTTCACCGTTTATTAAATTTTTCTTTTATTTCGTTTGCGACAGAAATGAGAGACATGACTCCAGATATAAATGCTACTTCCACTTTGGCCCGTGGTTTGTTACTAGCAATCTTTGCGTCCTCGATCGTCTTGCACCAACACTCGCTCGACGAAGCCTGTAAAATTCACCGGAATTGATTTCAAAAGATGACAACAAAAGATGTTCTTCTATTTAACTACTTTAAGCCTCCAAAAGTTTATTAAGGAGGTCGTTCCAGTTTTGCCAGAATCAACACCTGAAAATGAACGTTTTGTTGTAACTGAGGCATGGAAGCACTCAGATTTTTTGTGCAAGAATTATATTCTTAGCGGACCGGAGGATGATCTTTACAACGTCTATAGTAATGTGTGTACATCAAAAGAACTATGGGATGCGTTGTAAAAGAAATATAAAACAGAAGATGCTGGATTAAAGAAGTTTATTGCTGCCAAATTTCTGCACTACAAAATAGTAGATGGCAAGTCTGTTGTTACTCAAGTTCAAGAGTTGCAGGTTATCATCCACGATCTCCTAGCTGAAGGTTTGGTGATTAGTGGGACATTTCAAGTTGCGGCAGTGATTGAAAAGTTGTCTCCTTCATGGAAGGACTTCAAAAATTACTTGAAACACAAGCGAAAGGAGATGACACTGGAAGATCTCATCGTCTGGTTGAGAATCGAGGAAGATAACAAGGCAGGTGAGAAGAAGGCAAATGGGAGATCAACCATAGGGGAGCACATATTGTTGAAACTGCCCCAACTAATCTGAAAAAGAGGAAAAAGGCATCGGGACCAAGGAACTATCCCAACAAGAAGAAATTTAAGGGAAACTGCCACAATTGTGGAAAAATCGGATACAAAGTTGCAGACTGTCGTGCTCCGAAAAAGGAAAAGAAGAAGGGTCAGGCTAATATGGTTGAAACAACCGAGGAGGTTGATGACTTGTGCGCTATGTTGTCTGAGTGCAACCTAGTGGGAAATCCGAAAGAGTGGTGGTTTGACTCTGGCGCCACTCGCCACAATTGTGCTGTTAGAGAAGCCTTTGCTTCATATGCTCCCGTCGGACCCGACGAGACCATATATATGGGAAATTCTGCAACGGCAAAAATTGAAGGCTATGGAAAGATACTGCTGAAGATGACATCTGGCAAGGTGGTGACTCTCAACAACGTATGTCATGTTCCTGAAATTAGGAAAAATCTAGTATCTACTGGACTTCTAGTGAAGAACGGTTTTAAGTGTGTTTTTGTTTCTGACAAGGTTGTAATAAGTAAGAACGAGATGTACATAGAAAAAGGTTACCTCACAGAAGGCCTTTTCAAACTGAATGTAATGGTCGTTGTCAATAATAATAAAGTTTTTGCTTCGTCTTACTTGCTTGAGTTCAAATAATTTATGGCATTCACGTTTAGGACATGTCAATTATAGAACCTTGCGAAAAATGATTAGTTTGGAAGTATTGCCTAAGTTTGAATGCAATCAATCAAAATGTCAAATCTGTGTTGAATCTAAGTATGTTAAACATCCTTATAAGTCAGTTGAAAGGAATTCAAGTCCTTTAGACTTAATCCATACAGATATTTGTGACATGAAGTCAATCCCATCTCGCGGTGGAAAGAAGTACTTCATAACTTTTATTGACGATAGTACGCGGTATTACTACGTTTATTTACTTAATAGTAAAGATGAAGCAATTGAAACATTCAGGCAGTACAAACTGAAGTTGAGACTCAACTTAACAAAAAGATTAAAATGATAAGGAGTGATATGGACGGTGAATATGAATCTCCTTTTGAACAAATATGTTTGGAATATGGCATTATTCATCAAACAACTGCCCTTTACTCGCCACAATCAAACGAAATTGCGGAAAGAAAAAATAGAACACTGAAAGAAATGATGAATGCCCTGTTAATAAGTTCTGGTTTACCCCAGAACTTGTGGGGGGAAGCCATTATAACAGCTAGCCGAATACTCAATCGCGTGCCCCATAGCAAAACAAAATCTATTCCATACGAAAAGTGGAAAAAAAGGAAGCCCAATTTGGGATACTTCAAAGTGTGGGGGTGTTTGGCCAATGTGCAAGTTTCTAAACCCAAAAGGGTAAAAATAGGACCTAAAACCATTGATTGTGTTTTTATAGGTTATGCCACAAATAGTAAGGCATATCGATTTTTGGTTCACAAATCAGAAAATCCCGACATTCAGGTGAATACGATAATTGAATCAGATAATGCTGACTTCTTTGAAACCATATATCAGTATAAAAAGGAATGTGAGTCGTCTAGCAAAGAATCTAAACGGGAAGAAACAAAGGAAAATGCTCCTGATGAGAAAAATCCAAGACGCAGCAAACGTCAAAGGACGTCTACTTCCTTTGGACCAGAATTTCTAACATTTTTCTTGGAAAATGAGCCTCGAACTTTCAACGAAGCTACATCGGAAGCTCAATTTTGGAAAGAGGCAATCAATAATGAGATAGAATCTATACTGAACAACCATACTTGAGAATTGATTGATCTTCCTCCAGAGAATAAACCTTTAGGTTCTAAATGGATTTTTCAAGCGGAAAATGAAAGCTGATGGTACTATTGATATATATAAGGCAAGACTAGTTGTTAAAGGATTTCGACAACGAGAAGGTCTTGATTACTTTGACACATACTCGCCGATAACGAGGAGTACATCTATTCGGGTGTTAGTAGCGTTAGCCGCCGTGTACGGTTTTGAAATCCATCAAATGGATGTGAAAACAACTTTCTTAAATGGAGAGTTAGAGGAAGAAATTTACATGGAACAACCTGAAGGGTTTGTAGTTCCAGGGAAAGAGAAGAAGGTGTGTCGACTTGTTAAGTTTCTTTACGGACTAAAACAAGCACCCAAACAGTGACATGCAAAATTTGACCATACGATGCTGTCAAATGGATTCAATATAAATGAGTGTAATAAATGTGTCTACATTAAGAACTCCGAACCACGTCGTCATTGTTTGTTTGTACGTGGATGATATGTTGATAATAAGTAACGACATCGCTAACATAAATGCTACTAAGCGCATGCTTGCTAGTAAGTTTGATATGAAAGACTTAGGAGTTGGCGATTTAATTCTGGGAATCAAAATCCATAAGACTCCTTAAGGTCTAGCATTGTCTCAATCTCATTATATTGAAAAGGTACTTGAAAAGTTCAAGTATTTGGACTTTAAAGTTGCAAAGACGCCAATTGATATGAATCATGCTCTTGCAAAGAATAAAGGTGAAAGTCATTCTCAATTGGATTATGCCAGAGTGTTGGGAAGTTTGATGTATATCATGAACTGTACGCGACCTGATATTGCGTGTGCTATAAGTAACTAAGTCGCTACACAATCCCAACCAAAATCATTGGCAGTCAATGAAACGAGTTTTGGGGTATTTGAAACATACTCAAAATTTTGCTTTGCATTATAACAGGTATCCTGCAGTTATTGATGGAAACAGTGATGCAAATTGGATCACCGGTTCAACTGAAACTAACGGACCCGATGGATGCCTACAGAAAAATTGGTTTTCCGCAAGAATCCGCGAAATAATGTTCTTTCTCCTTTTTGTGTTCTTTCTGAATGGAGCTACGCGAGGAAAAGCTCAGCTTTCTACTCTGCCGCTGTGTTTACCATGGGTGGATGAGCAGTGTCTTGGAAGTCACCCAAACAGACATGTATCGCCCGCTCTACAATGGAATATGAGTTCATAGCTTTAGACAAAGTCGGTGAAGAAGCTGAATGGCTCCGGAATTTCTTAGAAGATATTCCATTTTGGCCCAAACCGTTGGCTCCTATATGCATACATTGCGATAGCAGCGATAGGGAGGCGGGGCGTTATGTCTGTGGAAAGTGCAGTCACATCTGACGACATAATACCGTTAGACAACTACTCCCTAGTGGAATTATCACAATTGACTATGTTAAGTCAAGAGATAATGTGTCGGATCCACTAACTAAAGGCCTAACTAGAGAGGTGGTTGAAATATCATCGAGGGGAATGGGACTATGGCCGAGGACAAGTCATCGTGACGGTAACTCTACCTAGAAGACTGGAGATCCCAAGATCTAGGTTCAAAGAGATCAAACAAAGTAATTGATGACGGTTCAACATTGTCACAATAACTTTTTGGTTCATTCTCGTGATGAGATCCCGACGATTCCAAGATCTAGGTTCAAAGAGATCAAACAAAGTCATTGATGACGGTTCAACATTGTCACAATAACTTTTTGGTTCATTCTCGTGATGAGATCCCGACGATTCCAAGATCTAGGTTCAAAGAGATCAAACAAATTTGTAATCTGTTGCAACAGATGAGTTAGTTGTTGCAACAAATCTTTTAATTATTGAAGAAATTGCAACAACTAACCCATCTGTTGCAACAAGTTTGTAATCTATTGCAACAGATGGGTTAGTTGTTGCAATTTCTTCAACAATTGAAAAATTTGTTGCAACAACTAACCCATATGTTGCAACAAGTTTGTAATCTGTTGCAACAGATGGGTTAGTTGGAACCTCAGGCTTCGTTGCAGCTGGGACCTCAGGCTTTGGCCAAGATGGAAGTTGGGGGTTTGGCGCTGCTGGGACCTCAGACTTTGGGGAAGCAGGTAGCTCCGACTTTTGTCCAAGATGGATGCTCGGGCTTTGGTACACTTGAAATTTCAGGCTTTTGCAAGGTTTGAGCTTTCGGGAATTCTGGTTTAGAAATTTTAGGGAGAGACGACTCTAAAAGGCGACGTGCAGTTGCAGTAGTTATCATGTGGTCATGCATAAAATAAATAAACGTGAGCAGGAAGAGCGAGGTTAGGTTGTAATGCTGAGCCATTTTTTCCTCAGATCCAAGAAGCTTAGAGAAAAATGTGTTAAAAGCAAATGAAATTATGATATTACGTTGGTTTTCTGTATGGCTTTATATAAGTTTTACATGCATGCAATAAGGAGGATTTCAAGGGATATGTTAGTTGAACTTTTCACCTATTTGCCTGCCAATATTATAGTATCTTGAATATGTCTTTTAGTAACTATTTTGATTAAATATAGTATTTGTCCAAATATATGTAATAAGGTAATAGTCAAAACACGTCTTCATCATATCTATTTAGCACTTGGTAGAAAATGCTTGTGATCAATTATACGAAAATAATGGCGGCATTACATTTTACTTAATGCAACATTATTTAATTGCGGCGAATAATCATAATATACTAAAAGTAGGAACTTTCTAGAGCTAAAGTTGAATTACTAAAATATCTATATAAAATTGAACGATCATTTACCTTCTTTGAATTGTACTTCTAAAATAATTATACCAAAAAGTAAACTTATCTTCTAATAAATGATAGTAAATTTATAATTTTATACTGCAATTATCCTGGTGGATGAAAAAGCAATTACTGAAAGATACTATAACGATCTAAATAAATGATAAAACAAAACGGAGAGGGAAAGAGTGGACAAATAAGGATTGAGTAAAAACAGAGATTGCCAATGATAGGAACTAAACAAAAATTAACATAGATCATAGTTTTATTACAGTGTAAAGAAAGTACATTAAACACTCATATAGTATAATCATACATCAAACATGGTACAACAAATTCAAATACTATAAAAAAATACAATTTCTACTCCTAGCAGAAAGTATCCAATATGAACCATGCCGTAAACTTCATAGACTGAGATGGAAATCTCAAAACATCAGTTGGGTACTTTGTAATGGAGAGACAGTAGCACATAATTTACTCAAGGAGTAGCAGGTTTGTGTGGTGGAGAAAGTGAAGGAAAAGTTGGTTTAGGCGGTTCTGGGATTTCAGGCTTTGGTATAGATGGAACTTTTAGCTTTGGAAGCTCTGGGACCTTTGGCTTTGGTATTTGTGGCATTTCAGGCTTCATCATAATTGGAACTTCTGGCTTTGGAATCTCTGGTACTTTTGGCTTTGATAGTTTTGGGATTTCAGGCTTTGGCATAGCTGGGACTTCTGGCTTTGGAACCTCCGGGACTTTTAGCTTAGGAAGCTCTGGGACTTTTAACTTTGGTAATTCTGGGATTTCAGGTTTTGGCATAGCTGGGACTTCTGGCTTTGGAAGCTCTGGGACTTTTGGCTTTGGTAGTTCCGGGATTTCATGCTTTGGCATAGCTGGGACTTCTGGCTTTGGAAGCTCTGGGACTTTTGGCTTTGGTAGTTCCGGGATTTCATGCTTTGGCATAGCTAGCTTTAGAAGCTCTGGGACTTTTGTCTTTGGTAGTTCTGGCTTTGTCAAGGGAGGAAGCTCGGGTTTTGGTATTGTTGGAATCTCAGGCTTTGACATAGCAGGAATCTCGGGTTTTGGCACAGTTGGGATCTTTGGTAAAGTCGGTGATTCAGGCTTCGGCATAGCTGGAGCTTCATGCTTTTTCATTGTTGGAGGAACCTCACTCTTTGGCACTCTTGGAATTTCTGGCTTTTTCGAGGGAGGAAACTCGTGTTTCGGCATTGCTGGAATTTCAGGCTTTGGCATAGCAGGTTTTGGTGCATTTGGGATCTCAAGCTTCGGTAAAGTTGGTAATTCGGGCTTTGGCATAGCTGGGATCTCAGGCGTTGGCAAAATTGGTAATTCAGGCTTCGGAAAATTTTGTAGCTCGGGCTTTGGAACAGCAGGGATCTCAGGCTTTGATATGGCTGGAAGCTCGGGCTTTGGAACAGCAGGGATCTCAGGCTTTTGTATGACTGGAAGTTCGGGCTTCGGCACCTTTGGGATTTCAGGCTTTGGCAAGGTTGGGGCTTTCGGGAGTTCTGGTTTAGGAATCTCAGGGAGGTGAGTCTCTAGAAGGTGGCGTGCAGTTGCACCAGTTATGCTGCCAGGAATGAAGAATAAATTGAGAAAGGCAAATAGTAAGAGGGAGTATAAGTGGTAATGCTGAGCCATTTTTCTCCAGATCTTAGAAAATTAAAGAACGTATAAAGAGTTGAATGTAATTCGGATGTGGTATTGGCTTAATTCTGTTACTATTTATAGGTTCTAAAAATTAATGCAACAAGGAATTCAGGATATTATTTGTTACGTAAGGAGCATTGTAGTTGAACTTCTCATCCATTTAGCTTCTAATCTGGTAACCTCAAAAGTCAATATGGATGACCTAATTATATAATAGTCAAATACTGTCACAAACATATAGGTTATGCTGGCAACCTGATATTAATCCTTTACATAGCTGATTTCGTTTTCTTGAGAAGAGAAGTCTTGGATTCACATTTTACAACAAATGTCAAACCAGAGATTACTTTAAGACTTTCTTTCGAACTTTAGGAGTAATATTTTACTGGACATCACCATTAGAGGATGCAATCTGAGGAAATGGGTAACAAGTTAGTGGGTATAACCGAATAATTACCTCATTATTCACGTATTACCCATTATTTTCATCTCTAAACTTTGCTAGCTAACTTCGACGGTTACTCAGTACAGCAATCTTTCATTTTAATTTTTTTGAGCTTTACTGCTTAAAAAGGCGATGCCTGGTAGGATTGATCTGACCTTCTACCTTTTTGTAAGGAAAAACTAAACCAGCAAGCCGCATCAACTTTTGTGTACGAAAGGGAGAATAAATAACTGAAGGAACTCATTCCTTGAATACAATAATATATTTATCAGTACAAGACTAAATCTGTGTTACAATTATGGTAGACTATACTAAGTATAAGATATTTGATTTGATTATGGAAATAATAAAGGATTATTTCCATAATATCTAGCAGTCCCCCGCAGTCTTAGCAGAAGGTTCTCGTATGCTGAGATTGTCCCTGAAATCATCAAAGAGTATGCGCGGAAAACATTTCGTGAATATATCTGTAATCTGTGGGACGGTACATGGAGAACACAGACTTGTCCACGTGCAACCTTTTCGCGGATAAATAAAATATCTATTTCTATATGTTTTGTGCGTTGATGTTGGACAGGGTTTCCTGACAAATATATTGCACTCACAGTATCACAATAAACTATTGTTGCTTTTTTAATCGGACAATAAAGCTTCCAATAGAAGATTACAGAGCTAACATGATTCAGAGATGTAAAGTCCCAAATAATTTAAAAGAAAAACAAATAATAGAAAAACAGAAAAAAAAAAAACACATACATACACGTCCAACCCCTCCCCTCAACTTTGCCCTCCAACTCCCCATTCTTAACTCCCTCACGTCCCAAAAATTGTGCAAACATGCACAATTATATAACAACACACAAAGAAAGAGGGCAAAGATAATTTTCAGAAAAAAAAAGAAGAGTGATTTTAGTAGAAGAAACAGAAACTACCGAGAAGAAACTACAAACAGTGAGAGAAAAATATTGAGAGCATTAAGGAGTCCCAAATAAGGCTTGGTTGAAGGATAATTTGAAGTTAAAGTTCATCCACAATTACGAAGCAACAAAGGTGAATTTTCTTACTCAAAATTCTTAGTGAAATTCTGTATTTTAAGTTCTATACATGTTAGAATATAATATTGGTGTTAAAATTAAAATCACGAACTTTGATTGATTAAACAACTAGTTCGAGTCATGAACTTTACAAATTATTTTTCGGAGTTATACTTATTAGAATTAGATAAAATTTTGTATGGTTGTAGATATCTCCGTTACGAACTAATCGAACAAAATAGGAGATGAAACGGACTTACGGTTTAAGAATTATCATAGTTTAAACTTTCTGCCACAGATTTGGACGAAATCTGGGAAGACAGAATTATAAATTGTTAGTAATTATTAGAATTAGATGAAAATTTACATGGTTGTAAATCTCTCTGTTACGGACATATCTAGCTAAAGAAGGGTTAAAACGGACTTACGGTTTAAGAGTTATAGTAGTTTAAAATTTCTGTCCCGGATCGATTGAAATCCGTAGGGCAGAGGGTAAAAGGGTAAAACTGTAGCAATTGGTACAGTATATGAAACGTTGATTCAAATGAAAGTCCTAGGTTTAACTTTTATCGTCAGTGTGAGAATTTACGGGGCTTGATCCGACTTACGGATAAGAAGTTATGACTATTTTAAGATGGTACCTTATGTTACAAAAATTCTGCGAGACTAGTTACAAGTAGCTGTATTGCGGACGAATTTATACTAGCTAACCAAAGTACTTTCAAATGAAATTTGGTACAGTGAAAGATCCCCGTATTACATTCATTTCGGCGTAAGAAACACCGTAGTCGAAGTTACGGTTGAAAAGTTATAACCATTACAAGTATGAATGACATAATGTTAAAGAATATATATATATATATATATATATATATATATATATATATATTATTTATTTATTTGACCTTCTGAAAATACAAAGTGAATATATGTTAACAAATATGTAAATGCATCTGCGAATGCATCGGATCGGATTGTACGCCGCAATAAATATGTATATGCATCTGAGAATGCAATATGTAAATGCATATGCGAATGTATCAGATATGTAAATGCATCTGCGAATGCATCGGATATGTAAATGCATCTGCGAATGTATCGGATATGTAAATGCATACGTGAATCCATCAGATCGGGTTGTACGCCGCAACAAATATGTAAATACATCTGCGAATGCATCAGATATGTAAATGCATCTGTGAATGTATCAGATCGGGTTGCACGCCGCAACAAATATGCAAATGCATCTGTGAATGCACTGGATCGGGTTGCACATCGCAAATACGTAATCGCATTCGTAAACCTTATTGTAAGATGATATTAATCTCCCTTGGGGAGTCTTTCATTAATATCAAAGTATATATAGAGTACAATATTCATCCCTTATACAATAGGAATCCTAAGCCTATACAAAAGAGGAATTCTAGTCTTACCTAATTATATATACACAATATATGAAAATATTCTAATTATGGGTAGGAAATATATTGTTTCCTATATTTACACGTTTACACACCCCCTCAGTCGGAGCGGGAGGAGGCCGGACGCTGAGACTGGATCTGAAGTCAAGAAACAACTGTCTGGAAGTCCTTTGGTAAATATATCTGCATACTGATAGGATGATGGTATGACATGGCCTAGAGTAACTTTCTCACGAACAAAGTGTAGGTCTATCTCAATGTGCTTGGTTCGCTGATGCTGAACCGGATTGAGACAAATAGATGGCAGAGATGTTATCACGATACCTGATAGATGTCGACGCAGCGACACCAAGTTCTAACGAAGTTTCGAGCCAACAAATCTCGCCATTACATTTGCAACGCTCTGATCAAATTTCGACCTGGATCTAGATATGGTAGCATGTCGCTTGGCAGATCAAGAAATCAGATTATCCCCTAAGAAAACACAAAAGCCGGAGGTGGAGCGTCGCGTGTCCGGACACCCTGCCCAATCTGCATCCGTATATGAGAGCAACCTGTTTGGCCCAGAGGGATATATGTGCAAACCATAATCAAGAATACCCTTAATGTATCGAATGATACGCTTAAAAGCAGTGAAATGAGACTCCCTGGGGACATGCATGAATAAGCACACCTGCTGAACAATATAAGTTATGTCTGGCCTGGTAAATGTGAGATACTGAAGTGCACCTGCAAGGCTCCTATACAGAGTAGGATCAGAGACTGGAGCATCATCCATAGCACTGAGCTTAGATTTCGAATCGACTGGAGTAGGCATAACTTTGCAATTCGTCATCTTAGCCCTGTACACTATCTTTTCTGCATACTTACGCTGACACAAGAACATGTGATTGGTCACTGATATCCCCAAGAAATAACTCAGCTTTCCCAAATCAGTCATTGCAAATTCGGACTTAAGCAAGGCAATAATCTCATTTTTTAATCTATCTGAGGAGGCAGTCAGAACAATATCATCCATGTACAGTAATAAGTAAGTAGTGCTACTACCTCGATGAAAAATAAAGAGTGATGTATCACTCTTGCTGCATACAAACCCAATCTGCAAGATATACCTGGCAAAACGATCATACCATGCACGGGGAGCCTGTTTCAGGCCATATAGTGACTTACAGAGACGACACACATAGTGAGGGACTGCTGGATAGGTGAACTCAGGCGGCTAATGCATGTACACTGTTTCTCTCAGCTCCCCATGTAAGAATGCATTCTTCACATCAAGTTGATGGATCGGCCAGTGTTTGCCCATGGCAATGCTCAAAACTGTGAGCCGGTTTGACAACCGGGATGAAGGTCTCTCCACAATCAATGCCCTCCTGCTGATTTGTGTCATTAGCCACAAGACGAGCCTTATACCTCTCAAGATTCCCATTATCTCTGAACTTGTGAAGAAAAAGCCACATACATCGAATTACATTCACCCCCTCAGGTCTAGGTACTAGATCCCACGTGTGCTGTTTAGTTAAAGCATTGAATTCCTCATACATAGCCGCATTCCAATTAGAGTCTTGTTTGACTAATTTTGGGTTTTTTAGAAGTGGAGAGATGGTTTGGGCAGACAAGTTGAAATGGACTTTGGGTTTGAAGATTCCATGCTTTGAACGAGTTTCCATTGGATGAGTAGGTACAGTGGGTGGTGGAATGGTGTCTGAGACGGTGGGTAAAGTCGGATAAGGAGAAGGTGGGGGTGAAGCCGTCGGAGGAGCCGCGACTCCTAGATCGAGCGTCGCGGCGCTAGAAGGTTGACAGGCTTCTCTGAAGTTTGGGCGCCGCAGCGCCTCAGCACAGGGCCGCGACGATGTCGACGATATTCCTGAAGATTGCTCACTGAAAATCAGGCGCCGCGGTGACTCCCCTTGGGGTCGCGGCTCTGACGACGGAACATATGACGTGATTTGTTCGAGGATGAGGAGAGAGATGACAGACTCGTCAAGAAATGAGTAGACCGGTTTTTGGAATTTTGGAAGATTAAAAAACGGGAATGTGGTCTCGTCGAATGTGACGTGACGAGATATGTGAATTTGACGAGTCGACAAGTCATAGCATAGATAGCCCCTATGGTTTGGCGGAAATCATAGGAAGACACATGTAGTAGACCTATGAGCAAGCTTGTGAGGGGCGGTAGAACTGAGGTTGGGATAGCACAGACATCCAAAAATCCGTAGATGATCATAGGAGGGGACTCTATGGTAGAAGATTTCGGTAGGGGTCATACTGTGAAGAGTGCTAGTAGGAAGAATATTTAGAATGTATTCTGACATTTTAGCAACAAATACCCAGAAGGAAGGAGGGAGGGAGACATGAATCAATAGGGTGCGAATCATATTGTTAATGGTACATATGATTCGTTCAGCTTTACCGTTTTGTGGTGAGGTGTGAGGGCAGGAGAAGCGAAAAATCATGCCATTATTTGTACAAAATCGGTGAAACATAGAGTTATTGAATTCACGACCATTATCGCACTGAAATGATTTTATGTTTTTTCCAAATTGTGTGTGGATAAACTTGCGAAACTCAAGAAATTTAGTAAACACTTCCGATTTAAATTTAAGAAGATATAACCAAACATAGTGTAAAAAATCATCAAGCAACACAAGATAGTATTTATGACCGAGAGAACTAGAGATAGAAGATGTCCATAAATCGACATGTATAATATCAAAAGAAACAAGTATAACACTAGTAGATGATTTAAACGGAAGACGAATATGTTTGCCTAAAGAGCAAGAAACACAATTTTGGGCAATTTCCCTTTACTAACAATGAAATTGTTGCCTTTAAGAAAATTAAAAACTGGGACTTCTGGATGACCAAGTCTATTATGCCAAGTTGAAGAAGAAACAATCGCTATAGTGACGGGAGAGCAAGATCTGGCAGCTGAGGTGGAAGTGAATGGATAGAGATCCCCCGTGCTATTGCATCTCGTAAGAGGTGTCCCAGTATGAAGATCCTTCACAGTAAAACCAAATGGGTCAAAATCCACGGAGACAGAATTATTACGAGTACATTGGCGGACAGATATGAGGTTCTTAATCATGTGTGGGGTATATAGGGTGTTTTTTAGGGAGAAGGGTGGATGAGGATGTTGTGTGTATGAGGTGCCATACCCTTTAACTGGAATGCGTTGCCCAATACCAATTGTAACATATTGTAGATGCTTTAAACTAAATAGTGTAGGGATAGTACCTGCAGATTGGGTGACGTGAGATGTGGCGCCTGAGTCCATGTACCAAGTATTGTCAGGC
This sequence comes from Przewalskia tangutica, assembly GCA_029844215.1. NCBI lineage: Eukaryota > Viridiplantae > Streptophyta > Magnoliopsida > Solanales > Solanaceae > Przewalskia > Przewalskia tangutica. The sequence continues at coordinate 8,598,718 of CM056721.1, read as the reverse complement.
TATTGCATGGAGAGGGTGTTGAATGCATGTCCCAACTTAGTGTGTGTCATGCGGATGAGGGCTGCAAAACATGACCTTGCATGAAGCGGACCTGCTGCGAGGCTGGAGTGGGGCCCAACAAACCAGGGTAAGAATACGGATTGTAGGGCTGCTGGTACTGGAATGGACTCGGTGTCGCGGCTTTGGCCCAGAGGCAACGCTGTCTTGAGGCGTCGCGGCGTGTGTCGAGTGTTGAGCCGCGGCCCAGTTGTTCTGCGATCCCTGTTGTTGTTGCTGCTGATGGTTCTGTTGACCGTGACTCTTGCCACGACCATGACCTCCCCTACCGCGATCACTGCCACCCTTTCCACATCGTCCCTGCTGCGGTTGAGAGTTTTCTGGCGGCGTTGGATCTTGAGGGCGCGTTTCGACCGCTAATGTCTGCTTAGCGCATCGAGTCTCTTCGAGCAACAACTGCGAGCGTGCTTTGTTAAAGCTGGATAACGGATATGCCTGTTGAATCATGGTGGCCAAAGTATCATATTCGCCTTTGGAAAGGCCACCAATCAATTGTAACACCAGTTTGGTGTCAGTAACGGGCTCGTCGACAACATCAAGTTGATCTGTCAGTAGCTTTAACTGTTTGCAGTACTCAGTCACATTGGAAATGTTTTCAAGACGTGTATTGTTAAATTGCTCCTCTAAATACACAGCACGGGTGTGCTTATTGTCCTGGAAAATTTCCTCCAAAAGATTTCATAACTCAAAGGCTGTGGCGCCAAATTTCATGATAGTAAGAAGAAGGTCCTGAGAAATACTACCATAAATCCACTGTTTGATGCCGACGTCTAGACGACGTCAAGTAGACTCATCAACCTCCGGAGGGCGCGGAATGGTGTCATCGATGTGATCAAGCACGTTATAGAGACATGCATGATTACGAAATAGTTCAATCCAAGGAAAATACTGACTGTTTTCTTGATCAAGAAGAATGAGAATAGAGTTCTTGATGTTTGTAACAGTTAGGGCTGGATGAAAAGAGGATGATAACGTGGTGATGAGATTTGTGGAGGTAGAATATTCAGAAAGTGTGAAAGATTCAGGGATAGCCATTTAGAGAACAGGGGAAAGAAAAAGAAAAACCTAGAAATTTTAGAGGGAAGAGGGGGAGGCGCCGCGAAAACAGAAGGAGGGGGGCCGGCGGTAGCTCAACAAAAAAGCTAGGGTTTTTGTTTTAGGCTCTTGATACCATGTAAGATGATATTAATCTCCCTTGGGGGTCTTTCATTAATATCAATGTATATATATAGTACACTATTCATCCCTTATACAATAGGAATCCTAAGCCTATACAAAAGAGGAATCATAGTCTTACCATAATTATATTTACACAATATATGAAAATATTCTAATTATGGGTAGGGAATATATTGTTTCATATAGTTACATGTTTACACTTATTATGTAATACGGGATAAAACATGTTTGATGGTTAAACTGAGAAATTTCTGAAACGAGTTGAAAGATAATATTATTGCGTGAATACTTGATTATGATGCATTTAAAAAAAAATGTTGAAGTTTGTTTCATAATAGGGTTATTGTGTTTTAACAAGTTTGTACATAAAATATTGTGAGATTAATTTGGATTATAGGTTGAGGTTCTCACTCAGCCCCGGATGGTAGGACTGACTCTTTTATTTAACATATTTCAGGAAAATGCGATAGAGGAAAAGCTCCGCAACAGGGCTAACGACCGTCCCGCAGCCTCATTATCCCACCAATTTGTTACACCCCGTAATTCCACGGCTACTAAGTGAGAACATGATTATGGAAATAAGAATTGACTGTTGGAAGGAAAGGATTTTTACATTTTATTGTAGGGAAAATTCTCGAGTCTAATGTGATGACAAAAATTAATTTCTTGTAGTTGAATTCTTTCCAATAGAATTATGGAGTAAGTGTTAAATTATTAAGTCTTGGTATGGTAATGTGAGGCCATCGAAATTGTGGTGAAAAAATGGCTAAGTGTGGAGAAATTTTTTGTGAAGAGAAATACATGGTCAATAGGAGGGTGACAAGTGCCCCCTCCACTTGTCTTGTAAAGACTCCACACACATATATATAGATAAGGATTGCAAGACTTCATCTCACATAATATCTTCTCTCTCAAACCCTTATTCTCTTCCTTCACCTTCAACTTTTCGAAATCCATAGCCAAGGGAAGACAAAGTTAAGTTATTTTTCAAGATTAAGTCCCTTAACCAAGTTCTAAGCCAAGTTAACCTTCCAATATTGGTGATCACAGTTTTGGCAAGAACAAGCCTTAAAACCCTAAGCTTGTTATGAACTTGTTGGAAGGAAAAACATGATAGCAAGAGGGTTACAAGCTTGTAGAGGTTACAGGTGTGTTATTGTAACGTGAAGAAGTGGAGCAAAAGTGAAGCAGGGTCACGGTTTGGCCGAGACTTAGGGGCTGTTTTGTGGTAAAATCTAAGGTAAGATTTCTTCTTCCTCTTGAAGTAAATGGAAGTTATATGATGTTATAATTGATAGATGAACTTGTGTTAAGTAAAAAGGAGAATAAGAAATATATGTCGCAGTTTTTTGGCATGATAGCCGAAACTGGACAGTTTTGGTGATTGTCGGATTTATTGGTTATTGTTGTTTTTATCATCACCTATTGCATGTTAAAATGAAGGAAATCTTATTGTTACAAGTTGATATAGTTTGTATATAAGTGTTGGAATATGAATTGATTTATAAGGAGTTAGAAAAAAGACTTTGGTTGTAGTGATTGGCCGAAAAACCGCATGAAACTGTGAGACGTTGTTGTCCTGTTTTAGGGAATGTTGCGTGGTGTTATAATGCTGGAATGCAGTGACCATTATGCATGTTTAATGTGAGATTGCTAACGTAAGTCCTAAAGAAATAAGGGTATATAAAGGTGTTGTTAGCTTCACATTTTACCCTCATTGTCGTAGAAGTATGAACTATTTTTATGGACTGTTTTTAGATGGATTAAGAGGCCAGAATTTCATGAGAAAGAGGTGTGTGAATCACCTTGATTGCTATTTTGGTTATGCCCTTAAGTGGTGCTTGGTTATTGGGATATTTGGTCTTATTTATAAGGTGGAAAAGTATGTATAAATAGGGGAAGTGCTGCCCAAATTTTTATATGAAAGGAGTGTCTTTATGTGGTATGGTATATACTACATATACAAATGTTCATGAAGTTGATAGAGGTGTTATTATTATTATAGGTTGAAGTACCTACTTGAGACGTATTCTACTTATCGTGTTGGAAGAGCCGATAAGGTATATGAACTATCCTTTCTTCTTTGACATGATTTATATGAAATGAGGGTACGGTGGACGTACATAATTGTAACACTTCGGGGTATTAAGAACGTCATTAAGAACTAAGATTCGAATTTTTGGAATTTAAGTATATTTTACATGATAATACGGAATAATTTTGGTAACAACGAGTGTGACGTCGAAAATTTCTTTAATGATAGTTGTATATATATATATATCCCGTTATGGGTTAGTAATGTATATAAGTTACGACAACGAAAATACGAGACCTTATGGAATTTTTGAGAATTAGAAGAAGTGGAACCTAAGCTTTAATTAATACTTGAGGGACTAAGTTAATTATAGAACTAGGGACCAAAGTGTATATTAAGGGACCAAAGTGTTGTTTTACATTTTCAGATTTTTTCTCCATAAAACCCTTTTCAAACTCTTCATTTTGTCTTCCTCACTTAGAAATTCAAGAAGAAAACACTCCCTTCCCCTCAAACGAAAAACATACCATTCCTTTAGCAAACTTAAGGTTCAATCCACCTCCATTCCATGATTAATCATCCTAAAAATTAGAAGCAAAATTTAAGACCCAAACAGTGGGTTCATCGAGCAGCCTGACCGATTTTAGGCCTGAAATTTTTAGATTTTTGGAAAGAAAAACATGTTAGAATAATGGGTTATCATAGTGGAGGCGTTGCATGTTGAATTAGAGTTGAAGAAGTGTGAAATTGAAGCCAAAATTGGCCCAAAACGGGTGAGCAAATCGGCTGGGCAGTGAGCAGATTTTTTCGGGACTGCTGGACAGATTTTTAGTCAAATTTGGAAGGGAATATCTCCTAGTATATTAGAATTTTTTGGGTGTTTCAAAAGCATAAAATGAAGTTAGTCGAGTCTAGTTTCCAACGCAACAAACCGCTCGTCGATAGGATACTGGAGTAGAGAGTTATCGAAGTTACAAGTTCAGCTGACGAAGCAGTGACTAAAAATCTGGACAGTCACGTTTTTTGGGGACTGTTTTGGTAAAATTTTAAGGTATGGAATTCTTCTTCTATTGGTGAAAATGTATCCATTTTACTTGATATTTGATAGATTAATTGATATTATAGTTAGGAGAATTATCCATGTCAAAGAAGAAAGGGAAAGAAGACAATGCATGTGAATGATAGAGGTCGAAACCGATTTAGAACCTATTCTTGGCGTACGTTGGAATTGAGTAGCTGTGTTGGTATGTTATTACTAATTGCATGTGAAAATTTAGATGAAACCTTGATGTTTAAAGTTAAAGTTGTTAATTGAAGTTGTTGGGAGATTAATTGGAAAGTAAGGAATTTTGGAAAAAGCTTTGGAATTGTAAAATGTTGATATGACCGGAAAGTTGATAGAAATTGTTAAAAATCTCGATAATATATTACGGACTGAATTAGTGTGTGAATATAAGTTACTACATGCATATTTATTGAGACAATTATCTATACATGCCTTGAAAGGATTAAATCATAGAAAAGTGTTAAATTCACATTCTTGAATTGGCGATGTCGTTAAGAGATTGGATTGCCCCTTGATAATTCTAACGTGACTAAATGATTGACTAACATGAGAGGTAAGTGTATAAATTTCCTTGGTTATTGAAGTTGATAAATTGAATGTTTAGATAATTTTGACTACATATGGAAATGGTAGTGGTTATTAGTTTAATTTGGATCATTGGGTTGATTCAGATTGTTGGTTTGAATTGGATTGTTAGTTGGATTTGAATTGTTGGTTGATTTGAATTATTGGTAAAATTGTGGATACGCACATAAACAAAGAAAATGTTGCCCAAATTTTTATAGGAATAAGGGAGCCTTTAATCATATAACTTACATTAGAAATCATAGAATTGACGAGCATGTTATTCCTTATTATAGGTTGAAGTACTAGACGAGGAATACCTTAATATCAAGTTTATTAGTTCGCCTAAAAGGTATGTGAGACTATTCTTTCTTTGGCATGATTTTGTGAAAATCCTTTTTCCCTATTTTTGGCACGATCTTGTGAAAAACTTTCATTTGACTTGATTTTAATAAAAGTACGGCGGACGTACATGATTTTCTACAGAGTTAATTTTAAAGGAAAATTGTTATGACAAGTGCCTATGATTTCAGTAAAGAGTGTATTATGATGATATTATCAAAAGTCAAAGATGATTTCAAATTGCATATAGTTGCTCATGATATCTACTCGTGCCGAGTCCTATTACATATTCACCGAGTCTCTCACATAGAGGGCCGGCACTATATAGTATGTTCCGAGTTCGAGTCCCGGCTATTATTATTATATTACTTGGGTTCGAGTCCCAAGCGGGTTTAACTCCCGATTTATTATTATTCCATGGATTAGCTCTCCATGATGCGGGTTCGAGTCTCATGACATTATATTATTCCATATATTTATGTGGGTTCGAGTCCCACGATATACATGCTTACTTGGGTTCGAGTCCCATGATATATTTGTACCTAGACGGGTTCGAATCCCGTGCTATTATATCCTGAGGATAGAAGATCTTGATTTTGGCATGACTTGCATATTTTGAAAAGAGAAGAACTGATTTTCATTACTCTCATTTGATGGAGTACAGTTATACAATTAAGTTGAATTCTTACTCGTTTACTGTTTTATGTTGAACTGTTATGATTTCTAGTACAGTATTTTCCAATTCCACATACTTGGTACATCTATCGTCGACCCCTTTTTAGGCTGCGTTAAATGCCGCAGTTCGGTGTTGAATAGGTGACCTACAGTCTAGGATTTACATGCGGCGGTTGGAGAGCTCCTTTGTTCCGGAGCCAGCTATTTTTGGTACAGACCTTTATTTTTTAGACTTATGCATATTTTGGGCACGACGGGGTCCTGTCCCGTCATATGTCAATATTACACTCTTAGAGGTCTGTAGACAGTTGTGGGTTGAACGTTTGTACCTTGTTTTGGGTTTTGATGTTGTTATCTAGTGGCAGCCTTGCCGGCTTGCTCATTTTGATTTATGCCTTTGTGCGCGTGATGTTGGTTGGTGGCAGCCTAGTCTGCTAGCCTATTATGACTGTTGTTTTGTTGTTGTTTTGGCAGCCTTGTCGGCTCGCCCGTTTTAGGGATATGTTGTAAAAGCAGCGTTGTGCTGCCGAAATTTCTGTAGATATCTGTATTAAATGAATTAAGAGTGACAAGTCAGTAATGACTTTCAATTAGGACGTTAGTCGCGGCCCGTCGGGTCGGGTCGTGACAATAATTCCATTAAGTCCTTTATGATACATGACTTGATTTTAAAAGTGTAAGTGACTTGATTCTATTAGTATAAGTTACTTGATCTTTAAAAGTGAAAGTGTCTTGATGCTACGAGTGCTAGTATCTTGGGATTTTATAAAGGAAAGGATGTACGGTGGACGTACATAGTGTTTTTTGGTTTAAAAGATGTTTTGAAGTAATGCATGATTTTTTTTTTATAAAGAGAATGTTGGATTCTAATCCAAATGATGTTTTAAGGTGTTACATGATATATAGTGTCTTGGCTTTCCTAATTGATGATTTTAAAGTGACACATGATATCTAGTGCCTTGATTTTTCAAAGGATGGATTTAAAAGGAAAAGTTCATTATATGTGATAGGTACATGATATGATAGTGTCTTGGTGTTTATAAAATAAAAGATGTGATAATGCCTTGGTTTGTTAAAAAGGAAAGTTCATTATATGTGATTGGTACATGATATGTTGGTACCTTGATATTCCTAAAATGAAAGTTCATTATGTGTGTATGGTACATGACTTGTTGGTACCTAGGGTTGTCTAAAATGAAAGTTCATTATATGTGTATGGTACACGAGATGTTGGTACCTAGGTTTGTTTAAAATGAAAGTTCATATGAATGATTTATACAAGATGTGATTATGCCTTGGTTTTTCTAAATTGAAAAGTTCATTTTAAAGATAATTTTATCAAAAGTCAAAAGATGATTTAAATTGCACAAAGTTGCTCATGCTAGTTATTTGTGCAAATATTATTCCTTCATGATACATGATGTTTATATGAAGTGAATGTACGACAGACGTACATAGTTCTATTAGATCCTAAGTCTAAATGACGCATGATATGTGGTGCCTTGATAAGAGGATCCTAACCTTAATTCGGCGCATGATATGTGGTGTCTTGATGAGGATCCTAAGCCTATATGGTACATGATGTTTGGTACCTTGCCTTTCCAAATGATGATTTTACACCGAGTTCCTTGATGGACTGGGACACATTATATGGACATGAATTGACTCTCATTATTTTAAAAAAGGCACAATTGACTCTCTATGTTTAAAAGGTACAGTTGACTTTATTTTATATGACACGGTTGGAACTGGTATTTGATTTTCATACTTGTCCCTGTCATTCTTTGGCCAGTTATGATTTTGACTACTGTACTTTATGTTAACATACTTGTACCTGTTGTACTGACTGTTGACAGTCAATTTTGACCAGTTTTTTGTATATTTCGTGCAATTTTAAGTATTTTAGCACACCACATTTTAATCGTTATTTTGCATATTTTTACATAATATTCTATGTTTATTTCTTCACAAAAATGGCATTGCATCTTTTATTTTTAAATTAAGCATTATGTCGTTGTTAATATTATGTTTTTATTATTCTTACACCGTCGTTTTATTTTAATAATATTTGCATCTCTTTAAATAATTAATTAGCATCCCGTTTTACTTTTAATTAGACATTAAACATTTCTTAAATGTCGTTTTATTATTATTATTATCGCATCGGTATTTGCATTTTTATATTTTTGCATCTTTTTAAATAAATAATTAACCAATCTTGCATTTTTATCAAACCAGTCCAGTTCAAGACCGAATCCGAATCGATCGAGCCAACACTATTTTTAATATCATCCAAACACCTCTTTTATTTTCCCCTAAAATCAAATACCACTTTTCATTTCCCAAAACAATACCCCGTTTTCATTTTCCCAATACCTAACCCTAATCCTACCCTATAAAACAAAACTTCCCCTTTCTATTAACCCCACTGTGCATGAGATCCTTTCCATTATACCCCCTCCATTTTCATTTTTAGGTCATCTCCCTCACCCATTGTTCCCGTCGCCGCCGCCTCCCTTCGCCGGAGCTCCAAACTCCGGCGAATCCCCCTTTTAACACCCACATCATCTCCGCCTCTCCTCCGTCGACCACGCATTAAAACCTAGCTCACTCTCCGTCGCGCCGCCGCCTCGCCTCTCACCACAACTCCGTCACCTCTCTCGCCGGCCCTCACACTCTCTCTCACTCTCCTATTCCCTGCCTTCCCGTCGCCGTCGCCATCTCCCTGAACCACCGTCGACCGCTGACGAACCTCCACTATCCGGTGAACCTCGACCACTCGCACATCTGACACAAAGACACCGTCGTGAGCGTCGGCTGCGCCTATCGTCGAACTCCACCTGAAGCCGTCGACCTTGAACCATCGTTCCAGCGTCGACACGCCTTCCCCTTCCATTGCGCACCGTGTTGTTAACTCCGGCAATAGCACTGTTTGTATCTCTTTTGTTGGCTATGTTGGAAACTGATTTGATTTCTGTTTTGGTGATTCGCCGGAGTTGTAGAAACTCCGGCGAGCTCTCTTGTTCGTGCATTTTATCGCTTGCCAATTTGCCGTGAATCGATGATGTTCTGCTTTGAGAAGCTTTGACATTTTGCCTTTAACTGGCTTTGTATTATCTTGAATTTTCCGGCGAGTTTTGTTGGCTACTCCACTGTCTTACCGTTTGTTGGACTGATTGTGGTTATTGGTTGGACTGATTTTCGTCATCTTAATGGGCTGATGCTGGACCATTTTCGTTGCTATGTTGTCGTTTATTCCACTGTTTCGCCGCCCTTTGTTGTCCACTGATTTTCTAAGAGTTGCTTACTATCCATTTGGATCTTTGGTGATTTTAAGCTATTTTTGCTACATTTTTTGCTGGTTTACTGATTTAGAACAAATACTACATTGTTGGTATTTTACTGATTTGAACAAGATGCTACACTTATTTGGCCGATGAAAAAGTTATCCGTCGATTTTTGAGGCCTCCACAGTTGCAAACACGGAAAATAAAATAAATGAAGCTTTCTGGGCAAGGATGATTTCTTCCACTTACGCCGGATAACCAACATGCGCTGGCAGGGCGAATTCTCGCAGCCGCACTTGTTTAGGCTGTCCCACTTTACATTTTTTATATTTGAGCCCTCCGTGTTTAAAACTATTACTGTTTTGGCGCGGATATGAAGGTTTTATTTATTTTATTGCTTTTAACAATAATGGCCGATGAAAAAGTTATTCGTCGATTTTTGAGGCCTCCACAGTTGCAAAGACGAAAAATAAAATAAATGAAGCTTTCTGGGCAAGGATGATTTCTTCCACTTCTAGGATAACCAACATGCGGCGGGCGAATTCTGTGCACTTGTTTAGGCTATCCTTTACATTTTTATATTTGAGCCCTCCGTGTTTAAAACTATTCTTGTTTTGGCGCGGATATGAAGGTTTATTTATTTTATTGCTTTTAACAATAATGGTAGATGAAGGAGTCTCGTCGATTTCCAAGGCCTTCTGTGCAAAAGCGGATTTATTTTTTTGGCTTTATTTATTAATTTCTGTCATTGCTTTAAAATTATTCATTCTATTACTAACACTTTTACTAAGTTTTATGCAGGTACCCGGAGATCATCTTGTGCAGAATGCCTAAAAAGGGCTGAAAGATGTCCCGGAGTCTTATTTATGTCGCATTTAATTTTAGTTTTTATTATTCTGTATTACATTTTATTTTAATTATAAATTATGAAAAATGCTTAGAATACGTAGAATAAAAAGGGCAATAAATAATTAACCTGAGCTTGAACGAATAACCGCAAGTTAGCGGATCTTAAAGGATGCCTAACCCCTTCTCTTTAGGATAATAAAAAACCCTTACCTAGAATCTCACATAGCTTTCGCAGACCATTAAATGGAGATTAATTGCAGTGTTTTACTGCAATAAATCAAGTGTCCTAATTCACTTAAATAATTAGGTGGCGACTCATCAAAAACAACATTTATTGCTCCATCCAGGGAACCGCGCCAAAGAGCAACGTTGCGGATAACCGTTCAGACCCCCGAGGTCGAAAACGGGCGCGACACTGACCCCCTTCGGGGGGGCTGCGTTCATGCCCGCATGTATAGGTACCCAATTTGGAGATCCGAGAGCTTAGGATCTTTGCTCAGATTTTGGGATAGCTTCATTGTTCCGGAGCTTATCATTTTGGTACAGTTTTTTGATGTTACATGTTTCTGTATATTCAGGGTACGGCGGGACCTTGTCCCGTCATAATTATTATTGTACTCTTAGAGGTCTGTATTCATGTGTGGGTTGGAATTGTGTACAATTGGGGGCCATGTTGGGATTTGTGTATATAATGGCAGCCTTGCCGGCTTGCCTATTTTATCATACGGGTTGTTATGATTTTGAGTTTGTTTTAAGTTTCTGCTGATCATAGGTGGTGTGTGGGTATAAGGGTGCCCAGGTAGGGCACCCATCGCGAACCCGTCGGCTCGGGTCTTGACACAATCCATTACTTCGGATTTGGTGAAAGTTATGTTAGGCTAAGTATGTTTAAAGAACTAAGTGTCGTTATCTCGGAGAATGCCCCACATGAAATTGTTCTTTATAAACTTTGAATTGCTTATTATATATATATATATTATTTTCGCACTTAAATACATGTTTAATTTAGAAAGAAAAGAAGTTAACGGTTCGCCTGAAAAATAAATAGTTGTCCAGGTGTCATCACGCCCTAAGAAAAGACTTAAGAAAAAGTCGGGGCGTGACAAAAGACAACATTAGCTACCCCTCGATATTCTGCTTCAGCACTCGGCCGAGATAGTGTTGGTTGGCGTTTTGACGACCACGAGATTAAATTGTCTCAGAGAAACACACAATAACCAGAGCGTCTTGTGTCCGGGCATCCCCCAATCAACATCTGTATAAGACGTGAGACCAGAAATGGTTGACTTATACAGATGCAACCCAAAATCAAGAGTACCCCGAACATACCGCATAATTCATTTGAGAGCCCCCGTATGTTCTTCCTTCAGGTCATGCATATGTAAACATACATGTTGAATTGCGTATGAGATATCAAGTCTCGTAAATGTGAGTTATTATAATGCCCATGCTAAACTGCGTTAATGTATTGGATCGTCGTATGGAGAACCTGAAGAGTTACTCAATTTTGTCTTGGTATCTACCAGCGTGCGTGGGTGACAGTTTGCAAGATAACATACCGACTTTGTCAATTATCTAAAGAAATAGACCACATGCATATTGAGTAATAGGGGTAGTGTCTCGACGAGGTGCCGAAATAGGGGTGGTCGGCGGCTTAGGGCTAAGGTTTGGGGGATGTGTGGGTTAATTTTTTGCTCTTGATACCATGAAGGAAATATTTTCCATGTCCATTTCATTCCTTGAATACAGTAATATATACATCAATACAAGACTAAATCTAGGCTAGAATTATGGTAGACTATACTAAGAATATTTACATCCTAATTATAAGATATTTGATTTGATTATGGAAATAATAAAGGATTATTTCCATAATATCTAACAATAACTATATATACACGCTACTTGGATTCAATTATATATTTTACCACATGTAAAACCCTCACTTTGAATATTATACGCTACAATTACTTGGGACGTGGCGTATTGTTTTCTTGGCGATGAATGCTCATTAAGATTGATTTGTGAAATCGAATGAATGATGAGTTTTGAGTGGTTGTTTGGTGATTTTACCTTATATGGGAAAATATGTATTTAGTATTATTTCTAATAAGACTATTGTGATTAAAATAATGATAATACTATCATGAATACATTTAAAGAAGAACACTCGTCGAAGAATGTTGTAGTAATAAATTTATATCTTTTAATATGATGTCGCTACAATATTTGTTTTTTGTTTATTCTTTAAATGTCGACACTACTGAGATTGCATATAGCTTTGATCTTAATACAGTCTACAAGATCACTGTAGCCACCCTGAACTATCAGCTCCACTTCCAGCCTTTCTTTTAATCCATGGGAATGTTAGCAACTTCAGCATTGAGCAGTTGATTGTTTCCTGGAAATAGAAATATGTGTACTTCAGTGGAAGAAATGAAAAAGGAAGAAATGAAAAAGGCCACGGTTGGCAACTCAGGCTTTGAGACAGTCAGACAGCTGGTAGCTCGGGCTTTGGTATAGTATGTTGGTAATTCAGGATTTAGTGTTGAAATATGCTTTGAATTCGGGCATATTAGGTTTATACCATGTTTAAGAATCTTTTTTCTTTTCTGTTTGGAAAACTTTTTCCTTTTATGTTTGGAAAACATTTCCTTAGTTTGTGTAAGGGTACTCTATATAAACCTCATAGGTCATAACCTAATAAAAAATCTGAAATACAATCCAGAGAAATCCCCAAAAATTGTATTCTTCAAGATCAATAAAGATTTTCCCTCTTCTGCCCGTGGACGTAGCTAACACATTGTTAGCGAACCACGTTAAATCGTTTGTGTCCTTTACATTCATTATTATTCTTTCTTCTCTTTAATTGCTTCCGCTATAACAAATTGGTATCAGAGCCGGATTTGTTTGTTTGAAAGATGTCTGGAATGAATGTGAAAATCGACAAATTTACGGGGAGAAACAATTTTAGTTTGTGGCAGATCAAGATGCGAGCCTTGTTAAAACAACAAGGACTTTGGACGCCGCTTGCTAGTAAGCCGACATAACCCATTAACGCTGAGATGACCGTTCTGGAATAGAAGGCTCATTCAACAATTATGTTGAGCCTTGCTGATGATATTATCACTGAGATCGCAGAGGAGGAAACCGCGCAGGGTCTATGGGTCAAGCTCGAGAGTCTTTATATGACAAAGTCCTTAACCAACAAGTTGCTTCTGAAGCAACGGCGTCATTCGATCTGAATGCAGGAAGTATGCCTCTTCAAGATCACTTAGATCAATTAAACACAATCTTGTTAGAGTTGCGTAATATTGATGTGAAAGTTGAGGATGAAGATGATGCATTGATTCTGTTAGTATCTTTACCATTATCGTACGAAAATTTCGTACAGTCGTTCATTGTTGGAAAAGATAATGTGTCTCTAGAGGAGGTGAGATCGTCTCTCCATACTAGGGAGCTGCGCCATAAGGCGGCTGGTACAGGTGCAGATAATCAGGCTGCAGGGTTAGTAGTCAGTGAAAGTCATGGACATAGAAATCCGGGGGAGAAGAAGTTCAAGAAATCATTTTCTAAAGGTCCAAAACCAAATGATGTCTGTAATTACTGTAAGGAGAAGGGACACTGAAAATCTGATTGTCCCAAGAAGAAGAGGCAGCAGAATAATCCGACAGGTACTGCTGATGTAGCAGATACCAATTCTGAAGATGATATTGCTCTAGTTGCTAATGAGTACACACGTCACAATGATGTGTGGATCCTCGATTCAGCAGCATCTTACCATATATGTCCGCGCAGGGAGTAGTTTACAACCTATGAGCAAGTGGATGGTGGCAGTGTTTCTATGGCTGACAGTTCTGTTTGTAAAACGGTTGGGATAAACTCTATTAAAATTCGGACACATGATGGTAAATTCTGCACATTGAATGATGTCAGACATGTTCCATCCATGACAAAGAATCTGATATCATTGAGCATGTTAGATAGCAAGGGGTTCAGATTTCGAGGTGGAGGTGGAGTTCTATATGTCTGCAAGGATTCGAATGTGGTTCTGAAGGGCATAAAACGTGGTACCTTGTATTTCCTTCAAGGTTCTACGTTATCAGGTTCTGTTGCTGTTGCATCCTCAGAGGTTGATAAAGAATACTTGACCAAGTTATGACATATGAGGCTTGGTCATATAAGCGAGAGAGGGATGCAAATTCTGTCAAAGGAGATCTTTTTTGTGGTCACGAGGTCGAGGACCTTAAGTTTTGTGAGCACTGTGTATTCGGAAAATTACATCGCAGCAAGTTTTCCAAAGCAATACATAGAACAAAAGACACACTTGATTACATCCATTCTGATTGTTGGGGTCCTTCTCGGATGGAGTCTCTAGGATGTCACATATATTTTATGACAATTATTGATGATTTCTCAAGGATGACTTGGGTGTTCTTTATGAAGCATAAAAGTGAAGCCTTCAAGAACTTCAAGCAGTGGAAGACATTAATGGAAAATCAAACAGGGAAAAAAATCAAAAAACTGCGAACTAATAATGGTCTGAAATTTTGTTGTTCCGAGTTCAATGAGTTTTGCATAAAAAAAGGGATTGCTAGGAATCATACAGTCAGGGAGACGCCACAACAAAACGATGTAGCAGAACGCATGAATCAGACATACGGAGAGAGCTAGATCGTGCTCTCTAATCTTTGGACTAACTAGGACATTCTGGGCAGAGGCGGTTAGTACAACTTTCTATCTGATAAATCGTGGACCTCACACAGGTATACATCTCAAAACTCCTTTTGAGATGTGATGCAATAACCTGCTTTTGATTACTGCGGCTTGAGAGCTTTTGGTTGCAATGTTTATTATCATGTGAATGAGGGTAAATTAGAACCACGAGCTAAAAGGGGAGTGTTTGTGGGTTATGGGGATGGTGTTAAAGGTTACAGAATATGGTCCCCGTCTGAGAAGAGGGTTATACTTAGCAGGAATGTAGTTTTTTATGATAATTCTATGTTTAACCCTACTGTGAAGTCTATTGTTGGTGGCCGTGTTGGGAAACAGGTGGAGCAGCAAGTCACTCCAGATGAGGGTGAACCATCATATGAAGTCAACTGACCAGCGCCTGATCGAAGCGAGAATCATCAGGATCTTCATTACCCGCAGCAAATCAACACAATTTGGCTCTTGATCGATCAAAGAGAGCAAATTATGGAATACCTCCCAAAAGGTATGGTTTTGAAGACATTGTAGCTTATGCATTGCAGGTTGCTGAAGAAGTGGATCCTGACTCACATGAGCCATCCACTTACAAAGAAGCAGTTACATGTACTGAATCTTTCCAATGGCTTGCTGCTATGGGAGAGGAGATGGAGTCACTCCATAAGAATCAGACTTGGGAGTTAGCCAAGCGACCGCGAGACAAAAAAGTTGTCACTTGCAAGTGGGTCTACAAGAAGAATGAAGGAGGAACACCTGTTGAGGGTATCAAGTATAAAGCTCGAGTGGTAGCTAGGGGGTTCACTCAGAGAGAGGGGGTAGACTACAATGAGATTTTCTCGCCAGTGGTCAGACACACTTCCATCAGGGTGCTACTAGTAATAGTTGCACATCAGAATCTGGAACTTGAACAACTAGATGTGAAGACAGCTTTCCTACATGGAGAGTTGGAGGAGGAAATATACATGACTCAGCCAGATGAGTTTCAGGTTCCTGGTAAGGAGGGCTATGTTTGCAAGTTGAAGAAGTCTTTGTATGGGCTAAAGCAGTCTCCGAGGCAGTGGTACAAAAGGTTCGAAAGTTATATGATAGAGATTGGCTACAACAGAAGTCCATATGATTGATGTGTTTACTACAACAAGTCAACAAACAGTTATTTGATTTACTTGGTCTTGTATGTAGATGATATGTTGATAGTTGCGAAGGACAGGTCTGATATCCAGAAGTTGAAGGATTTTCTCAGTGCTGAGTTTGATATGAAGGATTTGGGTGCAACCCGGAAAATTCTGGGAATGGAGATCTATATGAATCTAAGCAGAAGGAATGTCTTCTTGTCACAGAAGGGCTACATTCAGAAGATTTTGTCAAGGTTTGACATGTCTACAGCAAAGCCTATATATACTCCCAGTGCTGCAAATGCACATCTGTATGTTGCCTTTGCACCTAAATCAGCTGAAGATAAGTAGTACATGTCTCGAGTTCCCTAGGCTAGTGCAGTAGGAAGCTTGATGTATGCAATGGTCTGCACTAGACCTGATCTTGCACAATCTGTTAGTGTTGTTAGCAGGTTTATGAGTGAGCCTGACAAAGAGCATTGGCAAGCTGTGAAGAAGATTTTTCGGTACCTCAAAGGTACGTCTGATGTTGGTCTCATTTATGGAGGTGATACAGAGTGTTTGGTGACAGGGTTTTGGACTCAGACTATCTTTGGAGATGTTGTGATGAAGATCATGGTGGTTATGTTTTCACTCTTGGTGGTTCGGTTGGAAAGCTCTTTCTGACTACGGTGACTTTGTCAACTCTGAGCGAGTACGTGACATTACCGTAAGCGACGGAGGAATGCGGTTGAAAGGATTGATCCGATCCGGGTCTCTGTCGAGATCGGGCCATAGTGTATTGTGGCGATCTCGGTGCAATCTGTTTAGCCAAAGATCAAGTCCGTCATGAGAGGACTAAGCACGTTGATGTGGTATCATTTTACGAGAAGTGAGAAGCGAGGTGAACAAAGTGGAGTGCTGCGATAACCGGTGATATGTTCACAAAGCCTTTTCCTGCGAAGTTCAACACCGTTTGGACTTGCTCGATGTTAGGTTCTTGATTGCCTCGAGGGCAAAATCAGAAGCGAAGAAGTCTAGTACATATGACACTATAATGGTGCATCTGGTACATCTGTTATTTGTGAGAGAATTCAAGTCAAGGTGAAGATTTGTTGAAATATGCCTTGAATCCGGCCATATTAAATTTTTTCCTTTTCTGTTTGGAAAACCTTTCCTTAATATGTGTAAGGGGTACTCTATATAAACCCCATAGGTCATAACCTAATAAAAAATCTGAAATACAATTCAGAGAAATCCCAAAAAATTGTATTCCTCAAGATCAATAAAGTTTTTCTCTCTTCTGCCCGTGGACGTAGCTAACACATTGTTAGTGAACCACGTTAAATCGTTTGTGTCCTTTACATTTATTATTATTCTTTCTTCTGTTTAATTGCTTCCGCTATAACAATAGGAATCTTAGGCTTTGGAACGGCTGTAATTTCAGGCTTTGGTATAGTTTTCAGGCATTAGCACAATAGGATTCCAGGCTTTGTATGGTTGGAAGCTCAGGCTATGGCACAGTTAGAATATTAGGCTTTGCCAAGGCTGGAACATTTGACAGTTCCGGTGTAGGAATTTCAGGGAGTGGCGTCTCTAGAAGGCAGTGTGTAGTTGCACCAGCTAACTGGACATGCATGAAGTATAAGTAGTTCTTATATTTCTTTTAGAGAGGGCGAAATAGCGGTAACAGAATCCAATTAACGTGCATTAGGATGAAAGAAACTACAAGTAACAATAGTTAAATCATCTGTGTAGTTACACACTAAAATGTGAGGTCCACTCTATTCTGTGGTACTTAAATATGCTAATTTATTCCATAATCATACTCTTGAAATATAAATTAGGAAAGACAAACAAAGAGGGAGAGAGTGGACAAATAAGGATTGAGAAAAACAGAGATTGCCAATGATACGAACAAAATAAAAATAACATAGATCATAGCTTTATTACATTGTATAGAAAGTACATAAACACTCATATAGTATAATGATACGTCAACCATGGTACATCCAATTCAAATACTATAAAGAATCATAATTTCTACTCCTAGCAGAAAGTACCCAATGTGTTCTGACAAACTATCTCCATGTTATGGCCCATGTTGCAAACTTCATAAACTGAGATGGAAATCTCACAACATCAGTTGGGGGTACTTTCTAATAGAGTGACAGTGGCGTATAATTTACTCAAGGAGTAGCCGGTTTGTATGGCGGAGAAAGTGAAGGAAGAGTTGGTTTAGGCAGTTCTGGAATTTCAGGCTTTGGCATAGCTGGAACTTTTAGCTTAGGAAGCTCTGGGACTTTTGGCTTTGGTTGTTCTGGGATTTCAGGTTGTGGCATAGTTGGGACTTCTAGCTTTGGAAGCTCTGGGACTTTTGGCATTGGTAGTTCTGGGAGTTCGGTTTTTGGCATAGCTGTGACTTCTGGCTTTGAAAGCTCTGGGACTTTTAGTTTTGGAAGCTCTGGGACTTTTGGCTTTGGTAGTTCCGGAATTTCAGGCTTTGGCATAGTTGGGACTTCTTGCTTTGGAAGCTCCGGGACTTTTTGCTTTGGTAGTTCTGGGATTTCAGGTTTTGGTATAGCCGGAACTTCTAGCTTTGGAAGCTGTGGGACTTTTGTCTTTGGTAGTTCTGGCTTTTTCAAGGGAGGAAGTTCGGGTTTTGGCATTGCTGGAATCTCAGGCTTTGGCACAGCAGGAATCTCAGATTTTGGCACAACTGGCATCTTAGGTTTTGGCAAAGTTGGTAACTCAGGTTTCGGGAAATTTGGTAGCTCGGGCTTTGGAACAGCAAGGATCTCAGGATTTGGTATGGTTGGAAGCTCGGGCTTCGGCACCGTTGGAATTTCAGGCTTTGGCAAGGTTGGAACTTTCGGGATTTGTGGTCTAGGAATCTCAGGGAGGGGAGTCTCTAAAAGGTGGCGTGCAGTTGCACCAGTCATGCTGCCATGAATGAAGAATAAATTGAGAAATGCAAGTAGTAAGAGTGAGGATAAGTGGTAATGGTGAGCCATTTTTGTCCGGGACCTTAGAAGATTAAAGAAGAATGTATAAAGAGCTAAATGTAATTCGGATGTTGCATTGGCTTTAACTGTGTTTCTATATATACGTTTTTAAAACGCATGCAAGAAGGATTTTGTTTGTTACGCAAGGACCTATTTAGTTGAACACCCTATCCATCTTGTTTCTAATCTGGTAACCTCAAAAGTCAATGTGGATGACCTAATTACATAGTAGTCTAAACAGCTGTCACAAACATATAGGTTATGCTGGCCGCCTGATGAGAATCCTTTGCTTAGCGGATTTCTTTATTTTACTTAGAAAAGTCCTGGATTCACATTTTATAGCAAATGTCGAGAGGTTACTTTTAAGAGTTTCTTTCAAACTTAAGGAGTAATATTTTACCCGGTTAACATCACCATTAGAGGATGCATCATAGAAAAAGGGGTGACAAGTGTATAACCCGAATAATTACCTTATTATTCGTGTAATACCCATTATTGTCATCTCTAACTAGCTATTAGAATTGTAATTCTAAATTATTTCCTCTATTATTTGTTTCATCTTTGTTATTCCTACTTTCTTTAGATATAAAAACAGAGATAGGCAAAAGAGTGACGCGAATCAAAAGCAGACGATTGAACTTGCCCGAGTTTACACAGAAGCATAAACTAGTTTAGACTTGGATTACATTATCCTCTGCTATTCCACATAAAAATGGTGGAATAATGCAAGGGAAACACTTTTGACAGTTTATACAATTTTCCAAGAAATGAAAAATAAGTCAATAGCTGAAAAAATAGCATATCAAATCCAGATAAAAGAACAGTTGCATTGCATATAGCTTTGGTCTTGCTACGGAGCCACGTAAAATGACACAATGAGGAGGCTGTGTCCAAAAAATAGACAGCAGAAGATTCTCTAAAAATTGGCAAACACATCTCGCACACTTGACAGCTTTATCACAGCCTTTTAGCAAAGGAAACAATGAAATTTGTACTACAAGTAAATTGATACAAAAAAAAAACATAATAGGGTACCAGCGGAGATTCAGCTCCAAAGTTCCCGGCTTTTAATAGAACTAGATTATCCACTCTATAGTTCTTCCAAAACATAAGTGCACTTTCTCAACATTACAGTCAATATAATCATTGTAGCCACCTATCTGCTCCCCTTCAGTCTCTGTCTTTTAATCCATGGGAATATTAGCAACTTCACCAACAAGTAGTTGATTGTTCCCTGGAAATAGAAATATGTATATTCAGTAATCAAAGACATGAAAAAGAAATAGATATAATTAAGTAAATAAAAGTGCACCCTATTTAGCGGCTACTATTATTAGAAGAAAAAAACAATTGAGAGGTCATGTTGAAGACATAATTAAATACATAAAAGTGTAATTTCTTGGGCCCCTCAACCCATCGCCTTAAAGTTTTGGGTTGTAGACTCATATTCTTTTATATGGTATAAGATTCAAACTTTTGGTAAATCAGTCTTCCCAACTGTTTCTCTCTATCTATTCCTATGCTTTGGACAGATATCCTTCTACCATCAGCCTGTCATGCCACTCTAGACTTCTCTCTTCCCTCTCTCTCTCCTTCATACATACTTGTCACTAGTTAGTTGTGCAAGGATTTACAGAAATATTTATAATGTCCTGGAACACTTCACCCATTGCCTCAAAGTTTGGGTTGAATACTCCTATACTTTTTTCAACTAGAATTTTCATGTGTCTATTCCGACCAGTTATTTCAACTACGGAACCACATTTTAGGGTTCTTATTTAAGCATGCAACACAGAACATTCAATCCTGTTTACCACATGCATATTTTCCATGACACTTCTACCAATGCATCTTCCATTTAAACCATATTGGACATACACAGAGTATAAACATACAAGCCTGTATAGTTCAATGGTCCCAACAGATAAGAACTGCTTTTCTCTTCCACCCGAGATTTTGGTGGTTATCCCTCTGTGTATTCAGTATAACCAGCCCTCGGGGATTTCTCCATTATTAAAAGAGAAAAAGTGGATTCAGTATAACTGAAACATAAATAGCATGAAAAGGAGATTATACCTTCTCACAGAGCTTGATTGCTGGCTAAAACTGAGAAAATCTAGTCAGAATATAAGAACTCATTACAAAAAACTAAGTTCATTTCTGACTTTGCACACAATCATTGTGGAGAGTCACCTGAAAACACATAAATAGAAGAGAAAATCTAGTCAACCTTCAATTTGCATCATCTACCGTACTA
This sequence comes from Przewalskia tangutica, assembly GCA_029844215.1. Taxonomy (NCBI): domain Eukaryota; kingdom Viridiplantae; phylum Streptophyta; class Magnoliopsida; order Solanales; family Solanaceae; genus Przewalskia; species Przewalskia tangutica. The sequence continues at coordinate 8,577,601 of CM056721.1, read as the reverse complement.
ATTAAGTCGTAAATGCCTACACAGCTCCTATGACCAATGACAAGTGTGTTTTCTACTTGCATAGAAAAGAATTCAAAGTCGAAAAATCCTTTAATCATCTTTTTAGCTTGAAAAATGAACCAAACACTACAATTCAGTCCCCACCAGCTCCAAAACAAGAGCTCAGTCAAACAACGAGGAAAACAAAGATAAACAACGTAGATAATAAGAAAATTTGACTAGGATCCTCATGCAACCTCATTGTTAATGAATAGAAGTATAATTATCGTCACAAATTTCTGCCGAGCATAATTAATGAGATCCAAGTTTCACATAGAAATTATTAACTGTAAATCCATGTCACAAGTTCTTATCATGATTTTGGATATCAAACGAGTTTTGATCCCTATCATTTAAAGATCTCCAAATAATCTTGCTGCAACATCATGTTAAATATTAATTGATAGATTACATGTTGCACCAAATTCCATTCTCCTAAGCATTAAAGAATATAAGATCTGCACATTGTTACTTTATGAAGGTAACAGGAACGTAGAATCTATAAAATAAAATAAAAAGGAAGTTCAAGAAAGTAGCATGTTAGAAGATTAATGGGCCAGTTTTATTCACATAAAGAGAATTAACACCAAACTGAAGAGCTGCATTTGCCTCCAATGGACCATTCGCCACCAAAAGAAAGGAACCAAAATCTATGTACTGAAATGCAACCCAAAATGTATACATCCTTGGGATTATAAAACATGATTAAGAACTAGGAACAAAGGCAATTTTTAGAAACAGCAATGGGTTCTTCATCAGGAGGCACCAGATTGACACTTTTTTGACAAGGCAGGAGGCACCAGATTTGCCACATTGCAAATTGCAGATGGGTTTACAATATCAAAGGCAGAGGGGTTTACAATATCAAAGGCGGATTAAACAAAAGGAAAGATTATAAAACTTTATAAGACATAATTCAATTCTTAACTATGTCAGTCTCATATATCTTTTTTTTGGAAAACATGGGAAAATTAGCAAGTAACAAATGAATAAATTCAACTTTCTTAAAAGACTGTTGGCCAAAAGTTTGATAAGATTACATTAATTACTATAACTTATATCAGACAAATAGAGTTTAAAGAAGATTATCCTAAACCTATGACCTGCTAAAATCAATAAAAACTAAATTGCATATATAATTACTATAGTAAGAAAGAGATTGAGCTACAACGACAAAACTGCAACTCCACATTACACCCCATCGAATGACTAATCTTCTCTACATTCTTCTTTCCAATCAGTCACATTATTATTAACTTTAATTATATGCTATTTTTTTAAAACTTTCTATAGTTGACCAACACATGCGAGAGTTATACAAGCATCAATCAGAAACTTCCCTACAAATTGTAGTTGAACTTCAGCACTAAGCCATAGAATTAAGGTGATTACTGGCTGAGAATTCGTGATTCAAGAAAACATCTAACAGCTGCAGAAGAAAAGTTACTTTGGTGGTTGGGCATATGCAAGATTCTGAAAATGTTCCAAATTTATCCTAGTCCCAAAGTAGCAAAAACAGAAAAAAGGAAGAAGAAATCATAAGAGTGGAACGTATTGCAACAGACTGTTAAAGCATGTTGAACAACAATATGCAGCTTATTGTGTTTCTTAGAAGTATTGTCCTTTTTAAAATTCTGAACTCTCTGCTTCAATGTGGAGAACTGATCGAAGCCACGTCGACAAGAGCAGAGTTCACGTGTTTAAAAAAGGCAGCCCGGTGCACTAAGCTCCCGCTATGGGGGTTCCGGGGAAGGGCCGGACTACAAGGGTCTATTTCTGCAAGAGGCTATTTCTCATAAAAAAATCCTTGGTCAGGGACGTTGGCTACTAAGGCTCTCAGTTGTAAATGTAGATTAGAACCTGCAGTTCAAATTAAATTTCAAGGTCGTGAATTTTATGATCTCTCGTGCTAAAAGGAAAGGTAGAAGTTATTAATACATGATTACCAATTAACTGAATATATTCACTTCCTAAGCTCCTTCAGTAACGAGCAACTATGAGTCACAAGAAAGAAGTCTGGTATAAAAATATAGAAATTCTTTTTTCAAAAATTTGTTATGACACTGAAATATATCACAAGTAATGAAACAGATGCAGAATGTTGGAAGAGACTAACCCAAGAAGGCCTGCTGCTAAAACAGACACTCAAACAGTCAGGACGATTTACAACTTACAAGTCTGCATTGAATATGCCTGTAAAACAACTCAGTGACTTTAATAATCTCTGCAGCAATGACCTACGGCCAAGGGAAGGAAGAAGAATATGATTGGACCCCGCAATAAGTGGAAGGAGACACCACTTCTCACACACATCAACACACCTTCTATTACTGCTTAAGCAAAAATTGAAGCAATAGCTTGAAGCAATATTAGTCGCTAAAGGATTGTGCTACAGAATTATTAAAATCAGAAAAGTTAGAGCAACCTGCAACTTTATCAAAATAATTACAAATGCTTTTTTTGGTAACATAATTACAAATGCTATCATCATAAAACCATGCCATAAGTTTCTAAAGATCTCATATCGAGGATCAACGGTAATAAATAGAAGCTATTTGGAAAATGTCCATAAGATAAGAAACACATGGAAGGAGAAATTCACCCAGAAAATCAAGAGCATTCTAGGTGAACCAATTTACTTGGACTTGACCCACTTTCCTTTTTATCCATATTCACTCGACCCGTTTGCGTAAATGAAGTCACCCATCACCAAAAGAGAGGGAAGTAAGAGTTAAGCTGACAAAAGTTCCACTCTTTAGAACCTTATATATTGAAAGAACACCTTTCTGACGAGCTACTGCATTTTAAAACAATTAAACTATTAATCTTTTTCATTTACATTTCTTCAGTCTTCATGTTGGCCAAAGGTCATCTGTTTGGGATAGGAATGACTATCCACTTGGATTCGGAAATGTTTCTCAAATTCCAAGCATATAGCAACTCATAGCTGATATGCATACAGAATGCAAACCGAAGCTAGCTGAAAATCCGGAAGGAAAAAAATAAACAAATAGCATACAGGCAATGCATCCCTTTAGATATCCTGAACTGCTGATTTTAAACTACCAAGTTAGTACAAGTTAGACTGTAGTTTCTTTAAAGAGGCTGTTAGTCTGGTTTCTAATAAATAAAAACACGGGAGAGAGGAGTGAACTGGATGTGGCAAATACAAATTGACCTTCCTTCTGTGCATTCTCTTCAAAGATTTGCTAAATCCAAGTATTTGTAATCAGGTTTAACTCATTTAATGGTGGTTGGGGACAATGCCATTCAGCTCAACGCATTCAAGAATTTGAAATAAGTTTGAAAACAAGTCAATCTCGAACAGGGTTTAAAATGTAATGGCAATCGAAAGTAACTAGATGAACTAGCTATTAAAAGATATCATTAACTGAAAGCCAACACTAAGAGAGTGCTGAAATATGCAAAACAAAAGTTTTATCAGCCAGGCGCACACATATACTGAAGTGAACTGATGAAGTCTCATATGCTGTCAGCATTGTCTATATACTCTGCTGAGAGACTGATCGGTTTTCAAAACATCTCTTGTTTCTCTTTCCACACAGTCCACCAGAAACTAGCAGGTATTGTTGACCATATCATTTTTATCTTCTATATCAAACCCCTTAAAACTTCAGCTAGTCCCTGGCATTGTCCACTTTACCTTGAATAGATTTGGGCACATGTGCCACACTAGGGAGGTGACTGCACAACGCATGAAGACATGATTATTTTCTTCCATTTCCTTCTTTCAAAGATAGCACCTATTGGTGATGTGAAGCTCTTCTCTGTAAATTGTCACGTGTCAAACAAACCGTATTTTTCTGCCGACCAAGAGAAACATTGCACGTCAAATGGAGCCTTGTTTTTCCAGATCTGTCTCCGTGGCCATTTTTTCCTTGAACATTTTGTTGTCAAAAACTTTTAAAAGATCCCAAACCAAAACTAATAATCATGTATAAAGAGAAACGGGGAAAAACTTGTAACATTGTATGCGGCAGACGAGTCTCTTTTGTTTAATTGGAAGCTTAGCATTTCAGATATAAAAATTGATTCTAACAGATCAAAAATGGATATGTTATTTTTAACAAGGCGACGTAGTGCACTAAATACATGCAAGGGTTAAGATCCTCGACTTTTAGCTCCAAAAGCAACAAGGAGACTTGAAAGCTATCAATTGTCTGACAATAAGTAGATAAAGACTTGGTGTCATGTAAACAGAGTTCAAGATAAAGTTTAAACTTGTCTGCAAAAGTGAGGGAAAAACAGGGAACAAAGCCCCTCTGAGAACGTATTTGATCTTTAAATAGATAGGAACATACGACGTTGAGGATAAAAAATTTAAGCTATGCAAAAAGAAAACCAAGATTACTGATGCAGTATGGAGATTGGAGCAAAGAGCTGATTATTGCAGCTACTTCAGCACAAACTAGCAATACATTAGCATTACAATGGAAACATTGAGGCAAATGACTGAGTGCTTTTCATCCCTTACTAAAACATACTAAAGACAAAAGGAAGCTACAACTAGAACAAAAGAAGTTCCTTACTTCGCTAGGCAGCCTTAACCGTATCATCACCCACAGCATTGAGTATAGGAAGACTGCTTAGGAATTCATCAAGACCTTCAAAAAACTCAATCCCTTCAATGTTCCCATCCTCCCCTGTTCCAGCTCCATTGCCTTGGCCCATCCCAGGTGCATGAGGCTCTTCAACCTCATTACTGAATTCCACATTCAGATCCAACTTCCCAACATCTTTTGCAACCCTCCCAGCTTGCCTTTTAGTGTTACTAGCAATACCTCTCTTGCTCGACTGAGCTGTCGTAACATTGGGCATTTCTGCACCCCTTTGAGTCGCTGAAACATCTTGCACATTCTCACCAGCATTCCCTACAACATTCTTTCCCTTGTCAGATTGATGTATCTTGGCTTTATTTCTCCTAATCCTTTTACTCTTTCGTTTCCCAATCTTTGCCTTCTTCGTCTTCTTATCACCCTTCCAATCCTCATCTGACTCCTCGCTCGACTCTGATAATCCTAGAAACACATCCTCCTCACAATCATCAATATAAACCCTCGGAGCGGATGGCTTTCTTACACCCCCATATTTATTAGACATGGGTGCAAACGGAGTCCAGCTCGAAATATTGCCTTTGTATTTCTTAAAAATATCCACAGAAAATCCTAAAGGCATAAATCCCCAACAACAGAAATAAGCTTCTTGTCCCTCTATAATTGAGGGAGGGGACGCAATCTTTACAGCTTGAAATGCCCTCTTGCACTTTTGACACCTCAAAGTACAATCCACATACTCTAAAGGATACTCATACATCAGATAACAATAAGGACATGCAGTCCAGAAACTAGAAACAGCATGACTGGTCACATCTGCACCCCTCTCTTTTCCCCTGACATTGTTCACATTGTTGTTACTAGTACTAGTAGAACGATTCTGATTGTTCCCAAACAACCCCTCATTGTTCACATTGTTACCAGTACTAGCAGAGTGATTCTGATTGTTCCCAAACAAACCCTCATTGCTCACATTTCTACCGGTACTAGCAGAGTGATTCTGATTGTTCCCAAACAAATCCTCATTGCTCACATTTCTACCGGTACTAGCAGACTGATTCTGATTGTTCCCAAACAAACCCTCATTGCTCACATTTCTACCGGTACTAGCAGACTGATTTTGATTGTTCCCAAACAAACCCTCATTGCTCACATTTCTACCGGTACTAGCAGACTGAATTTGATTGGTCCCAAACAAACCCTCATTATTCACATCTTTAAGACTATTAACAGAGTGATTTTGACTGTTCCCAAATAAACCCTCATTGTTCACATTTCTATTAGTAGTAGCAGAGTGATTTTGATTGTTCCCAAAGTTCACATTTTTACTAGTATTAGCAGAGTAATTTTGATTGTTCCCAAACAAACCCTCATTGTTAACATTTTTACCAATACTAGCAGAATAATCTTGATTGTTCCCCACCAAACCCTCAAAGTAAACATTTTTACTACTATTAACAGAGTAATTTTGATTGTTGCCAAACAACCCCTCGTTTCTTTGTAGTGCCTGATTATTACCTTGCTGCTCTATAGAAGCTATTTGTTGCCCTCTTGTTGAACTAGACCCGAAAGTAAACGGGTTTTGTTGTTCTTCTGTTACTGGTTGTGTTTGGTTTCTTCCAAGAAATGCTACTGTCTGCTGCTGCTGCTGTTGTGGTTGTGGCTCTTGAACTGTTTGGCGCTCTGTTGACTGTGGTTGTTGAGTCTGAAACATGATAGAACTTTGTTGCATGAAACCAATAGGGGGTGGAGAAGACACAGGCACAGGGTTAAGGTTAAGAAAAAACCCAATTTGTTTATCATAAACACTTGTTCTAAAAGCATTTGAAAGTACAGACCAAGCATCAACAACAAGATGAAAAGCATGTTCAGAGAAAGGGAAATTATTTTTCTGAGGGTTTAATAACAAAGCAAGACGTCTATATTGATTAGCAATAAGGTCAGAATCATGGGTTTGATTTAAAGGGATTTGAAGAATAGAGTAGTAATCAAGATGTTGGTTGTTGATCCGTTTATCACCAGCAATTAAGGTATCGATAATAGCAAGAATTTGTTCAGCGGGTAATAGGGTCGGGTCGGATTCACGTGCACGGGTTGCGAATGATTTTGACCCGACTAGGTCACGGTTGGTTAATAGCTTTTCAGCTATTGATAACCACCGTATCGCCTCCGCTCTTGAGGTGTTTCCGGCACCGTTCATGAAAAATGGATGTTCCATTAAGAAGAAAGAGAGAGCTCTAATGGAAGTGGACTAGTACATTAAGATGAACAAGGACAAGAGAGTTGGATGTAAGATGACATAAAGGCACGTGTTTGTGGACTTTTTATAGGATGAAGTTGAAGACATTACTGTGAATTAGTTTGGTATGTACTATGTAGGAGTAGCTGTTTGAGTAAGATAAGATCTGTCGTGGGGATTCATGGAAAGTAAAAAGGTATGGTAACTTTACCAACAAAATTTGCCCTTGGACATAATTGCAGCACAATTTGACTACAATAAAAGAAAATAATTTATACAACTATATAATTATAGGGGTGGAATTAGATTTTAGTTGTGAATTTGGAATAATCTAAGTAGCTTCCAAAACTATATATGTATTAATAAATTTAGTTAATATGTATAACGTAAAACTGATAAGTTGTCTTTTTTAATACAGAATATGTCATTTTAATTTCTAGATTACCAGAATTCATAAACTCAAAATTCAAGACCGTCTTTGTAAAAATCGATAAATAAGTGGAACTATATATTTAGGGGTGGTTCAAGAGTGAGGCTAGTAAAACGTTTGCTTTAGACCCATAATTTTGAGTCCGCAAAAAAAAAGCAAATTTTTATAATTTTATTTTCACTTAAAATAATTTTGAATATTGTGAAAATAAATGTACAAATTCATTAAAAAGGAAAGTTTACTAAAGATATTCTAGAACTTTGAATTAAACAACTCATATATTCATATTAATAAATAATTTTTTTACAACAACATCAAATGCCTAGCATCTTATTAACTAGAATCGATCCTTACTTTAATCAATATTTCTATGTGAAGTTAAATGATTTATTTATGTCTTTTAAGAATAATATACTAAAAACAAGTAGTATGTAAGAATAAAAGAGGAAACTCTAAATTATTATTATTGTGTATATGTGTATCTATTTAAGGTCTCCTATTAAAATTTAGCTTTAGACCATAAATTTTATTGAAACGTCCTTGACTCCTTGTACATACTCTAATTACTTTTAATTTAAGTAGACACCTTGCTATATTTTAAGTAGATAGCTTGCTATAACTCAAGAAGAACAAGAGTTAGACATAAAATGGCATAAAGGGCACCTGTTTGTGGACTTTTTAAGGATGAAAATAAGGGGAGATAAATGAGTAAACGGGTTGCTTAACAGAATACAACAACAGATGCTTGTTGAACCATGTTCAACAACAATTTGCTCAGATACAACAACATATGCAACAACAGATTGTTGCGTTTGAGCAACAAATTATTGCGTTTCAGCAGTTATAGATGGAGATGAGATGAGGAATCTATGAAGGAGATGAGGATTCCGCTTAATTAGATTGCATTTCAAGTTGTTTGTAGAGATGATCCAGTCTAGAGTGTTACAATAATGTCACTTTTACTTATGTTATTAGAGGTTGAGTCGGGTGTATTGGGTTTGATTGTTAAGGTTGATTTTGAACGTAACTTATTAGTTTCAAATTATTTGATCATGTTTATATACATTTTTCCTTTGTCTACCTTGCAAGAAAAAAAGAGGAGTTAAAATTTTACTTATGAATTTAATTTTTTTTGTAGCTTTGGCCAGAACTGTATGTTTGTATTAAGAAATCTAATTAATATGTATAATTCAAACCTAATAAAATATCCTTTTTAGAATTCATAAATTCAATTTAGGATTCTCCACGTTAAATTACTTTTTCTAGATTATCAAAATTTATAAACTCAAAGTTCACGATTCGATTGTATAAAATATGTAACAACTGAAACTATATAGTAACTTAATATTTATGTAGGCAACTTGCTATAATAAATAAATTATACCGACAATAAAAAAATTAAACAGTATATATAAATTAAATTCATTGCACTATAAACACTTCAACAATGAGTGACTCACACTTGGTAGCTAAAGAATTGAAGGGAAAAGGACAGTTTAATAGGAAATTATTAAGGAGAGAGATGGTGTGCTTAATTAGGAAGAGAATTACTGTCCTCTCCAAATGTTGTCTAGTGTGAGGTTAACATCTAGCACTTCTCGAAAGAAAGTGTTGTATGGCTGACTTTTATGTAGCTCGAGAAAACAAGCAAACTTGCATAGCATCCATTAAGGTAGTAACTATGTCAATTAGGGATGTCAAATGAGATTGTACTGAATTAGATCGGGTTTAAATGAATTAATATAAAAAGAACTAGTTATTAAATAGTCCAAAAGTTACCTGGCTTGAAATGAATTTCGTGAAAATAATCTAAATAATGGGTCATAATTCAACTCTTACTAAATTTTAATTTTTTTGTTTGTTTTCTTGTAATTTATTTAAGTACCTAATAAATTTTATTGTTTGTTTGTTAGGATTATATATAACATATTAGATAAAAAAACATTTTAAAATATATTGACAATATTTTCATGAGTCAATAATTTATATGCAACCCAACTTTTAGACGGGTTAAATTGGACGGATTTTTATGAAGTCAATAAAAGATCATATAATAAAATATCAGATTAGATAATTGGAGCAAGTAGATCAGTAGAAATAGTAGCTAAAATTGGATATCAGATTGGCAAAGTTCCTTCACTTATTTCTCGATTATCCGAAACATATTGGAATAGCACATTTTTTTCTCTTATTAGGAGGTATTTTTGCCCGGTCAATTTCTCTTACTAGCCCAAACTTGAGCAGATTGGGTGGATTATGCTTTTATGCACTAAGTTGCTACTTCTAATATTAACTTTGGTATATCCTTCTTGCTACAAGTTGGTACAACTAATCCAATCACGCGAGAAAGCAATGTAGAGCTACATAATATGAAGAGAGTTTAAAATTCTTCTCGTCAGAAAAATATATTTTATAAATAAAAAATGTACATCTATAAAGTTGTATAATTTGACTTGAGGAAATCTTTAGTATAGCAATAAAGGTGATTCCAAAAACGTAAGTTCGAATAATAATTGTGATGGTTCTTTCATTTTTATTATCTATATGATTTTCATTCAATCTCTCATTTATTTCAAAGGAGAGGAAATAATAAGTATATGACTTTGAAGTTGGACATGGCAAAAGTTTATGATAGAGTGGAGTGGATTTATGTCCAAAAGTTGCTTTTGTAAATAGGCTTTCATAATATTCTTATTACAATTGGATTGTGCAATGTATCACTACTCCTACTTATCGATTTAATATAAATGGTGGAATTGTTGGATTTGTTAAGGTGAGTAGGAGTTTAGTGGCAGTACCTTCTTCAGATGTTGAATCTGTTTTAGCTGATTCGTTTTTTGATTGATTCCTTTTCCTATAAAGCAAGCCGGAAGAGTCCTGGTTGAATTTCTTGAAAAAGAATTTAAGACAAGGTGACCCTTTGTTACCATACCTATTTATTTTATGTGCTAAAGGATTTACTAGACTTTTGAACCAAGCTGAGGGTTCATGGGGGGAGATACAGGGAATAAGCCTCACAAGGGGTGGTCCTACGCTAAACCACCTTTTTCTTTGCTGATGAGTCTTTTATATTTTGTTCAGATAATACTCAAAGTGCTGCGAAGATTTCAGAAAATTTTAAGAACTTATGAACTTTGTTTTGTAGAATTGATCTTGGGTCTAACTCAACCCCAAAAACTAACTTATGAGGGGAGGATTGTCCAAGTCCATATAAATAGTTCATGTTCCCATTACATATCCGATGCTAGATTCTTAACACTCCCCCGCACGCTCAAACCTTGTTAACTGGAGCGTGGACAATATAATTTGGGGGCCCAACATCGGTGAATAAAGAATTGGAATGAATATCATCTAGATGATATTAATCTCCCCTTAATATCAAAGTATATACAGAGTACAATATTCATCCCTTATACAATAAGAATCCTAAGCCTATACAGAAGAGGAATCCTAGTTCTTACAATAATTATATTTACACAATATATGGAATATATTCTAATTATGGGTAGGGATACAATTGGTATACAGGGGCAAAAGATAAATTTTGATAAATCAGCAGTAAGAATACTTTGGGGTTGTATCTTGGTCTGCCTGCGATAGTTGGGAGATCAAAAAAGAAGTAACGCTTAAGTCTGTGCTTTCTGCTATTCCTTTGTATGCTTTGTCGTGTTTTCAATTCTCAGATAGCCTATGTAAGGAAATTACTACAATTTTTTCTGATTTCTGATGGGGAAAATATGCATTATGAAAATTGACAGAAATTGTGTGAGGCAAAATCTAAAGGTGGAGAATTTAAAATCTTTTACAGGGCCTTGTTAGCGTGGAGAATTTTAACTAATGAAGAATCATTACTCCATAAAATGCTAATTTCTCAAATACTTATTTTCTTAATGCAGGATGTCCCTCTTCAAGATCTTAGGTTTGGAAAAGTATTATACGGGGGAAGAGATTTATTGCAAAAAGGAGAGTTGGAGATGGAAGAAAACATTAAGGTTTGGACAGATCCATAAATTCCTAATTTTAATGGTTTCAAGGGCAAATGCAAAGTCGATTTACAAGTAAGGATCACTGCTCTTATTGATCAATAAAATCATATATGAAATATTCGTGAGCTTCATAGATATTTTTATCCTAATTATATTAACTATATTGTATCCATCCCATTATCTAGTATTGGAGCCTCGAATAAAATTATGTGGCATTATACGATTAGGTAAGTACGAGGTGAGATCTGGTTACCATCTAATCGAAGATTTTGTTCATTGAAGTGATGCAAATAATAATAGGCCTCAAGCAAGTTGTCAATCTTTACTAAAAAAATTCTGGGATTTTTTATGATCGTTGAAAGTAAAAAATAAATATAAATATTTTTTTAGAAAGTGCATTCTTAATGTCTTGCCAGTTAATGCAATCATTTCTAAGAGATTGACTTATATTTGTGGTGCTTGTACGATGTGCGATTTAGAAGCGAAAATAATTGATCATATATTTTTCACGTTTCCGAAAGCTCAGTTAGTGTGAAAATTATGTCATATACTTAGAAAATATTATTGAGTTCTCCCTTTTTAGTAACAAAATAACTTAAAAGTAGGACCAAACTGAGAGTTAGTAGCACTCGACTTTAAGGAAGGAGAGGAGCTGAAAATCCACTCGACTTTAAGGAAGGAGAAGCTGGTGGCATTATTCCATTGAGTCACTGAGGTTAAGTGTTTCTGTTCTATGACTATTGTGGAAAGCTATAAATTCTTTTATTTTAACGGAGACATATATGAACCTAATAAGCGTAGTTAATAAAGCTCTTTTCGACTTTCATGAATATAACGATGCTTTGCTAACTTCATCAGTTCCTTGTGAAGAATGAGGTGTAGATAAATTTCAATGGTACCAAATATTAATTGGTGATCACTTTAACTTTGTAACTATTTGGTAAACTGATCAAGTAGGGTGTCAGCAAGTTAGGATACTGGTAAGATAAATTTTCATATCAGTCTTTAAGTTGTGTGAAATTTTCACTTAGAAATTTGTGAGTAGTAAAAGTGCAATATTTGTTCCCTGATGGAATTTCAGGCATGTCACTTGGTTTAGCTCATGTGTGTTCTTATACGCTTGGAAAAGGAACAAAGTATAACATAAACATACATACTAAGCCCAAATTAAGGATAGGTTTCTGCTTTACTATTTTCTTCACATCACATACCAATTTCTTTTTCATTCAATTCTTTGTGCACTATCATTGCCTCATCATCTCAACATTGGTCCTGAGATGGACCTTCTCAATGGTTCTGGCGACATTTACTCTCTTATGATCCTCCAGAAACTGAATAATAGAGAAAAACATTGGTGTGAAAGTCTTTAAGGAATTGATACTGCAAATTTTAATAATCAAATAGTGGATCAATGAATGAATGATTATTCAAGAAATTTTCTGCTTGAGAAGCTCCGCAAGTTGTGACTACAAATATGTTTCACGAGCCTTATAAGCAAAAACATCAAACAAATAAAATAAAGGACCTAATGAGAATGTCAATTTGCAGTGCCAGATATTCTGGGATAGATTGATAGAAAGTCATAATATAAGTTAACAGATAGTTAAATAAAAGGAAAATATTACTAAGCTTACCACTCTCATCACATGTGTTCTAGCTGCAACCTCCCTATTCTTGATTTTTTGTTTAGCCATTTTGAGAAGTCTCACTTCGTCACTCATGACAACTCCTCTATATTTCCTCTTCTGATAGTTGTTAGCCTTCGATGTTAAGAGTCCACATCGAAAATGGAATGCGAACATGGACAATCCTCACCCTACAAGCTAGTTTTTGGAGTTGAGTTAGGTCCAAGATAAATTCTTTACATGGTATCAGAGCCAGACTCATTTCAATTATTTGTTCACCGATGTCGGGCCCCAAATTATATTATCCACACTCTAATTAACAAGGTCTGGACGTGCGGGGAGTGTTAAGAGTCTCACATCGGATATGGAATAGGAACATTGACTCTTTATATGGAACAATCCTCACCTACAAGCTAGCTTTTGGGATTGAGTTAGGCCCAAAATCCATTTTTTACATGATATGAGAGTTATACACATTTCAATTCTTCGTCGGTGTTGCGCCCCAAATTATATTGTCCACGCTTCAGTTAACGAGGTTTGGGTGTGCGAGGAGTGTTAAGAGTCCCACATCGAAAATGAAATGGGAACATGAACTCCTTATACAGACTTGGACAATCCGCTAGCTTTTGGGATTGACTTAGGTCCAAGATTCATTCGCCACATTCTTAGTTGGGCCACAAAAGAAGTACCTTATAATAGGACCTGAGGAATTATTTGCTATGTCATTAACCAACCGTCCACCCCCACCACCATGTTCTTCATAACACACAACATTAGCGACGTTGCTATAACATCCAAAAGGATTGTAAGATGGATGTGCATTGCTACTTCTGTATTGAGACGTTCCTGTAGGAGTATTTTTTTTATCTTTGTGTCTACTTTCCACCACTATAATGTACTAGTAAAACAAGCCCATTTAACTTTTTAGACTCCATAGTGAATCAAATGTCATCATATAAACTGAGATGGAGGGGGTACTTAATTTAATTATTTTTGCATATTAAAACTAATTATCATTTAATCTAAAATTCTCTTTAATTTTTAAATCGAGTAGTCAGGAATTGCTCATTGGGCCTTTTGATGGCCTGAGTTGTGACTAGAAAGAAATAGATCCAAGCCCATTCCCTAAAGTGGGCTTTTTGTGCATCTACTGGGAGACATAGGCCCAGCTAATCTGTATTTCTAACAATTCGCATCCTTATTCATGACATTTATAATTTTACTAAAATTAATATAGTTAGGCTGGTAGCTAGTAATCTTGTACATTAATCTAGCGGCGAATATAGCCTTAGTGCTTTGATTTCTATTGAATAAGTATTGTTTGACATGTGAAAATAATATACATGTGCGTATGTGAAAGATAATAAAATTTTAACAAATATCATATTTTGAACTCATAATTTTAAAAGTATTGAGTTTAGTGCTAAAAGGTTTAAATGTAGCATTCATCAAATTAAAGTCTTGGTTCGGCTCTATTGTTTAACCCAATTTTTCAATTCCATATTTCTTGTGTTATTTCAGCTATCATCCGAAAAAATAATCTCTTGATTATTCTCATTAATAAAAGGGGTATATATACAAGTTACATATAGAAAAATCATTTTCCTATTCTACATCTAAAACTCTATTCTATTTGAAGACTAACTATACAATTATGATAATAATACAATACTAATTAATATACAAAATATATATCAAAATCGGATAACTAAATATGGGCAAAATCGTGATATACCATAACTGTATATCACGGTATATCTATGTACACAACCGAGATCAACCACGTGATATACATTGAGGGTATATCACGTGTATATCATGTATTTTTAACACACACTCGCAGTCATAGCAGACGGTCTTCGAACGTTGAGACTGTACCTAAAATCTTCAAAAAGGACCGAGTAAAGACCTTTGTAAAGATATTTCATTAATGAGAATAATCAAGAAATTATTTCTTTCTGATGACGTAGCGTTCAAAAACCTTGTAGCCCACGAACTAACATAAGTCAATTAAATTAAAGCTGAATCATGGTCGCTCTTTTTTTTATTAACTTCTCTAGTGGCCAAAAGAAACAGATAGTTTGCACCAATATAATTCGTATCAAAATAATATTTTAATTATGCCTGTTATATTTTAATCGGACACTTAACATTTCTTATTAAGATAAGAGTCCTTTTTGCAGGAAATTTTAATTTTTCTTGGCGTACTAAATGGTCCCCTCGTCATAAAGGAGCCAAAAAATCTCATCTAATAGGGTGGGCGTCTAATTTCAATACAACACACACTTTTGGTGAGTTGCTTCACAGTTTTTATAGTACGTAGTGCTTATTAAAATTATTAGAATCAGATATACTTTGCTAAACACTTGTTTCCCTTTTGCTCAAGACGAGCATATCTTTCCACTCAGATTAATTACGTCCTCCTTACTTTTTCAGTATTATCAATCGGGAGTCATAGATTTTTTTGTTTGTTTATTTCTCATTCGGTATGCAGTATCCGACTAAATTCGAATTCGTGCCGGAAGTTCTGACAAACGTTCTTTCTACTAAATAGCTAGTAGTATACTTTTCCAAATACAATAAAAAATGTGACGCAAAATCATTTCTATTTAGTTTTTTAACATTATGGGGTCGTTTAGTTCATATGCTAGTTATTCGGTGATTGTAATATTTATGGAGGGTGTATGCAGGATTTCTAACTTTAAATGCAGTTTTTCCTTTAAATACTTTAACCTCGTATTACTAATACATATTTTTACTCTACATTTTATTACATATAAAATAATACGTATATTAATTTATGTATAACTTAATGCATGTAGTATTATTTAATGCTGTCAACCAGGCGCTATATAAATTATTCATGATTGTTATAGTATACAAACAATTATACGTTGCGTAAGTTATGAACTAGAATTATTCTTTCAAGTCTTTTTAACCAAACATAGTATTGTATATCTTATGCATGATTTTATACTGAGATAATTTTTCCTATCCTTTGATCAACCAAATGAAATATTTTAAGAAATTAGGGCATGTTTGGAAGGTCACCTTGTAATTGGATTTAGGTGTTATGCTTATTCCTCTGAATTACTTAGTCATAATGTAATTTAGTATAATTAAAGGGTGCAATTACACTCTCTAATTTTTAAATGGAGCAACGATTGGTGGTGTTAATTACCAGATGACTTTTTTTTTTCAAATTATTTACTATTTTTTTTTATATTTCTTATATACAC
Source organism: Przewalskia tangutica (assembly GCA_029844215.1). NCBI lineage: Eukaryota > Viridiplantae > Streptophyta > Magnoliopsida > Solanales > Solanaceae > Przewalskia > Przewalskia tangutica. Next base: position 8,561,469 of record CM056721.1, on the reverse strand, counting down.
ATATCTTTGTCACATTAAAATTTATTTATAATTTTTTTATGCTTAGCTTTTATTTTAAATAAAAGAACATCAACTATGTAATTATAATTGAGAAACAAAATATGACACTAGGAATTATATTATGATTATGTTATGACAAATAAATAAATTATTATAATTACTATTGTGTAATTACTTAGCAATAGGGGGTGTCAAACAGGTGGATTAGGCTAAATTTGAGTGGATCAATAAATGAATTGACTTAATAAATGAGTGAGTTATAAACCCACCCAAATATTACTTGGGTTGAAATGAGTTGGTCTGGTCAACCCATACCAAGTTTTAATTTCTTTAAATTTGTCTTTATGGCCAATTGGCCTTTATGGCTTTTAACTCCTATTAAATAATTTGGGACGTTGATAGATTACAACATCATAAGAAATCATCTCTTTGGCTTATACTCATTCGGAATGATTTATAAGTAAAAATGAGCTAAATTACATAGATTAAGAAAAGTAGTCAATTACATAATTTTATGCAGAACATTATTTATATTATTCAAATTGCCCTTGATTTAATTTTATTAAAAAAATGAACATTTATTGAATCAATATTTAATAAAGTTTGACATTAATTAAAAAGTAATACTTCATGTAAGCCTAAGAGTTGCCCACTTAATTTTGTTTCTAAGAGTAAATCCTTTATACTTTTCATATCCCCACCCATCAATCCTTTAAACTTTTCTCCTGATTTGAATGTTTTAGACTTGGGATTTTTTAGTGCCATTCAATCATTGCAGCAACATGAAGTGACTAATTCAGTTGATGTGCTTATTCAGATTGTTCAAAAAGCTTTTGATGATTTTTTCCATTCAATCATTCCTGCAATGTTGCCAGTTTTTTTGCCATTCTTTTTGGTAATAAACAAATAAGAAGAAGAAATACAATACTATTGTTATAAAGAAAAACAAAATTGAAGGAGCTTTTCAAGAATTATTTACAGTGTTCGTGATCAAGTATTTTCCGTAAGATTACCAAAAAACTTAAGGATATTTCTTGCTCTATTATTACAAAAAATTAAAAGAAAATAACTTAATACAATCTATCTAAGTAAGTTCCAGATATGCTTATGCTAATTTGCAGGCTATTGCGTCAGTCCGGGGTTTTACTGCACAAGACTCGAAAAGAATGGCGGTAGCTCTTTCACAAAAAAAAAAAATATGCTTATGCTAATTTTGTGTAGTCGATTTGAGGCACAAGAATATAATAAGTCGATAAATTTTAGCCTCAAATGATGGACATTATTTACTGATGTGAATTTGTAGTTTATTACTGTGTGTGTGCATTTTGATTTACGAAGAGACACTTTAGGGTTTTAAGTGTCTCTTCGTAACATTGACCATTATATATATAAAAGAAGTCTTGTATATATATTGTTGTCAATAATATTTGGGAATATCATTATATCAGTCCTCTTCTAATTAAGGAAAATTCTTAAGTCATTCTTTAATGGTAGAAATGGTTTTGTGAGCAATTGGTATCACAGTCATGGTTCAATTACGCTTACTATTCTTAAATAAATGATGAAAATGCTAATATTTGTATATACTTTTCTCATCTCTTATGTATGTCTTTTGATAAAAATATTACTCTCTTAGAAAAATTTGTTAATAATGGCATAATGTAAGTAAATTTTACATAATTATTTGGGTGAATTTATATTATTAGCTTGTTATATATAAAATGAAATGTCTTAGAGTTATAAAAATATTATTCCCTTATATTAAAGTTTTGAAAATGTGGGGGTTATGAGTTATGAAAGTATTATTTCCTATTTTAAACTTTTAAAAATATGGTGGTTACGATGCCTTACTAGAGTTATGTTGAAAATGTTTTAAAAAATTGAGGAGATACCACATATTATTTGATGATGAAATTAATTCTATTTTGAAAAACAAAATGATCTTTGAAAGGTACCATAATTATGATATTGAGTGGAGTGGATTTTTCATTGTATTAGAATGATATAGTGATGAAGACTGGATCTTTGATTCAGATGAGATAAAATTCATTAGTGATTATGTGTTTACCTTTTGTGGGATGTAATAATATAAAAATCAGTCAAATAGATAATAATGAAATTTGAGTTTGTGGTTTAGAGTTGACTGATAATTAGGCTTAGATACTTCTTAGTGAGTATTGAGGTTGAGATAAAATCAACGTGTCTATATATTGTGGTTGTCAAGCAGCGTTAACTGTAGTGGAAAAATAAATTTTCCTATGATAATAAAATACATGTGTTTGAGATATAAGTGATAAAATAACGTTGTTGTGAATTGAAATTATTTTCATGAAATATGTGATGTCTGAGGTGAATTTGGCCGATTCACAGGATAAAAGAAATATCGAGGGTAATGATATTTTTTGTCAACTTGAGAAGATCAACAATGATGGTAACCCAACCTATGTGATTGAAGATCTCATGAATTAGGTTCATATGGGTAATAACAAGTCATTGGTTGATCAAAAATGCACTATTTAATTATGTCTCTTCCTATGTTGTATTAACATAATGCAATACTGCAAGGTAAAGTGAGATGACGTTAAACTCTTAATCCAATTCATATTCTTTATAGGTGGTGTATTGCTCTGCAGAATACACTTGATGATTGTAATTATATGGGTGTGGAGTGGTGCCTCTCTTATGAAATTTGTGATGAATTTCTAGAGCACTCATGAATACCAGAACACGCGCATGTCGTTTTAGCGCAAAAATGCGATAACTGTTAAGAGTCTCATTCTAATTCTTACATGGTATCAGAGTCAGCCTCAATCCAATTCTTTGTTCGTCGATGTTGGATCCCAAAATTATATTGTCCACGCTCCAGTTAACGAGGTCTAGGCGTGCAGGGGTGTGTTAAGAGTCTCACATCGAAAATGGAATGAGAACATGGACTCCTTATATGAACTTAGACAATCTTCACCTTACAAGCTAGCTTTTGGGGTTGAGTTAGACTCAAGATCCATTATTTAAAATAACAACAAAGATTGTGCGAGTATAATGTGATAGAATAAGTCTATGGGCTTACAAAAGAATTATTGGTTCATAAAAGTTCTAAACTTCACCAATTGTTCTGTAAGTTTAATCTTATTTTATCTAGGTCTGGTTCATAGTCTACGAGACACCAGATTCGACGCATTGTACATTTGTACTCATATGTGAAAATCCAACAAAACTTTTTATTTTATTTCTTTTATTATTTTTGAGATATATGGGGGATTGTTAGAAAATAATATTTTTGATTTAATACCTCAAAAATAATTATTATTATTTCATTATTTTCCTAATGTCTGTCAAATCTTTTTGGTCAAATATTGTTGTTGCCCAGCGTCTCTTTTGCAATTAAATTTGCCGTCTTTACGGCCAATTGGCCTTTATGTCTTTTAACTCCTCTTAATTATTTTGGGACCGTTCACATGATGTTGCAATCTGTGAACGGTCCCAAAATAATTAAGAGGAGTTATCGAGATGAAGTGTAATCCTAACTTTTCATGGGAGTTCGTGTAGTTTGTTGCGGAGATGCTGAAAATACGAGGAGGAATATTCGAAGACCTTGACTGTGTGGCCAACAGTCTGGAGGGCAAGGTTAGAAGAGGGTCCTGGTCGTCGCTATTTGGCATGAGACAAGGCGGACAAAACTTGGAGGCATGGGGAATGGAGCAAATGGCATGGGTTGTTTGAGAGAAGGGTGTTTCGCGAGTTTCCCCTGCACTGCAGCCAGCTTCGCAAGCCAACTTCAGCCTTTCCTAAACTCGGTTCCCCACACTTAGAACAATTTAAGGCAGCAAGTAAATATACGGAACACAATGTTTACGGGCAAAGCCCAACCTTTTTATTATTACCAAAATAATACAAAAGGACTCCAATGTACAGGAGGCTATAAAAACGACGATTGACACTCAACACGCCAATTTATCCGACCCTGACTCGCCGAACCGTCTTTGAACTTCGATCCCATGGCTGACCAAACTTTGCCTTCACTTTTGCCATGTGCCCCACACATGACTGGCTCGAACAACATAGCCCTAAGGCTGACCGAACACTTCGACCCCATGGCTGGCCAAATGCTTTGACCCCAAGGCTGATCGAACATCACCAACACTTGCACGCCGTCCACCGACACCGTCCGTCCGTAACGCCGATCTTCGGTGACCACCCTGCGGAAATTTCTAGAACAAGGCGAATTCGGCAAAGGTAAAATCACGAACTTGTTTAGGCTTGGGTTGGGAGTTGTCCAATCATGTTTTCGTTGTCGCATGAGTTGTGGAAATGTTCTTTATGGGAAGGACGGTATGGTTGCCGCTTTATTCAAACCGTATGCTGGCGGCGAGTTCGGATGAATGGAACGGAAAAGTGCGGTAATCGTGATGGTCGGTAGCCGTTACTTACACTTTTATCCAGGTCCACGTTGGTGCAATGTTCGGGCGATGAAAGAAGTCCGAAGTTACAAGCTTTGGTCGCTTGCGTGGTCTGATTTTTGGAAGAAGTTGGACAAAAATCTACCTCGTTCGAGACGGAGGAAAGGGGCAAGGTTGTTGGCTTACAGTTTCGAAAGGCGTAAGAGACGCGGGAAGTAGCGCAAATGAAAAATTGCGTTGATCAAGTTGCTGGCTGTTTGAAGCGGAAGTGGGGGGCATGTGTGAATGTCGGCCTGACTGTTTCAAAAGGCATAAGACGCGGGTGGTGGCGCAAAATGAAGTGCGATGGAAACTACCTCGTGCGAAACTGGAGTGGGGAACATGTGATATGTTTGGCCTCACTGTTTCGTAAGGCGTGGGATGTTGGCCGTAGCTTACACCGATATGCGATATCATGGTGTGTTGAACCGAGAAAAATGGTTCATACTGGACCGAGTAAGTGGTTCAGATTGTAAGTGATCTTGCTTACAATGTTGAAGTTATCGAGATGAAGTGTAAATCCTAACTTTCCATGGGAGTTCATGTAGCTTGTTGCGGAGATGCTGAAAATACGATCAGGAATATTCGAAAGCCTTGACTGTGTGGCCAACAGTCTGGAGGGCAATGTTCGAAGAGGGTCTTGGTCGTCGGTATTTGGAATGAGACAAGGCGGACAAAACTTGGAGGCATGAGGGAAGGGAGCAAATGGCATGGGCTGTTTGAGAGAAGGGTGTTTCATCGGCCAGACGGGCGTCGGACGGATGGGTGTCGGTGATCGTGATAGGTATCGGCACTAGCCTATGTTGGCTCAGGCGCATGGCACCGAGAAGGGCATGCGTGCTAAGGTCGTGGGATGACTCGAACAAATGGGGCATGAAGGCACGGGTTGGACGAGGGCAAGGCAGACCTTGGCAAGGGTCGTATGATGCGGCTAAGTGATGCGCGTAATATGCACACACTTTAAACGCAAGTGCACGTTATCGTATCAAGTAGTATAGTCTTAGATAAGACCGAATATCGTCCTCTAGGATTAGGGTTCAAGTACCAACTATCTATTTTATAGTATCTATTTGGCGAATTAATACTTGATTGGTTGTTTATAACTAAGAATTTCAAAAGCTATTTAAATGTAAGGAATTACTTCAGATGTGATGAGAATAGGGCTTCTATGTATCCTTACTATCCGCTTATGTTACTTGTTAATGCATTACTTATGGTGTTCTTCTTTCGAGAAAGCAGTTTTAAATCGCTTTATACTCCCGTTAGGTTATATAAACACTCAACCCAGTGTTGTTCCTTACCTAACTTTCACGATAAGGGTAACTCTATAGGAGGATTAAGCACAAAACCTAGTTGGCCACACGCACAATGCGCAAAATTAGGGTTGTTAAGCCTCTCATCAACGCTTACAAATCTAATTGAGGTATTTTCATCCCCAATTCAAGACCGCCTACCCAACTTACAAGATATTCACAATCCTCCTTTTCGTAACTGATTAGAAATCATATAGTGATAACTAGTTGTCAATTAGCTACCAAGAATTCAACTCAATTATTGGATAGATCTCTCAATAAGAATAATAACCATAAGATGCATTACTTTATAACATAAGGTTCAAGAATTCAACATGTAAAGCCTTATAAGAGAATTAGTTCCTAGCCATAAATATGACAAGAACTAATTCCATGTTCATCATACAAAACCGAATTAAAGAAAAGAAAAAGGAAAGAAATTACTAATGTTTAGGTCTCCAATCTCCTAGGCAAGAAAACCTTGTGTTTGGCAGAAAGGAACCTCAAAACCGCCTAGGTTCTCCTTATATAGTTTTAAACGCCTCTCTTCTTTTCTTCCAGTTCCCCAAAAATCCACAAAAGACTTAATTTTTGCGTGCGCTGCCTCGCTGGCCACATACGCGCCTAAAGTTCGCAATACCGGGTGTTTTGGCGCGCCGATATTCGCTGTTCGGTAGCCACGGCCGCAACTCCCGTGGCTTCTGATGTTTAGCGCCGCGCCTGCTTTCTGGTCTCGAGGCGCGCAATCTTCGCAGCCTTCTTCGAATAATGGGCGCCATGCCTCGCTGTCGGTGAGGCCAGGCCGGGTTCAGATTTTAGCCTCGCCGCCACTTTCTGCTTTCACTGCATCTCCTCTTTGCCCTCTTTTTGCTCCTTTTCCGCCATTTGGCCATTTCAACCACTTTGACTCAATAGAAAGAAAAACTATCCTAATACGACACTTATATGTGCAAAATGGGACAAAAGACTAACTAAAACAGACTCAAAAGGTGTATATAAAATACACCGATCACTAAGTCGAGGGTCGGTATGATTCGGCAGACGTGGTGATGGCACGGGCTGACCGGGGGCAAGACGACCTTGATGAAAAAAAAGGGCACGCAGCTAAGGCACGACTTGCCCGCCAAGAAGATCCGCCGAGACGAGGCGAGCAGGTATGGCATGGTCGCTCTCAGACGGCGTGGCACGATCGCCGCCGGTCGTGCCGAGGGTCAGAACTACGGGGTATAACAGGTAGACGGAATCGACAGACATGGGCGGTATGGGCTGGTCGAGGGCCAAAGTGTGTGCGAGACGAAGGCACGATGCAGACAAAGTGGCAAGGAAATTCGGCTAAGTGTTGGGACGAAGCTGAGTAAGTGTCGGTCGAAGTTTTGTAGCCTCTTGTAAATGGGGGTCCTTTTGTATTAATGCGAATAATAAGAAAAGGTTGGGCATTTGCCCATAAACATTGTGTCCGTTTTATTATTCTAAGTGTGGAGGGCCGAGGTTTTGGAAGGTTGAGGTTGGCTGAAAAGCTGGATGCCGTGCTGGGTGAACTCGCGAAAAATCACCCCTATAACAATTGGTATCAAAGCATAGGTTGTCGGCGTTGCGAACGTTGACGGACAGAAGTTCAAGCACTAGATCGTGGGGCAGAAGTGAACGGAGGGAGGCATTGGACGTAACAGTCCAAGTGTTGGGCGCAGTATGGCCTTCGTTGGTGAGAGTGCTGGCTCAATGGTGACTTTGGCTTGGATTTTTAAGATGGATCTATGTCAAGGTGTACATGTTTCTGGAATGCAGGCTTGGGTGCGCAATGAAAAAGAAGGCAGAACACAAGAGACCTTCCAGGCGCAGTGGCGGCTGAATAGCTCAATGTGGGTGAGGCGGAAATTTCTAAGGAACAAGGACAATTTGGCAAAGTTATGTTGCTGAACTTATTTGGGGCCTGACTCGGCCGGGAGTTGTCCGAATCATATTTTTAGGTTGTCGCAAGGCTGGCTGGAAACATTCCTTATGGGAGGAATGAGGTGTTTTTGCTGTCTTGGCGAAAATCGATGGTTAAAGTCCATGGTTTAGCCTTCATTTGACCCAGACGCGGTGGTAGGTTTAGAAGGGAATGGACGATAAAGTTGTAAGTGGTGATGGCCGAACCAAAGCTACTTACACTTTTATCCAGGTCCACGTAGGTCCACGTTGGTGCAATGTTCGGGCGATGAAAGAAGTCCGAAGTTACAAGCGTTGGTCGCTTGTGTAGTCTGATTTTGGGAATAAAATTAGGCTAAAATTTTCCTCGTTCGAGACGGAGGTAAGGGGCAAGGTTGTTGGCTTATAGTTTTGAAAGGCGTAGGAGACGCGGGCAGTAGCGCAAATGAAAAATTATGTTGATCAAGTTGCTGGTTGTTTGAAGTGGAAGTGAGGGGCATGTGTGAATGTCGGCCTGACTGTTTCAAAAGGCATAAGACGCGGGTGGTGGCGCATAATGAAGTGTGATGGAAACTACCACGTGCGAAGCTGGAGTGGGGAACATGAGATATGTTTAGCCTCACTGTTTCGTAAGGCGGGTGATGCTGGCAGTAGCTTACACCGATATGCGACATCATGGTGTGTTGGACCGAGAAAATGGTTCATACTGGACCGAGTAAGTGGTTCAGATTGTAAGTGATCTTTGCTTACAATGTTGAAGGTGTCGAGATGAAGTGTAATTCCTAACTTTCCATGGAGTTCGGGTAGCTTGTTGCGGAAATGCTGAAAAATCCGAGGAGGAATATTCGAAGAAGGCTATGGATGCGGTGTACAACGTAGTATGGATGCGACGGTTAAGTCCATGTGTGCGGCACATGCGGCGGTTGCAAGCCATTGCGGAGGAATGCAGATCGTGGCGTGAAGTGGGGCGAGGTGTCCCGTATAATGCTAAGTGTTTCCTTGTATTTTGGGATGGCAGATGCCCAGCACACCCCCAGTCCCTTGTAACTGCCGAAGGTAGAATTCCCTATAAATAGTCTAGTGTTGTAGGCATTAGACAAGGGGGGAAAAGAAATCCAGATATGTAGCCTAAGGGTGGAACCTAGTGGCTAACTTAGCACACAAAGGTGAGGGTCGAGTGGCAGTAACAAAACATGAGGGTCGAGTGGCGGTGACTAAGGTTGGGTTCAATGGCGGATCCAACCGACGTGGGCTTGTGAAAGATCCTTGCGGGTTTTGTAGGCTTATGAAAGATCCTAAGGTTTATGGTGCGGGTGAAGATCAGTCTTGGGGCAAAGGTTGGTCGAGCCGGCCGCGTGGGCGACGGCAAAGGCGAGGCGCGCGAGTCACCAAGAGGTCACGTTCTGGTGGACCAGCATGCAAGTGTTGGTAATGTTCGATTAGCCTTGGGGGCAATTGGTTTGTTCAGCCATGGGATCGAATTGCAAGATAGTCCGGCTAGTGAAGGTCGGTCAGATCGGCGAGTAAGTGTCGGTCGAAGTTTTGTAGCCTCTTGTAAATGGGAGTCCTTTTGTATTATTGTGAATAATAAGAAAATGTTGGGCATTTTCCCGTAAACATTGTATCCGTTTTATATTCTTGCTGCCTTATATTATTCTAAGTGGGACCGAAGTTTTTGGCGTCAAGTTGGTGAAAAGTCGCTTCCGCAGGTGATCTCGTGAAAAATCACCGTAATAATCGTATCGTGAGCATAGGTTGTCGACGCCGCGAACGCCGATGCGACGAGGTTCAAGCAATAAATCGTGATAGGTATCGGCAAGGCAACCTTGGCGAGGGTGCGATACATGTGTGCGACGCATGTCACTGGCCGATAGCAGACGGTACAAGGAAAGGACTCGGTGGCTTGGGCTGGTCGAGGGCCTAAGTGTGCGCAAGATGTAGGCACGACGCGCGAATGGCTTGTAACGCGCTAAGTGTTGGGGCGGCCGGTCGGTCATGCGGCGAGGCACATGACGACGGCGGGAAATGTGGAACTGAGCTGGACCGAAGATCACGGGAGACGCGCAGAGTTAGGCGCTGAGTCGACTGAGAAATGTGCGCGGATGCGTGACATGGCCGAGGCGCGGATGCGTGACATGCCAAGGCACGGATGTGTGACATTGCCGATAAATGAGGCGTGGATCGGTGACATGGCGACAGTTATGTCGCGTGTGCGCGACTCATATGACAGTTACGTCGTGTGCGCGACACATGCGACAATTTCTTTCTATTTCCGGATGATTGCTGAAGAAGGGCGACGTGACTCGAAGTTGGGCGAAGTGTTTCCTTGAATTACGCCAGCACGCACCGCCCTCAGAATCGCCGGCGCGTAAATTTCTATAAATAGACTAGTGTGGTAGGCATTAGTCGATTCACTTATAGGATTCACTTATTCTAAATAAAGTAGTCAAGATTCATGCGCGTCGAAGTCGAATATAACCGGGTTTGTTGGAAATGCGCCAAGTGTTGGGGCGGCCGAGGTAACATCGGTCATGCGCGAGCACGACGACGGCGGAAATGTGGGAACCGATGGACCGAAGATCACGGGAGACGCGCAGAGCTGGGCCCTGAGTCGGCCGAGAAATGTGCGCGGATGCGTGACATGGCTGAGGCGCGGATGCATGATAAGGCCGAGGCACAGATGAGTGACATGACCGAGAAATGTGGCGCGGATCGGTGACATGTCGAAGGTTATGTCGCGTGAGCTTGGCACATGTGACGATTACGTCATGTGCGCGGCACATGCGACGATTTCTTCCCATTTCCGGATGATTGCTGAAGAAGGGCGACGTGACTCGAAGTTGGGAGAAGTGTTTCGACTCGATGCGACGTGCCAAGCACGCACTGTCTCAGAATCGCCGGCGTAAATTTCTATAAATGACTAGTGTGGCAGTATTAGTCAGGTGTCACTTATAGGATTCACTTATTCGAAAATAGGGTGAGTCAAGATTCACAATGTGTGAGTCGAAGTCAGAATATAACTCAAGGGTGGGCCGAAAGGCTCACCTAGGCACACAAAATGATATATATATATATTTTGTGTGGTCATATTATTATGTGTGAAAATAAAGAATAAATTTCTTCTTTTTCTTATTTTCTTTTGCTGAGTTATCTATTTTTGTGAAATCTTTGTTAGATTTTGGTTCATATTTTTATACTAGAATAACTTGTTGAATTCTGTAGAATATACCTATATCGGGTGAAATATCCTTAAGGACAGTTCTACTGACACGCCTCAAGCTATCAAGAATTATTTACAATGTTTGTGATTAAGTATTTTTCGTAAGATCTTCAACATTAGATGAGTCAAAATGGACAACGGATCAGTAACCGACCCAAATTTAAACGAGTTAGGTGCGTAATATTTTCATGAACTACTTTTATCATTCCTACTTAATTGTGTAATTACTGTTAAGAGTCTCACATCGGTAATGAAATGAAAACATGAACTCCTTATATGGACTTGGACAATCCTCACCCTACAAACTAGCTTTTGGGTCCAAGATCCATTCTTACATGGTATCAGAGACAGACTCATTCAAATTATTTGTTCACTGATATTAGGCCCCCAAATTATAATATACACGCTCCAGTTAACGGGGTCTGGGCGTGCGGGGAATGTTAAGAGTTCCACATCGGTAATGAAATGTGAACATGGACTTTTTATATGGACTTGGACAATCCTCATCCTACAAGTTAATTTTTGGGGTTGAGTTAGACCCAAGATCCATTCTTACAATTACTAGTACAATTTTTCAAAACTAAGCATGGAATAAATTTAATTCAAAACATTATTATACCGAATAACCCACCGAATCCCTTGAACCAAACGACCCTTAATGTCTCAATCTCTAAGTTCGGAATATCATGATCTCTATTTTTGTGGAGATGGATGGAGGGATAAGTATAGCAAGTGGCTATGAAGTTAAGAAAACTAGTGCATATGGTAGGGCATTGAGGTGCGTGAGTTGTGTAAGGAGTGGGGAGCATTGACAGGTAACGAGGGTACAATAAAGTCATAATTTCTGTGTTAACTTCATACGCTTAGCCACTCATCAGTCACCTGTACGGTAAAGTTTCCCCACTTCCACGCACAGTTTTTGTGTTTTCCCCCTCTTTTTCCTTCTAAGCAAAATACGTAGTACTTCAAAATCTCTCATCTTTTTATAGTTTTCTTTGAAAATGGAGTTTGGATAAATATTTGAAGAATTTATATTCTAAATGAAGAGCATTTATTATACCCTTCAGACTGCAATATATGACACATTTATTTCATAACGACTTAAATATTTCTTTATGATCAGTTTCATAATTGTTTTAAAAATAATTCATTTAACTATCTAAATCTTTTATTGTTTTTTTAGCCGATGGTTTTTCAGAAATAATCCCCCTACCTCACACGGTAGGGATAAAGTTTGCGTACACTATACCCACCCAAACTCCACCGTGTGGAATTATACCAGGTATGTTATTGTTATTGTTGTTGTTGTTGTAACTATCTAAATTTTAAGATGATATTTCTCTTGAATTAAATTAAATTCATTACTAGAAACAAATTTTTTTCCTACCAATGTTCAGTGAAAATTTGTGCTATGAAACATAATTTTTCCGCTTCATTTTCACTGAATCAACTCAGTGAAAAAATGAATGGTAGGAAACATGTTCTCATTGAAACGCCGAGAAACTTCCAAAATTTTCTGTGTAAAAACACTACTATTTAGGTTATTTTCCACCAACATTCAATGAGAAATATCCACGGAATATTTTTCAGTGAAAAATTCAGTAGAAAAATATAGATTTTTAATAGTGATTATCAACTAATATAACATGTTTAAATTATCATTTGATTCATATGAAATGACGGGCGAGGGAGGAACAAAAAGTGAATACCCAGTCGGAGGCTGATTCAAGTTTTAAAATTGAAAATATTGAATTCAGTTAAACACAAATATTATACAAAGGTTGAATTTGCCTTTGTGTGTCGCATCATACCGAATTGACTAATATCTTTTATATACTCCTGTCACTGAATTATTATTAATTAAGTCTGCAATTTTGCTTCAATTTATCGAGTTATCATATTATAAATTATCGATAAATATTTATTCGCAACGATATTTATACCAAACCATCATGATTTGAATACATCATATACAGATACATTTTTTCCGTACCTTGTATGAATTGTTTTTTTTCTTCTATTTGAACATGGTTACGTTTAGCCGTTTAGGTTTCAAAATTAAACATTTCATTCATTCTCTGAAATTAATTAAAGTAATAGTAGCTAAGAGACAAGCAAAGAAGTAAAAAGCAAGTGAAGAAGTGAAAATTGAGGAATGATTTATGATTACGGAATTACTAATATAGGAAAGGAAAGATAAGTTACAAAGTCTGCTTGGCCATATATGGGAATTTTGTAGGTATTTTTGGCCATAAAAGGAATCTGATAGGTAGCTCACTCAAACAAAGTCAACCAAAAAGGAAAAAATCCTAAGAAAGAAGAAAACGAGTACTACTATATCCCTATATAAGATGAGCTCTCTTTAATTCTCTTGGAAAAAAAAAACCCCAAATCCCTCGCCCGGCCCCATTCCCGTTCCGACAGAGATTGATAGAGAAGGTAAATTATGATAACTCAGCGGTCCACTAAGTAGAAGACACAGAGTATCTGATACCCACAAAGAATCATCCCCACAAATGAGGAAATATCTTTAATTCTCTCATTTATCTTCTTCCAGCTTCTCTATATATATTAAAATATATGAGTATTATTTAATTATAATATTAATCATATGATGTGTTCTTTCTAAAGAGTTGTGTCCCTTAAAAAAAGTTGTCTTTCTATTCAATTTTAATTAAACCATTGCTTTTATAATAAAGCACCTGTTGGGAGACTTGATTATATTTGCCTGTAAAAGACTTAATTTGGCAGAAGCTTTAGGGAGAGATAGAACATCTCTCTAATTTATTTCTACCATCTATATTCTATCATTTCTTCTAGTTGTCTTCTTCCAAAATCTTCATTCCTATTGGGTTGAGTTCTTGTAGTAAAAGAAGTCAAAAGAGTGTAATTTTAATTTTCAAATTAGGCATTGTATTATGGGGATGAACTTTTCCATTAACCTCTTATACGGTGTGAAGAAAATTATTATCCTAAAGAAAGTTTCCTGGAAATATCTTGTCTATTCGTTCGTGTTTTTCATTGAATTATGTTTACGGATTTCTCTATTTTATTTATTGATTTCACTTGCACAATTTCACTCCAATGTAGCAATTTGAATATTCTACAACAATTTTAGGATAGTGAATATTTCTTTTAATGGGGGCTAAGTATTTTTTCTCATTATCTTGTGATTTATATTTGAGAATTAGAATAATATATGCTATATTCTAGGTAGAACATAAATATCATTTTGCACTCTTTGAAATCACTAATTAACATATATTTTTTGTGAAAAAAAGTGTTTGTGACCTTATAACAAAGGGTCATAATCACTTCTATGGTTGGTTATTTGCAAATTGACAAAAGAAATTGATCGAGAAGTAAGAGTCGATCGAGGTCCTGAAAATTGATCCTAACTTATGAAGTCTTTTGAAGAGGTACAAGAGGAAGTTATGAAAATGTGTTTGTCAATATCGAAGATTTATGGAGCATCAAAACTACATCTGGCGATGTCGTCTGTAAATATAATAAACTTCCAAAATAATATTTATGAGGAAAGTTCAGAAGAGTCGGGTTCTATTTTTACCCTACTCTCTATTTTGACTTGGTATTTTGCATACAATGTTTATACTCATAGTAGTCTCTTCAATTTTTGTGTAATCCGGTCAAGTCTGGCCAAGTTTCGAGACATTCAAAGGAGGAGTGGTGGTGGGTGAGGCCTCCAGTTCAATTCTTCAACAGAATAACTGGCTTCGCCTCAGTGGCTCAGGCTTACTGCTAGTGTGGTTAATCTGGCTGACGTGGTTTAATCCAGGACATTCAAAGGAGTGGGTGGGTGAGCTTTGAGGCCAAGGTCTCAAGTTCGAATTCTTCGGTGTAACAACTGGCCTACCTTCGCCCCTTTGGGGAGCCTGTCACACATGACTTACCTAGTGTGGTTAATCTGGCTGACGTGGTTTGCAGGTTATGCGTCAGTCCGAAATTTACCCAGAACGCACCTACGTATAGCGGTTGTAACAAAATCAGTTTCTACTTTATTAACTTCACTTATTTATGAGTTTCTATTTTTTATGATTTTTGTGAAACGTATTTCATAAATGTTGGGTAGATGGTAAATTTTGTGATGATCTTGAAAGACATACTAAATTTAATAATAACATATTTGACATGTTTATTGTAATTTATTAGTCCATTGGTAATTTCTCTAAACTTCACATTTTAATATAATTGAGAATATTTACATTAGTACAAGAATACATTTGTCTCCTATGTTAAAGTGTTTTAGCAGTACTATGAAGTATTTCTTTCTCATCTAAATAAACGGGTGATAGAGTCAATTTTAAAAGTCTCTTGGAAGAACTCAAATGTTCATCCATTCTGTAAGCGTTCAAAAATGAAACAAGTAAAATAAAGTGTTTGATGAGTATATGATGTGTTCTTTCTAAAGAGTTGTGTCCCTTAAAGAAATATTGTGTCTTTCTATTCAATTTTAATTCAACCATTGCTTTCTAATAAAGAACCTGTTGGGAGACTTAATCATATTTGCCTATAAGTGGCTTAATTTGGCAGAAGCCTTAGGGAGAGTTATAACATCTCTTATTTATTTCTACCATCTTTCAACATTAAATATATTCTATCATTTCTTCTATTTGTCTTCTTTCAAAATTTTCATTCCTATTGAGTTGATTCTTGTGATTTTTCATTCCTATTGAGTTGAGTTCTTGTGATAGAAAAAGTCAGAGTGCATTTTGATTTTCAGAGTAGGTATTATATCACGTGGATGGATTTTTTCGTTAACCACTTGCACGGTGTGGAAAAAAAAATATTTTAAAGAAAGATGGAACTGTCTTGCCTATTCATTCATATTTTTCATTGAATTATGTTTACAAATTTCACTCCGTGGTAGCATTTTGAATATTCAACAATAATATCATTGGTCGAACTATTCCTGGATGATGTTGTTTTCCTGTACTGTAACCAAAATACCCTAGTCAAGTTAATTAGGGGCGTCGGTTTGAACTTGATATTATTTGACTTCAGGTTAATTTGAAGTTGAAATATTGTTTGAACATGCAATTGAATTTTGTAAGTTATATTTTTTTCTCATAAACATGAAAACCCCATAATTTGTGAAAATTATAAAAAAAATCTCAACTCTTATATAGTCTTACTGAATGAGAAATTCATAGTTCATAAATAAATTATCAGATATTAATATATCACATATCCTTCATATTCCTTTTATCAATAAACTCTTGCAATCAATTACATGCTATTACAAACTTTTAAATAATCATAATATTACAAGAATTCATCAATCCAATAAATCAATAATAGTAATAACTAGCTATTTTTAATATAATCCTTCACGTGGAGCATGAGTCTTGTTATTTTTTTACAAAATATAAATTTAAGGATTAAGTTTTATATTTAGAAGAAATTAAAATCACAATTTGAAATTTTGAATTCTACTTTTTGAAAAATTTGAGATTTAAAATCATCATTTGAAACTGACATTGAAATTTTATAAATAAACGCTTGTTTTAAATCAAAACTTGAAAGTGGAATCCCAAATCCTATGGCTAAAAGCCTACTTACTTCAACATCCCTCTCCTCATTTTCCCTTACACTTTTCTCTTTCTATTGTAAGACAACTTTTTGGTTCTGAAAATATCTCTCACTTCTTTGAGCTCTTGTTAACTTACTTCTTCTTTGTTCAGATCTCTTCTGTTCTCCATTATTTCAGCTCCCTTCAGCTTCTTGGAATTTCAGGTTCTTACCTTATAATCTCTATTTACCCCGGATCCCGCGTATAGTGGAAACTTAGTGCATTAGACTGTCCTATTTTTATCTGTTTTCTAGGGTTAATTAATACACATTTTTTCTCTATAAATTGTTAAGTAGTTCACAAGTTTCTTATTTTTTTTAGCTACTTATCCGTGATAAGAGGTACAAACTACAAACATTCTGAAAAATTCTTCCCTTTTAATATTATATACTAATAGAGTATATAAAAAGATTCTTGTCTTGATAGTAGTCAATGTTAGAGCAAGTATATATGTAGGTTTTTTTAAGGATCTATAATTTTATCTTCTTACTAATTTATTTATACTAACTACTTTTTCTTTAAATTAGATCAGTGTGAACATGATATTAATTAGTCTTTGTCCGTGCCATTATATATATAGGGTGTGAAAATGGTGAGGCAAAAAATCCAGATCAAGAAGATAGACAACTTGACAGCAAGGCAAGTGACTTTCTCAAAGAGAAGAAGAGGGCTTTTCAAGAAAGCTCGTGAGCTTTCAACTCTTTGTGATGCTGATATTGGACTCATTGTTTTCTCTGCTACTGGAAAGCTTTTTGAGTATTCAAGCTCCAGGTTCTCTTTAATTTCTGTCACCACTTTTTTTTTTTTAATTTCAATTAGTTGTTACATTAGAATTTCCAGTTTCAAGAAATAGGCAAGTACTAGTACTTCATCAAAGTATAGAATAAGAAATGAACTACGTACATGCCCCCAGGCACAAACAAGTTGGTAAGTGGATTGGGTGAAAACACTCTGACGTCGCGAGTTCGAATCCGTGTGGTGACAGTTTTTTGCTGAAATATTGCAAAGATTGTTGCTGGGTTCGAATCCGCTGTCACTCATGCATATTCCTCGATTTAGAACCCTCCTAACCAAGGGCCTGTAGTACAGGCGGGGTACTTCGCCTGGAACTTTCCCCTCGTCAAATAAATGAACTACGTACAAACCAATAAATAGTACATATGATTTATGGTGTAGTTTCTTTTCATTGGGTACTTGTTAGTTCACTAGTTAATGAAATGATGATTTTTCTGGAATTTAAAAAAGCCCATGCTTGCGTGTCAGATATCCATTATGTCCAAGGCAATCTCTTACTTTTCTTGTCTGTCAGATATATGGAGAGTTTCATTATGCTTTGGGTAAACTGAAAAGCTAGTAAGTACCTAGTAAGATTGATAATGCTATATTTGGTCTGTTTGATGTTACTAAAGAAGAAATAAGTACATATTAAAGTTTCCCATTATTCATTTGATGTATTTATGAAATTGTATGTATATAACAACAATTGGTTTATTGTACTGTTTAAGAAAATGCCTGGTTTTAATATGAATTTCTTTGTCATTTTTCCGTACGATATATATATCTTTCAGAGTTTTGTACTTGAATCTATTCATACATTTTAAAATGTAACCAAACATTATAAAGATCCATTAAATGTCCTTCAAAATAATGAATGAGATGCTCAAATTTGTGAACTGAGAGACAATTACTCATTTAAGAACATACATGCTAATTAATGATCATGATTATGCTAAGATATTAAGAATACTAATGTGTTATATTTCTGTATGAAATTAACACGTATAATCATAGGTAGGATTTTCATCAAGTTCTTTAATAAGATCTATGTCATGAGTACAACATAGTTGTGCTACTTATCCCAGCACAAGTAGTACTAACTAAATTATTTTACTAATGCCCGCACAAGTAGTACTACCAAGGTGTGAGTAATTTGTGAGTACAATAACTACAATAATGAGATGAACGAAAATGTAAGTAATTATTATAAAGGGTTACAATATGGAAATAAGAACAAAAATAAGAAGTTTACTGAGTCAGGTGATATTCACTCTGTCCTTAAAGCAATATTATCCCGTATATATCATTTTACGGTGATTGACAACTTGTCTCCCAAGATAAAATAACAACAAATAAATGAGCAAAGGAAACTCAAATGTATACTAAAAAGAAGAACATTTGAGTGTGTGAGAGATTGCTTAGAGAGGAAGAAGAACTCAAAAAATTCTGATTGCAAGTGTGTTCTTCAATTGAGCCAAGGGCCTCAATTTATAGTGTATGAAAGATGACCTCTCATCTAGCCAACTAATGGAATTCAAGAGCCATGTAATGACACTTATTGTGGGGTTATAATTCAGCCAAATAATGGTTGAATTCAAGTGTCAAGTAATAGAGGATCAATGCTCCAAAACCAGTCCAAAAGTCAGAAACTTTTCGTCTTCCGTCGACCTCACTGTCAGTTAAGCGTCGTGACTCTGCCTGGGAGGCGCCGAGGTTCCTGACTTCCAGTAGCCAAACCACCAATTAGTTTCGCGGCCATTCACGGTGATTTTCGACTCGTTTCATCTTTACACGTCGTACACTTCTTCCTTCATTTAACAACGTGAAACACTCGTCATTTGGCCAATAATCGTCTATAATTTCATGTTTCAAATATTTTATTTACGTACCAAAATCTCTTTCACTAAGGAAATTTACGATCATTGGTACAATCGACGTTTTCGACATGCGGCCCCCAATTGTTCGAGTCATAAATAATAGGATTAACTTTAATTCACGTTAATAAATTTCCAACACAAGGTAGAGATAAGGTCTGCGTACACTCTACCCTTCCCAGACCCCACATTATGGGATTTGACTTAGCATGTTGTTGATAGGATTCAAGATTCGAGAATACTTTAATGTCAATTTCAATAGGATGTTTAGTTTGCTCGGCATCTTGTGTCGATCAAAACTGATTTCCTCTCTTGGATTTGCTTTAAATAACAAATGTACCTCCTAAATATTTGACTTATGAGCATTTTCTGAATTTAATTACGTTATATGTTAATTAGGAGAATACTGTTATCTAAATTAACCCACTTTTTAAAATCTTGTAAAAAACATCATTCTCTCCTCATCCCCTCTCGCTTCCATTTTTCAATTTGTTGCTGGAACCTACCAGAACACTACCGTGGCTCCACTTCATTTTATTCTCATGCAATTGCCTAACGTTTTCTCGTATTTACCATGAACTCCCTTATCCGCAGCAACTTCTCGTTTAAAATTACCGAAGCCGAAAGATTTTGCTCACCGTAATTCAATGATATGTCCATTGTGACGTCAATTTACGGCTTACAGTTTTGCGTTTGCTGAGTTCTCCCACATCGATGGGATAAGTGATCTTTGGTCTCCTTATATGGCCTGGACAATCCTCTTTCCTTTAAGATAACTTTTGGAGTTGAATTAGATCAAAGATTCATTCTTTACATGATATCAGAGCCAGACCCGTCACAATTCATTGTTTCGAATGTTGGCCCCTCTCTTATATTATTCACACTCCAGATGTTCAGTCCTGGGCGGGGTGTTGGGGATAAGTGATATTTGTTCTCCTTATATGGCTTGAACAATCCTACTCTCTTTAAGCTAGTTTTTGGTGTAAAATTAGGCCCAAAATTCATTCTTTACTGCGTTCCTTCTTATTCAAATTCTTCAACCATAATAGCTTTATTTTCTTCTCAGGCACTGCCGTCTGTGAATTCTTATGTTAAATCTCGAGTTCTCGAGCTATGTAATTCGTTGAAATTGAAGAGAAATGATGTTTTCTTCACTAGATCGGAACTCTGGAAATGGCTGCAGGCTATTGTTGCTCAGTGGTTGGAGTTAGTATGTATAATAATGTATATGTGTGTATACACCTCTTATACACTATTATACATAATGTAAGTGTAATTTTTATTGAAAATCAGTTCAGATTTAGTTTTATACCTACTTATACAATATTGTATAATTGTGTATAAATGTGTACAAGTGTGTATTTTTGTGTATGATATTATAAATTATTTTTAAGATATATACCTACACATTATACACTTCCATACTTTACCCCCTCTCTTCTCTTCTCTTCTTTTCAACTCCGTCTCTCTCTATCTATATTCTTAACCTCTTTGTACGTCCTTTCCCTAGAATATATTTGTTGGGTGTGTGTAAACAAAATTTCAAATAAAAAGTTTTTTACTATACTCTTAATAGTGTGGGTATTTTAGGGATCGAGCTCAAAGTAGACAATATCATGTCATGCAGCAAATCCAAGAAAGTTGTCAATTTCTGCTCTCTCTGTCCCATGACAGTATTGGGCTTACACAGCTTATAAAAGTGAAATATTCTTCCACAGAAGCGAAGGGTATGAGGGAGAAGAGTTCAAAATAATATTGGGGAGAATATTGAAATGCCATTAGAAATGAAAGTACGTATAATTATTATAT
Organism: Przewalskia tangutica; assembly: GCA_029844215.1. Classification (NCBI taxonomy): domain Eukaryota; kingdom Viridiplantae; phylum Streptophyta; class Magnoliopsida; order Solanales; family Solanaceae; genus Przewalskia; species Przewalskia tangutica. The sequence goes on along the minus strand of CM056721.1, from coordinate 8,540,563 downwards.
AAAAAATATTCAACTTATACACATTATAATTGTGTAAAAAAGTTTCGATTTAACATGTTATAACAAATAATAATCTTATTTTCCTGATACCTAGCTAATCCACTTTTATGAAGAATTATCTGAAGTTATCTTTTAGTATGTGATATGATAATGTAAATTTACACTATTATTGTATAGAAGTAAAACTCTTATAAAAATTAATAGTCAAACATTTCAAACCATGTTTAATGAAAACCCATAGTTTCTTCAATTAATCTAGCTAATCACTATTATGCTCTAATGAATTTAATTATTAATTCCGAAGGAAGTTAATTTCATGATCCATTTCATTTCAAGATTGTAATATATATAGGCTAAGAATATGTTAATCATCCTAATTACATAAGTCACTCTAGGCTAAGACTTACTAATAATAATATTTGATTTGATTTGATTACAAATTATGATGAAGATAATTTGGATGTGATGAGGATAATTATGGATTATATCCATAATGTCTTAACAGTCCCCCGCAGTCTTAGTGGGAGATCCTCGTATGTTGAGACTGTCTCTGAAATCATAAAATAATACGAGCGGAAGACCTTTCGTGAAAATATCTGCAATCTGATAACGGGACGATACATGAAGAACACATACTTGTCCACGTGCAACCTTTTCACTGACAAACAAGATATCAATTTCTATATGTTTTGAGTGTTGATGATGGACAGGGTTACCTGATAAGTATATCACACTCACATTATCATAATAAACTACGGTTGCTTTGTCGATTGGACAATGAAGTTCTAAAAGAAGATTACGGAGCCAACATGATTCAGAGACCACATTAACTACCCCTCAGTATTTTTCTTCAGCACTCGACCAAGATAATGTCGGCTGACGTTTCGACGACCATGAAATGAGGTTATCTCTTAAAAACACACAATAACCAAAGGTGAAACACTGTATGTAGCCACCCCCAATCAATATTTGTATAAGATGTGAGGCTAGAAGTGGTGGACTTATACTGATGCAACCCAAAATCAAACGTACACTTAACATACCACATAATTCGTTTAAGAGCCCATATATGCTCTTCTTTCGAATCATGCATATGTAGACAAACCTATTGAACTGCATATGAGATATCAGGTCTTGTGAAGGTAAGATACTGCAATATGCCTCTGCTAAGATGCGGTAATGTGTTGGGTCACTGTATGAAGTACTTGTAGAGTTACTTAATTTTGCCTTTGTATCCATCGGCGGTTTGCACGAGGACATGCCAACATTGTCAATGATCTCTTCGACATATTTCTTTTGACAGAGAAACAGACCACCTGCATATTGAGTTACAACAATGCCAAAATAGTTTAAAGGGCTCAAATCCTTCATAGCAAATTTCGAAGCAAGAAATGACATAATAGATTGGCGAAGTGACTCAAATGACGTTGTGAGGATGATTTCATCCACATAGAGAAGAATATATTCCATGTTATTTTCCTTCTTATAAATGAATAAAGATTGATCGGATCTGCTGTGTGAGAAATCCAGTGTGGAGACAAACCCTGCAAACCTGTTATACCACGTCCTGGGGTTTGTTTTAAACCATATAAAGATTTTTCCAATAAGCAAACATAATCTGAATGAGTAGGATCTCAGAAACTCAAAGGCTGGTGCATGTAAATTATTTCATATATGTGACCATGTAGAAAAAGCATTCTTGACGTCTAACTGATGCATGGAAAATAATTTGGATAGAGCCAGACTGAGAACAATCATGATAGTTGTTGGTTTAACTATCAGGCTGAATGTTTCACCGCAATCCACGCCAACATGTCATCACCAACAAGATGAGCTTTGTGTCTCGCAAAAGAGCAATCCGATTTTTTTATGACAGAAAACACACATAGAACGTATTATATTCACATTAGATGGACGGGGCACTAACTTCCATATTTTATTTCTAATAAGAGCATCAATTTCGTCTAACATTGTAGCTTTTCAATTCAGGTCTGATAGGGCTGGTTTGAGCTTTTTTAGAAGTAATGCTGGTTGGATCGAAGATGTTAGATTGAAGAGCGTGATGCCAAAAAGATGGTGGTGTGGACGAATGTACAAGAAGTGTGCGAATTAGATTGTTAATTGTTCGATTTTTTCTTTCGGCTTTTCCAATTTGAGAAGAAGTATGCAGACATGAAAGACGCAAGGACATTCTATTTTGGTGACAAAATTCCTTAAATTGGTCATTTATGAATTCCCTCCCATTGAAAACATTTAATGGATTTCTCAAATTGCGTTTTGATAAAAACACTAAATTATTTTAAAATGGTGAAGACCTGCTATTTTTGTCATATGGAAAATGTCCACAGAAAATTCGAATAATCATTCAAAATAAGCATATAATACTTATGAACTGCCAAACTTAAAATGAGGGATGTCCACAAATCACTATGCATGAGATCAAATGACATAAGAGTATTAGAAGCAGATAATGAAAAAAGAAGTTTAACCTGCTTTCCAAAAACACAAGCTTGACAAACATGAGAGTCCATAAGTTTGTTACAATCAACAAATTTATTATTTCTAAGAAAATTGAACACCGGTGCTCCCGGGTGTCCCAACCGATTAAGCCATAAAATATGAGAAATGACTACGAAGGTTGATGGATTTGTGACTTGGTTGTTGGGAGTGGCGGCGATGGGACACAAATCCCCGGTGCTATTACATCTCATTAGTGGCATCCCCGTCTGAAAATCCTTCACAGAAAACTCAAACGGATCAAAATTAACAGAAATATTGTTGTCAGTTGTAAAAAACAACGTACAAATACTAAGTTTTTAATCTGTTTGGGTGCATATTGGATGTTTTTCAAATTGAAATGTGGGTGTGGGTGATCGGTATATTTTATATACACTTTTTGAGCCATTTTTAGTTAGTATTTTACTCATTTTGCTTATGTTCAGTATAGTATTAGGGTCGTTTTCCTTTCTTTTGTGTCACAACGGTCAGAAATGGAGAAATGACAAAAAGGAGATGAAATGAGCATAAATGAGATGAAATTGCACACTAAAAGGGCAAAAAAAATGAAGCCTAAGAAGTTCCGGGAAATATAGAAGAAATCAGACGAAGACCGGACGAACAAAGGACGAAGAAACGAAAAATTCGGAAGAATGCCGTCACCGGCGCCGCGGCGCCGCCCCCTGAATGTTCTGAAAGTACTCCGATGCTTGTGTAGTTTAATAGGTTATTGCTCTTAATCCTCCTTTGTAGTCAATCTTGTCACCGAAAGGTAGAAGGGTTCTCCATTGGGGTTAAGTGTTTATATTACCTTAACAGGAGTATAAAATGGTCTAGTTAACCTGCTATCTTAACGTAGAAGAAGAAGTTAGTCTAATTGTATTAATGATTGAATAGAGTGGATAGTTGATGATCTTGGAAGCCCTAATTCTCCACCATAACTGATTTAAATCAAAGTATTTTCATAATTAGTTTATTTCCTGCATTATTAGTTTAGAATTCCAACTCAATTAACGTTAACCAAATAGAAACTAAAGCATAGATAATCGGTACTTGAAAACCAGTCCCTGAGGACGATATTCGGTCTTACCCAGACTATATTACTTGTCACGATACGTGCACTTGCGTTTAGCGTGTGTATAAATCGCACACCATGGGGGTGAAGTTTTACTTGACCAATACCACGAATTAGAATTTTCTGTCCACTGCCAACAACAATATTTTTATTACTGCTCATATTAAAATAAGATGAGAGATTACCTTGAGGTACCATCATGTGTGACGTTGCCCCCCGTTTTCATGTACTGTGAATCATCGGAAACACTCAGATTCATGTTGTTCATGGTCTGTTCAATATATGTAGGAGCATAACTTACGGAAGATGGTCTATGGGCTGCAAAGGCTTCTTGCGGATGAGAACTGAGAACCCCATGTTGTATGTTTGAAGGAGGTAGTCTAGCCCATTATGAGGTAGGATATGAGCAAGGAGGGGCACCCCAATGTGGTGCCTAAGCCCACGGTGGGTACTGCCCCCTCTGGCCAATGCTGGACTGGGCTTGCGGCTTCCACTAGCTGGGTCGCGACTTCTCTTTCTGATAGTGGTGGCTACCACGTTCCTTTCCGTCATTATTTTTCCTTTTGTTATTATTGCAGTTTGACACCCATTTTTTACCATTGTTGTTGTGATTCATTGCCCCTCCCAAAATAGAATTTGTGGCTCAAAATCAATGGAATAAGAGTTGGTGGAAATGAAGGTTGTTCCGACAATGGCTTTTGCCGAGGCTGTTTGCTTCGCCTTGCGCGTTTCTTCGAGAATCAGTCTCGAATGAGCCTCATAAAATAGTGGCAATTGATTACTCTATTGAATGAACGTAGCAACCCCATCATAATGGTCATTTAATCCCGCAATCAATTGGAGAACTAACCTTTTATTCGTCATTAGCATACCGACATTGGATAATTGGTCGGCAAGCATTTTTAATACTTGACAATAGGCAGAGACGTTTAAAAAATCATTCAATTTGAGATTGGTGAATTGGTTTTCAAGATATACCGCCCGAGAAATTTTATTATCTTGAAATATATTGTGTAAACGCTCCCAAACTTGTTAAGCCGTAGAGTCCGATTCCAAAATGGTGTGCAAAATGTCATTTGAATTGGTGTCGTAAATTCATTGAAGGACTATAACATCTAAGGGAGACCATATTTTTTTGTCAGCAACAATGGTTTCCAATGAAGGCTTGGGAGGAATAATATGATCTATTACTTCATATGCTCGACAGTGAATTTTGAATAACTCTGCTCAAGAAGAGTATTGCCCTTTTTCCATTTCAAGAGTAATTGAAATAAAGTTCTTGACGTTGTTTACGACATGAGCGGGATGAAATTTTTGTTTTTCGGTCATTGTAACTCAAGAAATTCAAGAAAATGGGAAGAGAAAGGATATTTAAGTGTTTAGAGTGAGAGAGATGATGAACCCTAATAAGGGTTTGTGAGGAAGAAGCTGAAAAGGGTTGGGGAGGGTGGGTTTTTTTCGGTTAGGGTAGTGTTTAGGTAAAAGCCTAGTTAGGGTTAGAGTTTGGGAGGTCGAAACCTAGGTGGTTTTCGATTAGGGTTTAGGTGGGTTGGCTGAAACTAGGTTGTTTTCACTTGGGTTGGGTTAGACCGACCAGGCAAAAAAAAAGTTGGGGGGAGTTATTTTGTGGCTCTTGATATCATGAAGAAAGTTAATTCCATGATCCATTTCATTCCAAGATTACAATATATATATATATATATATAAGATCAATCTAGGCTAAGAATATGCTAATCATCCTAATTACATAAATCAATCTAGGCTAAGACTATGCTAATCATAATATTTGATTTGATTACAAATTATGATGAAGATAATTTGAATGTGATCGAAGATAATTGTGCATTATATCCATAATTATCTTAACAAATTCAAATAGACCATGAATACTCATCAACTAATAGTACTTTATTGTGCAATAGGACATTGTTCATCAGTTCAACTGTAATTTACTAATTTTATAAATGAAACTATACCATTAGGACGTCATCTAAAACAGTTAACTATATTTATTGCATAATTTTATTTCACAAGTTTTTCTATATGGTTACACTCAGGGTATTCCATTGATAGACTCGGGTTAGTAGTACTCACCTCTATCTCTAAAGGGGCTTTGGCCGGCCCTATATAGATTCAGCTTAGGGGTTTATGAGAGATTGATTGATGGATCTGTGCCATTTTATATGAGTTAATTTATGAAGTCATATCAATATAAATTAATTTATTATTAGTGGACATGCCTTTATTCCTAGTTCTCATGAAAATGCTAAAAAGGAATAGCAAGACTTGAACGAGTATACGGTTTAATCTAATTTTTCATTTTTCTCATTATTTATGTATCCTGCACCACAGTATGATGCAACTGATTGAGAAGCACAAGATGCACTCCGAAAGGGATAATATGGATAGTCTAGAACAACTGCAATCTTCTAACCTTCAGGTAATTAATTGTTGTCTACTGCTCCGCAGGCATCATTAATTTAATGTCAATGATATTATGAACAGTTATTATGTGATCATGTAGTGTTTACCAAAGATAAGCCCTTGTTTTGAGATTTGGCTAAGCTTTCAAATCTATTTATTTTGACAAGTAATTTTCATTTTCAGAGCGAGAAGAAAACCTATGCAATGCTTAGCAGGGAATTTGTGGAGAAGAATAGGGAGTTAAGGTAATTGTTGGTTTTATTTTGTGTACGATTCAAAATTTAATGTGCCTATTTGTAAGTCTGTACATTAAAGATGTATCCATTTTTTTTGTAGGACAGATTAGAGATGTATTTAATCTTTGTTAAATAACAAATCTATTCATGACAATATACATATTGTTTATGTTTTCCTCTTTATAAGTACCAATCTCACAGGCCAGAAAATATAATATATATTGGCATTAATCCTGAAATCTTCATCATTTGAGACTTCATTTTTCAATCTCTTCAAGAGTTCATTTTATTTGTTCGAGCAATTGAGATATTTAACAATTTCTTGGCACATCTATATAAGAGTCGTTGCATCTTGAGAGTACAACATTATTTTGATGAATATCTACTTCAAAAGCAGCGCCTTTCATAGTGTGTCTCGAACAAACATTTGATATCCTTCATTGTTAATTACTGCATCTTATTGTCTTTTGTTAAGAATTCTTACTGCTGCAAAAGTTTACCTAATTGTAGTAACTAATATAAAATATCAAATTAATTATGACTTACTATGCTAGGCAACTACGTGGAGAAGAGCTGCAAGGACTTGGCTTGGAGGAATTAATGAAATTGGAGAAATTAGTCGAGGGAGGAATAAGTCGTGTCCTCAAAATTAAGGTCCTATCTACTTAATTCCCCTCCTTTTGCACTTATGTGATTAATAATTGGTCCTACAATATATGTTGATTCGATTAACTTGACAATTAATTTTGCGTCTTTCAGGGTGACAAGTTTATGAGAGAGATCAGTTCCCTCAAGAAAAAGGCAAGTCATTTAACTTGATGATTAATTTCTGTACTTTGTTAATATATTTTGTTTCTTATTTAGGACCTATTTGATTCTACCATGTACTATACTTGAATGGAGTTTGAATTTGGTCTTTGAAAATTAGATTTTTGGAAAATACGTATAAGGGAAAGATGTCATGGAGAACATTTATTGTGGTTGCCCTGAAAAGCTATCTTGGATTGTTTATCGAAGACATTTTTATTTTGATTTAGGTGAAAAAAGCATGTTTCGGAGAACAAACATGAGTTTTAAATTCTTGAAAAAACTTTTTATTAAAAATAGGAAAAAGTTCAAATTTATTCCTTACTATAGGCTTTCGTTGCAATTTTAGTCCGTTTATACACGTCGTTGCCCTTAGTAAATAATCTCATATTTGGTAAACAAGGATCGATTTTTATTAAGATACAAAATGTATTGTCAAATATTCAATATGATTCCACAAGATCTAGTTTTGTTCAAATAACGAATTCTAATCAACTGAAAGGATCTTCTGATCATTTGTTCTTGTCATTAATGAAGTTTCAACGAGAAATAGGTGGAAATGGAAAAAATCTCAATATAGCTTTTGTCCTAGGGTTTAAATTTTTGTAATCTCAGGAATTCAATTATTCTTGAGATATATTAGCTCACTACTGATGTTTAAGTTTTTTTATCACCTTGCAGGAAGCTCAATTGCAGGAAGAAAATTCACAATTGAAACAACAATCAGAAGTAAATTATTCTGCAATTTTTTGTTGTTGAATTATTCCCTTACTTTTCTCTTGCTACTAAATGATATTATTCTCTGGCTGCAGGCAAGATTGAATGAAGTTGAAGGCCAAAATGCAATTGAACAAGGACATTCAACAGATTCCATCACAAACAATCGCAGCCTAGTGAGTAGTCATCAAGACTACAATGACTCAGATACTAGCCTCAAGTTAGGGTACAGTTAAAATACTGTATATGGCTTCCCGAATTTCAAACCCCAAAACTTTTCAAATTCCAAAAACTAAATACTCTTCACTTGTCATACATTATACTCATTTAATTTGATTTATCTTTGCAGCTTGGGTTTTCCTTATTGAGTTTGATATGAGAATTGGAGATATATAGTTACTAAAACAAGGACGAGTAATTTTCCATTGATGTAGTGAAATATATAAATTGGTTAGACCAGCTGACCAGGCTCAAAAAGATTTTGGTCTAATCAGAGAGTAATGTAGTTAGCTAGGTACTATATCGGTTGATATCTATTCAATCAACTGTATCATTTTAATTTTCGTGGTCATGTGAAGCTTGAAATGGACTAAATGGTGTATAGTTGTGTTTAGGACTTAACCATCTGTGAGTCACAAGTGTTTGACTGGATTTAGGAAGTATTTAATTAACCTTAATGCAAAACTATACGTAGGCACTTCTGAAGTGTTGCCTTGTAGGTACATAGTTACAATTGCTTGGAGTATAAAAAGATTACTTTAGAAGAAATACTCTACGTATATTTTTTCTTTATTTGTGGTCAGACGTTGAACATATCAGTCGATTAATAACCGTTGAACTATAGTTTAGAATAAAACGGATTAAAGCGCGTCTAAATATATTAAAACGACTTTTTGCAGGTTAAAACAAAACTAATTTCAGTTGCGATCAGTACAAGTCCGATGAGAACGTCCTTCAATAAATTCATGTACGTGCACAAAACAGAAACAAAAAAGGAAAAAAAAGATCCATAATCAATACTACAATTGTGTTCAACAAAACACTCTTTACTTCTTTCTTGTAAGAATAGATATTGGGTCTAACTTAACCCCAAAAGCTAACTTGTAGGGTAAGGATTGTCCAAGTCCATATAAGGAGTTCATGTTCCCATTCCATTACCGATGTGAGACTCTTAACATACTCCCGCACGCCCAGACCCCGTTAACTGAAACGTGAATAATATAATTTGGGGGCCCAACATCAGTGAACAAAGAATTAGAATGAGTCTGACTCTGATACCATGTAAAACCCCAAAAGCTAGCTTGTAGGGTGAAGATTGTCAAAGTCCGAATTCATGTTTTCATTTCGATGTGGTACTCTTTAACACTTCTAACTCCAAACCGTTGGTTAGGCTTGAAAAGATCCTCACTTATTTCACCACACCCATATATCACATTATCATAATATAGCTATATTATCCCCCTATTCCATTTCATATAACATGCCAATATGCGATACTATCTCCTTAGTTATTAATTCATTTAGCAAAAGAGGTGTTTTCAATACTAGAATCCATTTAATTTTAGATTTCTCATGGTACTTTTTTATAGTCACACAAATATTCACGTTTAAGACTATATTTTTGTTCTAAAACTTTTTAAACTTAGAATTTTTTATGTAATCAAATTTAAAATTCGAATTGTTGACCCGAGGGCCATTTTTTGTAAATATTGTTGGAAATATTTATTAAACGTGAAATAAAATTAATCTTATTTAATTACGAATCGAACAATTAGGGGGCCCACACGTCGGAAACGTTGTTTCCACACACGTGTACATACAATGTCAAGGATCACAATTTTCTTAAATGAAAGAGATATTCGTACGTATACGAATTGTTTTGAGACGTAAGGTAATAGACGGTTATTGGCCAAATGACGTAGGTTTCACGTTGGTAAATGAAGGAAGAAGTGTATAAATGAGTTAAAGATGAAACGAGTCATGAATAGGGCCGCGACGCCAAACTGCAGGGCCACATCGCCAACTCTCTGAAGTTGTGGCGCCTCCTTGCAGGGCCACCGCGCCAACTCTCTGAAGTTGGAGCGCCGCGGCGCCTCCCTGCAAGGCCGCGACGCTGGTTGTCCAGAGGGTGCGACGGGGACGAAAAGACATGACTCTTGGGCTGGTTTTTGAGGCATTAAACCTCCATAACATCCCAAATGAATTCAGCCATTATTTGGCTGAATTAACACTTCATAATCAAGGTCATTACATGGTCATTCAAGGCTATTACATGGTCATTCAAGGCCATTACATGGACAATTGGAAAGTCATCTTCACAACACTATAAAATGAGGCCTTAGGCTCATTTGCAAAACACTTGAAATCTGAAATACTTCCTCCTCTCTTGCAATCACAAACACTGATCTTTCTTCCAAAGCAAACACTTGAGTTCCCTTTGCTCACTTGTTTGATTGTTGTTTTATCTTGGGAGATAAGTTGTTATTACAACCGTTGAAAGGATATACGGAGCAATATTATCTTAAGGATAGATCAAAAATTTGGTCGACTCAGCAAACCCACTTGTTTGTTTATTTTTCAGATTTCTTACACACTTGTTGTTGTTGCATTCCCATTTCCTTGTCTCTACACATATTTCCCACAAGCTTAAGATAATATTTCCTGCTTTCAACAACAACAATGTCTGCTGAAGATCAAATCAACGCTGGAATTCGAACACCACTCAAGCCAATTCCAATGCCTTCAAATCCACTGTTTTTGGCACTACTAGTGTCAATCCTTCTACTCAAGGCAATGACTCTGCCTACTCCCCGACTAATCCAGGCATTCCAAATGCCTTCCAACCTGCTGCGTTTAGCACAACTAGTGCCCCCACTGCTCCTCAAGGCGTTCACAACGCCTATGCTGCTCCTCAAGGTATTCACAGCGCCTATGGTACTGCTCAAGGCGTTACCAACGCCTTTTCTACTGGTCAAGGTCGTGCTCCTGCTCCAACTCCCGCTGGTTTTCACCATGAACGTCCCGAGAAGTTCATGGGTGCACATTTCAAGCGATGGCAGTAACATATGTTGTTTTTCCTGACGGTTATGGGACTAAAGCGTTTCCTAACCGAAGACCCTCCACTAGTTGGGGAAGACACGGACCCTCAGCCAAATGATTTCGCGGGAGGGGCTAAGGTAACCATGTTGATGACGACATGAAGATGGTTCGTGAGGCATGGAAACACAGTGATTTCATGTGCAGGAACTACATTCTAAACAGTTTGTCCGATCCACTCTACACGGTATATTGTACCGTTGAAATTGCCAAGCAGTTGTGGGATAAACTACAAAAGAAGTACAACACCCAAAATGCGGGTAGTAAGAAGTTCATCATTGGAAGTTCCTGAAATTTCAAATGATAGACAACAAAAATGTGTCATCCCAAGTCCAGGAATTTCAAATGATTCTACATCACTTGGACTTGAAAGGATTGACGCCCAACGAGCAATTCTTGGTTGGGGCATTAATCGAGAAGTTGTCTCCCTCGTGGGATGAGTTTATGAATTACTTAAAACTCAAAATAAAGGAGATGACTTTAGAAGAACTGTCACGCCCCGACTTTTCCTAAGTCTTTACTTAGGACGTGATGGCACCTGGACAATTATTTTCCACCAGGAGCACCATTTAATTCTCTTTATTTAACATGTTTCAGGAAAGCGTGATAGAGGAACGGCTCCACGCCAAGGCTAGCGATCGTCCCGCAGCCTCTTGTCATACCAAGTCCATTGCTTCGAGCTTGGTATTCGTCAGGTTCAGGATGTCAGTTCCAGTGTCTCGGAAAATGCCCGTGTGGAATGGTATCCCTTCTAACTTAGAATAATCGTTGTCAGTATGTCTATGTAGAAACAATATTTGCACGAGCATGAGCTCGCGTTATGATTTTTTTTATAAAGTCATAAACATATTTCTTTATTGTTATTTTTATTAATCGCTCTGTATTTGAATATAAGTTCAAATCATGTTAAATAAAGAGTCAGCCCTACCATCTGGGCTGAGTGAGAACCTTACCCTGCAATTCAAAGTAACACCACAATATTTCAAGTGCAATCACATTATAACGTAATAAGCATATTGCAAAAACATATCAGGTTACAACATTTTTAAATATGCAACAATTCCTCATAGGAAATTCTCGGTTTAACTAACACTTCATTTTATCTCGTATTATACGTTAAGACATTCCTCTGCATTTCCACATGTTTATTACATTTATATATTTGTGAACGCGTATTCACTTTTCATATTTATATATAGGTGAACATGCATTCATCTTTCATATTTGTTGCGGCGTGCAACCCGATCCATTATATTTACGTATTTGTGAACACGTATTCACTTTACGTTTTGTTGCGGCGTGCAACCCGATCCATTATGTTTACGTATTTGTGAACGCGTATTCACTTTACGTTTTGTTGCGGCGTGCAACCCGATCCATTATATTTACGTATTTGTGAACACGTATTCACTTTACGTTTTGTTGCGGCGTGCAACCCGATCCATTATGTTTATATTTATATATTTATGTGAACACGTATTCACTTTTCATATTTTTCAGAAGATCGAATAAATAATATTCTCTTCCCAACATTCTGTCATTCATACTTATAACGATTATAACTTTTTAACCATAACTCCAACTAAGGTGTTTCTCAAGCGGAAACTAAGGTAAGACGGGGATCTTTCACTGTACCAAATTTCATTTAAAACTACTTTGGTTAACTAACACAAATTTATCCTCAAAACAGTCACATGAAATTTGTTTCGGCAGAATTTTTATTAAACAGAACTCAATCTTAGAATAGTCATAACTCCTAATCTGTAAACCCGTTCAAGCCCCATAAAATCTCAAAACGACGAGAACAGAGAGCTACACGTCTCCATGTGAACCATACTTTCATATTCTGTACCATTTGGTACAGTTTTACACTTTTATTCGCTGCCCTTTCTGGATCTCGATAGATCCGAGGCAGAAACTTTAAACAGCGATAACTCTCAATCCGTAAGTCTGATAGACCTCCGTAAGGTCTCAAAATGTCCACAACAGAGATATATAAAACTATCATTTAGCACCAATTTTCATATTTCCCACGGATTAGTACAGTTTTACGTTTCAACGTCCTGCCCTTCTGGATTCCGATGAATCCGAGGCAGCAACTTCAAACTACAATAACTCTCAACTCGTAAGTTCGTTTTAACAAATCTTTATCTATATTTGTCCTTAACAAAGAGATTTACAACCATGTAAATTTTCATATAATTCTAATAAGTAAAACTCAATAAAAACAGTCCGTAATTATGTCTTTACGAATTTCGGCCAAATCTAAGGCAGGAACTTTGCACTATGATAACTGTCAAACCGTATATCCATTTTACCTCATTTTTGGTTCTATATTATCATAGTAGAGAGGTGTACCATTATTACAAATTTCATCAAATTCTAACAATTATAACTCAGTGAAATCAGTTCGTAACTATGCCTTTCCGAATTTCGGCCAAATCTAAGGCAGGAACTTTGAACTATGATAACTTTCAAACCGTATGTCCATTTTACCTCATTTTTGGTTCTATATGATCATAGTAGAGAGGTGTACTATTCTTCCGAATTTCATCAAATTCTAACAATTATAACTCAGTGAAATCAGTTCGTAAAGTTCATGACGCAACTAGTTGTTTAAACAATCAAAAGCTCATTATTTATTTCCAACACTCAATTCTTATTCTAACATGTATTGAACTTAAAATAAAAGATGTTACCAAGAATTTCTGAGTGAGAAATCTCACCTTGTAAGTGTGAAGATTATTGTTGTGTGGTTGCTAAAATTATCCTTACTCTCTAGTATTTTGATTTTTATTCTTCTTGCCCTCTTGGTATTTTTTCCAGATTTTTTCCTCTTCTTTTCACTTGTTTTTTTTCTGATTTTCTATTCTTTGTGGTAGGTATTTTATTTGTGTCATGTACAATGTATAAGTAGAAGAGTTTTCTATAACCTATGAGAGATGGAATGACAAGAGTTGGAGGGGAAATGAAAAGGGGGGAAGGGGTGAAGGGAAGGATGTGCAGCAACTGCTGCATTTTTTTTTTGTTTTTGTTTTTTTTGTTTTCTTATTTTCATTTTATCTATCTATTTATCCAACTTTAACACTAACTCTATCCCATGCAATTTATTCTTTGTTTTCTTATATATATATTTTTTTATTAACTCAACTACAACTATATACTATTATTTTTTTTCCGGATTTTACAAGAACTTATTGTCAAACTCCAGATTCAAGAGGACAATAAGAAGGCCATGTCAAAGGGGAAACAACCCGTTGAGGCTAAGGCAAATCTGACGGAAGTCAAAGGAAATCCAAGCAAAAAGCGGAAGTTCCAGAAGGATGGTCAGTCCCAAACAACTGAAAAGTTTAAGGGAACATGCCACTATTGTGGTAAAATTGGTCAGATGGCCAAAGACTGCCGCACGCAAAAACATAATAAAGGCAAGGATAAAGTAAACATCGCCGAAGACACGCTCCTAGATGATATGATTGAAGAATTCTCAGCAGTGGTGCTAGAAGCAAACCTTGTTGAGAATCCAACGCAATGGTGGTTGGACACGGGTGTTACCCGTCACATTTGTTCCAATAAAGACGTTTTTTTCACGTATACACCAGTCACAGATAAGAAGTTGTTCATGGGCAACAACTCCTTTTCAGAGGTGCTGGGGTAGGAAAGGTAGTCCTTAAGATGACGGCCTGGAAGGAGCTGATTCTCAAAGAAGTGATGCATGTTCCAGAAATTCGACGAAATCTAATTTCTAGAAATTTATTAGTGAATGCTGGTTTTAAACTAGTACTAGAGGCTAATAAGTTTGTAATCACTAAAAACGGAATATTTATAGGAAGGGCCTTCGCATGTGAAGGTCTCATTAAGGTTAATGCTACACCTATAATGTTGTCTGCTTAGAAAGGGGCTTCGCCTGTGAAGGCCTCTTTAAGGCAAATACTGTACTTGTACTGCCTTCTATTATCAATAAAAATGAGCATTCCTTCTACATGTTTGTGTCTACTAATTTATGGCACCATAGATTAGACGTGGTAACTATCAATCTATATTAAGATTGGTAAAGTTGGAATCATTGCTCTCTATCGACATAAACCCTCAACATAAGTGTGAGGTGGGCATAGAGGCAAAGACTCTCCAAAAGTTCCCTTAGATTTGTCAAAAGGGAAACTGCTCCTCTAGAACTCACACATATCAACATATGTGTTTTTAAAGTTCGCTCAAACTAGAGGGGGAGAAACAAGTACTTTGTGACTTACTTAGATGATGGCACAAGGTTGTGCTACCTTTACTTACCTAAAAGTAAAGACGAAGTTTCTAAAACATCTAAGCATCACAAACCAAAGGTTGAGAACCAACAATGCCAATGAGTCTATATAAATCTAAGACATCAATACATATATTCATAACTATCGCCGCCTTACGGGATCTTGAAATACATCAAATGAATGTCGAGATAGTCTTCCTAAATGATGATTTGGAAGGAGAAATATACATAGACCAACTAGAGGGGTATGTGGTTCCAGAATAAGAGACAAAGGTCTGTCTGCTTGTCAAATCATTGTACAGGCTGAAACATGCCCTAAACAATGGCACGAGAAATTTGATAGTACCCTATTATCGAAGGGGGTCTCTATTAACAAGTGTGACGGGTGTTTTACATGAAGAGGAAACGACCGATTCATTAGGCATAAGTAATGATCGATTCATTAAGCATAACATTCCTCTATGTAAACAACTTGTTGATCACTGGGTGAAGTCCTAGGGTAATTCTAGAAACTAAGAATGTGTTAAAAATAATATTTTGACATGAAAGATATGGGTGTCATAGATGTTGTCTTAGGGATCAAGATCTCTAAAGACAACTAACGGATTGGTCTCGTCTCAATCTCTCTACATCAAGGATGTGCTGAAGAAATTTGAGATGTTCGACAGTTCACCGGTAACAACACCATTGGATAGAAGTCAATAAAATGGCAAGACTCATCCGTAAAGTTGAATGGCTTCATGGTTTCTTTGAAGACATTCCATGCTGGGATAAACCCGTGACTTCTGTAATGATCCACTGCAATAGTCAGTCGGCTCTAGGTTGAGCGCTTCGGTGGAAGCAAGAGCACTTCGGATAATGATTTCTTCTTAAGAAACATAATCCAAGGTCATTCACATGATAGACAAAAGTGCTACCTGTAGAGGGTAAATGATAAGTTTCCAAAACCTTTAATAAATCCTCAATATTTGAGGTTAGGTTGGGAAATTTTTTAATGGTTCCTAATGCTTGTGTAGCATGGTATTACAGGATATCTTGTAGGAGACCACCTATTTAAGTACGAGTACAGACCGCCTCAAAGGAACGTATTTAAGAATCCAAGTGTGTCCACGGCCCACGACGGACAAAACAATAGAAAGATTGAGTAGGAAAGGTGTTGTGTTGATACCATTGTCTTGGCATATACTAAACACTGACGGTTCAAGACATCACGTTCACCCCGCAGTAAATATGTCCGATGGTATTCTACTATGGAAGGTTCAAAGCTCCGACTACCTCTCCAGATGCAACATCGTTCCGTCAAGTGATTGCTAGAACGACACCATACGCATGCACCAAAATCTCTTCCAAGAGGGGATTGTTGGAAATATTTATTAAACGTGAAATAAAGTTAATCCTATTTAATTACGAATCGAATAATTAGGGGCCCCACACGTTGGAAACGTTGTTTCCACACACGTGTACATACAATACCAATGATCACAATTTTCTTAAATGGAAGAGATATTGGTAACGTAAGGTAATAGTCGGTTATTGGTCAAATGACATAGATTTCACGTTGGTAAATGAAGGAAGAAGTGTATAAATGTGTTAAAGATGAAACGAGTCATGAATAGGGTCGCGACGCTAAACTGTAGGGCCACGACGCCAACTCTTTGAAGTTGGAGCGCCGCGGCGCCTCCCTGCAGGGCCGTGGCGCTGGTTGTCCAGAGGTTGCGACGGGAGACGAAAAGACATGACTTTTGGGCTGGTTTTTGAGGCATTAAACCTCCATAACCTCCCAAATGAATTCAGTCATTATTTGGCTGAATTAACACTCCATAATCAAGGCAATTACATGGTCATTCAAGGTCATTACATGAGCAATTGAAAAGTCATCTTCACAACACTATAAAATGAGGTCTTAGGCTCATTTGCAAAACACTTGAAATCTGAAATACTTCCTCTTCTCTTGCAATCACAAACACTCAAAGATCTTTCTTCCAAAGTAAACACTTGAGTTTCCTTTGCTCACTTGTTTGATTGTTGTTTTATCTTGAGAGATAAGTTATCATTAAAACCGTTGAAAGGATATACGGGACAATATTATCTTAAGGATAGATCAAGAATTTGGTCGACTCAGCAAGCCCACTTGTTTGTTTATTTTTCAGATTTCTTACACACTTGTTGTTGTTGCATTGCCATTTCCTTGTCTCTACCCATATTTTCCACAAATCTTCCATCTAGGAATATCGCACGGTTATTATATCAAATTATTGTTAAAGAATTTTAATTTTATATGCTACATATATAAATAAAAATGGAGGAAGTTAAAATTCAGTTACGGGGAGAAGCTGGCTGGCTGTCCGTAAAAGTGCCGCTAAAGACCCGTTCGAGTTTATCGCTCTCTCTCCTTTAACTCTCCCGCCCTCTTTGCTATTCTCATTCATACTTGCTAATCAAGGTTTCATTAGCGATAAGAAAAGTACACACTAAGGAGTAATATCAATTATGGATGAAGAATACGACGTCATTGTTCTCGGCACTGGCCTCAAAGAATGCATCCTCAGTGGCCTTCTCTCTGTCGATGGCCTCAAAGTACGTTTACTCTTTTTATGGATCAAGGCGCGTTTTATTTCTACTTAATCACTAATTAGTATAAGCCATCATTACAATCTTTGTTGTTGTACAATATTCATAGCCGGAGTCAGGATCTCATTCTGGATTTTAGAACCGCGACTTCAAGTCATGTTAGTAATAACTAATTAGTATAAGACATCTTTGTAATTTTTTGTTCTTGTGTAGTAATATTCAGAGGCAGAGTCGGTATTTTTAATTTTATGAGTTTTGAATTTAAAACGAGGATTTAAGTGTTAATAACTGGGTTGTAAATTTAATGCATACATATTTAATGAGGGCGATTAATAAGGGCTTCCGTTTCTGCCATCGTACTCAGACTTATAAGGAGAGCGATTAATAACGGCATCTTAACATGGACAACTCTGGTAGTATTTGGTAGGCAATTTATGAAGTCTACCAGAATTTAGCGTTGAAATATAATTTTGAATATTCTAGAATTACTAGATGAATGTTTGGTGTTATCCATGACTATTAGGATACCTATGTGCATGATTTTTATGTTATCTAAGTTCATTGTATTTTGTATTATCTAGGTGCATTTTTATGTTTTGAAGAGGATTAAGTTCATGATGTGTGTGAAATCATTTATCGAGTATGAGTCTAGAAGTGTCTCTTTACACCTATAAAATTATCTTATGTAGGAGTGGAGATTTCTAATGATATGAAATGACCTTAATGTTTATCTCCCTCTTCTATCATCTTCGTGCCCTGTGATATTATCAAGTGACCGCCTTATATTTCCAACATTTAGATCATCAATCTTACTATTTAGAAGTAACAGTCTACTTATGGTTGCCCCAGCTTAATATGTATTCTAGTTCAAATATTTATATATCTTCATGTGGTTTCTAAAATTAATAACTTAAAATCTAACCTCTGAACGTCTTCAGGTACTACACATGGATAAAAATGACTACTATGGAGGAGAGTCAAGCTCACTTAATTTAATTCAGGTAACCTCTTTACTAAATGGTGTGAAACTTAAATATGCACAAACAATTTTGAAAAGCTCATCACTCTTTGGTCTTGATCCTGAGAGGACTAAGACTTACTGGAAAACGAATTGTAAATGGAAGTCTGGCATAAGTTAGGTGCTAGTTTCATCTTTAAACTTGCAGCTAATCTCAGCATAATATATCATGTTATTTTGTGTAGCTTTGGAAACGCTTTAGGGGAAATGACGATCCACCAGAAGAGTTAGGTACGAGTAAGGAATACAATGTTGACATGATTCCCAAGGTAAATAGTTCACAGGCCTTGCAAATTTTTTTATTATTTATCTATCCATTACACAGTGCCTTACTATCTCATTTGTAGACCAGATGGTCGAATGACTAATGAGTTAGATTACTGTAGAGCTTCCACTAAAGAGAGACAGTTTATGACAACAACAGCATACCCCGTGTAAGACAGTTCATGAGAAGCTTAGTAATCCAAGGAATATCATGCTTTCCCTAAACATACGATTCAGTGGAATTTTTTATATATAGACTCATGCCAACTGATTTTACAAGTTGGCTAGAGCATTGACATGTTTATATGATTTACCACATTATGAAGGTTGCCGATTTTGCAGAAGTAATGATATGTAAAAAAACATCTAAAGATAAAGGTGTCAACCCTTTTCTAGAATCTTGATTCATAATGACATGAAACAGACGTGTAAATTCAACAGCATGCGCAATACCTTAAAGGAATTGAAACCAGATACAATGGTGCACTTAGAGAGTAGGCTCTTCTTTAGGTAAGTTCATAAAACATCTTAACTTCCTATTGATGACAGATATGTTCATCAAACATCCAGGAAAATTAGAAGTAAAGATATTGGGCTTGAAAGAGTTCTGTTGTTATCATGACAATTACCAATCTGTATTAGGTTGAGTTTGATTTTTGGCCTATATTATTAGATCTATATGAAATGCTTTACAAGTATGTAATCAATGTTTTTACTGATGTCCTGTAGTTTGCAATGGCAAATGGAACTCTGGTCCGTGTGCTCATCCACACTGATGTTACCAAGTACTTGAACTTCAAGGCTGTAGATGGTAGTTTTGTGTACAATAAAGGGAAGGTATGTTTCTTAAAGCATTATAGGGTGTAGCTTTTCGTTCTGATTTTGCTGGTAGAAAATTCTTAATAACTTTCTCATGAAACTGCATTCATTAGATCTACAAAGTTCCAGCAACTGATGTTGAAGCTCTGAAATCCCCGTTGATGGGGCTCTTTGAAAAGCGCCGAGCTCGGAAGTTTTTTCTTTATGTGCAAGATTTTGAAGAGACTGATCCTAAAACTCATGAAGGGATGGATTTGAACAAAATCAGTGCAAAAGAGTTCATTGCGTAAATTTTCTTTCCTCATGTGTTTTTTATTCTCTTGCTTGAACATATTGATGAAGGCTGCATCCCTAGTGAATTGTAATTAGAAACAGTTTCTTCTTCTCTTTGGTAAGTTGTTCTTGGTAAATATTGTTTATGCAGGAAATATGAACTTGAAGATGATACCATTGACTTTATTGGACATGCCTTGGCACTCTGTACAGATGATAACTATTTGAACCAACCAGCTCTGGATTTCGTAAAGAGAGTAAAGGTACTTGATCAATTTAGTATTACAGAAAGTATATAATTGTTTTGATAAAGATCCACTAGCTTATTTTGCTTCTATCACTATTTAAAACTTCACATTGACATGACAGTGTAAAAGTCTGGTATGTGATTGCTGATGAGCTCGGTGCGGCTAATTCTAGTTATAAAGCTGATTGAAGGCTTGTATAGGTATCCTTTATTCCGTGACCATGAGGGAGAAAAGAGGAAGTTGCGGAATTCATAACTTTTCCTTGTTTTATATAGAGAGAGTGTAGGGCCTCATACAAATTTTACTCATATGAACATAGAACATCATTGTCTTCTAGTGTCCACCACCAGCTCTCTTCGCTTACTAGACTCTACGTTAGCTATTTAATTGTAAACCTCTTCTGGCTGTAGATATCATATCCCTTTACTAAATGAAGTAAATGTGTAACTTTTTCAGATAGGTGCTAGGACCTTATCAATATGGTCTTGCCTACGGATACAGAAAATAGAAAATGCAGTTTTTAGTTTATTTATTTATGTAATGATGGTGCTGGGGGGTCCCACTAAGGTGAATGTTATTGAACCCAAACGTTAAAAGCCATGCAAATAATTCCTTCTACGTCCATTGATTTCGGTGTCAGACATGAGACACCAGTCTTCTTTCTGATTTTCTTTTGTGTTTCTTCTTTTCTTGGCATGGATTGAAGACATATAATTTTAATTTAATAGTGGAAAATAAAATAGAGTGTTGATATAATCCTGCAATCTAGGATGTGTCCTACACTATGATTAATTTAAGAGTTATCAACTGATAGTTTCATGGTAGTTCCATAAAATGTTCTAATGAATACATTGTCACAATCAAGATATAATTTAAATGCCAAATGCTAGAAGTATGCTGTGATATTAATTCCTCTTCCTTTCATATGAACAGAACAATTTTTGTAACTCATGAGAAAACCAAATTGTTTGATTACATAAGCTAAGATATGCTTTCTTCTTTTTGAGATTAAATATGCTTGCCACTTGGCTGAGCAGTGCTTGAACAAGGATTCCTTTTTCCTCCTTTTTGATTACGAGTTGAGGATTATTTGTTACGATTAGATTCTTCGTTTAAAGGATTACTTGATGACTACCTCGTTTCTTGTTTTTTAAAGCTATATGCAGAGTCTTTAGCACGCTTTCAAGCAGGATCCCCCTATATTTATCCAATGTACGGACTGGGAGAGTTACCACAGGTTTGTCTCCTTGGGTAAATTTTGTCAGTCAAGTTTGAGTAAATATAATCTTTTCCTGTATTTGATTGATGCTCATGCTTTCAGGCGTTTGCACGTCTGAGTGCAGTTTATGGCGGAACATACATGCTTAACAAGCCACAGTGTAAGGTAATCATCAAAACCATCTAGCTCATTTGGATGCCTAACGATCCCCATATAAGGTAAGTTTCACAAATGTTTTTAGCATCCAGAATGTGTTGTCACTAATCTTCCTGATCTAACATCTAGGCCTCTTCTCGCCCGATGGAGAAAGTCATATATCCTCATATTGTAATTTTAAGTATGCCATATTATTTTATAAAGAAAACTGAGACGATAATGCAATGAGCTACTTCAAATGCTGAAGAATTCCACACGGCTTGCATAAACATTAAATTGAAGTTTATGTGAACACTCAGTTTCTGGATTGCAGGTGGAGTTTGATGACAGTGGAAAAGTTGTTGGTGTGACTTCTGAAGGAGAAACTGCTAAATGCAAGAAAGTTGTTTGTGATCCCTCATATTTGCCTGATAAGGTACTATTGGCAAATTGCGAATAACTAATATGTCCAGGCGTTATGCATTGTCGATTCATGTCTTGAAAATTTACGTTTTTACTGACAGATTATTAAATACCAATGCATAATGCAGGTCCAGAAGGTTGGAAAAGTTGCTCGTGCAATTTGTATAATGAGCCATCCCATCCCAAACACTAATGATTCTCATTCAGCCCAGGTCATTCTACCACAGAAGCAACTTGGTCGCAAATCAGACATGTATGTTTTTTAGGCTTCCAGATAGTCTACTGAATTATCATATCCTATTGTGTGGTGTAGTATAGAGGGATGTCTCTGACTGTGCAAGCTGTCTGCTTCTTAAAATAAGTTTACAGAGCATACTAACTTTGACCTTACTTATATATATGCCACAACTAGTAATTAAGTCCTCTTTTATCTAAACAATTGTTAAGAAGTGACTTTCACTGTGTATTTTGTCCTAGACTTAATTACACGTTCACTAAACATGTTCTGCTGTTTGGAGAAATTTGGGAGACAACAATGGAATTCTGTACTTCGAGACTGTAACCCTTTCCAAACTCAGTGACTTATTCAACATGCCGGTTACAGGTACCTGTTCTGTTGTTCCTACTCCCACAATGTCGCTCCAAAAGGGAAATATATTGCCTTTGTTTCGACAGAAGCTGAAACCGATGACCCCGAGAAAGAACTGAAGCCTGGTGTAGACATACTTGGGGCTGTCGATGAGATATTTTATGAAACTTTAGACAGATTCGTACCTTCGCATGAATCTGCTGCTGATAATTGTTTCATATCTAAAGTAAGTTCCATACAAGTTGCTAGTTTTTATTCTATTTCTTCTGAAATTATGTGACTGTGTTATTACTTGTTAGTACACCGAGCTTTTATTTCTCCTGAGGAGTTAGAAGATATTTTATGTGTATGTTCCCGAACTCTATAGAAGCATCACTGAATACTGATAGCGCACTTTGATTTTGTTTCTTTGACTTGCTGAACTTCGCCCCACATCATGTGAAATTACTCTGAATACTGATAGCGCACTTTGATTTTGTTTCTTTGACTTGCTGAACTTCGCCCCACATTATGTGAAATTACTACCACTCAAGGGAAAGCTTAGGCATATGTTCTCTTGCATATAGAGGGTTAACATATGTGTAGTCCTTTCAACATAAATCTGACTTCCAAAAACTCTATGGTAAGACTTTACCTCTCCAATGTCTCTCTACA
Source organism: Przewalskia tangutica (assembly GCA_029844215.1). Taxonomy (NCBI): domain Eukaryota; kingdom Viridiplantae; phylum Streptophyta; class Magnoliopsida; order Solanales; family Solanaceae; genus Przewalskia; species Przewalskia tangutica. The sequence continues at coordinate 8,517,244 of CM056721.1, read as the reverse complement.
CATTGGTCAGCAGTTCATTGGCAAAATTTGTTTTCTGATCTAATTACCATGTTTTATCCTTCCTTGTAGAGCTATGACTCAACAACACACTTTGAGTCCACAGTAATGGATGTGCTAGACATGTACACCAAGATAACGGGAAAGGTAAGATTCCAGTTTGAATTTGGTTCACACACACACATTGTATATCCATGCATCGTCAAAAGTTGCTGTTAAAGTCGAGTCTTCATGTATCAACAACCAAGTATACTATTGTTTGAATATGGAAGCTACCTAGCAAAAAATACTAGTGAAGAAAGATTCTAATTAAACTTATTATCTTCTACTGTTAGTTTATTCGTACATTTTTCTTTTGTTTAGGTCGTTGACTTATCAGTGGACCTGAGTGCTGCGAGTGCTACTGCTGAAGAATAAGCTTATTATATCCACTTCATTTGCTGCAAAATAATTCTGTAGAAGTTCTGTATTGAAGCATATATTCAGTGAAGAACTCCCTAGTTAATTCCTAAAATGGACTTTGTTGTAATTGCTTTCTCAAGATTACTTCATTCTTCTCCACACCACCCCAACCCCCTAATCAAGCATTTAGTTTATATAGATCCTTTCCATTATTAGTTCACGGTTACTATTGTACTGATTTCATTTTTCATCTTGTAAGGATTTAATAATTTCTTTTTTGCCTATGGGATGATGGTGGAACTAGATTTTAGTTTCAAATTTGGGAACTTCTATAAGCTCTATAAATTTGAAGGTTCTAAAGGATATCCGCAGTATCACCAACACCACTAAAGGTGTTTGTGGATATTTATGTACTTTGGGCTCGTTTGGTACGTCATGACTGATCTTAATTTTATTAGAATTTATGCTTGTATTAATTGGGTATTTGTATTAATATATAATGGACGGTATTAGGACTATTAATATATAATGAACTATATTTTTTTTTATTTTTAGTACATTCTATGGGAGACTCACCTGTTAGATAGGTCTCAAAAAGCGGTTGGGTATCAGACTATTTCTAAAAATAAGTGATCAGTCTTGAAAAGCCCACCAAACACTGTATTATTTTTTTGTCCAGTATAATTCAGTTTAATACAGCGTACCAAACGTACCCTTAGAGCTCCCATCCACTTTACATTGTTACAATATAGTTCTTTCTTCTTCTATTCCGTGCCACTTACTCCTAACATGTAGTAGTAAATGATTATCTTGATTCTTGTCTCTATGTAATATAAATTCATAATTGTGTTCACCACCAAATTAAAGTTGCCCTCTGCATGTCTACCAAATGACCCCTAAAAATATATTACTAACGTTAAAATTGTATTAATCTTCGTTGGAAAGCATTTCTCATTAATATAAAATATATATAGGTGTACAATGTGGAATTCCTATACAACAGGAATCATAGTTCTACCATAATTACATAACCCTACAAGACGGGCCTTATGCCTCTCAAAATAACCATTAGATTTTTCCTTATTAGTAAAAATCCACATAAGAACGAATCACATTGACACCGGGAGGACGAGTCACCAACTCCCACGTCTTATTTTTAATAAGAGCATTATATTCATCATCCATGTCCATTTTCTAAATAGCGTCACGAAGAGCACACACGAGGTTACGTGGTAGGGGTGATTTAGTGTCATTAGAGTTAAGATTAAATTATCGTTTTGGTCTAAAAATACCGTGTTGGCTACGATTCATGGGCCCGTAAACCGGAATAGAATTGGGCTGGAGTTGGGTCGATGTAGTGTTCTCGGTATCGTTCTGGGATGGGAGGATTGGGTCGGCTGGAGGCTGGAAATGATTTAGGGACTAAGGGAGTTGGGTCGTGAGGTGGGTGGGCTGTAGCGATTTGATGACGGGAGGGTTTGGGCGTGACGATGGCCTGCCGGTGTCTGCTGGTCCAAATATCGAGGTGTGGGCCGGATCAAATGGTGGACCGCGTACAGTGAGAGCTCATCATCCAAAAAATTATAAGAATTGGACACGAAATTATGCAACTTAGCAAACAGAAATTGAATTTTATCGAAAATGACATAACGACTAATTATGATTTTATTAGAGAATAAATCATAATATTTGTAACCATTAGACGGGTAACCCAAAAACACATACGCGGTAGAGCGAGCTTGAAGTTTGTTTATTGTAGTGGAGGGGAAGAGAGGATATCATAAACACTCAAACACCTTAAGATGAGAATGCGAAGGGTCTTTGTGATAAAGAATTTTGAGTGGTGATTGGTATGCTAATCATTTGCTAGGGAGTATGTTAAGAAGGTAAGTTGTCATTTGTAATGGTACGATTTTTTCTCTCGGCTTTCTCATTTTGTAATTACATTTGGAAATGAAAGCCGAAAAATTATATCATTAACCTTACAAAATTCTCTAAATGACTCATTATCAAATTCTCTTTCATTATCACATTGAATGTTCTTAATTTTCCGTTCAAATTGAGTATAGATGAATGTTCTAATCCAAAAAAAATAGAATAATCATCTAAAAATAATAAGGTGTTAATAATACACAAATATAATATGTATTATTATCTCTAATGCATCCTACCAAACGACCTTTACCAAAAAAAAATAAAAAAATAAATGACAACTCTTAACTTATGTCATCTAATATTAGGAATCAATCAATGCGAAGATTCATCTCAATTAAGTAATTGATATTAAGCAAAGGAAAATTAAAAGAATAAATGAGTACAAGAGGAGGAAATTGCAGATCTAGAATTTCTTTTGTATTCATGAAAATTAAGACAGAAGGTTGTGTGGGAAATATGTGTAGAGACAGGAAAATGAGAATGCAACAACAACAATAAGTGTGTAAGAAATCTGAAAAATAAATAAATAAGTGTTCTTGCTGAGTCGACCAAATTCTTGATCTATCCTTAAGATAATATTGCTCCGTATATCCTTTCAATGGTTGTAATGACAACTTATCTCCCAATATAAAACATCAATCAAACAAGTGAGTAAAGGAAACTCAAGTGTTTGCTTTGGAAGAAAGATCTTTGAGTGTTTGTGATTGCAAGAGAGGAGGAAGTATTTCAGATTTCAAGTGTTTTGCAAATGAGCCTAAGGCCTCATTTTATACTGTTGTGAAGATGACTCTCCAATTGCTATGTAATGGTCTTGAATGACCATGTAATGACCTTGATTATGGAGTGTTAATTCAACCAAATAATGGCTGAATTTATTTGGGATGTTATGGAGGTTTAATGCCTCAAAAACCAGCCCAAGAGTCATGTCTTTTCGTCTCCCGTCGCAACCTCTGGACAACCAGCGCCGCGGCCCTGCAGGGAGGCGCCGCGGCGCTCCAACTTCAGAGAGTTGGCGCCGTGGCCCTGCAGTTTGGCGTCGCGGCCCTATTCATGACTCGTTTCATCTTTAACACATTTATACACTTCTTCCTTCATTTACCAACGTGAAACCTACGTCATTTGGTCAATAACCGTCTATTACTTTACGTCTCAAAACAATTCGTATACGTACCAATATCTCTTCCATTTAAGGAAATTATAATCATTGGCATTATATGTATACGTGTGTGGAAACAATGTTTTCGACGTATGGGGTCTCTAATTATTCGATTCGTAATTAAATAAAATTAACTTATTTTATATTTAATAAGTATTTCCAACCGGTTGTGCTTGCAAGTTTGTTTTTAGACCGTAGGTGAAATTATTAATATTTTATACTAATTTCAACTTTCAAAATGTAAATTGAACACTTCACAATCATTCGCCACTCCATCGAGGAAAACGTGAGAAAACTTTACTCGAGGGATCTCATCCCAAATTGAATCATTGTGGTTGGTGTCTCACTCTATATAATATATTAATAGATCCACCAAAAAAAAGAGGAGATCCCAACGTTGATAGGTTACTTTATAATTAGAACGAATAAATGTATGACTAAGTAAAAAAGACGATGCAGTGCACTAAATTTTCATTTATGCGAATTCGGAGAAGGGCCAGGATCACGAAGTGTTATGCATGATTTTACCTCACATTTCTGCAAGAATCTGTTTTCATGACTTGAACTTCTTGGCCCAGACAACGTCCTAGGCGTACTCATGACCTTCTAGTCACATGACATGACTAAGTACATTTATGAAAATAATGTGCTTCACGTTTTTCTTTTAGTGAAAAAATTTAGTCAGATTTTATAAAAATAACCTTGGAAGAGTGTGATCTTTTAACTTTTGAGCTCGTTTGTTTTATGGGCAAAACTTCAAATTTAATAAATTTTAATTTTTGACATTAAAGGTTTAGTCATGAATCATATGCGTGGATAGTCCATCGGCTGCGTCTTTTTAAAAAGACATTAGTTTAAGGGCAAAGTAGTCAACTAAGTAAAAATATATGTTCAGGCGCTACAGTAAAATCCTTTTTGGCCTGTAACGTATTACTAGCTCAGTCTTAATTTATATGACACATTTTAAAATTTTAATTTATCTTTTTTTGTTATTTTTTATTCTGAGTGGATGGTCTACCGAAAACAACCTCTCAACATCCAATATCAGGAATAAAGTCTGCGTAGTGAGAGCTGCCTGCACAAAATTATGTATAAAAATATCTACAATTGGGTCCAACCTGCTGGGGGCACAAATTGAAAAGATCAATAAAACGACTGTTATCATTATACTATGCTTCCGCTATTCAAAGTCTCGTACAATAGCGCAAAAGAGTTAGAGAGAAGTTTCTCTCACTAGGCGAAAATGCTCTCAATATTTTTTCCTAGTCGCTCTTCGCAATCCGCCTCATTCCTATGATGTCATCTCCGACTTCATACCTTCTAAATCTGATTTCATCTTTAATTTTCATAAGATTGTCTTAAGAAGATTCTTCATCCTGTTTAAAGATTGTTCAAGATTTGCATTAAAAGTCAGATTTCATCTTTTTAGTTCTTCATCTTTAACGTTCAAGATTGCAAAGTATTTGTGTAGTTGCATTCGGATTTCTATTGGATACACCACTAGTGAAATCGAAGAGATTTGAGTCACTTAGATATCATGGGGATGATTAAGAAGAGCTCCAAGTTCAGCAAGTAAAGCAAAAAGGTTAGTACTCCTCCGGAGCAACCACCGGTAGTGTTTGCTCAAAGTTTTGCTTCGGCAATAGCCATGGAAGCTAAGAATGTTCATGGTATGAACGTTCAAAGTATGAAGGTTAAGCATATGAATGATAATGGTGTAATGAGTAATATTAACAATGACTCTTCCAATTCTCCGACTTTAATTCCGACGGTTGTGGCTTAGGATTTTCCATTTGTGACATAAGTCGGAGAAGACGGGTCAGAGGGGTTCGGGTCTATGGCGGATGCGGATGGTGGTCACGGTCGGAGTTGAAGTCCATGAGTCATCGCCCGAGGTTGGAGAAGGTGATGGGTCTTCATTTCCCATGAACATTGGGAATGAAAGTTTTGCGGTTTCCGAAACGTCACCCCTTCTCGAGGGGATGACGGGTCACATGGGTGGGTACGGGTCGAAGGCGGGACAGGATGGTGGTCACGGGTCGGAGTTGAAGTCCATGAGTCATCAGTCAAGGGTTGGAGAAGGTTATGGGTCTTCATTTCCGACTAACTTTGGGAATGCAAGTTTTGCGGTTTCCGAAATGTCACCCCTTCTCGAGGGGAAGACGGGTCACATGGGTGGGTACGGATCGAAGGCGGGACAGGTAAATGACCATGGGTAAAGGGTGAAGTCCAAGAGCCATCAGTCAAGACACCAAGAATTCAATGGAACATCTTTTTCCATAAACATTGGGCATTCAAGAGTGGCGGATCCCGAAAGGTCACACCTTCAACCGATACATGGGTACTCGACCAGTGCGGGTCTCAATGGAACTCCTTTCCCCATGAGCCTTGGAATTTCAAATGCTGATAATACCAAAGGGTCTACTCTTCAAACGAGCCTTGGGAGATCAACCATTGTGGAAATCGAAGGGTAGTTTTTTCCCAAGACACCTAGGAATTCTGTTTTTGTCTCGACCGATGGAGCATTTAATGCCGAGGGACATGATCCATTTATGGCAACCATTCCCAATAGTGCACAAGTCTTGACTTCCCCCACGAATGCAACTAATGCACCTACCGAGCGTGCAAATGATACTAGCGTACCACAACAAAATAATGAGTCTAATCCAACAAAGAATACTTATGCGGGAATCTTTACAAGTTCTCGTCTAGAATCAAAAGGACTTAAACTACACTTTGTCGAACAAGAAGGGGATGATGTGGAATTGGATGCAAATGACGAGGTTCCCTTTGTTGAAACTTGGGGTTATTGTCTTATTGGGTGCTTCACGGGCCCTTTCCCATGACGTGAGGCATTAAATTCTATTGTTAAAAAATGGGGAGTTAAGTGTAGAATCATTCCATACGGACGTCGATGGACTATTTTCCGATTTATGACTGAACAAGATCGCATCATGGTATTTCATGGTGGCCCTTATACGACTTTTGGGAAAATTTTGATGTTAAAATCAGTTGATAAGGACACTTTGCTCACGGATGATCTTTTCATGAACATCCCGGTTTGGGTGGTGCTTCGTGATGTTCCTTTGTCGGTATGGAGCGCATCCGGGTTAAGTAAGATCGCCTAACGTGTGGGAAAGCCCTTGTATACGGACCAATTCACGAAGGAGAGGTCCAAAATGAATTATGCACGAGTATTAATTGAAGTCAATGTTAGAAAGGAGCCGGTCACGGAATTTAATGTTAAATTACCTAGCAATATCAAGTATGTTCAAAAGGTAGAATATGAGAATTATCCCGATTTTTATTTTCATTGCAAAGTATTCGGTCATAATCATTTCAAGTGTAAGAAATTGGATGAACATGTAACGCCTATGGAGACAATGAGCACTCACGAGCCAATGGTTGTTTCGGACAAAGAAGTAGATCCGTAAATGGTTGGTGTTAATGAACCTACACGCTCACTTCAAACCAACCCCTTCTTTGTTCCACTACCAGTCGGTGGATCATTGAACATTGAAGTGGACATGGATGTGATGACTAAGGGGTACCTAATCGCCTTTGATTAGGATGCTTTTAGAGGTGCTCGGTGTCAAGCGGGAGATGAGGATGGATGGCATGAGGTTACTCCAAGAAAGAATTTCCAAAGAAACAGTGGTAAAGTTGCAAGTATGAAGATTGGAGGAGCATTTCATTACCCCCGATTTCCAAAAAAACGAGTTCATCTCCCGGGTGATGTTATTATGAACAAAGCCAAGCAGCAAGTTTGAGAAGTGGAAGAGTATTTCAACCCGCGAAGATTAAGCTTATTTGTATTGCGTTTATTTTATTTTATTTTATTTTCTTGTATTGTATTTTCGTGCTTTACATCGAGGCTTGAAAAACCTCAATGATCGATTGTACTTTCCGATTTCTAGTAATATATTATTTATTTACCAAAAAAAAAAAAGTCTCGTACAATAAAATTCATAGCCCTCATTTTAATTTGGTTTTAGGTTCTCAAGTAATACTTTAATATATTCAATAAATTTATTAGTATACTATGGATGTGTGCTTCGGTCATCAATCCCGATCACGTCGGCTCTGCAGCCAGATGCGGCAAAAAAAAAATAACTGTGCCATCTTTTTACCCTATTTTTATCAAACTACCACTACTTTATATTTATGTATCAAAATACCACTCTTTTCTTTCTTTTCTTTTTCATAATTACTTTTTTGCTTTTTTTTATTTGCTCAACATATTTTGTAAAGAATGTTTTGTTTTAAATTCTTTTTTTTTAAATAACTCATGTTTTGTATTAAATAACCAATCCAAATTTTAATAAGATAATCAACTACTTAATTTAATGGTCTAACTGAACAAAAAAAATTAGACACAAAATTTATTTATTTATTCAGTTTAAGATATAATTATTAAAGAATAAAGTGGGAATAAATTGCACACTTAAATAAATATTGTCTATTACAACAATTAGATAGTTAATTGCACACTTAAATAAATTTACAATGGTTTAGTTTCCTCTAGAAATATTGATACGGTTAGGGCAATTTCTCTGGCTATGTCCCTCATTCCGGCACAGACCACATCTGTTCCGGTGCCTACTCTTCTCCCTTTGATCCATTTCAGTACGGATCCGAGTAGATTGGGGAAGACCTTTTGGATCTCTCCTCATCGTTGGATCGTGGCACAATTCAGTTCCTGTGTATTCTGGCCAGTATGAATCGTGAGGCACTGCTGAGAACTCTTCCAAGTAAGTGTTGAAAACATACTGTAATGTGTACTCGGGAGGCACATAAATCATGTAGTCCTATGGTAGATAGATGAACAAGCAGCGATGGCATGTGAACACTGATAGTGTAATGCTTGAAATTCGCCACAATCACACATTCGTCTTTCGAGGTCTACCGTGAATGTTTTAGGTGGTCAGCCGCTTGGTGGGCGAACCAACTCTTTGACTCTGAAAATATTTTGTGCTCGGTTGTGAATGTGGACTTCATGGAAGTTCGATATTGCTCGTTCTTTATCAAGGTATTTCATTACTTTATCGTAGTAGATCATACCAGATGCCATCATTGCTTGTGTCTGCCTCCCTCTCTCGACAAATTATTCAGTAAACCTGTAGTAGGTTGCCTGCACCAAGGAATTATTGATAGGAAGATTGTGTGTTCCCTTTAATACGTTGTTGATGCACTCAGCAAGGTTAGTCGACATGTGCCCCCAACGTCTCCCTTCATCATGTGCCTGAAGCCATTGTTCCTTAGAAATATTGTCGACCTACTTCACTGCATCTTCATTATCAAGTTCGCTCCGATAATAAGCAACAGTCGGTTTAGTCATGGCGTATCCTAAAGTAGCAAAAATTAATCCTCGTAAGGTTAGGGATAAAAAAAAGTGTATTTGATCCTACACTCCTCACAACCACTACTTTTTCTAGCACATAGGACAAAGACATCAGTGTATTTGGCTCTACTCTTCTCACATATCCATAGTTCAATAATTACATCCTTAACTAAATAAAATAATTAATTGTGTGTCTATTTTATTATTTAATTAGACTATTAATTAAGTAGCTAAATTTTTAATTAAAATTTTAGTTGACTATCTAATACAAAACATGAATTTATTTTAAAAAATAAATTTAAAACAAAACATTCTTTACAAAATATGTTGAGCAAATAAAAAAAAAAAAGTAATTATGAAAAAGAAAAGAAAGAAATGAGTGGTATTTTGGTACATAAATGTAAAGTAGTGGTAGTTTGATAAAAATATGGTAAAAACTGTCACGATCCAAACCCCGGGCCCGCGACTTGTGCCCTATCTGGACACATTTCTAACCATACAATACAAGTAACTCGCGGAAACTAAACAACACTCATTTTTTTTCCTTTTAACAACAAAGGAAAAACCGGCAAGGCTGCCATAATATATAATACCCAAATGGGACTACAACTTTACAAAAATATAAATACAAATCACGCCAGTCCAGCCCACATATGAATACAGACCTCTAAAAAAAATTCTACAACATATGACGGGACAAGACCCCGTTGTACCCATAAATGTACATAAACACCTCTAGACAAAATTGTACCGCAATGATAGGCTCCGGAGCAATGGAGCTATCCCAAGAGGTGAGTAGAGATCCTAACCACGAGGATCACCCAACTGAGTATCTATGCTCATGACAGAACGCAGCTTCCCAGAAGTCGATAACAAGGTATCAAGTATGTAAACATGAAGTACAAGAACAAGATCATAATCGCATAAAAGAATAGCAGGGCAAGTATGAAAATCAAATACCAGATCCTACCGTACCATATAAAATAAGAGTCAACTGTACCTTGTACCAATGTATCACTGTACCACTGTACTTTTTCAAAGTAGGGAAGTCATGTCAAAATTATGAACGTCTGTCTATATAAACAAATATTGTCATGGGAGTTGAACCCACATACATATATAAATAACGTATCATACTTTGTACATATAACGTGTCCCGACCCTTTAGGAAGGGACCCGGTGGAATCATGTAATTGTTGGCACATAACGTATCCCGACCCATTTTGGGACTCGGTGTCTTTTCACACATAACATAACCCGGCCCATTTGTCGGACTCGGTGTCTCTTTACACATAACATAACTCGGCCCATTTATAGGAATCGGTGTCTCTTTACACGTAACATAACCCGGTCCATTTGTGGGACTCGATGTATCACATAACGTAACCCGACCCATTTGTGGGACTCGGTGTATCACATAACATAACCCAACCCATTTGTGGGACTCGGTGTATCACATAACATAACCCGGTCCTTTTCTGGGACACGGTGTATCACATAACGTAACCCGATCCATTTGTGGGACTCGGTGTATCACATTCACATAACATAACTCGACCCATTTGTGGGACTCGGTGTATCAATGCAACCATATGACATTTTAAGCCATCATTTGACTTCTCACAAAGTCGTTATAACAAACTTCCTATAAAGCCATTATAACAAACTTTCATTTTAGAAAACTAAGGCACTACCACATCTTTTTTTTTAAACAAACCAAGGCACTATCACCTCTTTCCTTTTAATAAAATCAAGGCATTATCATGTCATGTAAAATTAGGGAAATTAAACCCAAAGTACTATGTACATCTATTCTTATAAAAGAATCACATCATGCAATATAAGGGGGTTGGACCCAAAGGTACTATGAACATTCACCGTACATATCATGTAATATTAGGGAGTTGAACCCCAAAGTACTATGTACGTCCGCCGTACATTCTTTCCTTTATAAAGCCCCAAAGTACTATGTACGTCCGCCGTACATCATTTCCTTTATAAAGCCTCAAAGTACTAACCTTGCCACGTTAAGTCATTTGCCCTTCTAAACTCAAGTCACGTGTACTTCATATAATCAAATCTCATGTACTTTCAAATAAAGTCTGATATATTCTCAAATAAAGTCTCACATACTTTCAAGTAGTCTCATATACTTTCAAGTAAAGTCCCATATACTTTGCAAATCAAGTCACATAGCTTTCAAATAAATCAAGTCTCATAACTTTCAAAATAAATCAAGTCTCATAATCTTTCAAAATCAAGTCTTATAACTTTCAAGTAGATCAAGTCTCATAACTTTCAAAATAAATCAAGTCTCAAAATCTTTCAAAATCAAGTCTCATAACTTTCAAGTAGATCAAGTCTCATAATCTTTCAAAATCAAGTCTCATAACTTTCAAGTAGATCAAGTCTCATAACTTTCAAATAAATCAAGTCTCATATCTTTCAAATAAATCATGTCATAAGAAGGAAGGATAGTTCACATACCTCGTTGACGACTAACCAACACGACAAGTAGAATATGCCCCAATGTACTTCAACCTTGTCGGCTATTCCACATGCCAAGTAGAAAATGCCACACGTAGTACTTCAACCTAAAATGACAATATCATTTCTATCAACTTCAAGATTCCAAGTGTAAGACTTATACCAAATAATGCCCTCTTATTCTACGGAAATTTGGGCAACACTTCATTTATTTCTACGTACTTTTTCACCTTTCCCAAGGCCCGATTTCAACACAAATCAAGCCACACTAAGGGCATAACCAATAGTTAACCAAAGGGGATTACACGCCTAACTTAACGTGTAAAATTCTGCCCCATAATCACATTAAAACAGTCCACAAAACAGCCCATAATTAACCAACATTACGGGTACAATATGAAGCCTTTAACATCCTTATTCCTTAGGACTTTCATTAGCCATTTTACCACATTAATTATGCATATTAGAGGATAATTTTTCAGCACCTATACACGTCCAAAACAGTTCATAAAACGACACGATGACGTCTAACCGTTTTGGGCAGTTTTCGGCCAACAACAACTACAACAATCCAAAGTCCTTTTCCATAATCCATTTTATTCCAATTCAAGTTCCAACACTTATATACAATTCTCATCAACTTATCAACAACATTATTACTTCATTATAACATGCAATAGGTGGTGATAACAACGACAATAATCAACGAAATCCGATAACATCAAATTATGCCCCAATTCGGCCCAACCCTAAAAAATTGGCCAAACCCTTTTTAATCTTCATTATTTTTAGTACAAGCTCATCCATGCATATCAACAATAAGTAATATCCAATTACTTTAAAAGAAGAAGAATCACTACCTCATTTTAAGCCCAAAAACGTCCAAAACAGCTCGGGGAAGATTGACCCGCAGTTTTCGTTTCGCTCCACTTCTTCAAATTCCAATCACATATTTGTGACCCCAACAACCTTAGGAGCAACTTCCCTTCACGTTTCGCTTCCAAAAAGTCGACGGAACCACTAGGGTTCCAAATCCTCTTCTCGGCCCAATGAAGATTTGAGGTTAGTGGTGTGTTATCTTGGCTAATCACTAGGTTAGAAACTGTAATCTTGTATCAATGGACAAATCTTGGAAGTTTAAGAATTTTTGTTCAAGAAAAAAGGCCAAAGTCGTGAGCCCTTAAGAGAGGGAAATATATTTTGCTCTTGAAATAATTCTAAGTGTGGATGATCTTGCAAGCCCTCTAGGTGTGTATATATAAAGTATTACACGACATGGGATGATGACAAGTGTAGGGCAAGATGGTGGACAAGTGTGGGTGGGACCCACTTATCCACTTGTCTTCATTTTCATGAAAATATCCAAGTCCAAGTCAACGACAAGTGGCGGGGTGACACGTGTCACCCTCATATTGGTCCAAAATTATTTCTTCACCAAAAACGTTTATATTTGGTCAAAATATCTCAAAACTTTGTGGGCCCCATAAAACCGTAATTTTTTTCTGTAGGCCCCACATGACCAAATCCGGAACTTAAAAATCTAAAATTCCAATATAATCTATAAGTCCCAAATACCAAATTTGAGAATCAAATTCCAATTAATAAATATTTTCCTTCACAAATTCCCGATATTTTACCTTAAGAAAAGGTAATCTTTCTTTCTTTCCAAAATTCAAATCTTATTTCCATACTTACGTTCTCATATCATTCCCTTGGAATTACGGGGTGTAACAAAAACATGACACATTTATTTTTTTGCCGCCAAATGCCTTATCAAGTTATCATCAATATGAGTTGGGATGCTAATAATGAGAGTCCGGATATAAATGACCCTAAAAGTGAGCAAATTAAGCAAAATATCCCATATAAAAAGTATTTTTTGTGTAATAAATTATTACGCAATAAAACTTTAACTGTAACGGCGCGGTTAAGTCATATTGCGCAGTAATTTACTGTGCAATAGGGGTAAATTTACCCCTAATAAGTTAACCAATTTTTTTTACCCCTATTGCACAATCAATAGGACTTAACTGCGTTGTTACGGTTAAGTCCTATTGCGCAGTAATTTACTGCGTAAAAGGTACTTTTGCTACTTTTTTTAGTGGGGTATTTTGGTTCATTTACTCACTTTTAGGGTCATTTAAGTTCTGAACTCGTAATAATGACCCGTATTCAGAAGTTCTTTGTTCTAAAACTACAAATTCTGGGGAAGAACCAAAATTTCAGATTGAATATGGGGTGATTAAATATTTTTTCATTCATTTCCATCAAATAAAAAAAGTTTTTATCGAATTTTTTTGAGTGTTTTCTGGATTTTGATGATATTTTCAAAATTCACACAGAAAAAGGGAAGTGAGTTAGACAAAAAGAAAAACAACTTGGGCAAAAAAAAGTGACTTGGACAAAAAGAAACGAAGTAAAATATAATTAACACTCCATGTGTAACTAGGGGTGGCAGATGAGCCGTTTGTGCTGAAGTTGGACGGGTCAAGATGGACTGAAGTTCTAGATGAGCCAATGACAAACCCGCCCAAACTTACATGGGCGGGTCAAGATGGGCTAAATGATGGGTCATAATCCAAATTGTCCAACTTGACCCATTTTTTTTACAAATTTCAAACTTACCTTCTATGATGTTATTTTATTTTGTATTTTATTTGATTTTTTCATATCTTAATTTTTAAAATAAGAATAATATTTTTAAGAATTTTTCATTTTTTTATAAAAGCAAAAAAATATGAAATATAAATTTGAGGATGAGGTGGAGGTGGAAGGGGTAGGTGTGGATAGGAGCGGAGTATGAACAAAAACACATTTTTTTATAAATTATTTATAAAAGTAATAAAATATAAAATAGAAATTTGAGAATGGAGTGGGGTAGGGCTGTTATCGGTCCGGATAACCCGAGAACCGAACTAAAATACCGGACTGATATTTGGACCGAAAAGTTAACGGTTCGGATACGAGTACCAGACAAATGGATCCGATCCGGCAACCAGGTCTAATTACCCGATAACTTATATGTTATCAGTCGCGGTCCGATACCCTTAGAATAGTTTGGGAATTGGGATGATGAATTGATGATCAATCCTTGGAATATTGCTATTATATATTGTTTTAAGTTTGTTAATATATATTAGGTAAAGCAGTAAATGCAGTAAAGCAGAGATTTTTATAAAAAAAAATTATAAGTAAAGTTGAGATTTTTAAGTAAAGCAGGAATTTTAATATTTTGGACCGGTTTGAACCTAAAGATTCGTAACCGTCCAGAACATTATCGGACAAGACGTATCCACCGATAAGGTATCGATCCGGTCTTGGTCCGGACCGGTAACCTTATCGGTCCGATTCCGATATATCGATACCCGAATCGATAACAACCCTAGGTGGGGGTAAGGTGGGGTGGGGTAAGAAAAAAAATCATATTTTTTATAAATTGTTTATAAAAGTAAAAAAAATATTAAATAGAAATCTGAGAATGTGGTAGGGCGGGGTAGAGGGGTAAGAAAAAATTTCACATTTTTAATATTTTTTTTATAAAAGTAACAAAAAAATATGAAATATAAATTTGAGCATGGGGTTTGGGGGGAGGGGTAGGGGGAAGGTTAGAAAAAAAATTCATGTTTTTAATATTTTTTTTTATAAAAGTAACAATAAAGATAAAATAGAAATTTGAGGTGGGGTGGGGTGGGGGTGGGGGGATGGTTAGGGGGGGGTAAGAAAAAAATTCATATTTTTAATAATTGTTTTATAAAAGTAACAATAAATATAAAATAGAAATTTGAGGATGGGGTGGGGTGGAAGGGGGTAGGGGAGGGGAGGAGGGGAGGTAAGTAAAAGTTTCATATTTTTAATAATTTTTTTATAAAAGTAAAAAAATATGAAATAAAAAATTTGAGGATGGAGTGGGGGTGGGGCAGGGGGTAGGGCGGGCGGGGGTAGGGTCGGATGTGGGGTTAGATGGGGTAGAAGTGAGTGGGGTGGAGTAGAAAATGTATGAGCATCGATGTGAGGGTGGTTCAGTGCTTGAGCAAGGATTGGTGTAGGGGGTTGAGTTGATGGATAGTGTGGTTGAAGTATTTTTATTGTTCTGAAATAATAAAAGAATTTTAAATAATTATTTATAAATAAAAATCTTAATCTAGAGTGAAACTCTAATCATTAAAATTAAGTATTTTGATGAGTCAAGTTTGTGCATCATCATGCTCATTTGGACTGTTGATTTATGATGGGTCAACTTGAGCTAGCTCAAACCAACTAATCATCAAAATTATTCTTGCCTAAACCCATGAAATCTTGGGCGAATTGGGCGGGTCATTTGGATTTGGGTTAATTTTGTCACCCCTATGTGTAACTAAGATGTAACTTTATAACTCTCATTTTTTATAATTATATTTTACTATTAATTTATTTTTTTGGAATAATTTCTTTATATATTACTATAACTTAATTTATTTTTAAAAAATTATTTGTTATGTTATATTATATATTCTGTATAACTCATTTTCCTAGCAATGAAAAAGTAACTGAACCAACGACATTGAAAAATAATTGAACAAACACATTATTATAAAGAGTTAAAATTGTATATCTATTATCTAATGAGGAGCAAGGATCTGGCCGTCGTGTACTGTGGATATAGTTGTTATAAGTCTTCTCATACTCAACTTGAATGGATTTCGGTCTATCGCTAATTTAAAACACAAAGTCTCCTCTAAACATTAATGCTTTTTAGAGAGTGCTTTTTTTTAGTTTCATACTCGGTATTCGGTATCTGTATTGTAGTTCGGCTATATTTGGATTCACATCGCGTAGGATCCCATTCAAGAGAAAGCGTTCCCTACCAATGATTTATATCCAAAACTTGAATTTGAAACATCTGATTAAGAGATGAGTAGTCCATCCGGTGCACCACCAAAGGTAGTGATGCTTTTTAGAGGGTACTTGGTTGGATACTAAGTCTACTCTATCCATCGCTGACTTACCAAAATTCAAAGTGGGGAAAACTTCTAGTTAAATTCTAAGTATATATTGTTTGACAAAGTCTAAATATTACTACTTTGTTATAAAATAATAGAAAATTCAAAGTGGGGAAAACTTCTAGTTAAATTCTAAGTATATATTGTTTGACAAAGTCTAAATATTACTACTTGTTATAAAATAATAGAACTAGAACAAGAATATTGTGGAGAAAGAGAGAAGAGATGAGAGTTATTTCTCTTGAAGGATGTAAATACAATGAAGAGATCAAGAGAACCCCTCCATTTATAAGGAAAAAACAACTCGGTCCCAAAGTCACAAACCCTAGCTTTTATTCTAAAGATAGACATCCACAATAATAAATAAATAATATTTATTTCACTCCCTTTGGATGTCTATTTGATAGATGATGTGTCTCATTAAAACCTTACTAGGAAAAATTCAGTGAAAAATTTTTTAGTGAAGAAAAAAAAGTACACATTTCTAATAATATGCATTTTGGTTGCCTCATTAAAAACCTTGCAAGGAAAATCCAATGGGACAAAACCTTGTAAGGAAAAAAGAGTATATCGTGTATTAACTCCCCCAGATGGGAATATCAATCTAAAACTTGAATCTTCACAGTCCAATATTGTGCACCATCTTGTAGAAAGTTGCAGTTGGTAGACTTGGTGAACAAATCAACCATATTATTATTTGAACGAATCTGTTACACATTGATATCATCATTCCTTTGGAGATCGTGTGTGAAGAACAACTTTGGTGAAATATTCTTTATTCTACCCTTTTATGAATCCTCCATTTAGTTGGGCTATGTATGTTGATGCATCTTCATTCTTTGGATAGAGTTACATTGACATATAATATTATTGAAATCACTCCAAGTGCATTCCTGACTTGCTTTATAAACATATGTTATTTTTATATGATTTGACTGTCATGTAGAACAAAATCGTATGACTGTAATCCCTCATATGCATATCATAATATATAAGTGCATTAATTGCATAAAGACATGACACTTCAGGACCAAAGAGTTCTACAAGTTTCTCATTTCAACTTCTTTCAATAGGTAATCTATTGCATTTGAAAACTCTTCATGAGTTCGAATAATATTCAAATAATTAATTCACACTCATAAAGACGTAAGGATATCAAAGTCATGTGTACCCTTAGTCGATGAATACTCATTATGATAAAATCGCATTCACCCAAGAAGATACTACTGCTTCAGAATATTTCTTAGATACTTTATTAATTTTTTCTACTTCAGGAGTAAAGTTTCAGAATTACTTCAAGTGTAAAGTTTACAACTTCGGGAGTAAAATTTAAAGATTTACCACTTCAGGTGTAAAGTCTAAATATTTTACTACTTCGGGAGTAAAGTTTAAAGTTTAACCACTTCGAGAGTAAAGTTTAAATATTTACCACTTCGGAAGTAAAGTTTAAAATTTTTCCACTTCGGGAGTAAATTTAAAGTCTTACTACTTGGGGAGTAAATTTCAGAATATTTACTAATTCATGTTTAAATTTCAGAGTTCTACTACTTCGAGAGTATATTTCAGAGTTTTACTACTTCGCGAGTAAAATTCAGAGTCTTACTACTTCAATGGTAGAGCTCAAAGTTTAATTCTTCGGGAGTAGAGCTCAAAGTTTACTCCTTCGGGAGTAGAGTTTAAAGTTCTACTACTTCGAAAATAGAGTTATATTTTATTACTTCAAGAGCAAATTTCTGAATTTACTACTTCGGGAGTAAAACATAGAATATTCAGAATTATTTTCTTTCTAATTATTCTAATTCTCCTAGAGAGCCGTGATGTTTTCACAACTAAATGCACATTCATATTTTTAGGTTCTACTATATGTAACACCCTTTTTTCGACCGCGACATTTTAAATAAAAACCTGCTTAGAAATGCATGTTAGAAAATAGATAAAAATGACTAAATAGTTAAAAAATGCTTAAAAGGTGCTAAAATGCAAAAGGTTGCTAGGGAGTGCTAAAATGTAAAAGGGTGCTTAAAGGTGCTAAAAATGCTAAAGGGTTCGCGGGAGTCGCCACCTAATTAATTGGGTGAATTAGGACACCTTAATGTTAACTAGTTTAAAGTAAACATTTAACTCCATTTTTATGGTCTGCTAAACTTTGTGAGATTCTGGGTAAGAGTTCTTTATTATCCTAAAGGGAAGGGGTTAGGCACCCTAAAGGATCCGCTAACTTGCGGTTGTCCGTTCAAAACTAGGGTTAATTATTTACGCTAAGGAAGGCATGTTTAAGAAAGAATATTTGAAGTAAAAAATGTTGCAAGTGTTTTATATAAAGTAAGGAAAATGTGTTCTTTGACGACATAAAAGATTTATGATTTTATAAAGTAGAATTAATTTTTGGATGAAAATATACGTTCATAAGATATAAATTGCTATATTAGATAAAATATATATTGCATGGTATAGTGCCAAGGCAATAAATAAGCCTGACATAATTTATAAACATAGTATAAAGTTCAAAAATATGCATTCATGTTGTTTGTAAAATACTTTTTTGGCAATGGAAAATAAAGGGAAAGTTAGTTATTTATGAATTTGCTTTGTTAATCCTGCAAAAGTATAGTTTAGGTTTTAATTGCTCTCTTTGCAAATGCAACAAAATTCAGATATGCATGACAATCCTAAATAAGCAACTGGGGAAAGGGCCAAGTTTCTAATACCCAATTATCTTCTAATTATTAATTCAAGGTTTAACTATTCTAGACATCCTACTAATTAGAATAGCGTTAGTCAAATAATTTACAATAAATAAATGAATGGGGCGGGGTAGAAAATAATTTAAAGGACTCGAGGAATGGCGATGTCTTTCGCCTGCGGCTTAGAATTTCTGATGCGAGGATAAATACGTGTAGATGTGGGTCTTCGCGTTTGCCACAATGAGTCCCGCTATGAGACTCTTTGTTGCTCCGGTGCATTTCATGTAAAAAGAAAAATGATAAAGATTAGTATATGTCCCAAGAAAATTAAATAACAAACAAGCACTTGACATATAGTGTATTTGAGCAAGTATGCACATAAAGACCAACATGTAACAATATGAGATGGAATAGGCAGCCAACAGATGGTAAAAGCAATAGGGATGTGCAGGGCAGTACACAGCGACAAACAAAGGAGAGGAAAGGGATGCTAGGACAGACCCAGGCCAACGCCCATTACCACATATGCAGAATGCTCAAGTCAAAGCACAAATAGGCCATTCAAAAGTTAAGGTCTGATTATTATTGTATTACTTCCGATAAATAATGTGTTTCGCAATGAGCACGCCAAAGAAACGTGAAGAAAGGACAATTCCCGTGTCACGCAAATCAGTCCAGAATATAAAAAGGCGAGATACAGACCTAAGGCACACAAATCAGTCTAGAACACGACAAAATAGGAGCAGGGAACAGACTCACACTCAGATTTGGAAGAAAGGAAACAAAATCATAATGAGATAGCCACATAATATGAT
Source organism: Przewalskia tangutica (assembly GCA_029844215.1). Classification (NCBI taxonomy): domain Eukaryota; kingdom Viridiplantae; phylum Streptophyta; class Magnoliopsida; order Solanales; family Solanaceae; genus Przewalskia; species Przewalskia tangutica. Next base: position 8,497,448 of record CM056721.1, on the reverse strand, counting down.
GTGCGAGCGATTTACGAATACATATGTGATGTGTGACCAAGTTCTAAAAAATAAAAAGTATGATATATCTTGCCTATTTTGGATAACTGACCAACTAACCCTAGCACTTAACAGTTAAGGTGTCTTTGTAAACTGAATGAGGCAAATGACACAATATACTCTTAACTTATGTTCCACTATATCAGGCCATATTATCTTTCAAATATGAGATGCGACAGGGGCTGCATGTTCATATGGCATGGGAATGACCCGAGAGATGCTAACACTAGTAGTTTTGACTTTAGACATGGTGCAATCAAGATACCCGCCGCAAGTGCTCGATTCGCTCTAAGTACACCAATGTATAAACAAGAGGCGAGACAAAGTAAGAGGCGAGCAGGGGCATATGGTGATCGAATACTAACATTCTTCCTGCTCGCTTATTCTAAAGAAAAGAAGGACATCCTTACATGCTTTATCGCATTTTTAACTCAAGGTAAACAGACAAGCATGGAATTAGTTAATGATATCATTTTCTGAACCCTTTAAGCCACCTCAGTTATCTTAACTACTTCCATTACTCCACACATATTTGTGGAAGATAAACAGGACTGCAAGTTGAACTATATGCATCATATGACTAAAATTAACCCGTAAACATGATTTCACAGATGCTCTTAATCAAACTCACTTGCTCTTTCATTCTACAGAGGAGACTGATAGACATTGCATGACAGATTCGACAGCATGCAGGCAACTTAACAATCAAGGTATGATGCACCGACTTAACACGCTAGTACGAGGCGCTTTATACTCGCGAGAAAAAGGCGGAGGTATAATCAGCCTTTTAGACATAGCCAACATACATAAATAGTTAAATGACCCCTTAGAACAATACAGTAGGTCATACAGAACCACTAATGGTCTGTGACTTATCAACATCAGTCCCCAAACATCATCTTAAGCATCTAACAAATACAAACACACGAATGAACTAACACGTATTAACACAAATTCACACAAAAAGAATACGTAATGAATCAAGGCGGCGAGGAGGAGTGGATTTTTACCTTCTCCGGCAAATAACCGGCAACAGATCAAGTCGCTTCGCGCCACTGACGTTTTGGGTTTGTGATGCGAATAGAAGGGTAAAGTTGCTTGCTGATTTTTGGCTAGAATTGAGAGAAGGGTTCGAACTACCTATTCATGCTATGCTAGTGGTCCGGGTGCTGAGCCCTTGCTCCTTCCTGATTCTGCTAAGCTCTGGTGGTTGACTGCTGCTAGGGGTGTCCCGTCGATTGCTACCCGACTTCCCCCAACTGAGCTCTGCAATGCCCCTTGACCCCTGCTCTACTGTCTGTCTCTGTTGCCCCTTATAAATGCCTATTGCATGTGCTTATATAGCCCTCGTTTGGGTTCCCTATTAGGTAAATAAATAAAGGCTGATACTTGTGCTTGATTCGACGAGATTTGTACTAATTTCGTGTGATTTGAATGGATTATGGTAAGTTGCGATTTTCGGAAGATCTGGTTTTGGTTATGGTAAGAACACGTTGGCTGGGTGTACGTGGTTAAGGAAAGCCGCCGGATTTTCCACCCTGAAAATCCGGCGAGATTCGCGGCTAAGGGGAGAGGAGTATGCGGCGGTCGATTTTAGGTTTGAGGTTTTTTTTTTCTGAGAGGGTATCGGGAAGACGAGGGAAAAAGGGAAAATAAAAGGTCATGGCGTGTATATCGTGCGTGGTGGCGGATAAGTGCGGGCTTCATGTCAATGCGCTTATGGGTTAATTAATTGGGTGATCATTGGGTGTTAGTTTTAGGCCTTTAATTAGTTTTAGGCTTAGTTAATTAATTAGTAGTAAATTAAAACAATAAATTGTGCTTAGATTATTTAGGTGCTTTATTAAAATTATTACAAGAATAAAATGGGCGTGCTATTTAATTAGTGCTTAATATTAAGACGCGGTGTCATTATTAAATTGCTTATTTATGCCTGTATTAATGTATTATTGTTGTATTTTATTATTATAAAATTGTTTTAAAATTAGTGTAATTTTATAGTTAATGACTGGACGGGAGGGTCAAAATTGGGTGTCAACACTATATATTGTTACATTCACTTCACATAATGAATCTGTATGCGTAACATTTTTTAAAAGTTCTCATTCTTCATAAATTAAACATAATCATCTGAGCATATCAAATCGTGATAGCTTAAACCCTATTTTAAGATATTACTATTTTAGGAGCAAATCGGAATATATATATAACGTATAGAATTTTCTATAATATATCTTTTAGAGTATACATGGCTTCAAAGCAATTGTTACTTTATGAGCTAATACGAAGCACCATAATATATCCAACTCGTACAATTATTGTAGAATGAAAATTCCATATATCGATAGACGGTAACCAAAATCAAATCAACCGTTTTTTTCATGCCTTATTACGTATTGCTCTTCAGGAGCAATTAATGCAATATCCGTAGCTTTGTAAAAAAATAAGTGCTCAAGGCACAATTTACCTTTTGTCTTCTATTATTAATAATAAATAGTGCTTACCTTAACCTCCTGCTTACTGTTTGTCCCCTAAGTAATCGATAGTACTTAAAATTGACACATACTAAGCCTCTTTACACACCTATAAAATTAAAGAGAACAAACAAGACCATGTTACATTAGTGCTTTTTAGAGGGTGCTTTTTTTTTTAGTTTCATACTCTGTATTCGGTATTCGCATTGTAGTCTGGCTACATTTGAATTCGCATCGAGTAGAGCCCATTAGGAAAAAGTGTTCCATATCAAGAATTTTTTCATATCCAAAACTCGAACCCTAACCTCTGATTAGGAGAGGATCGGCTTATCCGCTGCACCACAGCCTTTGATGATGCTTTTTAGAGGGTACTTATTTTGAATAGGTTGAATACTAAGTCTACTATCCATCTGACTTACCAAAATTCAAAGTGGGGAAAACTTCTAGTTAAATTCTAAGTATATATTGTTTGACAAAGTTTAAATATTACTACTTATTATAAAATAATAGAACCATAACAAGAATATTGTGGAGAAAGAGATATGAAAGTTGTTTACTTCTCTTGAAGAATGTAAATACAATGAAGAGAACCCTCTATTTATAAGGAAAAAATAGCTTGGTCCCAAAGTCACAAACCTTAGCTTTTATTCTAAAGATAGACATCCACAATAATAAATAAATAATATTTATAATACTATTACAATTTTATCCCAAGTGGATTACTTAATAGCCAAACTTTTAGTAAATATAGTCATAAATATCAGAAAAATAATTAAATGACAATTTTATCAACATAAAATTTATTTTTAAAGGATATCCACTTTGGACGTGAATAAATTTCATGAGTCCATTGTAGACTTGCCAAAATCCAAAGTGGGATTTTTTAGTTAAGAATTCAAAGTCTAATGTTAGACAAAGCCTAAACATTACAGTTTTATAGACTATGGTTATTTAATAGACAAATTTTAGTTAAATTCAAAACTCTAAATATTAAAAAAGATAATTAGATGGTTATTTTATTCAATATAAAATTTATTTTAAAGGGTACTCAAGTTGAATTGGAATGAATTTTGTTCCAGCAGACTTACCAAAATTCCAAGTTGGAATTCTTTTAGTTGAATTCATAGTATACTGTTAGACCATCTATAATTGAAATTATATTTATCTCATGTCATATCAGATTATTCATCTGTCACATCATCAAATATTTTCATTTATTACATACACTTTACAACAGGAGATATTTCATAAAATAATTCATTTTATCTTTCTTCCACATCAATACATATACTCCACCATATATATTCATTCTATCTCATTTTCTATTTTGTATATGATATTATTCTTGTAATTCATATTATTACACATATAATAATAAAATTATAAATTACTTATATTCATTTAATTTTGACTCTTATCAAATTTATTATAATATTAAAACACAACAATACATGATTTTATTAATGAAGATAAATTAATCGTACAATTTATCAAAAACACACTAAAACATTAATAATATTAAAATCACAAATTGAAAATTAATTTTCGGTTGTTCCAAACTTTTGCCAAATTCTAAATTTTTCGGTTGTACAAATATTGCATACCAAAATTAGTTGGCATCATATATGACATTTGAAAATTGGATGACATATTTTGAGAATTTTGTGGACGTTGAATATTGGGATTTTGTAGTTGGTTAGGAAATATAAAATTTGGAGGAAGATTAAAATTTTGATTAGGATCCATATTTAAAAAAATAGCAAATAATTTGAAAGAAGATAGAAATTTGGAGAAAATAGCCAAAATATTTCGGTGTCCAAATGAAGTAAACTTAGTCACTTTTATAGATCTTGAAAAATAAAAAAAATGGCGTTTTTTTTTAATTCGGTCAAATTATTGATCAAAAATAGCAATTAAAGTAGCGGTGGAAAATGAATTTCTGGAAGTCAATCGCAGACTGACATATGGCGTTGCAGGAGACATTGTCTCCTTCTCCTTCTCCGGCAGGAGACATTGTCTCCACGTGATAAAATTACCTCATATATATTCAATAATTCCCAATTATTTCATGTCAACATGTCATTCAAATTGTCTCCTGCTGTGTGTAATTATCGGGGACAATATCCCCCGCTGGAAATGGTCTTAAATAAAGTCTAAATATTACAATTTTATCCAATATGGGATTATGAATTACTTTTATAGTCAAGTTTTATTTTTAATATACTGGGCATGGGCAAGTAAAAAGAAAATAAAGTGAGTACTAAAAAGACAATTAAATGGCAATCTTGTCCAACCAATAATCTTTTAATATACTGGACCCAAATAAAATTGACCAGAAACAATATTTGGAAAATGAGTAACTGATTTATTTTTCTAATTTTAAAGAGTACTCAGTTTGAATAGGAATGAATTTCTGTCCACCGCGGATTTACTAAAACTCAAAGTGGCAGTTTTTTTTTTTTGTTACAATTATAACTCTGGAAGCAGAAGAAAGAGATGGCAGAGCCTGTCGCGTCCTTACGCGATAGTAATTTATTTCCTTGTGTTCTGAATATCACCTATACCCCCCCCCCCCTGAATAAATGGAAAGATCACCTATACCCCATGAATAAATGGAAAGGTCACATAAAACATACTCAGATGATCCAATGAATGTTCCCTAAAAAATTAAAATTGATATTCCTTACCCGGTTATGATATCAACATGATATATAAACATACTCAGATGATATCATGAAAGATTGCTTTAGTCATGAAAGAAATTATCCCTTGATTATTCTCATTAATGAAAAAAATATATATACAAGTTACATATAGGAAAATCTTTTTTCTATTCTACATCTAAACCCCTATTTTATTTGAAGATTAATTATACAATTATGGTACGATTACAAAATTATTTAATGTACAAGACTGATATGCAATATATACCAACTAACAGACTGCTACATTAATGGGCTGCACCGAGATGGGCTATATTTAACACACACCCGCTGTCATAGTGGGCGACCTTCGTACGCTGAGATTGTCTCTAAAATCTTCAAAAAGGACCGAGGGAAGACCCTTTGCAAAGATGTCAGCAATTTGATATCTGGAAGGGACATGACAAACGCGTACATGTCCACGAGCTACCTTTTCGTGAACAAAATGAATGTCCATCTCAATATGTTTAGTGCGTTGGTGCTGGACCGGATTCCTAGAAAGGTAGATGACACTAACATTATCACAATAAACCAAGGTAGCTTTCTCAATAGGACAATGAAGCTCTAATAGAAGATTATGTAACCAACATGACTCGGATACCACATTGACTACCCCTCAATACTCGGCCTCTTCACTAGAACGGGACAACGTTGACTGACGTTTTGCAGACCATGAGACCAAATTATTACCAAGAAACATACAATAGCTAGACGTAGACCGTATGGTGTCAGGACAACCACCCCAATCAACATCTGTATATGAGACAAGTGTAGACGTCGACGAAGGATATAAATGCAAGTCATAATAGAGTGTCCCCTGGATGTACCTAATAATGCGTTTGAGCGCATTCATGTGCTCAATCCTGGGATCATGCATAAACAAACACACTTGTTGTACGGCATATGTAATATCAGGTCGCGTGAACGTAAGCAACTGAAGGGGCCTAGCAAGATTGCAATAGCGGGTCGGATAATCATATGAGGAGTCAGTCGCAACACCCAACTTGGGTTTAGTATCAATTGGAGTGAAAGTGGACTTACAGGATGACATCTCAATGATCTCATCTGCATACTTTCTCTGTGATAAGAACAATCCACATGCATTACGAGTGACATCAATCCCCAAAAAATAACTCAATTGGTCCAAGTCTTTCATGGTAAACTCGGAACTGAGCATCGTCATAATAGACTTTCGCAAAGCATCAGAATAGGCAGTCAAAATAATATCATCCACATATAAGAGTATATAAGCCAATGATGAACCACAACGATATATGAATAACGAATTATCAGACCTGCTGTGAAAAAATTCAATAGTCGACACAAAGTCTGCAAACCTCTGATACCATGCCCGTGGAGACTGCTTAAGCCCATACAAGGAATTCTTCAACAAACAGACATGATGAGGATATTTGGGATCCCTAAACCCCAAGGGTTGATACATGTAAACTGAATCCTTGATATCACCATGTAAGAAATCATTTTTCACATCCAACTGATGAATTGGTCATGCTTTCGACAGAGCCAAGTTGAGCACTGTGCGGATGATAGTCGGCTTGACCACCGACCTAAATGTCTCACCATAATCAACACACACCTGCTGAGTATTATCATCACCTACAAGACGAGTCTTATGCCTCGCAAAAGAATCGTCAGAATTATCTTTATGAGCAAAAATTAATATAGACCGAATAATATTAACACTAGATGGACGGGGTATCAACTCCCACGTCTTATTCTCAATAAGAGAATTATATTCATCGGTCATGACAATCTTCCAATTTGGGTAATTTAAAGCAGACACGAGATTATGAGGTAAGAGTGATTTAAGAACATTAGAATTTAAATTAAAATGTCTTTTGGTTTAAAAATACTCTGTTGAACTCAGGTGACTGGTCCATAACTCGGGGCAGAATTGAGTGAATTTTAAAAAAAATCGGGACACGGGAGGGGCTGGCCAGCAGGCAGTGGGCCTGCTGGCTCAGAATGAGAAACTGACGTTGTCGAGGACACAAGAACTGGACCACTTCTAGTATTAGGCTGGACTGGCCCAATATCGGAAACTGGCCCAGTGACGTTGATGCGCGTTAAGATGCACACACTTTAAACGCAAGTGCACGTTATCGTATCAAGTAGTAAATTCTTTGATAAGACCGAATATCGTCCTCTGGGATTAGGGTTCAAGTACCAACTATCTATTTTCTAGTATCTATTTGGCGAATTGATAATTGATTTGGTTGTTTATAGCTAAGAATTATGAAAACTATTTAAAGTATAAAGGTTTACTTCAGATGTGATGAGAATAGGGCTTCTATGTATCCTCACTATCCGCTTATGCTACTTACTAATGCATTACTTATGTTATTCTTCTTTTGGAGAAAGTAGGTTTACGAAATCGTTTTATACTCCCGTTAGGGTTATATAAACACTCAACCCCAGTATCGTTCCTTACCTACCTTTCGGTGATAAGGGTAACTTTATAGGAGGATTAAGAACAAAAACCTAGTTGACCGTCACGCACAATGCGCAAAATTAGGGTTGTTAAGCCTCTCATCAACGCTACATAACTAATTGAGGTATTTTCATCCCCAATTCAAGCATGTCTACCCAACTTACAAAGATATTCACAATCCCATTTTCTAACTGATTAGAAATCATATAGTGATAATTAGTTGTCAATTAATTACCAAGAATTCAACTCAATTATTCGATAGATCTCTCAATAAGAAAAACAACCATAAGCACGCATTAAATTATAGCATAAGTTTCAAGCAATTCAACATAGAAAACCTATAAGAGAATTAGTTCCTAGCCATTGACATGAGAACTAATTCCATGCTCATCATACAAAACCAAATAAAGTAAAGAAAAGGAAAAGAAATTACTAAATTAATGGTATCCAATCTCCAAGCAAAAGTCTTGAGTTGTGCAAGAAGGGGAACCTCAAAACCGCTAGGGTTCTCCTTTTATAGGCGAAACCGCCTAAACTTTTCCCTCGCAGCTCGCCCAAAATCCGCCTAAAACCTATTTTTTTCGCTGGCGCGCCTGCAGAGCCACAGGCGCTGGAAGCTTCGCAATCCGTCGGGTGTTTTGGCGCGCGCCCGATATTCGCTGTTCAGCGCCATGCGGCGCAGTCGTCGCAGCCTCTCTCAATGGTGGCGCGCCGCTGCGTTACTCGCAGGAGGCCATGCGCCGGTCCGATTTTAGCCTCGTTCGCCACTTTCTCTGTTTTCAGCTCTGGCATCTCCTCTTTTGCCCTTTTTTTTACTCCTTTTCCGCCATTTGGCCATTTTAACCACTTTGACTCAAAAAAAAGAAAAAATATCCTAATACGACACTTATATGTGCAAAATGGGACAAAAGACTAACTAAAACTGACTCAAAAGGTGTATATAAAATACACCGATCAGACGTTACTATGGGCAGTGAGATGTGATGGACTCGTGGGACCAGCGGGCAGTGGGCCCGCCGTAGAATTTGGAGTGCGGGACATGTCTGAAAAATGGTGAATAATATACGGGGGATATATCATCATCCAAAAAATTATACGAACTAGGCACGGGACTTTTTACCTTAGCAAATGGAAATTGAGATTCATCAAATATTATATGGCGACTAATGATGATTTTATTTGATGATAAATCAAAATATTTGTAATCACGATGATTTGACGGATAACTCAAAAACACACAAGGGGAAGAACGGGTCTGAAGTTTGTTAATTATGGTGGACGAAAACAGTGGATAACACAAGCGCCCAAAGATCCTAAGATGTGAATACGAAAGGGTCTTATTATATAAAATTTGAAGAGGGGACGAATATGTCAAACCTTTGGAAGGAAGAACGTTAAAAATATATGTAGTCATTTGTAGAGCATGATGTCAAAAATACAGGGGTACGGAAGCATGAATTAATAAAGTTTGGATAATGTTATTAATGGTACTAATTTTGCGTTCAGCTTTCCCATTTTGTGAAGACGTATGAGGACAAGAAAAATGAAAATTAATCCCATTTTCAGCACAAAATTCCCGAAACACCCCATTGTCATATTTTTTTGCCATTATCACATTAAATATTTTTTATTTTCCGTTCGAATTGAGTTCTAATGAATGCTCTCTAAATTTTAAGAAGATGAAAAAAACTTGAGATTTTTTCGTTATCGGAAAAGTCCATAAGAACTTAGAATAATCATTCAAAAATAGAACATATTACCGATAACCCAGATAACTAAGAACATGAGACGTCCATAAATCACTATGAATAATATCAAATGACATTAAAGTATGATAATTAGAGTCTACAAATGACAACTTAACATTTTTTTCCTAAAGAACACGATTGACAATTGGAGTACTACGCGTACCATTACAAGAAATAAGATTGTTTTTATCTAAGACAGACAAAATGGACGACCCCGGATGACCTAAGCGAACATGCCACAAGGAAGGAGCAAGAGCTGCAAAAGTTGAAGGCATGACTTGACGCGAGAAACCGAGACTTAGTGTGATTGGATAAAGATCTCCCTACTATTACACCTCATGAGAGGGTTCCTCGTCTTGAAATCCTTCACAGAAAACCCAAAAGGGTCAAAATTAACAGAAACCCAATTATCAGTTGTGAATTTACGGACAAACACCAAATTTATAATCAATTTTGGGGCATGAAGGGTATTTTTCAAGACAAGTGGTGGATGGGGAGAGACATAGTTTTATGACCATAACCACGATTTGGAATCGAATTACCATTACCAATAATTATACCACGATTACTTCTCAAATTGAAATAAAACGAGAGAGTACCTTGATCGGAGGTCATGTGTGTAGTGACGCCGGTGTCCATGTACCAATTCGGGTATGGTTGAGTTAGTCTGAGTGTGTGCATCACGACTTCAATATCGATTTGAGTGGGTGTGGATCCCACTGCTAAGAATGCATATGTGGGCCGAGGTCCAACCAGTCCACCCTGCTGCCCCGGCCCAGCGCTAAACCTGGACTGCTGACTTTTGGGCCTGTAAGGTGGTTGTCCAGCCCACTGGAGCCTGAAAAATAAGGGTTGTTGGGCCATGTCCCACAACCCCACTGCCATGGGGGCCACGGCTAGGGCCAGTGGAGTTGTGGTCCACTGTTGACTGGATGGGCCCCACTTTCAGTATGTTGTCCACCGGAACCACTACTAGAACCGTCGCGTTTTTCCCCGCGATTTTCCCATTATTTTCTGATTATTCTTGTCATTCCCGTGAGCACGGGTTTGACCCGAATTATCAATAAAACCTGGAGAATTTGTGGAGTACGTCATCATGACTACGGGGCTAGTATCGGTAGCCGCCTTCTTAGCCAACCCGGCTTCTTCCAACGTAAGCATGGAGCGGGCTTGATAGAATTTCGGTAAAGGGTTACTTTGACAAAGGATCGAAGCAACGTTGTTATAGGTCTCAGACAGAACTGCAACCATCTGTAGAACGAGGCGACTATTGCTAACATGAGCACCCACGTTGCGAAGTTGATCCGCCAAGTCCTTGAGTCATTTGCAATAAGATGAAACGTTTGAAAAATTCTCCATAACGACTTGATAAAATTCATGTTCAGGGGTGACAATGCGGGAATGACTGTTATCTTGGAATATATCACGCAATCTATTCCAAGCAGTCATAACTGAAAAGTTAGGTTTCATAATCGTCTGTAAGAGGTTGAGGGAGATAGTGGCATAAATCCACTGGAGAACCTATGCATCAAGAGTAATCCATAATTTAGGATCTTCTTCTTTGGTGGGAACACCCTCCGTACTAGGAGCCGGAGTGATTATGTGGTGGAGAATTTGATGTGTCAGTGCATGAATCTTGAATAACTCTGCCCACATCCCATATTGTACGTTTTCTAAGTCAAGAACAATAGAAAGAACGCTCTTGATGTTAAAAATTGTTGGGCAAGATTAAACACGTTCTTATCAGTCATAGTGAATAGAATGAAAAATTTGGACAAGAATTTTAGGGGGAGGTTCTCGGGTTAGTCTCGGATTTAGGGATAAACCGGGAGGGGGAGAGGGATTTGCACGGAAATCGAGAAAGAAGAGAGAATTTTGCGGAAGCAAGAAAAAGAACCTAGGCTTTTGATACCATGAAAGAAATAATCTCTTGATTATTATCATTGTTTTTATTGCAATCGTAGATGATATTTATGATGTTTATGGCACTCTTGATGAGTTGGAAGTCTTCACCGAAGCTATTGAAAGGTCAGTAACATTAGGAAAACAACTACATCTATAAAGTTTGGTGCTTATTGACATCTACCGTTTGTTTTTCTTTATTCACTTATTAATGAAAAATGACGATTTTAGTCCTTGAGTTATAACCTAGTGAATTTATCCGTGCTTCGCATGGTCACAAAAAATAAATTATATGTAGGAAAAAATTAAGGCCTTGATTTTGATAAACGATATAATCAATATTTACTAATCAAATATTACTTAATGATTTTACCATGAGTTGATGCAATATAAATAATCTTATTATAATTGATAAACTTATATTAACAATGATTTATTTTTATAATATTAATGTAATGTTCTTTATCTTCCTTCTCTGAGCATTTGAAAGTGAAAGAAACAAAATCTCCATCTTAATACTTTTTGCTTCATCTAAAAAAATCTCCATCTTAGTTACGAATAAAAAATTATATTGGTCATTATCTTTCAATATGAGTAAATATAGACCATAAGAAGTCAAAATTAACTTTCACTAAAGCAAAGGAAGGGTGAAAAATAACTTACTGTAATTGATGGTAAATGGCATAAGCGACTGGAGCTTCTCACTTCCTGGAAAAAACCCTTACATGAAATAAAGAGGGCATCAAAATAAGGTGTAATATTAGGAAAAGCAAAGAGAAATTTGGTCAGCGAATTTCTCAATGTGAAATGGTGGGATGGAAGGAAGGAGAACAGTTAATTAACTTCCTTCAGAGTTGCCTCAGCACTTTCAACAGTAATTTGGTCATCAGTGGCATTACGATTCAATATAACCTAAATCGTAATACTTCGTATTCAACTCTACATAAGAATATACTCCATTCGCTAATGAATCTCTTCTGAATTTTATCATGGATTCACATTATGTGTTCATAAATTTAAATGGAGAAGCAATAATATTTTGGTGAGAAAAAAAGTAGGGTATTCTAAATGTGCTATAGGACCTTTTAATGTTTTACCGATTCACAACCTGTTCATGTTTCTACATAAATTGATAGGCAATCAGGGAGGAAGATGTAGAAAACAGTTACAAATATACTTATTTATGGGGAAACCGATTTATACTTTAATGTAAACGGTAAAGAATTGATCTTCCACCTAACTCAATTTTTTGGATGCTCCTAGCCTTGGCAAACTCTAATGGCTAACATTGCTTTTGATTTTTCTTCTTTAAAATTATAACATAATTAATTGAAAGTTAAATATGCTTAATCAAATAATAAAGAAATTAAAATTAAAATACAGAGACTAAAATCACTATTTTGCCTTTATTTATGGGTTAACTAGTGGGAACCAAATGGGTTGACTCGAATATAGCCGGATAAAAGATTGAATGCGAGCAAATTGGACGGGTCAACCATATTGCCACTACTCATAGTTATATTCTTCATCATGTTTTTGTTTTTCCCTGACCTCGTCATATCTTTTGTTGTATCTTTGTTTCTTTTAGGGGTTTAATTACTTGTTTAGTTTTTTAATTGATCATCTTTCTAATTAACAAACTTAGAAAGCATTCATACCTAGCTTCTCATACGCCACCACGGTGTTACCGGGACGTTTTCACTGATGTTGAGCGACACCCAACAATTAGTGGTGTCCCGATGTTCTCAAATTTTGATTTCTCCTTTCATTAAATTCACGTTAAATTTGTCTTGTAGCCTTCCCAACCTCCCCCCAAACCCACAAATTAAATCATTAATCCATTTATTGCACTATTAATTATTTGAGATATGTGATTAGTGGGCAGATTTGTGCAAATCATACTTAGGAGAAGCAAGATGGTACTACAGTGGATACAAGCCAACTTTGAAAGAATACATGGATAATGCATGGATCTCAATAGCAGTTCCTATGGTACTAGTCCACGCATTGTTCCTTGTCACAAATCCAATTACTGAAGAGGCATTGGAATCCTTAAACAATTATCCTGACATAATACTATGGTCTGCTACAATTTTTCGTCTCGCCGATGATTTGGGAACATCGTCGGTATGTTTTTACACTCTTCTCTCATATAAAATACGTAACTAATTTATATGACTACTGATTAAAATTACTTTATGGTCCATTTGTGATTAAGAACGATATCTACGTCTTAGAAGTTTGTAAGAAATGATATACTGATGTATTCCAAAATTATACTAGCTCTTTTCCATTTTATGTGACATATATACGCAAGAACTTAAAAGTGTTTCAGGAACTCTTAGGCCAAACAGTTTTTGTAAGTAGAAACACTTTTCCGTGCCAAAAGTGTTTAGATAGAAGAGGCTAAACACCAATTTGGTGCTTCTCCAAAAGTGTTTCTCGAGAAGCCCTTTTTGCTCATTAAATAAAAAAAATTGGACACATTTACCCTTTTCTTTTCACAAAATTCCTTTTAATCTCATATAATATCTTCATATAAAATAAAAATTTGGAAATGGGGTAGGGCGGGGTAAGAAAAAAATTCATATTTTTTAATATTTTTTTTTTTATAAAAGTAACAAAAAATATGAAATAGAAATTTGAGGATGGGGTAGGGGTAGGGCGTGGGGTAAGAAAAAATTCATATTTTTTATAAAAGTAAAAAATATATAAAATAGAAATTTGAGAATGTGGTAGGTGCACGGAGGTAAGAAAAAAATTCATATTTTTTAATAATTTTTTTTATAAAAATAACAGAAAATATGAAATAGAAATTTGAGGATGCGGGGGGGTGGGGGTAGATGGTAGGGAGGGTAAAAAAAAAATCATATTTTTTATAAATTGTTTATAAAAGTAAAAAAAATACAAATTTGAGAATGTGGTAGGTGCACGGGGGGGGGGGGGGGTGGAGTTAGGAGGGAGGTAATAAAAAATTCATATTTTAAATAATTTTTTATAAAAGTAATAAAAAATATGAAATAAAAATTTGAAGATGGGGTGGGGTGGGGGTAGGGGGAAGAAAAAAATTCATATTTTTTACAAAAGTAAAAAAAAATGACATAGAAATTTGAGGATGGGTGGGGTAGATGTGGGTAGGGCGGGGTAGGTTTGAACATATTTGAGTCATTGACTATCATATTGTCGTTACATTTCTTATGTACAATATAATATTATTTTTTATTAAATATTGCAATTAAATAATTTTAAAAAAATTATTAAAATGTAAAGATATACTATTTTTAAAAACATAGGATAGAAAAGAATATTTTAAATAGTTTTAAATCTATTAAAAATAATATTCTAGTAAATTTACATAAATGTTGGCCAAACAGAAATCAAGCTTTCTCGTAAGATTTACATAATTATAGGCCAAATACCATAACAGATTTTCTAGAAACAGTTTCTAGAGAACTACTTCTAAGAAACAGAAACACTTTTTCAGAAGTTTGGTCAAACAGAATAGTTACTATCTGAGAAGCTAAAGGAGTTTTTCTTTTATCATATATTTTTAATATTTTAATTATTATGACTTATAATACTATTCGTATAGTTTCTTAATTATATGTCAATTTTTATTTTTAAAAACATAAAATATTTATGAATTAACAAAAACATTTATTAATTTGACCCCCAAACTTCAAACATATCACATATAAAGTTACAAGGAGAGAATAATAATGAGTTTTATATCTCAACACTGATTGTGTTCATGTATTTAGTAACAACTAACAAGTGCAACTAATTTATTATGCCTATAATATTTGAAATATAGAGGGTCAAATCACTCAGAAAATTAATACTCCATAAGCTCTTATAGGGTGAGTTTGGTTCGGGTAAATATGAAAGGGAATGGAGGAATGAAATTCTCTTTGTTGTTCTTTGTTTGGCCTTATTTTTTCATTCTCTTTACCCCTTTTTCACTTTTATTCTCTTTCCTTGATTTCCCCCACCCCCTTAGGTATTTCGATTTCCTTTCTCCAATCCAGACCCTGGACCTCGGACCACCCCGACCCCCGACTTCGGACCCCGGACTACCCAGAACCAAATATGTAGGGACAATCAGATAATTACTTTTCTTTCCATTTCATTCTCTTACTAGATTCCATTCCGTTTACCCGCGAACGAAACGCACCGTAATTATTTAGGTCAAAGTAAATTGATTTTTATAAAAGGCTAAATTGTACTTATCCTTCAAAATTATAAATACTCCTTCTGGTCCATTTTATTTAATTTGTCATATTTGTCTTTTACCCACTCTTAGGAAAACATTAACTAATGAAATAATATAATTGGACTAAATTGCCTTTATTCACCTTGATTTCAATTTAATATTATTCTTTCTTTCACCACATTAAGGTGGAAAGAAACAATAACGTTTGATTTATCTTAAATTTTTAAATTGACAAGTATTTTCGATCAACTACTTTTGATAATCATGACAAATAAAATGGAGCAAACGAGACATCTAGCAAAATATGTGTGTCATTTAATTTATTAAATATTACTTTTGGAGTTAATACAGGATGAATTGAAAAGAGGTGACGTTCCCAAGTCAATTCAGTGTTACATGGGTGCTTCCGAAGAAGATGCAAGAGAACACATACGAAGTTTAATAAAGGAGACATGGGAATTGATGAACACAGCTCAGACAGAAAATTCCCTATTTTCTGAAACATTTGTTGGAATAGCGAAGAATATTGCAAGAACAGCACATTGCATGTATCTGAATGGAGATGGCCATGGAATTCAAAATACCGACGTTAAAAGTAGAATCTCTAAAATACTTTTTGAGCCTATCAATATTCCTAATCTTCCATTGGTTCATAAGTAATTTTATCTCAAATACTAGTGTCATTACTTTGGTTTTATCGTGTATCCCGCTTTGAGTTCTTACAACAATCTCATGTTAATATATAAATAAAAGTAATTGGGTTCACAATCAAAATTTACAGTTAATTTTTTAATATATTTATTAGCTCAATATAGGCCTGGCCAGTGGACCAGCCCGGCCCGGTCCGGTCCCGAATAATTAAAAAAATAAAAATTAACGGTAACGGGCCTCGAATCGGGACGGAACATGGTATGGTTCGGCCTGACCCGGTCCCGCGATGATCCGACCCGTCCCGCGTCCCTCCCCAGTCACGCCCGAAACCCAGCCAATTGCAAAAATAGTCGTTGCAATAACGATCATTTTACATTTTGGTCGTTTTGCAACAACCATTTTTGGCCTCCCCCTACCCCCTTAATATTTATTTTTAACCCCTAAGTTCTTATATTTATACTTTAACCCAATTTTCCAACTATAAATACCTCATTTTCTCTTCTTATTTCTCACAAATCTTCCTACAATCTCTTATCTCTCAATCAATCAATCTCTATACAACATTGTCTACTACATATTCAATCTATTTATTAATTTGGGAATTGGGAGTGAAGTTGGCAACTAGCTTGAGGATTATCTATCGAGCAAAGTTTCAATTTTCAACCTCTCGATTACACGTCGAATCTACGTCGGCGTTTGGTACATTCGATCTCTCATTAAATTATTATTTTTATTTCATTTAGCACATGTAATTTCATTATCTTTAAGTTTTTAACTATTTATTACCATAATTAAAATGAAATGAGCAAAAAGTGTTTTGGACATAGGTAAGGGTAAGACTCAGGCTTCTCCTAGTAGGGCGGGTAACAAGGGCACGGGTACTTCTTTTAGTATTCCTATTCCTACTCCTAGACAAGATAATTTTATTGATCCTGAACAGTTTCCTGAAATACCATATGATCTTGACGATCATGTATTTTCTCAAAATGAAGAAGACTTTGATTTAGATGTCACTAATGTAGATGATGATACACCCACTAATGTAGATGATGATACACCCACTAGTGAAATGTCTTCTATTCCCCCCTAGTATGAGACGAGGTCCGGCAAAACGACCATTAAAATCAGCTGTATGAAAATATTTTCACATGAACGTACCAAATCAAGTAGCTATATGTAAAACTTGTAAAGTTGTTTATACTTTTAAAACTAGACAAGGTCATGGTGGGACGGGGGGTTTAGCAAGACACATATTGCAAAAACAGGGTCAAATTAACCCTATGACGGGGGGAGTTGTAGGCCATAAATACGATAAACATAAAGATAGGGAATCACTAGCAAATTAGTTGTTGTGGAGTGTTTGCCTTTTTCATTTCCTAAATCTCCTGGTTTTATTCATTATATTAGAGATATGTATAATCCTGCTTATAAAGGTTTTCCTAGATCAACTATTAAGAGAGATGCATTTAAATTTGCACATGAATATCAACAATATTTACGTTATGCATTATATTATTTTTGTTACACTTCGTAAGTTTAAGACGATAATTAAGAACGTCATTAAGAAATAAGATTCGAATATTGAATATAAAATATATTTATACATGCTAATCCGGAAGTTGGTATTCAAAGGATGTGAGTCTGAAATTTTTTTATGTTACTACGAGTGTGTCAATGAAAATTAAAAATGATAGTTGTATATGTTCCCGTTAAGGATTAGAAATGCATTATAAACATCCATTTGACGTATCCTCCAATTCTTCACTGCAGCAATGGACACCACTGTTCTGACTGTGGCCATTTTAACAACTGGTGAGAAAGTCTCCTGGTAGTCAATCCCTTCCTTTTGATTGTATCCCTTGGCTACAAGCCTTGTTTTGAACCTTTCAATCTCTCCTGATGCCTTGTATTTGATCTTGTATACCCATCTACAACCTATGGCTTTCTTCCCTTCAGGCAATTTGACCAACTCTCATGTCCCATTGTCTTCCAGTGCTTTAATCTCAGATTTCATGGCTTCAACCCATCTAGGATCCATTGGGGCATCTGAGAACCTTGATGGCTCTGTGTCCAGGGACACCTTAGCAACAAAGTGCTGATAAGTGGAAGAAATACCTGTGTAGACAACACTATCAGAAATAGAATATAAACATTTAGAAGATCCTTTGTTGGTGATGTAATCCTTGTGCCAAATAGGAGGCTTGCTACTCCTTCCTGACTTCCTTACTACAAGTTATGTATGTGGACTTCTATGTGCATCATTCTCTTGGTGATCAGTTTCATTTACATAGTCAGTGGTGAGAGCACCATGATCTGCACCAGCAACTTCATCTGTATAGTCAGCAATTATAACATCCTGGTTTGCACCAGTACCATCTTCTCCTGCAATACACTCTTCAAAAATTGGTGTACTGTTAGTGACAGAATCATTTATCAATTCCTCATAAGAGAATTGCTCATGTGCCTTTATGTTGACATTCTCTTCATTCTGGCCATTCTGGAAAGGAAAGACATCTTCCCTAAAAATTACATCCCTGCTCACAATAATGTTTCTATTCTCCAAATCATATAACTTGTATCCCTTTTGTGTAGGAGCATATCCAAGCAAGACACACCTAACTGCCCTTGGACTAAATTTATCATGTGTATGAAGTATAGTAGCAAAACATAAGCAACATATGACTCTTAAGTGATTAAGTTGCGGTGTTTTGTTGTATAGTCTGTGAAATGGGGATTCATTTTTCAAAACAAATGAGGATCCTATTAATGATATATGTCAGCCTTCTATACACATTCCCGTAACCTATCCGTATGCTTCCGAGTTTAACAAATTCTAGCAGTCTCAAGAATGTGCCTGTGTTTTCTCTCAACCACACCATTTTATTGTGGTGTGTAGGGACAAGAACTTTCATGTATAATACCACATGACTGAAATAACTCTCTACAATTCTTATTAAAGAATTCAGATCCATTATCTGACTTGATTCTCTGAATTTTGAGATCAAACTGTGTATTAACTTCTGTAAAAAAAATCTCAAAACAGTGGATACATCAGATTTCAGTCTTATTAAGAATGTCCATGTCCACCTAGAAAAATCATCTACAATGGTCAGGAAATATTTCATCCCATTGTAAGTCTCGACTCTATATGGCCCCCATACATCTAAGTGCAACAACTGGAAAGGTTTAGTTGTTCTACTAGTGCTATCGGGAAATGGGGATCTAGTTTGTCTAGCCAATGGACATATTTCACAATTGTCCAAAACAAAATCAACATTATTTTTGAAGCATGAAATTTTCCTTAATACTATCATGGGTACATGACATAGCCTTTTATGCCATGTCATTGCATCTATGTTATGTGTAGCAGCCATACATCTCCTCAGTTCCTTCTCTTGATCCTGAGTATCCAGACATAGAATATAGAGCCCATCCTTCTCACTACCAATCCCCTTCACCTTCCCAGATGCTAAGTCTTGAAATACACATCACGATGGGAAAAATGTGACACTGCAATTCAGCTCCCTAGTCACTTTAGACACTGACAAGAGATTAAATTTGAATGCAGGAACACAAAGGACATTTTTTAGAACATCACCTTTTCCTAGGTGATAATCTCCAACATGTGAGATTCCAGCAGAATCTCCTGTTGGTAGCTGAACCTTTCCAGCCCCCTTTGTCATTAGATTATTGTGTAAGTATTTAGAATCACTTATCATATGGTTGGTTGCACCTGAGTCAACAATCCACTGCAGTGTTTCTTCAGATATGTGCATACCTGCCATGTTTGCATTGTGGCCTTTATTCTTATCCTTCTCTTCCAGCATATGGAGAATCTGTTGTCTCTGACTAGGGGTGAAATAATCTTGTTGTTGTTTCACCATCTTTGCTCCATTCTGTATCATATCAACTTCCTGTCGTGTATCCTCAATATTACTTGTAACTGCATAGGCTTTTTTTGGTCTCGTCTTGAAATCATCTGGATATCCAATCAATTGATAACAACCCTCATCTAAGTGTCCTATCTTCCCACAATGATTGCACTTCATCAGTTTGAAACAATCGATTTTGTAGTGTCCCTTCATATGGCAGTAGTCACACATAGCATTAGGATTAAAAGGTTTCCTTGGCTTGTGACCTCCTTTACTATTTTCATTCCTTGCAGTAAACATTGCAGTCGACTCAATGTGTTCATGTACTGCTCTACTACCTCTTGCCAGAATTCTCTGACTCTTCTTGATTAACCAATGCATAGGCTTGGTTTAGACTTGGAACTTGCTGCAGCATGAGAACCTGGCTTCTCGTATGATTATAACTCTCATTCAAACACATAAGAAACTGTAATAATCTCTGGTATTACAAGTGATTAGCAAAATATTTCGACTTAGGACAACAAGATGGTAAAGGTATAATTGAATCATACTTATCCCAAAGATCCTTTAGCCTCGAATAGTATCCTGAAACTGACATTGTTCCCCGTCTTAGCGTGAATATCTCCTTATGAAGATGAAATGCTCTCGAACTATTCACTTTGTCAAACCTCTCTTTCAACTCTTCCCATATGATGTGTGCATCCGCATTGAACAACATCCCTGTTAGTAAACTTTTACTCACATTCCCAATCAGCCAGGACACCACTATAGCGTTACATCTGTCCCATATCCTTGCGAGTTCATCATTGTAATTTTCTCTTCTGATTGTACCATTTACTGCCCTGCTCCACAATGTGTAGTTGTCCATTCCATTCTGTTGACAGTCAATTTTGACCCGTTTTTTGTATATTTGTTGCAATTCTAAGTATTTTAGCACATCGCATTTTAATCAGCATTTTTTGCATTTTTTATCTTTATGTTAAATTAAGCATTATGTTTTTGTTAATATTATGTTTTTATTATTGCTACACCGTCGTTTATTTTAATAATATTTGCATCTTTTTAAATAATTAATTGACATCCCGCATTTTTACTTTTAATCAGGCATTAAACATGTCTTAAATATTGTATTTTAGTATTACTGCGTCGGCATTTGCATTTTAATAATTTTGCATCTTTTTAAATAATTTTTCTTTAAATAATTAACCAGCCTCACATTTTTGTCAAACCAGACCAGTCCAGTCCAGTTCAAGACACAATTTGAATTAGTCCAATCCAACACCATTTTTAATTTCATCCAAACACTCTTTTATTTTCCCCCCTAAAATTAAAACCTACTTTTCATTTTCCCCCCAAAACTAAACCAAATCCTAAACCTAAATACCCCCTATAAATAAAACCTTACCCCCCTAAACTAAAAGGACCCAGCCGCCTACCCTCTCTCTTTATCAGCACTCACTCCTGCTCCCTCATCTCTCTCACCCCGCTCCCTCACTCTCATCTCTCTCACCCCGCTCCCTCACCTTCACTCATCTTCTCCCCACACACACACACACTCAGCCGACACACCCCCTTCTCCTTAGCCTTAAGCCCCCAGCCGCACAAATCTGACCCCCCTCTCACCTTCCTCTCTCCCTCTTCTCATTTCTCGTCGCCGCCGCCGCCGCCCTTCACCGGAGTTCTATCAAGCTCCGGCGAAGCCCCCTTTTAACCAGCCCCTCCCCCCCGCTCTCACACCCACTCCCGCGCAAACCTCTCCGTCACCCTCTCACCTTTCCGTCGCCAGACCCATCGCCGAGCTCGGCTCGGCGAACCAAACCCGTCTCCCGTCGACCAACACCACTGTCTCGTGCTCAAACCGCTGGCGGCGTTGCTCCGGCGACCTCGTCGTGGAAGTGACGCCGCTGCTCGCTGCCCGCTGCCTTTTGTGTTGTTGAAATCACTGTTTGTATCTCTTCGGATCTATGGCACATCTGTTTATTCGACCGATTTTCTTTATTTTTGAATCTCACGGAGTTGAAGAACTCCGTGATATCGCTTTTTGTTCGACTGATTCGATATTGTGGGGTATCTCGGTTGGTTTACTGGTTGGTTGTGGACTGATCTGATTTTGTTTCGGGTATCTCGGTGGAGTTTTCGAACTCCGGTGACCCTTGGTCGACTTATTTTGGTTGGTATATTTGTTGTTGGTGAACTGACCGTTGTCATCAACGTTACTACTATTATTCTATTTCATGTTATCTTTAATATCTATTTTTGCTAAAATATATGCTGCCTGCTAAAAGAACAACTCCGGCGACTGCATTTTCTGGTGATAATGGACATTTCCAGCGAATTTGCTGTTGTTTCCACTGGTTTCTGGACCATTTCTTTGTTGTTGCTGGCTGATTTTTGCTACTGTTTTTGGCCATATTATTGGACTGGTTTTGGCCATACTGCTGTTGATTTTGGATATTTTTTGCTGGTTTACTGATTTAGAACAAATCGGTTGGTATTTTTCGATTTGAACAAGATGCTACACTTGTTTGAAAAGTTATCCGTCGATTTTGAGGCCTCCACAGCAAAGACGGAAAATAAAATAAATGAAGCTTTCGGGCAAGGATGATTTCTTCCACTTACACGATAACCAACATGCAATTCTCGCAGCCGCACTTGTTTAGGCTGTCCCACTTTATATATTTTTCATATCTGAGCCCTCCGTGTTTAAAACTATTATTGTTTTGGCGCGGATATGAAGGTTTTATTTATTTTATTGTTTTTAACAATATTGGCCGATGAAGGAATCTCCGTCTGATTTCCAAGGCCTCCTCTGTGCAAAAGACGGATTTATTTATTTTTTTGCTTTACTTATTAAATTCCTGTCATTACTTTAAAATTATTTATTCTTATACTAACACTTTTACTAAGTGTTTATGCAGTAATGAGATCATCTTGTGCAAAGCCTAAAAGTGGCTAAAAGATGTCCTAATGTTATTTTATACCGCATTTAATTTAGTTTTATTATTGTGTAGTACACTTTATTTTAATTATAAATGCTTAGAATATGTAGAATAAAAAGAGCAATAAATAATTAACCTAGGTTTGAACGAACAACCGCAAGTTAGCGGATCTTGAAGGATGCCTAACCCCTTCCCTTTAGGATAATAAGAACCCCGATCCGTAATCTCACTAATTTTGCACCATTAAATGGAAGTCAATTGCGATTTTTATTGCAATAAACTAAGTGTCCTAATTCACTATAATAATTAGGTGGCTTAAAATACATTTAGAATCAACCATACGTGGTACTCCCGCTTCGACAAAATGGGTGTTACAGCATGGCGACTCTGCTGGGGATATCAGGTTCTTGATCATAACAAACCCAGGTTAATTAAATATTGCACTTTATTTTACTTTTATATTTGTTGTAAATATTTTATATTGTTTGCTTTTATTTTGTAATTAACTACTTTAATTGCTACATTATTTTATTGCTTTCCTTAAATTGACATTCCGCTCATATTTCCTCCATTCTGGAAAATTAACACTATCACACACTGTAACACCCCATTTTAAACCGGAGTCGAAAACGGGATTCTAGCGAACCCTGCTTAATAAGAAATGTTAGAAAATAAATAATAAAGAGCTAAATGTTTAAAAAAAGAATGCTAATGTTTAAAAATAAAAAAAGGGTGCTAGGGTTCACGGAGTCGCCACCTAATTATTTTGGGTGAATTAGGACACCTAAATGTTAACTAGTTTAAAGTAAACATTAACTCCATTTAATGGTCTGCTAAACTTAATGAGATTCTGGGTAAGGGTTCTTTATTATCCTAAAGGGAAGGGGTTAGGCACCCTAAAGGATCCGCTAACTCATGTTGTCCGCTCAAACCTAGGGTTAATTATTTATCACGAGAATGCATGTTTGAAAGATATTTAATAGAAAGTATTTTTGGCAAAAGATTAATAAAATTAGTGCTATAAAACGATGTAAAGTTTAAAGCATGTCCTATATTATTTATAAAAACAAAACAGTGATGCAAAATGAATTTATTGACTAAATGTATATATATTTGGCTACCTTAATTAGTATCCCATATGCTTAAGGATTCCTTAGTGTACATAAAATAAGATTTTTATATAGATTTTGTAGCAAATGGGTTAAGAGTTTTGAAAATAATGTCCTATCTACATGATTAGTTATGCAAGTTAAGATTAAATGACAAAATAATGTTTAGACTACATGAATGATTACGCTACTAAATGGTTCAATTATAACTTAAGTTAAAATGGTTTACTTAGAGGCAGTAAATTTCTAATGTTAAACTCCTTACCAAGGGCGACCCAAACTCGAACTATTCTAAATATATTAATGCTAGAGTGAATGTTAGGCAAATAATTACAACAAATGAATGAAGAAGGATATAAATAAAAGGATGACTCGAATAATGGCGATGTCCTTTCGCCGGTTTGGAATTTTCCTATGCGAGGTGGATGTACATAAATGCGGCCTTCATTCAAGTAGCTCAAGATTAGTCTCGCCACGAGACTTTTCGTTTTACTCCGATGCATTTCATGTAAAAATAAGAAAAGATAAGGATTAGTATATATCCAAGTTTTATCAAAGAACATGGTAAATAAGCATTTGGCACATAGAATTTACACTCAAGCCATCCATGACTAAACAAAGAAGATCGGGCAAAAAAAATAAAACTCATGGCCGAGCCAGATACACATATAGGCTAGACTCTGGGCTTGGTCAGCCAATTTCCCTTACCCAATGATATCAACATATTTAGGAAATATGACTAATACTTTGTTTCTAGGCTAAAACTTTAAACCATGACAATTTCTATAAAGAAACAAATGAGAGCAATACGCCATGAGTTTTTGAGAATGAATCACAAGAAGGAAATAATGCAACCTCATTCAAACATATAACTCCATCTATTCTAATTATATGCACTATATCATCTATTTATTCCCAGAAAGACTAAGCCACAAATTTAGGTATTATCTTTGTTTACTGCATCGCATTTAGTATGTCCATTTTACTAATCTCATTTCACTTATAATTTTCTTATCAAGGCGAAACATAAATAGACAAAATTAATACTACAACATCAGCTAGAACTAGTCAACCAGACACTGCATATTAGTTGTCCAACAGTTAAGTATATCCAAATGTAGTATGTTGATCAAAGGTATACTAATCTTTTTTGAAATAAATGACATGATTAAGGAGACGAGGAGAGAAACCCAACTGATGTCAATTCAGTTTAATACAAAACAACATGAGATCCATTATAAGATAACAATACAGATGCACGTAATCAGTCAACCATATAGAGAAAGAAAAATCAGAGAACCAATATACTATGTAGGCTTCAGTTGGTAAAGTTTCTGTAACCATGCATTCAAGAGGCAAAAATTAAAGAGAAAACAGTACAACAGTGACTTCAATATATCCAAAGAGTACACATTTTCTTCATACAACAAGATGCTTATCTTAGGGAGAGTGTTTCTGCTGCATTTCTTTCATATTTACCGAAGCCTTGGTGACATAGCGTATGAATAATTCAGAGTAACCACATGACAAATAGAAACAAGTACACAGTTAGTTCAATATCAGCAGAGAGGGGCATCAGACAAGAGCGTTATCCTTCTGGGAATCTTGTGACCAGTATGGGAGTACAAAAACTTGGAAATTAACTGATAAACCGCGAGTCGATACAAGGAATCATACAGCTAAACATCATTAGAGATCCTAAAATAGACTCAAGATAACAAGGTTCCTATCGATATGCAAGTGTAATGGTATATATTTCAAATAGATTCTAAAACAGGTCATGGAACATTCATATTTGGAACTCGAGGCAGTGTATACGTGTTTGACTGTTTCAACGGATTGATTGTTCAATGTACCAATGGTTAACAACACCCATGATACCCCTGGATTTGTTGAACATAAGTGATATACTCAATCGATCCACAAAATAGCTATTTCATACAACCAGCGCTATCAAAACACCTCGACAATCACAATCGCAAACACTAATGACAGTTAATATTACAAAAGAAAATGTCCAAAGAATTGATTTAATAAGCATAAGCAATTAACACACGCGTAAAATCACATCACACACCGACATCAAACGAATCTTAAGGGGATAAATTTACCTTCTCCGACAAATAACCGAGGCGTATCAAGTCGCCGGCCACTCGAGATTTTTGTGCTATGCTATTGAAGCGACGCTGTGGTCGATTCTAGGCTATGAAAATAAAAGTTTTGATTTGTGCTTTGATCCTCGATTTGCTGGTAAGAACCCTCACTGCTAGTGTTCGATTGATTCTGGGCATTAGTCGATGCCCCTGATTTCAGACACTAATGGATGCTAACAGATTCTCCTCTATGTTTTATGACACTCGACTGGATTTTCTGGATTCAGAAAGGTGCTGGCTTCTCCCACCCGATCCTCGTACTGAGCTCTACTACTGCATGGTAAAGAAAGCTTCTGTATTTATAGACCCTCCATCGTGTTCTGAAATTGGTAAACCTTAAAGGCTGATTTTGGGTATATCCTACCATAATAGCCCTGATTTAGGTTTTGATTTAGGAAAAGTATTTATGACGATTTTGGACTGATTTGTTAAGGATTTGTGGGCTATTTTTGGGTTGATTCTCGTACTGTTCTTGTTATGTTAAGTTTGAAAACGATTTTGGGAGATTTGAGGGAATCTGGGAGATTCGCTTCGAGACGGTAAGGGGTGTCTTTGTGTATACATGGGTAAGGAAGAGGGTCGCCGGATTCTCGCGAGAATCTCGGCGGCGCGCGATGGAAACTTTTAGCTTTGGTTTTCGGTAGGTCGCGTTTGTCGACGATGATGATAAGGGAAAATAAGGCGATGGGTGGATCGGTCGCGGATGATTGGGCTGGGTAGTTAGTATTAGTTTTATGCTCTCAATTAGTTTTAGGCTATTTATTTAATTAGTTAATTAGTGATAAATTAATTGACTAAAGTATTTAGGTGCTTTATTAATATATGTTTGAGATTAAAATTTATTACAAGAATAAAATGGCGTACTTAATTAATGCTTGATTTTTTAGAATGCGGCTCTATTATTTAAAATCTTATTATGGTGCATTATTATGAAGTTAAATTAAAATTGAATTGAGTTTAGATAAAATTATTTAAATGCTAAATGCAAGTATGATATTTAAGAATTGTTTGAAGCTTTTATAAATGCGACGCTATTAAATGCATGTATTAGATTAAAATTGATTTTAAATTACAAATGATTATGAAATTCCCTTGCGTATTAATAAATGCGGCTATGCTACTTGACACGACGTTGTTGCTAAATTATTTATTTTATGTATTTATTATTAATTAAGAATCATGACAGGGCTTAAAATTAATTAATGCGGGCGCGGGACTCTAAGTGCTTAAAACTCTACGTAAGACACGATGCCATTATTAAAATATTTATTTATGCCTGTATTTATGTTTTATCGCTGTATTTTATTATAAGAAATCATAAAAAAATATTTTACAAAATTAATCTAATCTTATAGTTAATGACTGGACGGGAGGGTCAAAATTGGGTGTCAACACACACTACACGCGAGGTGCGCTTGGTGCATCAGCAAAATTCTTTCTTCAAAACCCAAATTTAGGAGAGTTGGTAATAGACGCGGAGAATCCGGTCCAACCGGTTTCTCACTCGAGTTGTCCGCCGGGAACTATCAGGTCTAGTAAGCCAAATCTTAGAAAACTTAAGATAGAGCTATACCACTTTTTATTAAGTCACGCATGATAAATCTTATGTGGGTTAATCCTTGGTATTAACGCCACAATTAGAAATCCACCAAACTTGTCAACGAAGTTTCACAACCCAACGACCCATTAGCATACTATGTAGCGTGATGATGATAGACGGATCCAAGCCCGGTCATGACACGCCAAAATTGGAAAAAGTGCACCGTCATTTGGTCGCTATTTCCAAAGAAACATTGCGCTTTAACGACCTATTTATCATAATCTCGCATATCCGGGCGACCTTTGGCATAAGAGAGGTCCCACGATATTAGGCGCACTTGATTTGCATGTTTTTGTTTACTATTGTTGTCGCTAGCAATTCTGTACATATTATTTAATGCAATAATTACCCTTTTAACCCATGTACATATCATGCTTATAATTCTGGTCATTAGCATTTTTGCATTTTTTTTGCACCTTTGTTGTCACATTGCAATCAGGACTTCTACTGCGTATACCGCTCTTCAACAGTACGATTTGGACTTTGTGAAGCATCAACCGAGTCTTTGACTATATTGTCACACTTTTGCATTGTTATTATTTTGGTCATTTTCCTACTCACCTATTTTTATATTTTTGCGAAGGTCGTCAACAACCGGAAAAAAGAGCGTTAGTTATGTTGATTAAAAGAAGTTAGTCTATACCAGATTCAACGAGACATCGCTCTCAATTCTTCTTTACTTTATATTTTATTTATATTTGTAAACTCAATTGGTATGTTTAGCGTTAATTACATATTTCTTTCATATCATACATTTTACAAAGATAATTATTTCAACTACGCTATGTCCGATTCTCACCGATACGTAGGCAACTCATTTTGGGTTCGCCACCACAAAATAAAAACCAAAAATAAAATAAAATAAAGAAGCATATTTTTTTCACTCATGCATCTCATTCATCATGTTCTTGGGCATTCATTTTTCTATACATTCATTTTTACTTTGCATTCGTCCACAGTGGACAATCATTTCTTTTGCTACCATTATATTTATCCTTTCATTGATAAATTTTTTCAAGCATACATTTTATAACATATTTGAATGAACTACGCTGATTCCTCGGATACGTGGCAGCCCTATTCGTTCGTACCATTTATTCAAAAATACAAAAAAACAATTATTCAAAAATACAAAAAGAAGAAATATTTTATTCAAAAAATACAAAAAAATGTTATTAAAAAAACATTTTTAGTATTATTGTTTGACTTTGTTGATACCAACACATTTAGGGTTGTGCATAAAAAAATGATAATCGATGGGTTGACTTTGTGGTAAACCGTAGATTCTTTTGATACCTCTTATTCATACCCGAGATGACATTGTCTTGCATGTTTTCAAGATAAGAATGAAACCGACCTCATCGTTTCATATGCATTGTGTAGTGAGTTATTTGAATAAGTTCAATTGCATTGCATTGTGATCTAGAACTTGACCGAATGTTTGTTGGCGAAATCTGAATAACACTCTGTAAGAAATGATCGTAGGCTTTCTTTGACCCGCTTGAGCCTTTTTCACCTACCAAATAACATTATCCCTAGTACACCCTTTGAGCCTAAAACCTATTTTTGACAACCGCATATTACACCTATACCTTTTCGAGTGCGACGCATTATCCTCTCTTGCCCGACCTCATGGCGCTTTAGAAATGTGCAAATGGTCGACAAAATCCGTTGAAGTTTGCAAAGACAAAATTGTCAAAGTCTCAAAATGAAAGCAGAGACGACTTCACACAAAAAAAGAAAACAAAAAGAAATCAAAAGCCCCGATATAAAATATATACATAACCCCGAAAAAAAAAAGGGGGGCTTCAAATGAAAGATTCAAAAGAAGTCAATACAGAAAAACTGGGACAAAAAGAAAGTAAGTCAGCATTAAAGCGCACAAATATCAAGCACGGACGTAGTCCAACTCTCGAGGAATGATTAGTCACTTTTACCCAAATGATATCCATTCCTTTCCCCAAGCCTACATTACAAGCCCGTGACAAGCCCTACATGATCTTATCGAGGGTTCTCACATTAGTGGATACTCACATTCACGCCTGCCTATGGTATCACAATTGCATGCATTGAACATCTTTTTGAGTGTGAGCGTAATTCTCTCAACGTCCCAAAATTCAAAATACTGCAATATATGTGAGAATGAGACTTTCTTTCAGTGAGGCATTTAAAATGTGAGATTACGTGTAGTTCGAAACTCGATGCAAGCAAGTGTGTCGACACTCGTGTATGTTTGAGGTACTATCTCAAATCGTGCGAATTACACCGAGTCAATCTCAAACAATAAAAGAACATCCTTATGCACAATACTGATTGTTGGTATCAACTGGAGTCAGAACGTAATGTCGTCTTCCATTTTTTCAGAAAAAACAACAAAATGCATACTACATAAAAATTATTTTTGCATCACGAACTACGTCTTGACTGATTCCCTCGGCAGATACGTGCGCCACATCGGCTTCGGTACCACATCATTTTAAAATCATAAAAAAAAATCATTATTTTTGCATCACGAACTACGTCTTGACCTGACTCCCTCGGCGGGATACGTAGACAGCCACATCGGCTTCGGTCACACCGTTAGAAATATTTCTTTCTTGTTTCTGCACATGACTCGATTTTGTCCATTGGAGAGTTTAGCATCCTCATATATTTTGCATCCATTACTACCTACATATTTTCGGGGGGTTGCATTCTCATCTACTCAATTGTACATTGTCCATATTCTCGCATTAGCTTTTCATTCATTATAAAAAAAAAAATGCTTACCTGATCGCCTTGATAGCGTCAAGATGCAACCTTACCTATTCAACATCTTCATTAAACCGACATTTTAAGGAATTCAGCAAGAAAATGGCAATAGACAGAAAAAGCAGCCAACTAGGTCTTCAGCAAACTAAGAATCTGGCGCCAAGAGCTAAAGCTACGAATCGACGCTAATTAACCACTCATTTCCTAAAACTCACAAGTTTTCTTTGAGTGCGATCTTCATATCGCAAAGGCGTAAACACAACAATAAACCCACGCGTCACAAATGCACAACGCCTACGCAATGACGCTTATCTCAACCGTCACAGCAGTACGCCTCAAACCCATGCATTTCATTTTAAGCCTATGCAACCGCTTCATTCATGTTTCGTCTAAGCAACGACGAGCATCCGCATCGCGCCCATGCAACGACGCTTTTCATTTTAAGCATATGCAACGGCCATTCATATTTCGTTTACGCAACGACGAGCATCTGCATCGCGTCCATGCAACGACGTCTTTTCATTTTAAGCCTACGCAACGGCCATTCATGTTTCGCCTCAACGACGAGCATCTGCATCGCATACGCAACGACGCCTTTTCATTTTAAGTCTACGCAACGCTTCATTCATGTTTCGTCTATGCAACGATAAGCATATGATCGCGCCCATGCAACGACGCTTTTTATTTTAAGCTCATGCAACCGTTCATGTTTCGTCTATGTAACGACGAAGCATCGCGCCCACGCAACGACGCTTTTCATTTTAAGCCTATGCAATGCCTTCATTCATGTTTCGTTTACGCAACGACGAGCATCCGTCGCGTCCATGCAACGACGTCTTTTCATTTTAAGCCTATGCAATCATTCATGTTTCGTTTATGCAACGACGAGCATCTGCGTCGCGTCCATGCAACGACGCTTTTCATTTTTAGCCTACGGCTTCATTCATGTTTCGTTTACGCAACGACGAAAACCGCGTCAACGACGCCTTTTCATTTTTAAGTCTACGCAACGGCTTATTCATGTTTTGTCTACGCAACGACGATCGCGTCCCACGCAACGACGCTTTTCATTTTAAGCCTATGCAACGGCCATTCATGTTTCGTCTACGCAACGACGAGCATCTGATCGCGCTCACGCAACGACGCTTTTCATTTTAAGCCTATGCAACGGCTTCATTTATGTTTCGTCTACGCAACGACGCGTGATTGCGTCCAAAACGACGCTATTTCATTTTAAGCCTATGAATCGTTTATTCATGTTTCGTTTATGCAACGACGAGACCGTGATCGCGTCCATGCAACGACGCCTTTTCATTTTTAGCCCATGCAACGGCTTCATCTATGTTTCGTCCATGCAACGACGAGCATCTGCATCGCGTCTATGCAATGACGCCATCAACATCTACAAACACCATGTTTATTACAACACCACATCACTTCGCAACCCGGTCAATCATACTGACATCGACATTTTTAATCGAGTCACTTTGCTTTTAATTTTTGCATCACAACGACCCAAAGGTCATCATGATTTGACATCGACATTTTTTGGATCTGCATCATCCCTATTTTTGAGTTCGATTTATAAACAGACAAAATTGGCTACAAGTCAACATCTTTGTCCAAGACTCTTCCATCATCTCCGTACAAAGAGGGACATGTTGTTGACAGTCAATTTTGACCCGTTTTTTGTATATTTGTTGCAATTCTAAGTATTTTAGCACATCGCATTTTAATCAGCATTTTTCGCATTTTTTATCTTTATGTTAAATTAAGCATTATGTTTTTGTTAATATTATGTTTTTATTATCACAAGACCCTGCTTATTTTAATAATATTTGCATCTTTTAAATAATTAATTGACATCCCGCATTTTTACTTTTAATCGTGCATTAAACATGTCTTAAATATTGCATTTTAGTATTACTACGTGATTTGCATTTTAATAATTTTGCATCTTTTAAATAATTTTTCTTTAAATAATTAACCAAATTTCGCATTTTTGTCAAACTGCACTACCCAGTCGATTCAAGACACAATTTGAATCACCCAATCCAACACCATTTTTAATTTCATCCAAACACTTTTTATTTTCCCTAAAATTAAAACCTACTTTTCATTTTCCCAAAACTAAACCAAACCCTAAACCTAAATAATTTCTATAAATAAAATTACCCCTAAACTACCTACCCTCTCTCTTTATCAAGACTCACCCTTCCTCATCTCTCACCCCGCCCTCACTCGCCTCTCACCCCGCTCCTCACTCGCTCTCTCACCCCGCCCCTCACCTTCACTCATCTTCTCCGCACACACACACACACTCACCACACCCCCTTCTCCCTTAGCCTTAAGCCCCACCGCACAAATCCGACCCCCTCACCTTCCTCTCCCTCTTCTCCTTTCGTCGCCGCCGCCCTTCGCCGCAGCTTCTATCAAGCTCCAGCCCCTTTAACCAAATTTCTCCCCACTCTCTCACACCCTCTCCCGCACAAACCCTCTCCCGTCACCCTCTCACCTTTCCCGTCGCCGTACCCATCGCCGGAGCTCGAAGCTCCGGCGAACCAAACCCGTCTCCCGTCGACCAACACCACCGTGCGCTCAAACCGGCGTTGCTCCGGTGACCTCGCCGAAGTGACGCCGCCACGCTCACGCCGCTTTGTGTTGTTGAAATCACTGTTTGTATCTCTTCGTATCTATGGCACATCTGTTTATTTGGACTGATTTTCTTTATTTTTTGAATCTCGCCGGAGTTTGAAGAACTCCGCGGCCGTTTTGTTCGTGATTCGATATTGCGGGTATCTCGGTTGGTTTCATGGTTGGTCGCGGTGATCCGATTTTGTTTGGGTATCTCGGAGTTTTCGAACTCCGGTGACCCTTGGTCGACTTATTTTGGTTGGTATATTTGTTGTTGGTGAACTGACCGTTGTCATCAACGTTACTACTATTATTCTATTTCATGTTATCTTTAATATCTATTTTTGCTAAAATATATGCTGCCTGCTAAAAGAACAACTCCGGCGACTGCATTTTCTGGTGATAATGGACATTTCAAATTCTTTATTGTTTCCACTGGTTTCTGGACCATTTCTTTGTTGTTGCTGGCTGATTTTTGCTACTGTTTTTGGCCATATTATTGGACTGGTTTTGGCCATACTGCTGTTGATTTTGGATATTTTTTGCTGGTTTACTGATTTAGAACAAATACTGCACTGTTGGTATTTTACTGATTTGAACAAGATGCTACACTTGTTTGGCCGATGAAAAAGTTATCCGTCGATTTTTGAGGCCTCCACAGTTGCAAAGACGGAAAATAAAATAAATGAAGCTTTCTGGGCAAGGATGATTTCTTCCACTTACACCGGATAACCAACATGCGCTGGCAGGGCGAATTCTCGCAGCCGCACTTGTTTAGGCTGTCCCACTTTATATATTTTTCATATCTGAGCCCTCCGTGTTTAAAACTATTATTGTTTTGGCGCGGATATGAAGGTTTTATTTATTTTATTGTTTTTAACAATATTGGCCGATGAAGGAATCTCCGTCTGATTTCCAAGGCCTCCTCTGTGCAAAAGACGGATTTATTTATTTTTTTGCTTTACTTATTAAATTCCTGTCATTACTTTAAAATTATTTATTCTTATACTAACACTTTTACTAAGTGTTTATGCAGAATGAGATCATCTTGTGCGTAAAGCCTAAAAAGGGCTAAAAGATGTCTTAATGTTATTTTATATCGCATTTAATTTAGTTTTATTATTGTGTAGTACACTTTATTTTAATTATAAATGCTTAGAATATGTAGAATAAAAAGAGCAATAAATAATTAACCTAGGTTTGAACGAACAACCGCAAGTTAGCGGATCTTGAAGGATGCCTAACCCTTCCTTGGATAATAAAGAACCCCGATCCGAATCTCACTAATTTTGCATCATTAAATGGAAGTCAATTGCGATTTTTATTGCAATAAACTAAGTGTCCTAATTCACTATAATAATTAGGTGGCGACTCCTTAAAATACATTTAGGAATCAACCATACGTGGTACTCCCGTTTCGACTCCGGTTAAAATGGGGTGTTACACATTCAAGATGATTCCAACTGATAAGGAACCAGGTGCGTCTGATGGAAACAAATATAGAGGATGGTTGTGGTCTACTATATTGTTCCTCAGAGTTGATGTCTCTCCTACTGCATCCACTCCACTGCCTGCGATGCGACTGCTTCTGATACAGTCATATTTGGACGATTTCTTTAATTTCGTTCTTAATCGACAACAAATTAACTCAAGAAACAACAGAACAAACTCATATCGCTAGATTTTCAATTTTGTCCTTAATCGTCAACAAAATTAATTTCAGATCTAACAAAGTTTTAACAGAACAAACTTATACTCTTAGATCTCAACTTGCATGCAACTTGATTATCTCCGATTTGACAAAAAACTGCCATGTCTTTTCAGATCTGTCACTCGCGATCTACTCCAAGTCTTAGATCGCGGTTTCTTCAATGCAATTGCGATCTATTCTAGCTTTGATACCATGTTGGATATTCAAAATACGCAGAAGAAGGAGAAAAGGTGCAGAAGAAGATTATTTACATGTGAAGAAGAAGAGAGAAAAGAAATCAGAAGAAGAAGAGGTGTGAGGGAGAAGAGAGGTAATCTCTCTCGAGAGAGAGAAAATATCTGTATTGATGGAAGTGAAAAGTAAAGTTTACATCTGTGTGTGTATATACATATACAGTGTTACATCTATGTGTGTATATATACATACACTGTCAAAGACTTAATGACCCCTACTTAATTGCCACTAAAATATCTAATATTGCAATAACAAAATATTTAATTGTACAAAATATCTAATTGCTACGTTACTCTTTTACCTAACATCCCTACACTAGTGGATAATATTGCCTCCATTGTTTCCATCGAATAATATGGCAATAATGTTTCTGTACGTGGTCCAATCGAGTTCAATTGTTTCTGTACGTGGAGTCCGTGCTTCTTCAGTGGTCCAATAATGTATATATCCCTGAAATTAAATGTGTTTAAATATTCGCATGAATCTATATATATATATATGGCAACGTTTAGTTTGGGATCCAACATTCCTTTAAAACATTGAACAACAGAATCAATGGAGGCAATATTATTCAACAGTGTAGGGATGCTATCCATGGCCACCTCAAGTCCGTCTACTTGTTTTCCCTCGTTATTTAGTCCAGGGGCAGGGCAGCCATCTCTAGTTGTATCAAAAGCGACAGGCGGTATGAAATTATCTGAACCAAATCCCATTCTTCGACGTTCAGGGAATTACAAACCTACTATGTGGGATTTTGATTATATTCAGTCCGTTAACAATGATTACGCGGTACTAATTTTTAATTTGTTTATACATCACACATTCTTTCGTAGCATA
Organism: Przewalskia tangutica; assembly: GCA_029844215.1. Lineage (NCBI taxonomy): Eukaryota > Viridiplantae > Streptophyta > Magnoliopsida > Solanales > Solanaceae > Przewalskia > Przewalskia tangutica. The sequence continues at coordinate 8,461,427 of CM056721.1, read as the reverse complement.
ATATATATATATATATCATTAAGATAATGATTAACGTAACCTTTGTAGGGAGAGAAATATATGAAGCGCTTTAACCAACTGGAGGAGGAAATGAAGAAGAATTTGATAATGGTTGACCCATCACAAGAATTAGAAAAGTTGGAGCTGATTAATAATTTCGAGAGACTTGGAGTGAGTTACCACTTCAAGGATGAAATCATGCAAATTTTGAGGACCATTCACCAAAGTGCAGCTAAACTAGGAGATTCGTTATACTCCACAGCCTTGAAATTTAGGCTCTTGAGACAACATGGTTTTCATATCTCTCAAGGTACATAGACATAGTAATATCAAGGGTCGATTAATTAGAATTCCAAAATAAACGGACTATTCATTACAATTTACATTTAGGAATCATAACGTCAAAAAAGACTTCATATGAAACTAGTCGTGACCACTTTTAAGATGTTGATTTGTAAATGTATTTTCATTATTTGTAAATTTAGACGACATAGCATAAAGTACTAATTAATATGTAGGTGCCATAATACAGATAAAAAGATGTACATTCGTTATTAGCTTCGAGAGGCTGTATACGGACAGGTTCAGCCGTATACGAGGTGTATATCAGCTTTGAGAAGCTGTATACTAGTAGTATACGGCATGTTGGAGAATTATTAGAGGGGAGAGGACCGTATATTAGTGATATATCAGAGGTATACAGGGCCGTGGAGGTCTAGGTTGTTGTATACTAGGAGTATATCAGCGTATATCGGCGGTATACCGATGGTAGATGGAAGTTTGGCGCCGGAAAAGTAAGGGAAAGGGCGGCTGATTTGGGTGTTTAGGGTAGGGACGAAGTTTTGGCGGGTTGTTTTACATGCTCGATTGTTGATGTAGGGACATATGCATACAAATTGACGTACGTGCATTATTAGCTTCCAAAATCTGAATCAATATAATTAATGACTTAGCTTCATTCCACTTTAATTTATGTGACATAATTTTGAGGATGAGATGATACTAGCGGTTTAATTTTCGAATATAGCATTTTCAAATTTTCTTAAATAAAATTTATATATTTAGAAACTATATAAAAATATGGATAATTTGTAGAGACAACCTTTTATATATGATTTTTTGTGAGAGACAACCTTTTAAAAAAATTTGGGCAATGTTAGACCTTAATAATTTTTTTTGTTGCGAGAAACAACCTTTTAACAGAAATGTCTATTTTCTGTTCATTAATTAACTCCCCTTATTTAAAAGGTCATGTGCTAGTCACATGGGTATTTCCCCCCCAAAAATACCCCGTCTCCTCTGATGATACATCCACATCTCTTTGTTTCCAAGTTCACAACAAATTTGTCATTGTCATAATCAACCTCAAACTCTTGAAGGCCAGCTTGATTAACCTTTATGTTAGTTATTTCCTCCAAATCCCTATTAACCATCTTCACCACTGATGGCATAATCACCCCATAAATTTCTTTAACCCCTCTTTTTGTCAAAAACCTTTGCATTACATAAGGGGAGTTTTTGGAAAAGGGTTAAGGGAAAGGGGATATATCATCAGAGGAGACGGAGTATTTTTGGGGGGGAAATACTCATGTGACTAGCACATGACCTTTTAAATAAGGGGAGTTAATTAATGAACGGAAAATAGACATTTTTATTAAAAGGTTGTTTCTCTCAACAAAAAAAACTATTAAGGTCTAACATTACCCAATTTTTTTAAAAAAAGTTGTATCTCACAAGAAGTCATATATATAAAAGATTGTCCTTAAAATATTATAAATCATAAATTAACAATTTCAAATATTTAAAAGACATGGAAAAATATACTTTAGGCAATAAGTGGGTCGCATAAAGTGCGACATAGAGAGTACCTTTACATGATTCAGGAGATATAATGTGAGAAAAAAAATCTAAGTCAACCTTTATGTATTATGCATTGACCATCGTATTTTCTCGTATTCTAGATATATTCAACGATTTCAAAGATAAGAACGGCAATCTGAAGCAGAGTATTTGTAACGACACAAAAGGTTTGTTACAATTATATGAAGCTTCGTTTCTCTCTACAGAAACTGAATTCACTTTGAAAGATGCTACGAGATTCACAGTGGCGCATCTTAAGAATTATGTTGATAATCAGTACCGTGGTACTAAAGAAAATTTAATGGTAGAATTAGTCCTCCATGCCTTGGAACTTCCTAGGCATTGGATGGTGCCAAGATTAGAGACACAGTGGTATATTGGTATTTATGAGGGAATGTCAAATGCTAATCCTCTATTGCTGGAGCTTGCTAAATTGGACTTCAACATTGTTCAAACGACGCATCAAGAAGATTTGAGAATTCTATCAAGGTGAGATATCTTGATAGTTAGTGTTACGCTATTAGGTCATCTTTACTTATTGTAACAAATAATATATAAGATTTAATCCCACGTTGTATTGAGGTTTACCCGTAAATATATAAAACTTATACTCTTTTCCAAATACTATTTTTTATGTTCAAATCATTACCAAAATATTTGTTATGTTTCACTTATTGAGAGTTAATAATTAGTAATATAAATATATATTGCTATCTATTAAATTACTTGACTACATATGTCCGATAATTTCTCTCATACAACATTACTCTTGATATAAAGGTGGTGGAAGAACACACACCTTGCAGAAAAAATGTCATTTTCAAGAGATATACTGGTTGAGAATATGTTTTGGGCAGTAGGGGCAAAGTTTGAACCTCAACACAGCTACTTCCGGAGAATGATAACAAAGGTCATTGCTTTTATTTCAATCATAGATGATATTTATGATGTTTATGGCACTCTTGATGAGTTGGAGATCTTCACTGATGCTATTCAAAGGTCAGTAACTTTAGGGAACCATCTAAATCTATAAATTTGATGCATGTAAAATTATAAAATTAAGGAAGAATATTTTTGTAGCAAAGTAAATATTTCTGTAACACTATATATATTGTAAATTACTAATGAATAAAATTAAGGAAGAATATTTTCATTACATATGAAAAAGGAGAAGTGGATATTGACAATCGAACACACATATCTTATGAAATATTTTTACAAGTACCACTAGTAAATTATCTATCTCAAATAATTAGTAAAGACAAGTATTTCAACCTTTTAATTTCAAGTCGGAGAAATTAACTGTACAAATTTCCTAATCAATTATCTTCGTCTTGTGTTTGTCATGAGATAATAATTCTATATTTTTGTTATTATAAATTCAGATGGGATACAAAAGCAATGGAACAACTTCCAGAGTATATGCAAGTATGTTATCTAGCACTCTTCAATATTGTCAATGAAACGGCATATGAGGTTCTCAAAGAACAAGGGATCAACGTCCTACCCTATCTTACAAAATCAGTAAGTTCATTATCCCTAAAAACAAATCCTACTTTTAGTTCCTCGAAGGCGAATTTAATATTTCAATTTTATGAGTGTACAATATTTAAATATCTTCTTATCACTGAACAAGTTGAGTATGGTGAGTTTCTTGAAAATGGGGAAAGTGACTTCCCTAACCAAAGTAGGAAAATAAGTCCACAAGTGATATTTCATCAACCACTCTACTACCACACCCACAACCCCACGCACCACCTGCCACCCCCACCCCACCCAAAAAAAAAAAATTGTTTTTGTTTTCTACACCGCCCCAGCCCCCAGCCCCAGCCAAAAAAAAGTTTTAAAAAGTTTTTCTTTTTTGGATTTCTACCCCATTTCAATTTGAAAAAAGAATTGATAGTCTCTATTTCTGATTGTATCAATTATCATTTCAACGAACCACCGCCCCCCCCCCCCCAAAAAAAAAATTATTTTTTTATAAAAAAAGATTTGAAAAGATTTTTTGAAAAAAATATTTCTCATTTTTTTTTATAAAAGTAAAATAAAATATATGAAATAAAAATTTGAGAGTATATGCTGCAATTTTTTTTGTATGTATATATCTTAGAAGAATGACTATAGGGCATAGGCTGCAACCATGATTCTTTAGGCACCTTGATAAACAAAAGTTAGATAGTCATTGGTTAAAAGTTAAAACTATGTTAATTCGAGCGGCTACTCCCATCGTTATGAAATCTTGAATTTGCCTCTAATTAAATTCATGCTATACATATATATATATATATCTGCAACCTCTCCCATCAAAGAAAACCATAAATTAAACTACTAATTCATTTATTTGCACTATTAATTGTTTGAGACATGTTAATTAGTGGACAGATTTGTGCAAATCATACTTACAAGAAGCAAGATGGTACCATAGTGGATATAAGCCAAGTCTGGAAGAATACATGGATAATGCATGGATCTCAGTTGGAGCTCCAATGGTATTAGTCCACGCATTTATCCTTGTCACAAATCCAATTACCAAAGAGGCATTGGAATCAGTATGCAATTATCCTGACATAATTCGCTGGTCTGCTACAATTTTTCGGTTCGCCGATGATTTGGAGATATCATCGGTATGTTTTTATGCCTTTATCTCACATAAAATTAATTACATTATGGTCCATTTGTGATTATGGAATGAAGAGATTTCTAATTTAATAATGTTACTACTACGTTTAAGAAAATCCAACAACAACAAAAATGAATAAATTATACTACCTCTCTTTCATTGTATGTGACATAATTATTATTTGAAGAGTCAAGTAAATATTTTCTTCATCGTGATTTTTTCGAATACTTTTAAATGTTTTGAATATTTAATATTGCGATTATAGTATTTTTGTATAGTTTTTAAATATCTAATTTTTTATCAAAGAATTTAAAATTATGTATCCAAATTTACATAAAAATAATAGTTCATATGTTCTCGCACTATCACGAATCATTTCACATAATGTGGAACACAAGTACTAATGAGTTTGAATCAATTAAATGTCAACTACGACTTTGTTTACATATATAGTACTCCCTCCGTATGAAAATAGTTATCTCATTTCGTTTCTTGAGAGTCAATTTGACTATCTTCGAAGTTAAATTGGACTAAATTTATTAAATATTTTATGATTAAATATTCAAAGCTACACAAAAGTACTATAAGTTGCAACTTTTTTCATATCAATACCGTAAAAGATAATATTAAATTATTGCTTAAAGTTCATGTAGTTTGACTCTCGAAAAGCGAAACATGACAAACATTTTGGGACGAAAGGAGTAACAAGTGCAACAAATTTATTATGCTTATATATATTTTTTAAAATATATGGTCAAATTCCTTCATCAAAATAAAAGCCATTTTTCCTCTTAGGTCAAACTAAATGAACTTGATACAAAAAGTTGAAATTGTACTTGTCCTTCAAAATAGTATTTAATAAATAGACGTCTATGCGTCTTGGTTAATTTATTAATTAATGTTATAATCCAGGATGAATTGAAAAGAAGTGACGTTCCTAAGTCAATTAAGTGTTACATGAACGAAAAGGGGGTTGTCGAAGAAGAGGCAAGAGAACACATTAGATTTTTGATAAATGAGACATGGGAATCGATGAATACAGTTCAGAGGGAAAATTCTGCCTTTTCTGAAACATTTATTGGAATAGCAAAGGATATTGCAAGAACAGCACACTTCATGTATCTGCCTACAGATGTTAAAAGTAGCATCTCCAAAATACTCTTTGAACCTATCACTATTCCTAATGTTACATGGGTTCCTAAGTAATTTTATCCCAAGACTTCGTCTCGTTACTTTGGTTTATGTGTATTTCAAAAGACCAGATTCAAAGACTCAAAGTTTATGCATTCATACTCAAATATTTATAGATATTTAGTAAATCTTTTAATATATATATCCAGATTCATGCAAAAGCTATTGGGCTATCGGTTTTCGTTAACCTGTATATTATACATTAGCTCCGCCTCTAGATTATTCCGAGCTAGTTTTCTTGTCATTAATTTATTGAAGTGTTCTATCTTATAATTGAATTTTCGATCTTTTACCTTTTGATCGAGTTGTAATTTAAACTAGGAGTTGCTGAAATCATGTTCTTTGATATATTTGAACAATGAAGAACATGTTTGGAGATTTGTAATTACGGTTATTGAGAGTCAAAAAGTAGAATGTGCACTACTATCAACTGCTTCTAATATTTTTTGGTGAACAATTCATACACCACTGGCTCTTTGTTGGACTATAGAGCCAGATCCTAAGATTTCCTATACTGCTCTTAACATCAGAATTACAATATTGTTTCATTATACTCCACAATGCAGCCATGAAATTTTACACATTTTGAGGAGCGTACATGACCAAAATGCTGTTAAAGGAGAGAGCAGCGACAATCGAGAAAAGTTGCTGCACCCAAAAATTTAGTTAGCATTCTGTTATAAATTTAGTTAGCATTCTGTTATGAATCAGTTAGAGTTGTTAGAGTTTGTTGAATTAGTTTCTAGTTAAGTTCTAGATCAAGTAACTCCTATATATATGTCGCATCTACATCTCTTTGTTAATAAGAAAATTAAGTAAAGACTTCACAAAAATATCTATTCCCTCTTATTTTTTCTTTTCCTTTTCTTCTTTCTATCAAAGCAATCTGGATCAATTCCAGATCTATCCAAATTTGGATTACACAAATTAACATGGTATCAAAGCCATCGATACTGGCTGTGATTTAGACTTCGTCTTCTTTATCGATTTCTAGGGTTTTTTCGAGTTATCATCATTGGCGACTGAGAAAATTGATTTTAACCATCCTCTATTCATAGGACACTCAGATGCATCTCTGGTGCGGTGCTAATTCAGCGTAGCTGAAGCCAAAGTGAATTGTTTTCGCGAGTCATGACTTGCTCGATCGATTCAAAGTTCGATCTAGTAGCAATTACAGTAATTCCGAGTGTCGCATGTGATAGATCCACTCAATTTGAAGAATAACAATGGCACCAGCTGATGAATCAAACATTGGTACAGTCGGAGCTAAAGATAAGGTTCATGTTTCCGCATCTACACTTTTTACACTTCGATCTCATCGAAATCTCGATTGAATTTGAGGATTATAAACTTTGAAAATTGAAGAATATTGCGAGTATGTCGGTTAATGTAGAATCTCCGACTGAAAATCAAAATCGCATCCAAATTTTCTGAAAATTAGGGTTCATATTAGTAAGTTACGAGAAATCAAAATCCAATCATGTGATAGTTCAAGCGATCGATTCGCGTGTTCAGAGAAATGTTCGTTCTCACAGTCTCTACTCGATGTTCAACTGAGAGAGAATTCGATAAGGCGATCGCTTCAAGATTCCTTTTTCAGAACTTTGATACAGGATATAAGGGTGAAGCATTAAAACATATTCTAGCACTCTGTCTGCTAGTTAGAGATAAAGAATTTGCAGTAGTAACCACAGGCACAGAGACATAATTTTAGTACTAGGAGTCATGGGAAGTTCTTTGTAGAAGACTTTTGTGCTAGTTAGAGATAAAGAATTTGCAGTAGTAACCACGGTGTTGGAGCTACATTTGGTAGAACAACCGGTGAAAGGTTCGTGTCCTCGAGTGGGTAAGCTGCGAGAAATGCGTTATCACATGAAGCACGTTGAATAGAATGTTGTGGAGCATGGTGATTGCCTGCGGATTCAGTGTATATTTGCAGGTAAGAGGGAGTTGCATAAGAAACCATGTTGGATTGAGTTGCCTGAGAAGTGTCATATTCAAACTGATTTAGAGATTGATGTGAAGGATCGAGGAGTTTTCAGCTGCAAATCGACTGAGAACTGAGGTATACTTCGTCTGAAGCAATCTGGATTGAGTTGAAGCTCAATTTACAGAGTTTTTTACAGGTCGATCAACTGTTCGATTGCCTGTTTTCATTTGTTTAGCTCAGAATGGGAGAATCGAGGAAATTATAGCCGGAATTGGACTAGAAATTGAGGAAGACTCCACTGCATGTCCGAGCTTATTATAAAAGCTTGCATAGGGAGAATCGAGGGATTCTCTAGTCCGAGTGTGACTAGAGAATGAGGGGTTCTTGTTGTCGTTTTTGCATAGGGAGAATCGAGGGATTCTCTAGTCCGAGTGTGACTAGGAAACGAGGGGTTCTTCGTGTTGCTACATTCTTATTCTTGGCTACTGCAGGTGTCACACCTACTGCAGTTGCTGTTGTTAATCAATGCAGAAATAAAACCAGCAAATGGACTCGTTGTTGTCACTGCTGGTTTGGTATCCTGCTGTGATGATTTTGTTGAGCATGTGTCAGCAAATGCTAATGATGTTGATGCTCTTGTATGCTGGCACGGTGCTTCTTGGTGATGGTGTTTTACCTTGGTATCGATGCCTCTGCGTGATGGCATTACTACAACCGATATTGTAGTGGCGATTCTATTGATGCTCGCTCATCGCTGATGCCTCTCTTTCTGCATTAGTTGTTGTTGGTGTTACTACGCTGCAGAGGCCGCTCTTGCTACGTGGTGGTCATTCTTCTTCGTTAATACTTATGATCTTTCTTTGCTAAAGTGATATTGTCCCCGGTGATAGTGTTGCAGCTCGCCTTTGCACTCTGGCGATAGCCATGTTCTTTGGGATCACTATTATTGCTGCTTGATTGTGTTTTGCTATTGTTTCCAAGCTAGGACTCTGTTTTCAGTGCCTAGCTTGAGGGGGGATGTTGATACTAGAAAGGAGAGAGCAGCGACAATCGAGAAGAGTTGTTGCATCCAAAAAATTAGTTAGCATTCTGTTATGAATTTAGTTAGCATTCTGTTATGAATCAGTTAGAGCTGTTAGAGTTTGTTGAATTTGTTTCTAGTTAAGTTCTAGATCAAGTAACTCCTATATATATGTCGCCTCTACATCTCTTTGTTAATAAGAAAATTAAGTAAAGACTTCACAAAAATATCTATTCCCTCTTATCTTTTCTTTTCCTTTTCTTCTTTCTATCAAAGCAATCTGGATCAATTCCAGATCTATCCAAGTTTGGATTACACAAATTAACAAATGCAGCCACTGGAGATTCATTATACTCCACAACTTTGAAATTTAGACTCTTGAGACAACATGGTTTTGATACCTCACAAGGTACTATACGTACAGTAGTACTATTTTTGACAATCTTTTTTCTTTCTTTCATGTTCTGATATTTGGCTTTAGATAACTTATTTTATAGAGATGCACATATTACGTTCAACATATTGAACAAACAATTTAATAGGAAGCTTCGTTTTTCTCTACAGAAACTTAAATCACTTTGAAAAAGAGCATCCAAATCAACTTGTCAAATGAAAATTCAGTTTTAAAAAATCAACTTTATGTTTTGACCACCATGTTTTTGGTGTTCTAGAACAATTTCAAGGCTGAGCATGGCAATCCGAAGCAAAGTACTTGTAACGACACAAAAGGGTTATTAGAACTGTATGAAGCTTCATGTCTCGTGTACAGAAAGTGAAACCACTTTGAAAAATGCCACAAGATTCACAGTGGCATATCTAAAGAATTATATTGAAAATCAGTATTGTACCATTGAAGACAATATAATGATTGAATTAGTTCTCCATGCCTTGGAAGTTTGGATGATGCCTAGATTAGAGAGTGGTATATTAGAAATTTACGAGAGAATGCCAAATGCTAATCTCCTTTTGCTCGAGTTTGCTCAGTTGGACTTCAACATTGTTCAATCAGCAAATCAAGAAGATTTAAGAATTCTGTCAAGGTGAGATTTCCATCGTCTTCTTTTAAATGCATAATAACAGTAGTATAGTCTTAGAGGGGGGATCATAAACTATACTCTTTCTTCAATAATACTAACAAATAGAGGGCTTGCATAACCTACAGTTTCATCTTAATTTAGAAAGAATTGAAAAAAGGTGATGAAGTCGATTCAATGTTACATGAATGAGAAGGGTGCTACAGAAGAAGAGGCAAGAAAACACATCAATTTCTTGAGAAAGGAGATGTGGGAACTAATGAACAAAGACCAAAGGGAAGAGCTGCTACTTCCTGAAGAATTCATTGGGATTGTGTTTAAATTTTTCAAAAGACGCTGCATGTACCAGCATGGAGATGGACATGGAACTCAAAATCCCATTGCGAATGGAATTTCCAAACTACTCTTTGAGCCTATCACAATATAATTCCATAGTAGTGGAGTGATAGAATATTTGATATAAATAGGGGTGTTCGAGATCCGATCCGCGATCCGGTCAATTCGATCCGTTTTTTGAGTTTCGGATATTTCGGATCGAATATCCGGAAAAAATCGGATCGAATTCGGATCACAATTTCCTTAATTTCGAATATCCGAAATATTCGATTTTTTAATTTTCTTTTAATTTTGGTTTCTAGTTTTTTTTTAAAAATGACCTTTTGTTAAAATAAGAAATAACTTAAATTGAATTATAATTTCTATTTTATCTTAATAATACGCTAAATATTGTAACGCATTTAAACTAAGAACTTTAAAAGATAATAAATTATATGGTCTTTGTTTCCATTTTAGAAAGGTACACTAGGTGGTCTTTTTTTTCCAGTTCTACTCACCTATTACTTTTTAATGCTAATAGGTGGATGAGATGAGATATAAGAAACATAAAGTCACAATCTGATATATACCCTTCATCATGCATATGGCTTCTTTATATGTAGTGGACTGGATTCTCATTTTGGAGGATTGCTTTTCCTTACCTTTTCTCTCTATTTTCTGTAATGCATTTGTTTAATCTCTCACTTGTGAGCTTAATACAAAAATCCCTCTCTTTTTATAATACGAACTATACTGTTTTTATTGAAATATAAATGTAAGTACAAAGTAGCTTCAATGAAATAATTAGTGAGAAAATATAAATCTTTTAGCATTGAATGCATAAATTAACGCGGATTTATGTTATATTAAATAACAACTCTTTAATTATTAGTTGTCATATTTTATTTGTGCACTATAAATTTATCCGATCCGAAATTTTTGAATATCCGAAATGAACACCCCTAGATATAATATTGGTGATTTGTGAATATTACATAATCTTTAAGTATATTTTGTATATGAAGGTGTATATTTAGTTATTTACTACCTTAATTCTAGCTTAGGATGATGCTTGTATGAGGAGTATATTTACTACCTCTTTGAAATGAAATAATCAATGAAGACAATTCTTACCTGTTATCAGATTCTAGGGAAAGTTTCAAAATCCAAAAATTCCGCAAAATCCTAGTTGTTTCAAACATTAAGTCGCATATCTCTATCACTCTTGAGATGGAAAACGTCAATTATGCGACATGGGCGGAGCTCTTCAAAATTCATTGTAGGTCACACCGGGTTATCCATCACATTATTCCACCAGAAAAAGGCAAGGAGAAGGTACCGAAAACCAATGATGAAAAGAAATTATGGTTGACTCTCGATGCAACGGTTCTCCAGTGAATTTATGCCACAATTTTAAATCAATGGGATTTTACCCTAATTGTTTGCCCTATTTTATTTCTTATAGCAGCGATTTCTTCAACATCAACAAGCAGCATTTCTTCAGCGATTTCTTCAACAATTCAACATCAACAAGCAGTGATTTCTTCAACAACTTTTCACTTCAACTCTTCACTTCAAGATTCAAGAAATAAGAATACAAAAAAAGAAAAAAGCCCTAAAAAATTTCAATCAAGCTTCAACTCTTCAAGGTTAGTTCTTCTTCTTCTTTTTTTACTTCATATCTTCTATTTCTTCTTCTTTCACTCTTTCATCAGCATTATTTTTCTATTTTTTGATCTGTTTACCTCAATCTCATGACCGACCGATTTTTTTGGTTACTAGCTGGTGCTACCGAGTCTTCGAATAAATTATCAATTGTGAAGTTCTAGTGATTGAGTTTATTGTTATTGTCTTATTGATTATTTGATTTATCTATTTTTACAGGTTATTCAATATTTTAATTATAATTTAAACAACAATCAAGAATCAACAATGAGTTCTAATTCGATTGAACATGACGAGTCGACTTCTAATGCTTCTAGATTAAAAAGAACTAGTGGTGATATAGGTTGGGAATATGGAATACTATGTAATGAAAAAAATAGTGAAAATGTTTGTTGTGTGGAAAAGAATATAGCGGAGGGGTTTACCGGCTTAAACAACATATTGCTAACATAAGAGGCAATGTAGCTCCATGTTCAAAGGCATCTAAAGAAGATATGAAATGGTGTAAAGATGCAATTGATGGTGCTAAAAAGAAAAAAATAGTGAAGAAAGATGCGGTTGAAGCCGTAAGAAGTGAGGTTGAGATTCAACAAGAGGTGCAAGAAATAGAAAATATGGAAGAAAGAGGAACGGGAACAAAAAGACCACCTCGTCCTCTTGGTACTATGGATAGATTTGCTTCTAAAATCAATCTTAATGAATCTTTTTCCAGTGAAATCAAGACAACAAGACAACAAGGTATACACGATGCTCTTTCCAAAGAAAGAAGTCTTCAAGTACACAAATACTTGGCAAGATGGGTATATGAGTCCGGTATTCCCTTTCATGTGGTGGAGAATGATAGTTTTAAAAGATTGGATGAGGCTATTGGACAATTTGGTCCGGGTTACCAACCTCCGAGCCAATACCAACTTAGAGAGCCACTATTGAAGGGTGAGGTAGAAAGAACAAAAATATCACTCAAACCTCAAGAAGAAGAATGGGAAAAAATGGGTTGTTCATAACCGATGCTTGGAGTGATAGAAATAGAAGAAGCATTATGAATTTGTGCGTTAATTGACGATTTGGCACAACGTTCCTTTCTTCTAAAGAGGCTTCTGGGGACTCACATACCGGTGTTTACATATTTAATTATGTTGATGAGTGCATTGAAAGTGTTGGGGCTCAAAATATGGTCCAAGTGGTGACCGACAATGCTTCCAACAATATGGCGGCCGCGGTTTTGTTGAAAGAAAAGAGGCCTCAAATCTTTTGGACTCCATGTGCCACTCACACTATCAACCTTATGCTTGAAGGCATTGGTAAGCTTCCTCTTTTCAAGAACACAATTTTAAAAGCCAAAAATTTTACCGTCTTTATTTATTCACATCATAAGTCTTTGGCATTGATGAGGAAGTGTACAAAAAGAGAGATAATACGGTCCGGAGTAACTAGATTTGTCACGGCTTTCTTAACATTACAAAGTTTAATGGAGAAGAAAGAGGATTTGAGAAGAATGGTGGGCACCAATGCATGGGAATTCACAAAATGGTCTAAGAGTAAGAAGGGGAAAACCGTATATGCTACTATTGTGCAACCGGCCTTTTGGAATGGTATTTCTCTTTGCTTGAAGGTATTTACACCTTTAGTAAAAGTTCTTAGACTTGTGGATGAAGATGTGAAGCCGGCTATGGGTTTTGTGTATGGTGAGATCTTGAAAGCCAAAAATGACATAAAAGAGGCTTTGGGATATAAACAAGACAAGTGTAAGGCCATACTTGACATAGTAGATGAAAAAGAAAATGGGCGTATTGATACTCCACTTCATATGACGGCTTACATGTTAAATTCATACTACTTCTATAAAACATTTAGTACATGGTCAAGTGTAGTACAAGAAAATGTTATGGAATGAGTCTTTACTTGTATGTAGCAATTCTATCCGGATTTGGAGATACAAGATACGGTGATGTTGAGTTGGCCAAGTATAGGGATAGAGAAGGTCCATTTGGAAGAGCTTTAGCGGCTAAAGGATGTGAAACAAATCATGATCTTTATGGTCCGGGTATGACTATCTCTTTTTTAAAGACTTTATAAGTTATTAAATTTAATGCCTCAATAATTAGCTGGAGATGAGCGCTAGCCAATGGTTAAGACTTCAGAATGCCTTCCCAGCCGTTGAAAGACTGAGCGAGAACGTTCGAGAACTACGATCTTTAGCTCTAGCTCTGGAACTGAATCATTTCCTTGTATCTGAGAAGAACTTCCAGATTAATAGGAAGGAAGCTTAATCGGAATGAATAATAGTTTTTCTTCTATGATCGATCGATATAAACATCAACAGCTCTGAATTGGATCAGTTTCTCCTCAACAAATAAGTGTCTGGGCCACTAAAATCCTGCCTAATGGAGACATAGTTGGAGAGGTAACAAAATCCTATACTTTTCATTACAAAACTAATAAACCGGAAAAAGATGGATTATTTTGTGAAAGAATTTTTGGTCCTATAAAAAGCGGAATTTGTGCTTGTGGAAATTATCGAGTAATCGGAGATAAAAAAGACCAAATTTTGTGAACAATGCGAGTCGAATTTGTTGATTCTCGGATACGAAGGTATCAAATGGGCTATATCAAACTCGCATGCCCAGTAACCCATGTGGTATTTAAAACGCCTTCTTAGTTATATTGCGAATCTTTTAGATAAACCTCTTAAAGAATTAGAAGGCCTAGTATCTGCGATGTGTGATTTGATCGAAATTATGATTTCTGACTCGGAAGGAGAAACTGTCATCGTCAATCCATTGGGATGCCTGGACTGACATGTCACTTGGAAATAGTAACGTGAAGCTCGACTGGGGTGTAGTCAATACTCCCAAATAAAAAGGGAATTGATCTATGGTCGATTTCGTAACAAATCAAATAAAGAGGAATTTCTATTTGTACCTCGTAAAAAAAGCTTTTTATTTTGTGGAATGAACCATTTCCTTTCTTTTCGTGGAAAGAAATTATGTTCAAGTAATCAAATATGTCATGGTTCCAGGAGTCTATCTATCGCGTATATAATTAAATTATTAATGTCTTATTTTTTGGTTATTTTGAACTTATAGTTGGATGGTGGGCTACTTATGGCAACCACACACCTAATTTACAAAAGTTGCAAGAAAGATTCTTTCTTTGACAACAAGCTCATCCGGTTGTGAAAGAAATTGGAGTGTCTTTGAAGCGGTAATTTACTAATTTTCATTCTAAGTCTTTTAATAAATTATTATTTATATGGATAAATGTCATAAGTCACTAAGTCTTTATATTTCTTTAAATCTTTTGTAGGTTCACACAAAGAAGAGGAATAGGCTAGATACCGAGCGTATGAATAAACTAGTATATGTTCAGTTCAATGCAAGATCGATGAACAAGAAGAAGAAGAGAAGTGATCAAATTGATGTGCTTTTAGCAAATGACGCTACTTATGCACAATCTTGGATTGTTGATGGAGTAGATGAAGGTGATGATGAAGATGATGAGGTGACACCGGGTTCGGGGCTTACATGAAAATTGGTGAGTCAGGCATCGGGAGCAAATGAAGAATTACAACCAAGAAGGAGTGTTCGCCATTTTGAAGAAGCGAGAGAGCCCGAAGATGGTGATTTTGTATCCGATGGCACGGAGGATGAGGGAGATGATGATGATAATGAAGAGTTTGACTTGGAGTCGGACAAAGAAGAGCACGATGTTGGAGACCTTGGCAATGAAGATAATATGAAATTTTAAATTTCCTCATCTAACATGTAAGTTCTTAACAATTAGTCAATTACTATGTCTTATGAAATTAAGTACTTATTTTATGAATTTATTAACTACTTAAGAATGTATTGATTTTATGATTTATATATTTATGCATATATTATATATATACAATTGAGGTAAAATATTAAAAAAATACATCCGCCTAGGCCCACTTTAGAAATCGCCTAGCGCCACGCTCATCCCGCTCTAACGCGTTTTTAGAACATATTCGTCCGATGATAACTCTTCACAATTTGAAAATATGTTTCCAAACTGTGGTCAAAGGGGACAAAATGGCGGTAAAAATCGAGGTGGTGGCAAGGGTGGTGGCCACCGGAGTGGCGGAGGTGGCGGAAATGGCGACAAGGACGGCGGCCAGCAGTAGCGCTCCGACCAGGCGTGGCAGTTGGGATAGTGGATCGCCACATTGGGTCTGGCAGTGGCCTTGGATTGTCCTTCTGCCGCCTTTTCGCCGGAAACATAGGCGGACCGGTCGCGACAAAGCGGCGGCCAATGTACTTGGGTCATACCCTCAATCAAACTAGTGGCAGCATACCCATTCTCCAATAGCCACACCAACTGACATCGAGGCCGTGATGCACACACTATTGGGCTCAATCGGCCCGACGTAAACTGGTACATGGACATCGGAGCACGTCTCATATGACATCCTCACAAGGTAATATCTCATCCTATTTTAATTTGAGCAATAATTGTGGTACAATTGTCGGAAATGGTCATTCAATTCCGATTGGTGGTTATGGTAATACAAACTCCCCCCCCCCCTCGAACCCACAGTTAGCCCTATAGAATGTCCTTCATGCTCCTCAATTGATTACAAATTTGATTTCAATTAGAAAATTTACCACTGACAATTCGGTTTCTATTGAATTTGATCCTTTTGAGTTTTTCGTGAAAGATTTTTAGACGGGGATACACCTAATGAGATGTGATAGTAGGGGCGAGCTATATCCAATCACCACTACCACACATCGAGCCACGTTACCATCTACTTTTGCAGTTTTAGCACCTTCTTTATAGCATGAACGTTTGGGTCATCCGGGTGCACCTGTCTTTGCCTCCCTTAAACAAAATAAATTTATTGAGTGTACTAGAACTCGTAATTCCCATGTTTGTCGCTCATGTCCTCTTGGAAAACATGTTAAATTACCTTTTGTTGCTTCTAACTCATGCACTGTTATGTCTTTTGATATTATTCATAGTGATATTTGGACATCTCCCGTTTCGAGGTCTTCGGCCATCGATATTATCTTCTTTTGTTGGATTATTACTCTAATTTTTTGTGGACATTTTCTTTGTCTAAAAAGTCACAAGTTTTTTCCACATTTCTCTCCTTTAGAGCATTCATCAGCACTCAATTTGAACGGGACATTAAAAATATTCAATCTGATAATGGTAAAGAATTTGATAATGGACCATTTTGGGATTTTTGCAAAGCTAATGGTTTATCTTTTCGTCTCTCTTGCCCACATACCTCATCTCAAAATAGAAAAGTGGAAAGAAAAATTTGAACCATTAATAACATTGTTAGAACTTTACTTACCCATGCCTCTCTACCACCATCATTTTGGCATCATGCATTAGCATATCAATTTCCTCTCAAAATTCTATACCTAAGGGACCCATCTTACTCTCATCTATTGTTTTTGGGTGCTTATGTTATCCTCTTTTTTCTTCTACTACCATCAATAAACTTTAACCCCGTTCTACTCCGTATATTTTTTGGGATATACGTCAAATCTTCGTGGTTACAAATGTTACGACTTATCCTTTAATATAATCATCGTGAGTCGTCACGTAGTCTTTGATGAATCAAATTTTCCCTTTTCCAAAATGCATTCTTTCATGCCTCATACCTACGAATTTCTTGATGATAGCATTCCTCTGTCTTTGTCCACCACTTGGCTTCGCAAACCGGCCCAACTTCTCATCCCGGCTTGCCTATAATTTCGACTAGTCTGAATAATTCCAACAACTTGGCCCGATGAATTCCTCTCCAAGCCCAACCAACATGTCCTGACAACCCAAGCCCAGTGGTTGCCAGCCCAGCGGCACCTCGCTGGAAGTCCACTTCCGAGAGGCCCAATTGTTGGAGGCCCATTCTCGGGCAGTGGCAGCCCACCAGCTGGAAGCCCATTTTTGTTGAGGAATTATCGTGATAATCTCATCTAAAAGTCTAAAGCTAGTTGTTGGAGAATGTCGTACACTTTTATTTACTTAATTATGTATTTATCATGCACCCCCACATGTAGATGTGCGAGTTGAACCCCACGACATCTTATTTTACCTGCTCTAATCTTATCTAAAATGTTAAAATGTTAAGAGAGTATATACTTTTATAGTTAACTTCATTATATCTTCAATAATATTTTCTTCAGTCTCAAAACTCTAATCATATTAATATTAAATAAAATCTGGTTTTTTGTTGAAGAAATATTTGATAGTTTCGGTGGGAATATGGCTGATTTTAGTGAAATTCATTATACTGAGGATGCAAAGAGGATGCTATATTTGTATGAAGCTTCATTTCTTGCAACAGAGGGTGAAAATGAGTTGGAGTTAGAAAGAAATTTGAGAAAGAAACACCTAATAAAATATTTGGAAAATAAAAATAAAGATCAAAATTTGGTTGAATTAGTGCACCATGCTTTAGAAACATTGGAGAAAAGTCATGAAGCAGATCCAAACATTGGAGAATAATGGCAGGTGACATTAAAAACATTGTCATCGGATAAAAAAGCACTCCGATGAAGATGAATGTACAAGATCAAGTACAATTTTGACGATACAATCGAGCGATATAAAGCTCCATTGGTCATTTTCATAAATAAACAGGAGAAAATTCTCCTACAACGAAATGTTTGCTCTGGTTGCTGGTTGCTAAGATAGTAATTGTTAAGATAGTAATTGTTCAGACTTTCCTGGCAATTGTGGTTGCGCTAAATTGGGAGTTGCATCAGATGAATGTTCATAATGTCTTCTTACACGGTTACCTTACGAGGAAGTTTATATGAAATTGTCATCGGAATTTCGTGTTTCTAGTCCGGGGCAAGTATGTCGACTTCAAAAACTTTTGTATGATTTGAAATAAGTGACGTGGTGTTGTTTTGCGAAATTGTCAAATGCTTTGAAATATGAATTCAAACAGTCGTACTCTGATTATTCTCTCTTCACGATGCACCGGAAAGGTATACAACTTAACGTCTTAGTTTATGTGAAATTATCTCCGAAAACGACCATAGTGTCATTGAACGATTTCGAAGACTATCTCCGCACATGTTTTCACATGAAGGATTTGAGCCCTTTGAAGTATTTTCTGAGAGTTGAAATTGCACGTGGACCAACCAGGTTATTTCTCTCTCAACGAAAATATGCCTTGAATATAATCTCTAAGACTGAATTATTAGGAGCTAAACCAATCAATACACCCATAGAGCAAAATCACGGTTTGGTGTTGGCAGAAGGAGCCAATTTGGAAGATCCAAAACCATACCAACGTCTAGTCGGTAGATTAATATACCTCAGTTTAACGCAACCTGAGTTGTCATATTGCGTGCCTGTTCTGTCCCAATTCATGCAGCAACCGAATGAAGCACACTGGAACTGACTCGTAGTGTGGTGTGTTACTTGAAGAAGAACTCAGGACAAGGCATTGCGATGAGAGAAGATTATGATCTCCAATTGTACGAATGGTGTGATTCGGACTGGGTTGGATGTCCGTTGAATCAAAAATTACTTACCGGTTGGTTTATCTCCCTCGGAAATTCACCTATATCATGAAAAACCAAGAAGCAGCACATTGTCTTTCGCTCATCAGTGGAGGCGGAATATTAATCAGTGACAATGACAGTTTGTGAATTGAAAGTTTAGGGGTTGAACCTAAATCTCCGGTAAAAACGTACTATGATAGTCAAGCGGCATTGTATATTGAACGAAATTCGGTGTTTCATGAACGGACTAAACACATTGATGTTGAATGTCATTATGTTTGGGACGCACTCCAATGTGATATAATACTTCCTAGACGTGTGTCAACCAGTGACCAATTGATCGATGTGTTTATAAAGACTTTGGCCAAAACGCAACATGAATATTTATTTGGCAAGTTGGGCATTCGAGACCCTCATGTCCAACATGAGGGAGTATTGAGACCGGATGTGACCAGACAACCTAGTCCGGTCATGTTAGTGAGTCGGTGAGACTCTATGTTGGTGGAACCCTATTCTAATCTAATTGTAATAGTTTTGGTCTATTTTTAGTGAAATTGTAATTATGGTAATATAGGATGTGTAGTTCTGTTAAAATAAGATTACCCTAAAAAAGATAACTTGTATATAAGGAGGAAGCAGAAAGAACACAATATTCTTGTCTCTCTAAATTTTCGTCTCTGTCTCAATTTTAACACATTCACTTAAGTTAATTGCCTATATCTCAATCCTGCAACCATGACAAAGAATAAGAAATCAACTACATCTCATTACTAAACTAGTTGGGTTGGCTATATGAATCCATTGTGCTCTATTTCCGCCCAAAATAGCATGTAAAGAAGACAAAATAAAAAAGAAACAAATAAATTAAAGAAGATACTTACTAAGCTAAACTATTTCCAGGAAGAGGAAGTCAATAAAAGAGACTTGGGCATCAGCTTAAATCCAGCAAGATCACCAAATTGGGGAAACTGATTAAGGGAAGATAGAAATTTGTGTGGTACCAGTATAATCGAGATCGAACACGACGAGGCACTTGAAACATTCCCATAATATCTCTCTTCCCTGCCGCCAACACCCCTATTTTATTATCCACTATTGCATCTTTCTTGCGTGATTGTGTGTTTGCCTTCACTTGTAAAGTCTTAAAGATTTTTTATATTTTCATTATCTTTTTTAAAATGTAGTAGTAGTGTATGAAAAGAAGAAAAAAACATTACGAGTAATAGCGAATAGTTGATTTAAAATATATTATCTTAATGGAATAAATGTAACAGTGAAATAAATTTCTTATATGATAATACAATACTCGTATCCTTAAATAATACTAAAGCTCAAGTTTTTTTTTTTTGGTAATAAGCTCAAGTATTTCAAGTAACAGTGAAATAATTCTCTTTAATATACTTTTGTTTTGAGATGAAAAATTCTAACTGGCAGAACAATAAGCAACTCTAGTATTCCGTCTGATGTCAATATGGTTTTCATAATTCTTTAAATAATAAAGCTTAAAATATAGAAATCACAAGTTTTATAGTCAGCAATATTTAATTGTTGCAGAAGGCATAGTTAAAAGAAAAATTGTTCGATTTCTAAAATAAAAAGTGTCATATAATTTGAATGTTCGGAACAAGAAAGTTATTAAATAAAAAAACACAAGTTCAATACTGACCTCTCTATTCTTCGTTGGGAGACAACAATTAGTTGGACAAAAAAATTAATAGCCTGAAAATTGACATGCATACATACTCAGAACTGTGCAAAAGTGTGAAAAAGCTCCTAAACGCCTGTTACAATCTGAAATAGAAACCCGAAACATTTACACCATTTCACTTGGTCATGTTTCAATCTCTTTGATTTAAACATGATTATCACATCTCACTACTAAATTAACCATGATACATCTGAGTGTTGCCAAAATTTACGTTTTGTAAACTGATTGCATTATATACCGTCTAAGGTCAGCTGGATAGAAAATTGAAACTCAGGCAGCAAGTCAAACGCCATTAGAAAAAGGTTTTTTGAAGGCTACTGAATAATAAGTTAAATAATTCGTCCTGCTCTAACACAACAACAATACGAGCAGGTGCTGCTTCTTAGGCTTAATTAACTGTCTAGAACTAACAAGGAAAGAAGGCATAGACAACCACCTGCTTTATGACAATTACTGCCGTTAGGAAAGTGACTTATGCAAACTGTACAGACTCTGCAATACATACATAGTGAAATTTTTCAATCTCAAATAGGTAACAAGGCATATAAAAACACACAAACATCAAATTTGTTGATTTGAGCTCTCCTTTCAAAGCTTTCTCCTCAATTTCGACAGTAGGTTTGCCATAGCGATAATCTCAGCTCCATGTTCTCAAGCCCTCTCTTGTATCAACAGAGCTTCAAGCTCTTCTCTACGACGATCCATTTCCTGGAATTAAATTTATTAATATTGTTTTCAGGAATGTGAGTAGGAGATAAACAGGTGAGCCAAACGTCACCCAAGAAGGTAAGAGAAGGTCAAGAACAATTGATCAATTCAAACTCTAAAGACGCAGTTGGAGTTGTGAATAGGGAATGGGGGAGAAGATATTTCTTTTTTGCCCTGCACAGCTTCAGGGCTTGGCATCCCCGAATATGGAAGGCAGACAATAGGGATTTATTACCATTATTTAAAAATGAGAAGCACAACCAAAAGCATTGTGGTTCTCTGCAACGTTATAGACTTTGCAAAACAACTTTACTAGGTGTAATTAAGCTATAAAATGAATAGCAACAGATAAAGCAATGAAGCACGACTACTCCCTTGGGATAGTTCGCGGGTTGGGACATGGACAGCGAGACTTTCAGAGAGGACGGGGTGGAAACATGTAATCCCATTCTCACCCTAATGCCATTCCTAAAAGCTCAATAGAAAAAAAGAAAAGAAAAAGCATTATTACTACATTCGTCATTATAAATTTAATATGCAACTAACCAAATGGTGATTATCAACCCCTGTTGTCAACCCCTGCTATTGAGTATCACTTATTCAAAATGTTCTCCGGAAATACTAGCGTCCAATATGTCCCATGACAGAGATATGAGCCACAGCTTCCAGCAAAAATGCATGCAAATTTAACTACACGTGCGCTCACTCGGGAATACATGCTATATTAGATGACTTTTTTACTATTATCATTATTTATTCAACTGAAAAGTGCACTATCACCTAGTCCAACTAAGTGGTTGAGGTTGTAGCCCTGTAGGAGCACAACCTGGAGATCTCAAGTCTGAATCTCCACTACAACAATTTCACTTAGCTTGGACACCACAGCCAACTTTTTAATAAAAGAATATCACCAACTGGCTAAACCAGAATGTAATTAGGCAGATTTTCTGAAAACCTTTTATCTTCAATATCACTGACCAAAAAGGTTTGCCTGAAATCCCTAGATCCAATTCTCCGTTCTTGCACAAATATGTTGCCTCTGATTCCAGCTAAAACGTAATGTGCAACACTATCACCAAGCTTGGACACCAGAATGTGATTAGACAGACCTCTAAAAAAAACTTTATCTGCAATATCACTTGCCTAAAAGGTTTTCCAGGAACAGGAATCCCAGAATCCAAAAATCTCCCCTCTTTCAAAGATATGCTGCCTCTGATTCCAACTAAAATGTAATGTCTGTCTAACTCCTCACATGCTATACTACTACTATCTTTTTGTTGCTGGAAAGATGAGAGTTACAATGACAATCATCCATCAAAGAATGAGATACACACATGGGAAACAGTAAAACAAAATATAAAGCGCAACTGTTTAACGTGAATAAATTTGAGTTTTTGAAGTCCTTGAAGTCATGTTGTTTGAGCTAGGCCTTGCTGCCTCTCTTACTATTTTTGAGAGGCACTCTTGAAAGCTAGAGCTTGTGAATTGAAACTTATTGGCAGAGTTGTGGTCTAGTTATAGTTGCAAGTGATATCACACCAGGCGATATTTGCAAAACTGGCTATAGCCCAAGTATATACCATTTTGATTTTTTACAACCGTTTACCAAATCCAAATTCACTTTCATCCAGTTGTAAGCTTAATCCAGATATGGACACAACAAGAAGGTTCATGACTAATCTGGTCTCTGTCCACCTTTTCTCTTTTCATATTGTCTCTAAAAGATAGCAGTTTCGTTGTTCTAGAATCTGCATTGCAATTTTATTTTGTTTAACTAAAGTGGGTGATGCAGCGAGTGCAGTCAGGGTTTTAAGCGCTGAATATTTTGGAAGGTTGGACAGCAGATACTGGTAGGAGAAAAGATAGGTGGCAGCAGCAGAAAACCAGAGGACCAGAGAAGACAAAACAAGAACAAATTTAGAGAGTGAGACCCATGCAAGGCCGGAGAAGCATCACATATCTAACTCTCCCCTGGTGATCAGCTCAAGGTTTGCTTCTTAACTGACAAGAGCTACATGACATCATGAATTACCTGCAGATCCTTAACCGCTTGCTCCCTGGAGACTTCTTTCGCCTGGCGGGCACGTTTGATAAATCCAAAGCACAACATTCCCTAAAAGTAACATAAGTCAAAAAAAAAATGAAGGTTATTATATCATATGGTACTACAAAAAGACTCAACAATATGGACTCTAGTAGCAGGTATGCAGCCAAAAGCAAGCCCTCATGCTTAAGTACGAGGTAATTGAAGTTAAAAGAATTGCGCCAGAATGCAGACATTCAAAGAACAAGCTGTAATCTTTAACAGCACACTATGTATCATGGAGACCAAGTAAGCACACTTAAGAAATGATGTTTAAGACCGTCTAGCAGAATATTAGTTACCAAAGATTCCGGTATCCTAATTGACATGTGTGCACTGCTCGCATTCTTGTAAGGAATATATATATATACAACAACATACCCAGTGAAATTCCACAACGTGGGGTCTGGGGAGAGTAGATTGTACGCGGCTGTTTCCGAGAGACCCTCGGCTCAAGACACAGCATAACCACAAGCAAAAACACAGCAATGGCAAAGCAAGAGGAACGGTCAGACCCGACCAAAAAAATGTAAATACTGATATCCAAAGTGAATAAATCATGATAGCGCATTCTGAAAAGTAAGCAATAACTAACGCATATAAATAAACTAAACAAAGTACACTAAAGCGCACATATCAACGAAAATCAAACTACATGTGACTATAAAGCAATATTGCGTCTATTAGTATGATGGGATAAACGGGCCAACGAGCCTACCATAATAACACTACTACAACTACCAGTTTGCAAGCATAAGTAGGACTACGATCGACTACCTACTACCCTTCTAGCCTAATATGTGTCCTCCACAACCACTATCTAAGGTCATGTCCTTAGTTAGTTGCACATGTGTCATATCCCGTCTAATCACCTCTCCCCAATACTTTTTCAGCCTACATCTACGCCCTCTTGAACCTGTCCATAGCCAACCTCACACCTTTGGACTGGGCCATTTGTGTCTCTGCACATATCCAAACCATCTCAACCTCGCTTCCCGCATCTTATCCTCCATTACTCCCACTATGTCCCGGATATCAACATTTCTAATCTCATCCCTTATTGTATGCTCACACATCCATCTCAGCATCCCATCTCCGCAAGTTTGATCTTCTGTGCGAAGTCTTGCTTAGACGAGGCCATCACTCTGCCACCCTGCCCCAATACGATGTGTGACATCGCCATCAATCTCTCCATCCCTTTAGATAATAGACTCGAGGTACTTGAAGCTTTCTTTCTTTGGAATGACCTGAGTATCAAGCCTCACCTCCACGCATGTCTCAAGATCGCTCTCGTTACTATAAATATTTTGTCTTGGTCCTACTCAGCCTGAACCCTTTAGACTCCAGAGTTCGTCTCCAAACCTCTAGCTTAGTGTTCACTCCGCTGCGAGTCTCATCAATCAGGACTATATATCTGCAAATAGCATACACCATGGCACCTCCCCTTGAATTTATCGCGTCAGTCCATCCATCAACAAGGTAAATTAGAATGGGCTAAGAGTTGATCTCTGGTGTAGCCCCATCGTCATTGGAAAGTGTTCTGAGTCTCCTCCTACTATCTGCACCCTGGTCTTGGCTCCATCATACATATCATTGATCGTCCTACTGTATGTCACAGGTACACCTCTAACCTCCAAACATCTCCATAGAACCTCCTAGGGACTTTGTCATATGTCTTCTCGAGGTCGATGAAAATCATATGTAAGTCTCTCTTCCTCTCTCTATACTATTCTATCAACCTCCTATCTCACCCTCATCTCCAAGACCCTTTCACAAACTTTCATAGTGTGACTTAGCAGCTTGATAAGCCTATAGTTGTTGCAATTCTATATATCACCTTTGTTATCGTACAAAGGGATAACAAACTTTCATAGTGTGACTTAGCAGCT
This sequence comes from Przewalskia tangutica, assembly GCA_029844215.1. Taxonomy (NCBI): domain Eukaryota; kingdom Viridiplantae; phylum Streptophyta; class Magnoliopsida; order Solanales; family Solanaceae; genus Przewalskia; species Przewalskia tangutica. The sequence continues at coordinate 8,435,910 of CM056721.1, read as the reverse complement.
TGATAAGCCTATAGTTGTTGCAATTCTATATATCACCTTTGTTATCGTACAAAGGGATCATTGTACTCCACCTCCATTCTTCGGGCATTCTCGCCATCCTAAAAATGACGTTAAACAACTCAGTCAGCCACTCCAAACCTGCTCTGCCTGCGCTCTTCCAAAATTCAACTGAAATTTCATAAGGTCCGATCGCTCGTCCCCTGCGCTGCGCATCCTGCGAACAACACCTTAACCTCTAACCTTAATGTTTCTACAATACCCAAAATCCCGGTACCTACCAGATTGCTCCAGATCTCCCCACAATGTCTCTATCTCCTTTTCGTTCAAGAGTTTATGGAAGTAAGACTGTCACCTGACTCACCTCCGCCTAATATAGGCATACTCCATCAGTACTTTTCTGTCCTCGTCCTTGATGCACCTCACGTGATCTAAGTCATGGGCATCCTCTCCCTCGCCTTGGCTAGTCTGTACAACTTCTTATCCCTGCCTTTTTCTCTACACATACATACATGCGTTCAAAAGCCACCGTTTTCGTCGCCGTAACCGCAAGCTTTGCCTCCTTCCGCGCCATCTTATACAATTCTCTATTCGTTCGTTTATCCACCTCATCCTTGATTTCTACCAATTTCGCATACGCCCCTTTCTTCGCTTCCAGCTTCTCTTGAACTTTACCATTCCACCACCCGTCCCATCGGTGCCCACCACGGCTACCCTGCGAGACCCCAAGCATTTCTCTAGCTACCTCTCGAATGCAACTGGTCGTCATGTCCCACATACCTATCGCGTCCCCACTACTCCCTTAAACCCCCTTGACCACCAACCTTTCTCCCATCACCTTTGCACTAGTCATAGTCAAACTCCCCCATTTGATTCTTAACATGTCATCTGCACCCCTCCTCTTCTTCTCCATCTTGATCTCCAAATCCATCCCCAAAAGTTTATGTCGGATTGTAAGATACACTCAAAATAACATTGTCGCCTTTACACAGACCGTTGTCAATCTTCCTAAGGAGCAAAAAGTTTATTTGAGTCTTAGCTACCGAACTACGAAAAGTCACCAAATGCTCCTCCTTCATGAACCCAAAAGCTCTAGCAAACTCCAAAAGTGAGACGTCTCCCCCATTCATGTCCCCGAGACCAAAGCCCCATGCACGTCGTCATAACCCTTCGGAAGTGACTCGATATGTCCATTGAAATCCCCTTCTACAAATAACTTCTCATTGAGTGGTATACCTCTCATCACCTCGTCCAAATTCTCCCAAAAATGCCTCTTCTCCTCGTCCAAGCTTGCCTGCGTTGTGTAAGCACTGATAATATTCATAGTGGACCTTCCAACTACCAACTTAATCGCCATCATCTTGTCATTGACCCTCCTAACCTCTACCACCTGATCTCTTAGCTCGTTGTCTACCAAAATGCATATCACATTCCTATGCCTCGTACCTGATAATCATAACTTATACTCGTCCATATCCTTAGCCTTAGGTCCTACCCATTTGGTCTCCTGGACACATGTTATATTAATCCTCCTCTTCTTAAGAATCTTAACTAGCTCTATGGATTTTCCGATAAAGTTCTAATGTTGTCTAGCATCTCCCTTACCCCACTTACCCCCCTTCTAACCCTCGCCCCCGTCCCCGGTCGAGAACATGACCCTAATTTACCATCGTTTACCAACACCACTTAAACAAATAAAAACAATCAACAGTTTACACTAGAAGAGGTAGAAATCAATATTATAGTACAAGTCAGCAAGAATGTAGTTGTTATACCCCGTGGTTCAGCCGTATGATGGGCCGCAAGGAAGGAGTTAGGACTCAAATCGTAAAAATTTCGGCCAGGGCTCAGGCCGGGCGGCGAGGCGTGGCCGCGCCAAGGCGCTGAATCTGGCCGCGCGCCGGAACTGGCCACGGAAGTTCCGAGAGTCCGCAGAGTCAGCCACGCGCCGATCGCAGGTCACGCACGAGGCGGAAATCGACGAAAAACTTAGGAAAACTGATCTTTCTTTTAAAAGCATGGTGACAAGTTGTCCCCATCCGATTTTGCATGCATTAAGACTTGGTCATCTTTCATCTCTCTTAGACAAAAGCTCTTCCTTCTCTCTTAAAAATTTCAAGCTCCTCCTCTCTAAAATTCCAAGAGATATTCTAGCCTTAAGAAAATCAAAAGTAAAGGCGCAGGAAGCTTGTAGCTCATGGTCACTTGTCAAGGTGGTGTTCTTGGAAAGGAAGCTAGCAAGTTGTTGGAAAAATTTGGCTAAAGCTCTAAGGTAATGATTCTTCCTTTATAATTAGTTTTTAGTGTTGCATGTTAAGAAGAAAGAACTTGTGGTAGTAAATAATGCTCTTAGAGTCATCAGATGTAAGAAATGTGGTTTGGGTATGAAGGATTTGGCTAAAGAGGTTATGTGAGCATGTTGTAGCCTAAAAATTACCTTAAACTTGTTAAGATTAATTGTTATAACTTATGGGCAGAATTTTACACACCCAAGTTTAGGTGTGTAATCCCTTTGTGTTGGTTTGGATGTTGGGCCTTAAATGTGGCGCTTGAGTGTTAAAAATCGGCCTTTGAAAAGGTGGCAAAGTGAGTAGAAACAAAGGAATGCCGCCCAATTTTCCATAGGAATTAGTAACCTTGAACTTGGAAACATTCTACTTTGAAACTAGAAGTTAATAAACGACATGGTCATTATAGTTGACGTATACGCGCGATAGTTGGAATTAACAAGTGGATCGACCAAGAGGTATGTAGAGCTTTCCTATCTTTCGAGCATGAGTCAGACCTATGTAGTACGGTATAATGCACAAGATTTGATAATCTTCACTTGTTTCGAGGTATATGATACTTGTTTCGCTTTAAAGGTATAAGTCCTCGACATGTGGAAATGTGTTTGACTAACGTAAAATGTTAATATAACGCTTTATGGGAAGTTGGTTATATTAGTTTGGGAAAAGGTAAATAAAGAAGGGTTTACTTTACATAAAATAAGCAAGGGAAAATGAGTTGAATACGTGGAAGGTAAATTGTTTTAAGGCATTAATGGCCTAAGGTTTTGAAGGAAATGAAGTCACTTGATTTAGAAGCTTGGGATATTTTCTAAATGGAAAATCGACTTGTTTTGAAAATGGTTATGACATGATACTACGGGTATTAGTATCTTGGAAGTTTTATATAAAACGAGTCATTTCAAAAAGGTTTACTGTATGTGATACTGGGTTAAATTCTGATTTCTCTTAAAAGACATGTAGTGCCTTAATGAGCTAAAATGAGAGGATTTATATTAATAATGTTCGTAAAAGTTAGAAGATTTCTTATCTTGTTTATGTTATGATAAGCCGAGCGCTTATGTTATGTATACTAATGCCAGGCCGATTTATGTATTATTATTGTTATCACCGAGTATTCCGATAAGCAGAGCGCTTTATGTTATGATACTAGCTTCAGGCCGATTTATGTATTATCATTGTTATTATCACGTATTCCATGGATTTGCTACCCATGACGCGAGTGTGGCGCTTCTACTCACGCAGACCGGGTCCACGCGGTGAAATAGTCTCACGCGGGTGAAATAGTCTCACGCGGGTCCACATGATCCATGCGGGTGAAATAGTCCCACGCGGGTGAAATAGTCTCACGCGAGGTGGATGGCCTTACGCGATCCACAGATCCACGCGTGAAACAAATTCCTGCGAGTAGGATTGCTTAATGGTACTACGCGCAGAGATCCCGCTTTGATCACGAGCCTCCTATTTTTACGCAGATTATACTTATACTTGTTACTCTCATTGTTAGTAAGGCACAAAGGCAACATAATATGATTTTTATCTATAACTTCAGTATTTTGGACTTATGATATTACTACGATTTTCCGCTTTACATACTGCACGTCAGATCGACTTCTTCTGGCCCGCTCATGCCGCAGGTGAAAGCAGTGGTAGATCCTCACTCTAGGATCTTTTACTCAGTGTCGTGAGCTCCATTTCTTCTGAGGCTCGACTTTTGGTACGGTTCTCCCCGGTGTTGTTGATGTTTTGTACATTCAGGGCATGACGGCCCCGTCCGCCATAGTGTTACTCCTTCTGTGAGGCGTAGTCTTGTCATAACTTGGTTTGTTTAAGGATGTAATCGTCGGCTTTATGTACTTTCGAGGTAGCCATTTTGGGCTAGACTATTTTATATCATTATGGTCGTTATCGGAGTTTATATTCCGCCGTTTTCTCTCGACGTTGCAGGTCACGCGGTGCCCGTTAAGGCACCGGCCGCGATCCGGTCGGGTCGTGACAAAAGCGAGAGCGCTTAATCCTCTGAAAGCGGTCTACAGTGCCGTATCTAGTAGAGTCTGATTATCGCGCTTGCACCACATCTATAATCGTGAGGTCGCAGGATAGTTAGGATTGGTTTCATTCTTTCACTCTAAGATCGTGCAACAGCCGTGTTATAGGTTGAATTTCCTCCGACGATTTTTCCTCAGACGCTTATGCCTCCACGCAAGGCAACCGCGCCCGTGGCGGCGCGCAAAGAGAGGAACTACTAGTAGGCACCGAGGTTACCAGTGGCACGTGCCCACCTACTGGGACGAGGTGTTTTGACGGCGAAGTTCTACAACGCCGCCAACCCCAAAGAGTCCGAGGCGCAGCAGCCGCCATCGAGATCATGCAGACCGAGCCTCCACCCAGCAGCCTGCGGCAGGATACGGGCTACGCGAGACGGGTTCGCCATCGCCGTGATCGGGCCGCATACGAGGATAGGCCGAGACGCATAGCCAGACCATTCGTAGTTCAAAGACAGAGTCGCTAGCTGAGACCGAGGGACTTTTTGAGTCGCACCACCGTAGTTTTATGGTCGAGGCCTCGGCGATGATCTCGTGAGTTTATCCGACGCCATAGCCGATCACGAGGTGACGGCTTCGAGACCGAAGCCTGCGGTATTAGGTTCGTGACGGCCGCGGACACCGCAGCTGATCGTATGATTCACGGAATCGCCCCGGGAGCACGCGTCAGCCAGGGACGAAGTTCTCGTGAGGCGCATTTGGCCATTTCTTGCCTCCGCATTTGCGAGGGCTCGCCGATAGATTTTTGACATCGAGACAGAGCGGCGCATCGCTTGTCACCGTCGCCAACGATGCTTTTCTAGCTTTACCTACACCCGCAAGGAAAGATCAAAGGCGGAAAGCGGAAATGCCCGCATAACTATCCGATCGTTTTTTCCTATCACGAATGGCAAAGCCGTTTTTGGAGTACGTCCGGAGTACAACGTGGAGTTTGACTCATCGTTTCAGACGCGCCCGCGTAGCGCATACGAGGACAGGTGCACCGCTATGTCACAGACTCGATGATCACTGCCGAGAGTTGCACGGAGTGGCTCTTCACCGCACGGACATCATCCGCACGCAGCATACGCACTGCGCGGGAACGCAGGGCCGACGGATCGACAGTATCACCAGATGACAACAGGTCCTCTCGTAGTTTTAGGCAGACAACCCCAGCAGCACTGCATTTGCACCACACCGGCCCAGAGCGCCTCCACCATCTTCTGGACGCATGCAGTATTCGTGAGCATGACAGGTTCCAGCCTTCGTTCCTGCAGGACCGTAGTTCCGGCCGATAAGGCCACCTATACCCTACTGGTCGATGTGGCGATCGCCACATGGGGCTGCCGTGTTACCCGTGAGCTTGTTATTCTCGCGACACAGGCCATTCGAGAGAGATTGTCCGACCGCAGGCGGCGGAATATTATGGCTCACCGACGTGGTCGCGGTCGGATCTTCGCCTTCGGCGGCAACGCGCCCCGAGGCGTGGTGTTCACTGCCAGCAGCCGCGCAGGGTCGGCAGGGTTCCAGCCCAGCCGTCCTCGTAACCGCATCTATGCTATGTCCACCGCCGTGACTGCGAGGCGCCACCCGATGTCGCCACAGTACATTATCGGTTTCACGTGATGATATGCTTTGATAGATCCGTGTTCTACCTTGTCCTATATATCTCTTCATATCACGGTAGAATAGGATGAGCCCGAGTCCATAGAATCTTTTGAGGCGGCTACGCCAGCAGTGCTTCGCGTAGCCGAGCGTATATAAGGCTTGCCCAATGACTATAGATAGTCGCCGACTCTAGCCGACTTGATAGAGTCGATATGACGCACTTGACGTGATTACGGTATGGATCGCTAGCCTCGCTATGCCAACGTGGACCGTAGAGAGACTAGTACGGCCCAGCTTTCCGCGAGCCTGATCGAGTGGAAGTGGAATACCGTGACGCCGAGGCTAGGAAGATGGTGCGAAAGCGGTATATTTACCATTTGGTTCGTGTTTGATATCGAGGTCGAGATACCTGACCTTCATTCCTTGCCGCAGTTAGCGAATTTCCGCACGTATTCCCGCACGAAGCTTCCGTATCCTCCCGAGAGGAGATCGAGTTTTGCATTGATTTGATACCGACACTCGACCGATATCTATTCCGCTATACGTAACGGCACCCGCCGAGTTAAAAGAGTCAAGGACCACCAAAGATTTGGCCGAGAAAGGCTTTATCAGCCTAGCTTTCTCCCGGGAGCGCCAAAGGTTGTTTAAAGAAGAAGGATGGAACGCCGCAGATGCGGTGTTGATTACAGTAATCAATAAGGTAACTATCAAGAATGTATATCCTCCCGTGATTGATGATTTGTTTGACCAGTGCGAGATGTTTTTCCAAGATAGACTGCGCTCGTTATCATCAAAGCGAGTTAGAGGCAGATATCCCAAGCCCTGTGATGGGCACTATGAGTTTAGGGTAATGTCTTTCGTCGACCAACGCCCAAAGAAGTTGTTCATGGATTTGATGAACCGTGTTCGTGCCATTCGATATGTTCGTTATAGTATTCATCGATGATATCCTCGTTTATTCGCGCACGCAGCAGAACACGCGATCATTCGGCGATGGTATCGAGTCCTCCGAGACCGGCACAGATGTCAAGTTCTCAAACGCGAGTTTGATCGCTTCAGCCGCTTTCTTAGTGGCATGTTATCTGGCCAGATTCGCCGATACATCAAAGATCGAGGCAATAAGACTTGGCCTGCACCCACTACACCGACGGAGGCGCAGCCTGGGCCTCATGTTATTATCTGAGGTTTGTGGAGAAGTTTGCTTCCATGTCGCCGCTTTGACTAGCCGACTCGTAGCACATATTTCAGCCAACTGATGCTTGCGAGAGTTTCCAAACTAAAGGAGAAATCGACGACCGCCACCCTTACTCTTCCGCAGGCTTAGACGGATACGTGATTTATCGCGACGCCAGTCGTGCTTGGGCGCCGACGCAAAGACGGCAGAAAGAGTTATAGCTACGATCTCGACAGCTTAGGAAGCACGAGAAAAACTATCCCACACATGATTCGAGTCGCGCAGCGATTCATGTCTTCAAGATCCGAGACACTATTTGTATGGGTTCATGGATATTTACACGCACTACAAGAGCCTCCAAGATATCTTCGCGAGCCAACTCGCGGCAGACGCGGTCGAGCCGCTAAGGATTATGACGTTGATATTCTATACCACCCGCAAGGCCAACGAGTCGCAGACGCCTTAGTCGCAGATCGACGGGTAGTCTATCCGATGTACACCGGGAAAAGGATACGGTCCGAGAGATTCGCTACCAATGAGCCTCGGGATCGCTTTGTTTGATTCTCGATAGTGACGGAGTTCGGTTCGAGGTTGCCGAGTCTTCCATCGCCGGCGAGGCAAGAGGCTTATGATGAGGATCCGATCAGGCGCGCAGATCGACGCCGCTTCTTCGCAGAAGAGTCTATCGAGGTAGCCACGGGTGCTAAGGTTCGAGGCCGATCAGGTGTTCCCGATGCGACAGACTTCGCCACGGATTTCGTGAGGCACACAGGTCGTTATTCTATTCACCCGGTCGACTAAGATGTACCATGACCTCAGTGCGTATCGCGGACGGCTCAAGAGAGACGTGGCGGTTTTGCATGCCAAGGTCCTAATTGTCGCCAGGTCAAGGTGAGCACCAAAAGCCCTGGCTATCGCAGTTATCGATATTCCGACTGGAAGCGAGAGCATAAATATGGATTTTATTACAGGCTACCTACCACTCGTGAAGCATGATTCCATTTGGGTGATTTGTCGACAGTCGATTTAAATCACCATTTTCTTCCTGGCCAGACGACGTTCACGCAAGGACTATGCCGATTATATATTGTAGAGATTGTGAGACCGCACGAGTCCCTGGTCGATTATATCGATAGAGGAGCCCGCTTCGCTAACTTCGAGGTCTTTTCGTAAGGAATTAGGGACACAGTGTGACGGACAGCCGAGCGCACTATCCGCATACACTCGAGGATACGCCGCGTCAGGTTATTGATTTCGTGGTAGCCGAGGATCATTTACCTCGCGGAGTTTGCTTATAACAATAGCTACCATTCTAGTATTCGACGGCGCCTTTACGAGGCCTTATACGAGGAAGCGCAGTCACCGATAGTCGTTCGAGGTAGGAGGTTCGCTTAGTCGGGCCGCACTTGGTTCACAGCAAATGGATAAGGTAAGCTTATCCAGAGCGGCTATCGCGCCCGTAGCCTGCAGGTCGACGCAGATCAAGGCCGACACTGAGTTTGAGGTACACGATTGGGTTTTCTCAAGGGCCACCCACGGCGGCGTGATGAGATTTGGGAAGAAGGAAAACTTAGCCCAAGGTACGCTGGGCCTACCATTGTCCGAGGGTAGGCAAGTGCGTTACGCTGGATCCGCCGTCCGATCTAGAGGCAAGACATCCAAAGGTTTCACGTGTCTATGTTGCGAAATGTATCGAGACCCATCTGTAGTACATCCGATTCATGAGGTTCGTGTATGCAGAGTTATCATACGAGGAGAGTCCCATAATGATACTCGATCGTCAAAGTTAGCGATTACGACAAAGGACGTGGCTTCCGCAAGGTCTTACGGGCGAACGAGAATGCAGAGGAGATGACGCGAAGCAGGATGACGATGAAGAAATATCCTCACTTATTCCCTATACCTCCGTAACCCACGCTCCTAAATCGCTGGTCTTTAAATTTAGTAATTATGCTTCGAGTTTTGTCGCGCGAGCGCTTTTATTCGAGTCTATGTCGATATTGTGATTCGAGTAAGTTTGGCGAACATTCGGACGAATGTTTCTGGGGGGAGAATGTTATACCCCGTGGTTCGTGCCGCAGATGGGCCGCGGCGAAGCGAGTTAGGACTCAAATCGTAAAATTTCTGGCCAGTGGCCACGGCGCCGAGGCGTGGCGCGCGCGCGGAATCTGGCCGCGGCCGGAACTGGTCGCACCGAAAGTTCCGAGAGTCCGCAGAGTCGCGGCCATGCGCCGATCGCAGGCCGAGGCGGAAATCGCGGAAAAACTTAGGAAAACTGATCTTTCTTTTAAAAGGCCATGGAGGTGACAAGTGTCCCCATCCGATTTTGCATGCATTATATCAAGACTTGGTCATCTTTCATCTCTCTTAGACAAAAGCTCTTCCTTCTCTCTAAAAATTTCAAGCTCCTCCTTCTCTAAAATTCCAAGAGATATTCTAGCCTTAGGAAAATCAAAAGTAAAGGCATGAAGCTTGTGGCTAGCTTGTGAAGGTTGTTGTGGTGGTGTTCTTGGAAAGGAAGCTAGCAAGTTGTTGGAAAAAATTTGGCTAAAGCTCTAAGGTAATGATTCTTCCTTTATAATTAGTTTTTAGTGTTGCATGTTAAGAAGAAAGAACTTGTGGTAGTAAATAATGCTCTTAGAGTCATTGCATGTAAGAAATGTGGTTTGGGTTGGTAGTAAATAATGCTCTTAGAGTCATTGCATGTAAGAAATGTGGTTTGGGTATGAAGGATTTGGCTAAAGAGGTTATGTGAGCATGTTGTAGCCTAAAAATTACCTTAAACTTGTTAAGATTAATTGTTATAACTTATAGGGCAGAATTTTACACACCCAAGTTTAGGTGTGTAATCCCCTTTGTGTTGGTTTGGATGTTGGGCCTTAAATGTGGCGTTTGAGTGTTAAAAATCGGCTTTTGAAAAGGTGGCAAAGTGAGTAGAAACAAAGGAAATGCTGCCCAATTTTCCATAGGAATTAGTAACCTTGAACTTGGAAACATTCTACTTTGAAACTAGAAGTTAATAAACGATACGGTCATTATAGTTGACGACACGCGCGATAGTTGGAATTAACAAGTGGATTGATCGACCAAGAGGTATGTAGAGCTTTCCTATCTTTTGAGCATGAGTAGACCTATGTAGTACGCAGATAATGACAAGATTTGATAATCTTCACTTGTTTTGAGGTATATGATACTTGTTTCGCTTTAAAGGTATAAGTCCTCGACATAGGAAATGTGTTTGACTAACGAAATGTTAATATAACGGTTTTATGGAAGTTGGTTATATTAGTTTTGGAAAAAGGTAAATAAAGAAGGGTTTACTTTACATAAAATAAGCAAGGGGAAAATGAGTTGAATTTGTGGAAGGTAAATTGTTTTAAGGCATTAATGGCCTAAGGTTTTGAAGGAAATGAAGTCACTGATTTAAGTCAGATATTTTCTAAATGGAAAATTGTGACTTGTTTTGAAAATGGTCGTGATACGATACTATGGGTATTAGTATCTTCGAAGTTTTATATAAAACGAGTCATTTCAAAAAGGTTTACTGATGTGATACTTGGGTTAAATTCTGATTTCTCTTAAAAAGACATGTAGTGCCTTAATGAGCTAAAATGAGAGGATTTATATTAATAATGTTCATAAAAAGTTAGAAGATTTCTTATCTTGTTTATGTTATGATAAAGCGCTTATGTTATGTATACTAGCCATTGTGGCCGATTTATGTATTATTATTGTTATCACCGAGTATTCGATAAGCCTAGCGCTTATGTTATGATACTAGCCACAGGCCGATTTATGTATTATCATCATATTATCACGTATTCCATGGATTTGCTACCCATGACGCGAAAAGCGCGCTTGTACTCACGCGCCCACCGGGTCCACGCGGTGAAATAGTCTCACGCGGTGAAATAGTCTCACGCGGGTCCACGGGATCCACGCGGGTGAAATAGTCCCACGCGGTGAAATAGTCCCATGCGAGGTGGATGGCCTTACGCGATCCACGGGATCCACGCGTGAAACAAATTTCGCGAGTAGGATTGCTTAATGGTACTACGCGAGAGATCCTGCTTTGATCACGAGCCTCCTATTTTTACGCAAAGATTATACTTATACTTGTTACTCTATTGTTAGTAAGGCACAAAGGCAACATAACTGATTTTTATCTATAACTTCAAGGTATTTTGGACTTATGATATTACTACGATTTTCCGCTTTACATACTGTACGTTGTGTCGACCCCCTTCTGGGCCGCGTCATGCCGCAGATAAGGAAAGCGGTGGTAGATCCTCACTCTTGGATCTTTTACTCAGTGTCGTGAGCTCCATTTCTTCTGAGGCTCGACTTTTGGTACGGTTCTCCCGCGTTGTTGATGTTTTGTACATTCAGGGCATGACGGCCCCGTCCGTCATAGTGTTACTCCTTCTTAGAGGCATGTAGTCTTGTCATAACTTGGTTTGTTTAAGGATGTAACTGTTCGGTTTTATGTACTTTTGAGGTAGCCATTTTGGGCTAGACTATTTTATATCATTATGGTTGGTTATTGTGAGTTTATATTCCGCTGGTTTTCTCTGATGTTGTGTCACAAGGGTGCCCGGGTTAAGGCACCGGTCACGGATCCGGGGTCGGGTCGTGACAGTAGTTAGCAAGTCTGACTACTACGACAAGAATGATAGAACTATAGGATAGAATGTAGAATTAACGATTCAGCAAACGAACCAGCTATAATGGATGACAGATAAATAATATGTAAGGGCGACTGGAGGTACCAATTCCAGTTGGGTAGAACATGTTCATTGTTGCAGAACATCGCTGCCGGAGACTACTATTCACCGTCGGAAGATGTCGGAAAATTTGAGTACATGTTCAGACCTGATTGGAAACCTACTGTAGAGTGGTTTCCGGTTGCCGAATAAGGGAGAAAAGGATACTAAATGAGGAGAAAATAGGAGAGAAGGTAATGAAAAAAATCTGGCCGGAAAATCTACTAGCCAGAGAGATCTGGGCGGAAATCTCCGGCGAATATATATATATATATACCTAGTCAGAGCAGTGTCGTCCGTCGACGTTCGAAGAGCAGAAAAATAAACTTGATACCTGGTCGCCGGTCCCCAGTGGAGGCTGGTCGCCGGTGGGTGCACCGTCTGTTTTCTCCAGTGGCAGTCGGTGTACCGTCTCCGTTTGTGGCCTCCGGTGGTTGGTGTTCACTGTGTTAAGGGAGAGAAGAAGAGGGGAAGGGAGGAGAGAAAGAAGGGGAGAGAAGAAACCTGGTGGCGGTGGGTGGTCGTCGACGATGGTAGATAGCTGTTACCGGCAGTGGCATTTAGAGAATGTCGATGATAAAGTGGATCTGGTTCCGAGATCTGGAAAGCTAAGATAGTCGTTACCGGCAGTGGCCTTGAAAGTAGAGAGAAAGAGGAGAGTTGACCCAGAAGTCAGAAGAGTTTGGAGGGACGAGTCGCCAAGCTTTTTCAGAACTTTGCTAGTAATAGTGGCAACACCAAACCATGTCACATTTCTGAACAGCAACTTACCAGGTGGCAATTCACAACTAAACGCATTGTTATCGTCGATTAATGAGAAGATATGTGTCTACCGGTGCCGGATATGGTTCGGATTCGCCGGAATCTATTAAGGTGATGATATTGCGAAGAGAGAAATGGAAACAGTTTTGCGCGACTGATTTGTCGTAAGGAATATATATATTGATATTTACCGCCTCTAAGGGAGGTGTTTGGGGATCAAGAGAAGCAAGGCCACACATCATACTTTTTACGGATTGTGTCATATCAACTACAAGCTACAACAGTATGGGACCTGACAGATAAGTGATTGCCATGTTGCAACCTGATGGTTTCCTGAACTTACTGATATAATGTTAATTGCACCACAGGATATAAGATAGTAGCTAGCTATGTTCTGGAGAAGAATGAGGTCATTCCTGTGCCCATATTCTTCAGGAAAAGCTCTGGTCATCACTCCAACACTAGAACAAACCAGAAAGAGGAGAAAGTAAGTTCCGCCCTAAAAACCAACTATCATGTTAAGTCTGATTTCAACAATCTCAGCAGGGCAAAAGTATTGCTTACAAGATCTGTAGCATGCCCCTTCCAGCTGAAAACTCCAACACCTACACAAAGTCATTGAAAGTTGACATCAGTACTATTGGGCTTTTATTTATTGTCGAGGTATCGGGTAAAAATGTGCAAGCTACTAGAAAGCATATTATAATAATAAATCCACTGTATACCACATAGAAGGATGTTATTAAAGTTTAGCGCCTAAGAACAAATGGAACCTTTCTAGTTGTGCTAGGAGAAGCAAATTGCTGGAACATTTAAATAGCTAAGCAATATCTGGATTTATTAACTTTACTGCAAGACTATAAAGGTCAATGTTTACTGATAATGAAAAGAGTAGAGAGGAAGACAAAAATGGCATAATACAAGTGACTGGATGCTTAACTGTGATGGAATAAGGCTGCGAACGAGTTTGACCATTAAAAAGACAGAAATTGATAGTGGGGGAAAACACCTCTTTTGCTGCAGCAAACAATCCATTGCATCTACTAACTGCTAACTACGGGTCAACCTAGGAAATTTATGACATGGTTAGTACATCCTAGTGCTCCTTATATTTTATGCCATGTTTAACCTAGATATTTATATTGTTCGAATATCTATCTAAATGAATGATAGTATGGCATTTCCAAGTGATGCATCCAGTCACTTGTATTATGCCATTTTTGGTGCATGGCGTTTACAATTCTGAGCTATCAATTATTTGTGTTAGATAAACTACGACTAGCACTCTTGCTTAATAAATCCCAGTCAAACCATAAACTCAACTTTACCCTAAGAACATATTATCAATCTAACTTTTTTTTGATAGGTTGTATTATCAATCTAATCTTTGAGCTCCCATATCCTCCTTTTGAGTGTTTGGGTTCATGGTTATGTTGAATCAAGGGAAACGATTTGTACGTTCCTGTCCGAAAGTTAATTCCCAGAAAGAAAGCTTGATGATATGGCAAAGAATAGACAATCGTATAGTTTTTCATTTCCAATTTACCGATGGGTTAATTCTGTCTCCGAATGGGAGACCGAGCTTCTGAATAGCTAAGAGACAGAATGAGAACTGGATTATGGAAAAAAGAATAATTACTTATGACCAGTTCATGAATAAATTAAGAAAAAATAATTTAACCTTTCTGATTAGTCAAAAAAAAATTCCTTAACAAATGAACATGGTTAGCAGATCTCCCTCAACCTTGGAGCAAACGAGCAGACTGAAAGTACTTATGTTCATCGTGGAAGGATTTTTTTTTCTTTTTTTTCGTAAGCAGTATTACCAATTGCATTTGTCTGTGGCATTGTCATGATTGGGTGGCTTCCTACTATTACTATATGATGTCACTGAGTTGTTTGCGTTATTAAAACTGCAATGATTGATGATGTTACAAAGCTACATTTACATTATCATCCCTTGAATCAAAACCAAATGCAAATACATACTAGTAGCGGCAATAAAGTATGAACCATTTCAAACATATGCCTAATTGATCATAACACCAGCAAATATTAAAATTTCACAACGAACCTTCCAGAACTTAGTGAAAAAGCTCCACTCGGTCTCCGCAATAACCACAACAATCGCAATCAGGACGGCATAGCAGCGGAAAATTCCATCAAATACCTAGAAATATTTACATCACATCACTTACACAGACAGAGACAGTCATACACATTATTAGCACAAAATACATGATAGTAAGAGCTTACGTCATATCCATGCTTAAATGATCTAACGGTAGAGTAAAGATTAACAGCAATGCAGAGAATAGCAGCCAACGCAGTAACAAAGCTGAAGATTCTACAAGCTACCAGGAACGGGTCGGATCCGGTTCGGACTCTATTAGGTGAAATTGAACGATCTCTCACTATTCCTTCGCCATCTTCCTCCATTTTATTTCAGTTATCGAGCTTCAAAGTGGAAGTTTCTCTAGGGTAAGAATCTTCTTCTTCACCTGTTCGTCAAGATATTTCGTTGGACACTGACACGTGTCTGTCATGAATGAAAACTGGCAATAATGATTAAGTAGGGACGTGGTAAATCTCTTATTTTTAGAGACTGTTAAAAAAATGTTTTTTTTAAATTTTCTGCTATTGAGAAGATACTAAAAAATTCTGTTTCTTTAGAAAAGCAGAAGCAAAAAATATTTTTCCTTAAAGAACGAAATATTTCTATCATAAATCAAGTATATTAATATTTAATTATAAAACACTCCATTTCATTTTGATTCTTTAATCATATAATTTATTTTTCTTGATTATGTTAATATTAAATTAATATATTTTATTTTATTTATCTAAAATCATGATTTCTCTAAATTGACCTATTTTTTATACATGTTCGCGATTAACATCAAGATATGGTTCTATTTTATTTTCTAAGTTTAAGAAGTCTACACAGTTCTAAACTATAGTTTTATTTGTTAAAGTGACAATTTAATCATATCTTGTTCTAATTCTCCTGATATTAATGGCATAATAATGAGGAAAAACAGTATGGTTAACATAAAGTAGTACTTGTGTTTTGCATTCCAGATAGAATATTGGCAGTGTCTTCAATTTCTTCTTTAAGTTCTATATAATATCTCAGATATCACAAATCAATTTCACAAATATCAGAACAGGGTCAATTGACTGAGAGAGATTTATCAATAACACATAAAAATTGCAGGATTGTTTTTTTAAATTCATATTATATAGGATTATGTTAAAATGTTTTCATTCACAAATGCCAAATATGTGGAAATAATTACTATAATTTTCTTATTCTCTTGGGAGTAATCAAGTGAAGGAGAAGTTGGTCAAGCTTATTTTTCTCCAAAAATGTTTATGTTTTTAATAAGTGTTTATTTTTAAAAAAGTAAGTTGTTTGGTGTCAAGCCTTTGGGGGAAAATAAGTGTTTATGGGGAGAAACAGTTTTTCATAAGTTAAAAAAAAAAAAATTGCCCAATTTTTTTTTTTAATTACTTTTGAGAAAATACACTTAAAATAACTTTTTAAAAGTTTGGTGAAACACTAATTGTTGCTCATAAGTGTTTTTAAAAGTAATTGACCAAACACATATTATTTTTGACCGAAAATACTTTTCAAAATAAAATGATTTAAGAAGTGTGGCCAAACAGGCTAGTAAGACCCTTGTTGAATGAGTTTATTTTCTAAGCTAATAGTGTAAATAATGTTTATTATAAAAATTTACGTCATATTATAAAAGAATAAACCAAAAAGAAGAATATGATAGAGAAAGAGAGAACATATGATAATTCTTTATTTCTCTTGAAGAATGTGTATACAATGAAGGAAAACCTTTTTATTTATAGGGGAAAATTAACTTGATCTCAATGTTACTAATCCTAACTTTTCTTTGTAGAGATATACATTCACAATAATAAATATTATTTACAACACCTCACTCGAATGTCTATTTTGTAGATAATGAGCTTCGTAAAATCTTACTAGAAAATACCCAGTGAAAAAAATTTAGTGAAGAAAAAAGAGTACACATTTTTAATAATATGCATTCTGGTTGCATCATTAAAAACCTTACAATGAAAACTCAGTGGGACTAAAATCTTGTACGGAAAAAAGGGTACAACGCATATTAACTCCCCTATAATGAAAACTTCAATCCAAAAACTTGAATCTTCTCGAATGTTGTAGTTGGTAGAGACTTGTTGAACACATCTAATCATTCGAACAAATCTGTTGCACGTTGATATCACCATTCTTTTGGATATCATATGTGTAATGACTTTGGTGAAATGTGTTATGTTCTATCTCTTTTTATTAATCATCCTTTTAGTTGAGCTATGTATGTTGCATCTCCATTCTTTTTATAGAACTCAATAATCGGCACACAATATTATTAGGATCACGCCAAGTACACTCTTGCCTTACTTTATAAATTGATATTATCTTTATATGATTGGATTGTCATGTAGAACAACGTTTTATGACCATAATTCCTCATGGGGATATATAACATGTCTGGATCGAACATTTTATCGATCAGATGATAGGGACTTGCAATTGATCTTATTTCAGTTTTTTTATGTAGGAGTAAAACTATGTTAAGTTCACTGTTATAGCAATATATATAAATTCATCAATTGAATAAAGACACGGTACTTCATGATCAAAGAATTCTGCAAGTTTCTCATTTCAACTTCTTTCGGCAGATAATCTACTGCTTTTAAAATCTCTTCAAGAGTTTGAATAATATTCAAGTAATTAATTTACACTCTCAAAGACGTAAGGATAATAGAGTCATATGTACCCTTAGTCAATGAATACTCTTATTGATAAAATCACATTTAATTTGCTTGATTTATTCCATATAATGAACATATCTTTTAGGATATGTATATGCTTCAGGCATTTAAAATTCTTCAAGAATTTTTATATAAATTTTGTCAAGTGATAATATCCATTAATATTTAAATACGTGACATTTGTTGTTTGGACTGCAAGTCCAATAAGCTTGAAGCTTACTAAAATGTGACATTTGTTGTTTGGACTGCAAGTCCAATAAGCTTGAAGCTTACTAAAATGCGTCATTTCACTTGATAATAATGTCTATGTTAGCATGTTTTATAGACGTATAATTCATATCTTCGCAATCTTTTACAATATTGCGCTATATTGTACCAAAGATATCGTCGACGATATATCACTTGTATCGGTTCGCAATGTGACATAATTTATTGAGATCCCGTCACTTTCATTATTTTGCGTACCTAAACTTCTCATAATGTTTCATGAAGTATTATGACGTATGCTATTCATAAGCACATTGCCTCCTTATTATGATTATTTTAATCATTTGTTTCTCTTTCTTTTCAATAATTATTGCATTTGGAATCAATTGATCTACAATGCTTCATGCATGTTGTAGTTTATGTCCTTAAGGGACATTAATTTAATATGAGCTTTCGAATTTAACTATGAAATTATTTTTAAGTCATTAAATGCTTTTAGCATTTAATTTGAATTATCTTTGAACGAGGATCATTCTAATGACAATTTACAACATGTTTCATAACTGTTTATTCCTCCCATTTGTTAGAAAACTAATATATATCCCTTTTTTGTTGGGGAATCCATATTTGTGCATCATTATATATTAATTAATCATATACGACACATAAAAATTATTATATAAAAATATTTGTTTCCTAACCCTGAACCAATTGTGAGGGAAAAATTTATCATAATTTATTGGTCTGAAGCATACAAGTGTCGTTGCATGCAATATATCATATCTCAGACCAACACATGAAGCTTTGTTCTTGTAAGAAATAGTTTAGATATTTATTGGAAGCATTCAACGCTAAATCGGTTTGGATATAAATTAGCATTATCAAGAGTAATTATCTTGATTACATATTTCAAAAATTGTGTTCCTAATTCAATTATTTTGAGCAAGCAACTTCGTAAATGTCAAAGTGGGGGTTGACAATAAACGTATATGTGATTGTCTCATAGATGCATGTATTTACAACATCACATTGTAGGTGAACGACCCTTATTCACCTTTTATATTTTTCAGAATTTAGGAGATTTAACCCCAACATTAGCTGGTATAATCAACTTATCATGAGAACAAGCAACACGAAAAAAATCTCGAAGAATTTTTTAGCTCTTCAATATATTTCAAATATTTAATTAGCACGTCAAATGTAAGTTAAGACGATCAAAATTATCACATATGTATCTCTTCCTAAACGATGTGATTACTATGTGGTTATCGCTTTGATACAAAATATTCAAATGTTAATGGTTAATAATGAAACGTTGATAAACTAAAGTTTAGAACTTAGTGTTTACTTTTCGTTTATGAATTCACAATTATCTTTCAAATGTCCATTTGATTTCTGTTTTCTATAATGATACCACTAGTGTCTAACCAGAGTTTCTTTCATGATACCAACAATATTTAAGTAATATTTAACAGTATAAAATAAATTATCATGAGCTTCAGAAGAGCTAATTATTTGTTTACAATAATTATGACAGTAGCAGTGTTCAAACAATATCTCATTATAAAAATAAATTGAAATCTCTTGAAGAGAGTAGATATGATAGTACCATTCGCCCTATATTATAATTGTTACGATCGGAACACAAATTACAGTAAATCTAAAGTTTACTAGCAATAAAATGGTTATCATATTCAAACTACAAATGATTGGTAGATTGAATATCTTTAAATTATTATGGAAGAAATATGTATATGAAATGTTACCCGTCATATACCATAATAAATCAAAAGTTTATTGATATAAAAGCTCATATTATAATAAATCATAAGTTTACTAAAATAAATAGCACACGTCATGGTAAACTTGAAGTTAGTGCAGGTAATTATTTATTTCCTTTGGAGAAATCATAACAACTAAACATAATATATCAATGTGGTTATAGTAGAAAACATTCTACCCTACTTCATTTCTGCCTTAGAATGATATTTAATAAACTTATTCACGATGTTTCTACGTACGAGAGGTACATGTTGCAATGACTTTTATACCATATGTATTTTCTTTGTAATTTTATCTTTCCACGAGGTAGGTTGTGGTATATCTTCAATCGCTTCGGGGAATGAAACATGATTATTTGAATATGCTTGATACACAATGCTCATCTATAGCTCATTATTTTGCTCAAGCACAAAAAATATTGCTTCGAAATATTTCTAAGGTATTTTACCAATTCTTTATTCTTCAGGAGTAAAGATTAACCGTTTTACTACTTTAGGAGTAGATTCAAGGGCTTATTAGTAAATTTAAAATTTCTACTATTTTGAGAGTAGAGTTCAAAGTTCTAATATTTCGAAAGTAGAGTTCAAAATTTGCTATTTCGGGAGCAAATTTTTGAATTTACTACTTCAGGAATAATACTTAGAATATTTCTTCTCAATTATTCTACCTCTTATATAGATAAGTCGTGATAACTTCACAACAAAATGCATGTCCGCATTTATAAGATTTACTATATAATGTGATATTCACTTTAAGAAATAGATCTATTAGTTATAAGATTTATCAAAAAATTCTCATTCTTTAGGATTAGAACATATTTGAATGTGTCTTAGAGTCCGTTTGGATGAGCTTAAAAAAATGACTTTTATGTATAAAGTGTTTTTAGAACTTTTAAGTGCTTAAGTTATTTTTATAAATAAGCAGTTGAGTGTTTGGATAAAAATGCTTATTGGCGAGAGGGTATTGTGAGAATTAGAATAAAATATAAGGGATACAAAAGTAATTTTATTGGTCAACAGAAATGGTTTTTAAGCCAAAAAAAAAAGTTTAGGAATCTCAACTTCTCATAAATGACTGACTTTGAACACTTTATGGCTTAAAGTTAGCACTTTAAGTTTGAGTCCCAAACACTAAAATAAGCTAAAAAAGACTTAAGGTGTGTTTGGATTAGCTTCTGGCACAATTGATTCTAGCAGAATTGATTCTGACAGAAGTGATTTATGTTTGGATGCAACAATGTAAAAGTGATTCTTATAATTGATTTATATTTGGATAGTTTTGATCAAAATTGCTTTTGAATGTAGAATTACCAAAATGGACATACATATAAATAAAAATATACATATAAATAGATGGAAGTAAATAAAAATTACAAATAGATAATAGAATTTAAAGTGCAATATAATACTTAAATATTAGTAGAATATTATTACATTACTAATTTAAAGTGCAAATAATATTTAAATATTATTACAATACTAATTTTGTATGTACTCTATAATTTGATTGCGGACTAAGTCTCGAACGTGATCCATCTCTGTTGAAGAAGCTACATTAAAAACTTGTGATTGATCCAAGTTAGATGATCTATGATAATCATTATGGTGAATGATTGTGTTTTCATCTTCATAAAGATCAAAATCAATATCTCTTTCTATATTCCTTCTGATAAAGTGGTGTACAACCATTGTTATGACGACTATTTGAATCTGTGTTTCAAAATTGAACTTGGGCATGCGACGTAAAATTGCAAATCTGTTCTTCCATACCCCAAAAGTTCTTTCTATTGTGGACCTTAAACTTGAGTGGTAATAATTGAATACTTCATTATGATTTGCAAACCCGTTAGAACGCCTAAAATCAGAAAAGTGATAAATTTCACATATGTAGGGACCAATGTACCCAATTGGTGTTGGATAACCTGAATCTACCCAATAATACTTACCTGAAGGAGGGTGTGAAAAATTAAGGTTCGCATTTGTGAGAGACTGCTCAAAAACACGAGCATCATGGGCAGTACCTTCCCAACCAGCTAATACAAAAGTGAAACACACATTTCAATCACATACATCCATTATATTTTGTGTTGGATATTCCTTTCTTCCAATAAACCTAGGTTGCTCGCTGACACTAACTACACATGAAATATGTGTACCATCAATTGCTCCTATAACATTCTTAAAAAATGACCAATATCGTTGATCATTTTTAATTTTGGAATGACAATCATGAAACATAGGATCTTCGGGTTTAATATATTTCATTGACAACTTAAGGCAAACATAAAGTACCCGATGAAAATGTCTACTTACAGTCTCACCCGAGTGTTGAAACCTTCCCCGTGGCCAACAACAATCAAAAACATTGCAACCATTTCTTCAACTCCCATTTTTTTAGAAGACTTTAAATCATGCTCAACCATTTCTAGATATTTAAAGAGAGTAATGAAAGTGGATATAGTTGTTGATAAAAATTAAATAGGGTAATAAAGGAAAGAGTAAAATTCAAATTGAAATAAATGACAAAATTGATTCTGTCAGAATTAATTTTGGCCAGCAAACATGTCAATTTTCTGATTTTCACGAAAGTAGATACCCAAAATCAATTCTGGATACCCAAAAGTCAATCCAAATGGGCTCTTAAGCATATTAAATAATGGTTATAATTCGAGGTATGTATATAATATAAAAAGATGTTAGTCTAATATGTCTATAACTATAGTCATAGCAAACGGATGAAGATATTACCTTCTCACTGTGATGTACATGCCGACATAATAACAATTAACAAGATATTTTTTTTTTACTGCGACGTACATGCCGACATAATAACAATCAACAATTTTTTTTCTTCTGAGTCCTGACAACGCATAACGATGATATCAAAACTACATCCTCCGACCCGCAAAGGTAAGCGAGTTGTTATGCTTGATGACCGCGGGGCCATAGTCGCCTGATCCCCTGCATAAACCTTTTGGTTGGCTGTCACATATGACTGCCAAATGTGGTTAATCGGTGGCGTGGTTTGCGGTATCACGTCGGCCGGGAGTTTACCATGCGCTGAAAGAAAGCGAAAGATTCATGCGCCTTCACAAAAAAAAAAAAACTACATCCTCCGAAGAGGCTTTCCACTAAATAGATATATTTCACATAAAAAATATTGTGAATTGTTATTTCAACGCATAACAAGATGAAGTAAGTTAGTTTCCCCATTAAGGAAAATCATGTTAAAGTAAGTGAAATAAGATTCCATATGTATTTAAGCATAAGAATAATGAGTAGCAAAAGAGGAGGTGTATACAATGAAGTAAAATGGGGAAACTAAGTATGTGTTTGGCCAATTATTTTTTATAAGTATTATACTTTTTGGATCAAACATATACTTATCAAGAAGTAAAAATATTTTTAAAAAAAACAAAAAGTTTTTCTACAATGGAAGAGAATTTTTCTCCAAACATTTTTTAATTTTTAAAAATAATAATAATTGTTGATCGATTTTTTTCAATTTGATTTAATTATTAATTTTTTTAAATTCAATTGGGTTTAATTATTTACTGTGTTTTTGATAACTAGTTGATATGTTAATTTTTGATAGACTTATTTCAATTGGGTTTAATTATTCACTTTTTTTATTCAATTGAGTTTAATTATTTATTGGGTTTTTGATAATTAGTTGATATGTTATCTGTTTTTTTTTTTCAAATTTTTTGTTTATAGACTTAATTCAACTGGGTTTAATTATTCACTGGGTTTTCAATAAGTAGTTGATACGTTATCTCTTTTAAAATGCTTAATTCAATTGAGTTTAAATTTTTATGGGGTTTTGATAACTACTCGATATGTTTTTTGTTCTTTTTTTTCTTCAAAAAAAATCATTTGGGACTATGGCGTAATTGTTAAAAAACAGATTGTAGCAATATTAAAAAACAAATCTTCTCTTTGCCACACAAACACACACACACACACACACACACACACACACACACACACACACATATATATATATATATATATATATATATATATATATATATATGAGTTTATTTCTCCCATAATTTAAGTATTAGTTTGTTCTGTCAATTCTTCATTGAGAAATGTAATTGAGCGAACATTTGATGTGTGGAAAAAAAGATGGAGGGTATTATAAATAATGCCAAGTTTTCCATTAGACACACACAAAAAAAATGTTGCGCCAATTATGGCTATGCATAACTACATTAGAAGACATGCACTTGAAGATTTGGAATTTAATAAATGTGATGCATACCCTAATTATGTTTCTGAAGTTGAAGGAGATGAAGATATTGGAGGAACATCAAGGACTTTGAGAGATGATCATGATGGATCGATGGATGATGTTAGTATGAAATCTGTTCGCCACAACATTGCCACTTTTTTAATGAGTCGCGAGTCGTAATAATATTTATATATTCTAGTTTATTAGTTGTGTAGTGATGTAATATATTCAACTTTTGGACATATTGAGTCATTGACTATCATATTGTCATTTTTTATGTACAATATAATATTATTTTTTTGATTAAATGTTGCAATTAAATATTTTTTAAAAAGTTATTAAATTGTAAAGATATACTCATTTTTAGAAACATAGGATAAAAAAGAATATTTTAAATAATTTTAAATCTATTAAGAATAATATTCTAGTTTCTTTGCATAAATGTTAGCCAAATATGGAATTGTTTCTGTTTTTTAGAAGTACTTCTATAATTATAGGTCAAACACCCTAACAGATTCTCTAAAAACAATTTCTGCAAAACTACTGCTAAGAAACAAAAATTGTTTTAAAAAAGTGCGCCAAACAGACCCTAAACTACTTTCAAAGTTATTAATCTTAACTTTTTTTAAAGATACACCTTCGTAATAATAAATAATATGTGACATAAAAAAATAGACAATTTAAAAATGGCCACAAATTTGACAAGTGTAATATCTGAAGAAACAGCGGCAGCCACCCACCAAAATACTCCACTATTTTTTTATTTCTCACATAATTGATGGTAAAAGAGGTGAACTTTCAATTGAGATAGAACTTGTAGGTCAATTTCTCTGTTCTCAGACAGACATACTGATAATAGTGTTAAGGATTGCTGCTACTCTAAAGTCTAAATATGTGATATAAAAAAAATAGAAACTTTTTATGGTGTAGGGGTGGTACACTGGTACTGTGTTTTGTTGCAATTGGCTTTGTCCAACTCCAACGTCAGAAAAATCAACATCCTTATCCCCATGTTTCTTCTATATAGCAATCCATATTTAAAGTCCTCTTCTTGATTATCTTTGATATATCAAAAATTCAGAAACAACGTTGTGATGGCGTCGATTGCTCCGCCACCAACATTTGATGTAAACCCTCACAAATTCAATTTCTCAAACCCTAAATTCATCTCCCCATTAAAGTCTTCATCTTCCTCCTTCACTTCTCATTCTCTCTCTAGGGTTCCCGGTTCCCATTTCTGTTGCCGTTGCCGGAACGGTAACGGCGACACTGCTGAGCCATCTTCTTCTTGGAGATGGGACTTGGCGTTTCAAGATGCTGTTAAGAATGCGATAATGAAGTTTGATGATTATGTGAATCGGTCAAAAGGAGTGGGAGTTGTTGAGAGAGATAGTGAAATAATAAGTGTTGATGGTGAAGAATGGGATTGGGAGCGATGGAAAAAGCATATCACTGAGGTTGAGGAGGAAGATCGATTGGTTTCTGTTTTAAAGGTACAATCTGTGATTATTTTGCATGTTACTTTGTTCCACTGTCAAAGTTAACATTGGATGAAAATGTTTTACCTTGGGATATCTGAGTCTAAAAATAGACGAAATATTGTATAGCTAGCTTCCTAATTCCTCCGTCCCAATTCACGTGACACCATTTGACTAGTTACGAAGTTTAATAAAGATGGAAACACTTTCCAAATTCGTAGTCCAAAATTAAATTATCTCTAAATATAGAAATGTGACATTATACCGACCGAAAAGGATATGGTGTCACATAAATTGGGACAAATGGAGTAATATTTTGAGTATTAAAGGTTGATATTAGTTTTTGTTGATTGAAGCAATTGATGTGCAGTAAGGATTGAGATATTTATAAAGGAAGATGATACTATCTGTTTTTGATAGAACTTATTTTCATATGGAGTAAATAATCTCCACAACTCAAGCTACCCTATCACTGGGAACATGGTTTCATCATATTTTCCACCTTATCAAACACACCTTTGCGTTTTTTATTCTTTATTTCTTTAATTTTTAATTTGTTATGAGGAGGGTTTGATGAAGGTTTAGATTGGTAGCCTATGATAATCTATTAGGCTGTGGCAGATGGTGAAATGAATTTAATGTTCATATTTGTAGTGGTGGTGATATCATTCTTTATGTGGATAGAAGCTTCACATTCATGCTATGTGACTTGATTTTAACCATGGTTCAACAATCATCATCTAAGATGTATTATTGGGCATGTCTTTTGGATTGTCAAATTGTTCTTTGATGATATTGGTGATGTAAAGGTGAATGCTTTTAAACCTTTCAGGCTTTATCAGAGTGAGGCCCATTGTGATTTTTCATAGTCTATGTGATGCTGTGAGAGGTGTCATCCACGTAAGCCCAAACATATACACAAGACGAGCGTCGTAAAAATGTGGATGTTAAAATGAATTTACAATCATACAAGACTACATTATAAATTAGGGTGCAAATAGCACAATGGAGTAGAAGACAAGAGAAAGTTGTATGGTATAGTTTGGTCATGTCATACTAGACCTCCATATGCACCAGTCCTTACGTCACAATATGATGAATAAATTTGGTAAAAGCGGACGAAATAGACCTAAAAGCACGTTGATGGAGGTGCACAACTGGGTTGGTATAAGTAGGAAAAGAAGACAAAGGACATGGGAGGTTGCCCCGCTAGCTCTTATGTGGATTATGGAAGGAGATGAAACATGGGAGTGTTTGGGGAATGAAAATAATTTTGTACAGTTGAAGAATTAACCTATTATCCTTAATTTCCTTTTGGTGCACCTGTGAAATTCCTATTTGTGTAGATGACTGTGTCTTACATAGAGAACCATGTCTTGATGTAGTTCCCCTACCTTGTGCTCATTAATCTATTATCCTTAATTTCCTTTTGGTGCACCTGTGAAATTCCTATTTGTGTAGATGACTTTGTCTTACATAGAGAACCATGTCTTGATGTAGTTCCTCTACCTTGTGCTTTATCTCTGTTATACAAGAGGTTTTCCCAATTTCAATAGTAACTTAGCTTATAATTAAAAAAAACACATTGATGGAGGTCTCAAAAGATCTCGTCTTTGAGGCCATTTCTGGACTTCATATCAATATGCTTAAGAGTACTATCTATCCAGTGAATGAAGTGGCCAACCTAGAAGTTCTTGCTGACATTCTTAGCTGCAAAATAGGCTCCTTTCCCACCACATATTTGGGACTTCCTTTGGGTGCTAAATTCAAATCATCTGGGATATGGAGTGGAGTCATTGAATAAATGGAGAAGAGACTAGCCACTTGGCAGATGCAATATCTCTCTTTGGGAGGTAGACTCACCCTCATCAACAGTGTCCTAGACAACATTCGCGCTTACTGTATGTCACTCTTCCCTATTCCAAGCTCAATCCTAAAACAAATTGACAGACTCAGTTGGAAATTCTTATGGGAGGAAAACAGTGTTACTCACAAATTTTTGGCAATAAGTTATTAACCCAAAGGCCAAGGAGAGTTGGGATCATGAATCTTAAGCTTCATAACAATAGCCTTCTCATGAAGTGGCTTTGGAGATATGATCAAAATGAGGCAGGGTACTGTAAGGAAATCATCAAGGCTAAATATGGTATTCAAAACTATTGGACTGCAAAGAGAAGCAATGAACCTCATGGTGTTGGAGTATGGAAGCACATCAATAGTCTCCAAGAGGAATTCCTCCAGAATGTCTCATTCAAGGCTAGAAATGGGCTCAAGATTAGATTTTGGTAGGACAAATGGCTATGGAACGCTCTAGTAAATGACTCATTTTCTTCACTATTTATAGCTTCTAACGAAGAAGCAATATTAGCCTATAGAGACAACAATTGCTGGACACCAATTTTCAGAAGAAACTTACATGATTGGAAATTTGATGAATTTCTTTCTCTTACAAACATTGGGGCAAAGTACTTTGGTTGCAGAATCTCAAGATAAAATCCTATGGGGCAATTCCAAGGAAAAGATTTTTACTGTGAAGGAATGTTACAACTACTGGAGTTCTCAAAATAGCATTTTAGAGGTTTGGCCGTGGAAACATGTATGGAAAACCAGACAGCCTCTCAGAATTACTTGCTTCATTTAGAATGCTCTGAAGGAAGCATGTCTAACACAAGACAATCTCAGGAGAGGAGGTGTAATCGTCGTCAACATGTGTGCCATGTGCAAGCAGACCAATGAAAGTGTCAACCACCTATTTTTGTAATGCCCTAAAACAGCTAGTCTTTGGTATTTCTTCTATTCTATGCTTGGAATCAATGGGTAATGCCTTCTAACATCAAAGATGCATATGCTAGCGGGATACTTTGGAGAATTGACAAATCCATCAAAAGGATCTGGCATCAGCAATTTCTTGGACCCTATGGAAGGAAAGAAATAGTAGATGCTTTGATGGAATCTCAACTCCTATTTCCACTATAAAGTCTAGGTGTTTAGTTAGTCTTTTCAGTTGGCACTTTTTTGCCCCAGTAAACAGTGTGGATAACTTTCTGGACTTTAACTCTCTGTCTCTAACATAGTAGAGATGCATGGATTTCTTTAGATTGTTTTACAGGTTTTGGTGCTTCATGTTTTGTTTGAAGCAGTTTTTTTTGCCCATCTGTAACCTTGCATCTTCTTATGTTTTTCTAATGAAATTTTATTACTTTACTAAAAAAAGACTAAAAAAAGATCTCTCGTCTCTAGAAATCAATGCACACTCATGAGGTTTCAGGTTCAAAATCCACGAGGTTGGAGAGAACCATGAGGCTTCTCTAGAAGTAAATGATATATATATGCCAAGGGTGTGGCCTAGTGGTCAATGAAGTTGGAGAGAACCATGAGGTTTCAGGTTCAAAATCTAGCAGAGGCAAAGGACACTAGGTGATTTCTTCCTATTTGCCTAAGTGTTAGTGGGTAGAGTTACCCTGTATTTTTGTTGGTGGGAGGTAGCATTGTTATTGTACCTTTATATCAGGTCCCCTGTCTGCCAGGAGTTTGATTAGACACTTATATTTCAGTATAGGGGTAAGTGTGAGATTTATAGTACATTAGTTAAGCTGGCAGAATCTCTCTTTTGTAACTTGCCCTTTAACTTTCCTAGACTTTTTTAGCTCCCTTGTAATTTAGGCATTATTGCTGGAGCTGTCCCTATCTTTTGTATCCGACTTGCATCTTCATGATCACCTCTTAATGAAACTCCTTGATCAATTTTTTTTTTGCTTAAGAACAAAATTATTTAGTATTGGAATGACATATCAGTCCAAGCAAAGCGGAATGGATATAGAGGATTCATAAACCTGAAACCAACTGATTGAGGTTTAGATTGATGGATTGATTGCCCGTGAGGAATAGTTGAAAGGGCCATCGGAAGTCCTTTGTGAATCTAAAATGGTCCCTGAGGTGAATACCATCTCAAATAAGGTTCTTGCTAATTTACTGTGCATTTCTTCGTTAGGTTTTGTTTAGCTTGTAATATCCTGCCATATCATCTTCTTGATTTGTTTGGACATACTTCGGGAGGCCTATATTAGGTCGCAAACATAAACATATATGCTTAATCATGGTATTATTTTATTGTTACTATTTTAATGGAACTGTTATTTCACCAGTCACAGTTGGCCCGTGCTGTTAGTAGAGAAGATTATGAAGATGCTGCTAGATTCAAGGTGGCCATTGCAGCTGCAGCTACTAAGGACATTGTTGGACGAGTGATGTCCCATGTAAATGTAAGATTCGTGCCGCTATTTTGGAACAATCTTTGCCTTGTCAAAATATATATGCATACATATAGAATGTGTGTGTGCTTTGCCTTTTCAATTGTTTAGTCAGAGGTTATTGGTTAACTTGATTTAGACCTTAAAAGTGAGTTGAACACGTGAACGGATGTTAGATGCTTTGTCTACTTATCCATTGTGTCAAGCCTCATCATTAAATGGTGATACAAACTGTGGTCTCTTGTTTTCAAACTTAACATGTCTATGTAGCTTTTCTTATCTTGCAAATTACTTGATCTAAATAAAAGTAACTTTCTTTATCTGGACTTTGAACATCACATACTTAGTAAATTGTCATGAAGCATAGCACTCCGATATACATTTGAGATTTAGGAACCCGCAGAGATGAATTTCATTTGAACATAAAGAAAGGAAATAGGACTACTTAATTTTTACTAATGATGAGAATTTAGAACTATAATTGAAAATTACGTCACTCATTGTTCATTACTCAAATGTTTGTCTCAGGTTTGAGTCTTCGGTTTTTATTGAAAGGTCCTTCTATGCCTCAATTATGTTCTTGTTCATTTTACAATCTTTTATTCAACTGTTCATTGATGCTCACTTTCTGGAACCAAATGCAGAAAGCTGTAGAAGAAGAGCGCTACAGGGATGCAGTATTTATGCGTGATTATGCTGGTACAGGATTGGTGAGTTAATTTCAGGATACTGGGTCTGTTGTGTCACTGTCATGTACTTGCAATTGCTTGCTCTCAACATTTTTTCTTGGGTATGGTCATATGTAGCTGTTTTGTTTGCTACAGGAAAAAACTGTTTTTTGGTCCGTTTCTTCAATGTTTCATGTGCTCTACGCATTTGGGTTATTCATTCATATAAACTTCCATCCCAACTGAATAGGACAAGGATGTCCTCTATATACTTCGATCTTTTTGACAAGCAGCCTCTCTCTTCCAAGTCTTTTGGGTTTGCTACTCTAACTTTCCTTGGGCTATCCCACCATGGATGTTGAGTTTGCTAGTGGTTTATTCAGAGCATGTAATTAATTTCATATATGTTGTGGTACATTGGTATTTCTAGTTTGTAACATGTTTTGTTATGTTTATGTAGGTTGGATGGTGGGCTGGAATATCAGAAGATGTTAATGATCCATATGGCCGCATTATTCGTATAAGTGCTGAACATGGAAGATATGTGGCGAGAAGTTACAGTCCACGGTACACATTTAAGTTTCTGCAGGGTTTCATTTGAGTTTGCTATTAGCAGATTGAACTTGTACAATTCTCTTTCTTGAAAAGATATAGACGAAAGGGGTTTACGTATAGGATATTATCTATAAAAATGGCCAAGGCCTGTGGACATTTCTCATAGTTCTTTTTCTTTCTTTTGTTTGGGGGTGGAGAGTCAGTAAATAAGAAGTTTTATATAAAATAAACAGGGGTAAATATGCTTTGAAAGTACAAAGAGAAAAAATGAAACAAGCAAAAATGAGAAGTAGGATCTTACCTCAGTGGGCAAAAGGAAGTCTAGAAACTGAAAATCTGCAGCTCCTTCAACTCTTTCTTACACCAATGAATGAAGAGGCTCTAAAGGCATCTATTTTCATTAATGAACAGCTTCTGGTTCATCCTTAAAGACCTATCATTTCTCTTTCCAAATTGACCAAAATCACAACATGATATAGTTCTCCGACTCGTCCATTGAAACTTCGGTTTATCCTTATGCCTTTCCATAAGATAAGGAGTGGCTGAATTGATTCCGTTGTGAATCACTGTATTCTGGAAACCACATGTACCCAATTATTTTGACCCACTGTACAATGTACTAAAGATGATTTAAGTGAATCTGTCATCTCCCCTTTCTTCTAGTTGTGTGTATAATCTCTGCAGCTTATATACTGATTGGTGCTATTTTGACGTTGAAGTTAGATAAGTTCCTAGTCTAAGTGTTGAGCATTTCCGAGACCGAGTATTACAGGGTGTGGTTGCCTTTTTGTGTTGTGCTTTATGTCCTAGTTAGTAGCAACAGATACTGTGGGGGCGTTTTGCTGGTATACTTGTTTTTTCCTTGTTAAGTAACTGTGAACAAGAACCTTAACTGCCTTTGGGGTATGTTGTTTACTGTGTTCATGTGTTCTACTGACAGTCAGCTTGCTTCAGCTGTGGAAGGTGCCCCTCTTTTTGAAATATATCTTACAGTGGATAATAAAGGTGAATACAGGCAACAGGTATCTTTCTAGCTCACATATTTCTTTTGACTTGTTTACTTTCCACAGATGCTGTGTCTAGAAAGATATTGAGTGTCTCGGTTCATGACCTTTTGGTCTCTCAAGATGGGACATTATCATCAATGGATTAGAGTGAAATACTCAAATTGTGATGAAATATTAATAATAGTGGATGCTTGGGTGAAACCCAAATAGGGCAAAATGGACATTGAGGATTCATATAGCTCACCTCAACTATTTTAACCGTAATTGCAGTGTAGTTCTTGTTTCTTTTTTAATTAACAGCATGTTGCAATTATGGATGAAACGTGATGCAAGATTAGTAATAGACATAAATGTCACCATATAATATCATTGTTCAGACGTGATGATGTTGATGTTGCCCTGGGAAGAGAAGATTGCTCAGGATGTGAACTATTCCCTATATGTAGGCCTGCCTTTGCAAAGGTCATGGATGGTCTGGCAGCTGTGCAAGATTTTTTTATGTTGAAGATGTCTCTTGATAAAAAGAACTGAAAAAATTTGCACCTCCTTTCTGCATGCGAAAATATGAATTTAATTAAAGATGATTATAGTCCACTCTCTACAATAGAAGTCCTTTTCTCTCAATAACTAAAGAATCTTTGTTGATCCAAATGATTTCAGGCTGTTTACTTGAAGAGAAAGCCAGTTCAGCAAGATTTACCTATTGCTTCTTCAAAGCTGCCTGGTGTTATCAGTAACTTGGACATTCTTAGTCCCACTGAAAACAAAAGTGATATGTTTGATAAAATCTCAGATACTGAGGAAGATAGTGAAGATAAGGATGATGATTTTGGCTTTCAGAATGCGTTGAGAGACATGATTCCAGGGGTACAGGTCAAGGTTTTAAAAGTGACAGCTCCAGGAAAGGTAGATAGAGATCTAATATCAAAGGTCATTGAGCAAATAATGGATGAGGAAGATGAAGGGAAGGACTATGATTTAGACAGCGTGGACGATGAAGATGAAATTAAGGTGGAAAGAGATGGAGAGCAGAATGTGATTGAATTGGATACTGACAATGGGGTTAGTGACGGTGAAGAGCAGAGCCAAATTGCGGTTAGGGTGGTTGTTGGTGGTCTTATGCAAAATACTTCGAGTGTTTCACAGCATAAAGAGCTGCTTCGAGTACCCGCGAGGCTAGAGAAGAAGGGTCACCTGTCATTTACTTTCAGTATAGAGGAAGATGAAAACAAACGCAATCCCTCTGGCAGTGGACAATCCTCCCCAAATAAAAAGGCTAGGCTCCAAGGTCAACGTAGCTTGGATAATGTGATGGTTGATCTTGCAAAGTACATTGGCAAGGGGAAAATACCTATGAAGGTCAGAAATCTTTTGTTTTGTCATTCAAATTGCTTAGTTTATATTTTTCTCTTAATAATTTCCCTGAAACATGCAGGTCCTTAAAGATATGGAGGAGTTGATCAGCCTCACTCTTACTCAGGCACGGAATCGTCAACCATTGTCGAAGTCAACCACCTTTAACCGGATTGAGATTTCAGCATCTGCGGACCCATTAAATGGTGTGATCAATCTTCAATATGTTTCTCAACTTTAGCTCTCTTGCTGTTTAGATTGCTGATTCTCCGTTTTCTAGTAAACATATGCTTGTTCAACTAATGCAGCATCATTCTTTTTCTACCCACTCTCAATCTTAACTAGTCAATTATTTACAATTTTTATCAGGATTATATATTGGTGCTCATGGTCTACACACTTCGGAAGTCATCCACCTTAGGCGAAGATTTGGTCAGTGGAAAGAAGACGGTAGCCATAAGGAATCTTCACGTTTAGAGTTTTATGAGTATGTTGAAGCTGTAAAATTAACTGGAGATTCTTATGTGCCAGCTGGTCAGGTAACTTCACTTTGATTCCAAAGGCTGTGCATATAATCTAACCTGCAGATCTGTTGGAGGTGGACTCACGCTTTTTTCTTTTAATAATTAGGATGTCTGAAACAATCTCTTGCAGAAATGTGAGATAAGACTGCATACAATAGACCCTTGTGGTTCGGCCCTTCTCCGGACCCGCGCATAGCGGGAGTTTAGTGCACCGGCCTGCCATTTTTTTTAAAATTAGGATGTCTGAGATGTTCATTCTGGTTGGAGTGTAGATATCTCTGTATCTGATTGGTAGAGACTAGGGAAAGAATGGATAAGCTGGAAATAAAAGTATATGTGATATCTATACCTAAGTCGAATAGGTCTTTTGCTAATCCTTTGAGCAATGAAGAGTGAAAATTTACAGTCTCTCATCCTGCATTTGTGCATTTTAGTACATGTATTTGTAGAAACTTTTCTTGCCTTGCTGTTCAAAATAGAGAGGGGGAGAGTGCGATGGAGTGGTGTGCGACTATTAATGCCTTTCTTTCTAATTTTCAGATAGCATTCCGTGCAAGAATTGGAAAAAAGTATCAACTTCCACATAAAGGGATTATTCCAGCAGAATTTGGTGTGGCAAGTGATTCTAGTGATTTTAGATTGTCTAGTATCTCTTGCCATTACTTGTTTTACCTATATTTTCTTTTTGGTTCATAAGTATTATAGCTCTGGATTTATGATGTCTCGGTCTGTGTCTCACATTTTAGGCCAATGTTATCGCTACTGCCAATGCAGATTGCTCGATACAGGGGACAAGGAAGGCTGGCAGAGCCTGGTTTTCGAAAGCCCAGATGGGTTGATGGTGAACTGGTTATCCTAGATGGAAAGGTTTAGAGCTCTCTATATAAATGACACCCTTTTGTCTTTTGTTTGTTGTCTCTTTATAACCTAAGTTTCATTTTTCTTAACTTATTTATTTCCTGTTGAATTATGCAGTACATTAAAGGAGGGCCTGTGGTGGGTTTTGTCTACTGGGACCCTGAATATCATTTCTTAGTGTTCTTCCATCGGCTTAGGCTGCAGGAGTGAACATCTCTGTACATACAGTTCGTGGCTGTTTGTTTCTGGTTCAGTTCTTTGTAGGTATGCTCTTTTGCACTTGGCACTTCCCAATTTGGCTCTAATTTAACACACACACCCACACTGATAGAATGATACTGTGGCTATTGCTACAGACATGCAAGAGAGTATATGCGTTGCACAAGACAGGGAGATCTTGGATTTACTTCAACAAAGACTCGAGAAAAAAAACCTTATTTTTTTCTAAATATTTATCAGATTGTTCACATTTTTCTTGTATTATTAATCCTGCTCACTTTGCTTTCTAATCTGGTAAAGTGCTTTGCTGGTCCGTTGCAATCGACATGATATATACCACAAATACTTGTCAGTTTCAGCTGAAGAGAAGACTCAAGATTTCGTTGGAATGTGAAGTCCTGGGCAACTGACTGTTTTAGTGGCCAGGAGTAAGCATTTTACATTGTATGGAACTAATCAGCAATTTTTGAGTTGATAGCCCCCAAATTTTCGCTGGTGTACCAAAGGGTCAGGCCTACCAGCGATTCCTTGGGCACTGAGCCTTGTACATATGCTCTTAATGTTATTATTCCCCCCCTCAAAGGACACTCTTGTACTATTTAGCTGCTAGTGCCTCTTCTAGTAGGATCTGAAGATAGAATAGTATATTGGCAAATGTCTTATGTTCTGATTTCATGTTCCGTGGCCCTTTGAATTATCTATTGAACTGCAGCTTCTGAGATTTCATGCATTTTGGGTAGGAATTATATTTGCAATCGAAAGAGTTTCTGCATCAGCTGGATACTTTTGTAGCGTGTATAATGAAGACTTCAAATCCCCAAATGTGCATCTTCGAGTGTTTCCTCCGATCTCCAATCTTCCAGTATAAATATTTAGGCTGCTCACCGGTACATGGATAAATATGGTTTCTTGAAGAATATAGGCAGATAATCAACACCATTTGATTACGAACAACTAGATATCACCAGAAGCTTGCACTAATCTGAGATACTTTTAACAGACGAATTTCTATTCAATGTTCTAGTGCAATGGTTATGTTCAATATTAACTCCAACAAAATTTAAAAAATCTGGCAAATGTGTGGATAAAGCTACAAGAAATTTATCAGAGCTACTACTATCCTATTAAGGCAATGAATGGACACCGCATACATAGCATGCATCTACCGATTATACAAAGCACGAGGTTAAAGTTGGTATTCTTGCGTCGATCTAGTGGACACAGTACATCCAACCTCATTGTTTATATATATATAGGAACATCATGTTGTAGCATTATTGTAATCATAGAAACTACTGGAGTACATAAACCATCGGCATCTGCTGCATAAAATGCTGCCCTTTCGATATTATTGCAGGTGGCCAAAGAAAAGATTGCAATATATCACGGTTACTTCAAGTTGTTGAGGAGATTTCTCTAGCTATTTTGGCACCTCTTCCCTTGGCCATATAAAGTCCCACATGATGCATTAGCTCCTGCATGCCCCACAACATTAAATCTATTAATCAAAATGCTGAGTTAGTTAATCAAGATAACAGCAAATATTTTGACTTGCGGAAACTACCTGTGGATGTGGTGAAATATCTCTGGTGTTTCTTGCCATGGAGGCAGGAAAATCAAAGGTAGCACATCCCTGAGAGTAAACTACTACTTTCTCCAAAGGATTGAGGAAGCTGCGGTTCTTAGCTGATAAACGAAATCCAGCACACATATGTCCATGCATACCCCTACCACCAACAGCTTAACTCGAATAAACAAACAGTCGGTCAATATTCTTCAACCATATGAACATGAATATTTTATGACTTGGTAATGACTATCCATTAGGAATATATTCTCAGTCTTGGAAATTCAAGAGAGAGAGAGAGAGCACATACAGTTTGAATTTTGTTGTTCTTCACCCAATCAACGAATACATTAGACCATCCTCCTCAAAAGAGCAAATATAATCATCATAGCAATATTTGCGCCTTATTGTCACATTTGGTTCTTTTTCCATCCATCCAAGTTCTGTGAAGTTCATCCATCAGTTTCTTTATCGTAAGAGATGGTTAATAATCCGCCTATCCGTAAAAAGCTGTGTCAAATGCACATATGAACATTGTTCCTGAAATATTTTGTAAGATGTGCGCGCGCACACACACAAACAACTGATACCCCCTTGGATCAAAGGATTCAATCACTCTGCATCATCAGAAAGTCAAATTTCACAAGATTTTGTTCATTATTTTGCTAATATGGGTATGCATAAACTCTTAAGATGAAAGTTATTTCAACTCGTAGTATTTTTTGGGCATGAACTTATCTATATCTTATTGTGCTAGGTCAGTTTGGCAACTAACATATTGGACAGGGAGCACTATGCTAGTTCTTAGGTATTGCCTGATCGGTGTATTTTATATACACCTTTTGAGTCATTTATATCATTTCATTTATGTTTACTATAGTATTATGGTCGTTTTCCTTTCTTTTGTGTCACAGCGGTCAGAAATTGAGAAATGACAAAAAAGAGATGAAATGAGCATAAATGAGATGAAATTGCACACTAAAAGGGCCAAGAAATGAAGCCTAAGAAGTTCCGAAAAGTATAGAAGAAATCAGACGAAGACCGGACGAAAAAAAGGACGAAAAAACGAAAAATCCGGAAGAATGCCGTCACCGGCGCCGCGGCGCTCGCCGACCTCTGAATTTCCGAAACGCCTCTGATTTTCAGGCGCCATGGCGCCCGACTGCAGGGCCACGGCGCCGACGCTGTATTTTTGACGTTCTGGGCCGAATTTGACACATTTTCAGGGTCCAAAAGGGATAACTTTTCCTACCTACATAATCCTTAACCCTTTACCTAAAGGATTCTATAACTTTTCCTACCTACATAAACCCTAACCCTTTACCTAAAGGATTCTTGGGCTATAAATAGTCTCTACATTATTAGAAGAATTCATTTCATCTTGTAAATATTCCACAACACAATCCTTGGATGCTAGAGCCTAGAAGGCTTGGAGACTTGTTCTTGAGTATTTTTCTTTTCTTTCTTTTGCTTTGTTTATTTCAGTTCATGTATGGAGATTATATTAGTTCTTAGCGTGACTATGGCTAGGAGCTAATTACTTTGTTAGGGATTTCCTTGTGATTCTCTTGAAACTCTTATTCATGAATTAGTTGATTTCTTCTTCACTTGCTTAAGATTTATTCAATAATTGTTTTGATTGCTTGATAATTAATTGATCACTAGTTATCATCACTTATATGAGTTCTAATCGAAATCCGAAAGGGGAGATTGTGAATATGCTATAGTTGAATAAACATAGGTTTAAATCGTGGACGAAAGTACCCCGATACTTGTGTAGCTTAATAGGTTATTGCTCTTAATCCTCCTTTGTAGTCAATCTTGTCATCGAAAGATAGAAGAGTTCTCCATTGGGGTTGAGTGTTTATATTACCTTAACAGGAGTATAAAACGGTCTAGTTAACCTGCTATCTTAACGTATAAGAAGAAGTCAGTCTAATTGTATTAAGGATTGAATAGAGTGGATAGTTGATGATCTTGGAAACCCTAATTCTCCATCATAACTGATTTAAATCAAAGTATTTTCATAATTAGTTTATTTCCTGCATTTATAGTTTAGAATTCCAACTCAATTAACGTTAACCAAATAGAAACTAAAGGATAAATAATCGGTACTTGAAAACCAGTCTCTGAGGACGATATTCGGTCTTACCTAGACTATATTACTTGTCACGACACGTGCACTTGCGTTTAGTGTGTGCATAAATCGCGCATCATTGCCTATTGAAAATTGAAGTTGTAGCTTAATAGTCGCAACTCTACTCAATACTACATAAGTTGGAAAATTCAATACCATCACAAGGCTCTCCCAAAAACTAAAAATTAACAAAATCACATGTAAAGAAAAAAAATCCAAAAAGAAAAGTTTAATTCCAAGCAAGTATTCAGAAAGTACCAGGAACCAAGTTGGACTCATCAGTGCCAGTGATGCAATGAGAAGGATAAGGGTGTTCAAGTTTATCAGGATGATGTGAATAGAAAGGCAAGAACTGGCAAATTCTTGTCACAAAACACTCTAGCAAGCCTTGTTGATTCATCTATCATTTCAGTCATCTGCCTGTTTGGCTCTCTTGGTGCCTATAATTTACAAGATAATTCAATTAATTAAATCAACAATTCTGTAATTAAGTAGCTAGCTAAAACAAGAGACATGAAGGGAACTACCAGATTTCCAGTACCAACAGTGCAAAATCCATTGATGATGTCCACAAGAACAAGGCCAGGCATAACATCTTCAGTGATGATAACTGACTATTCTATTATAAGCCGACTTAATCTTTTAAGGATAAGTTCTGCTTTGCATTTTAGGGAATATCAAAATGAATATATTTCAACTTATTAAAAATTTAATTGACACGTTTTCATGTCGAAATTGTTCAATATTGTAATGAAATGAATACGGACACAACGAAATGGATACTCTTTTCTCTCGCAACATTAAATATTCTTAATTATATAAAAGTTTGTTTCTTATGATACTTTTGTAAGTGTTTATATCGAATTCGTACACGTCGCAAAATTTAAAAATTTATGTTTCAAACCCGACGATAGTCGAACTGCAGTGCAGTATGATAAGTAATGAACAATACAAAGCACATAGTATAATGTAATAGCTCGACATAATACTTACATTATTGTATCAATCAGCCAAGCAGTTGATTTTCGATGCTTTGTGTAATTCGAGGGTGCACACGCAAAAGTCCCAACTTTAGAAGAGATTGACTTCTCTTAGGTTTTGTATATGGAAATGAGAAGATGAGCCTCCTATTTATAGGATAAAATAAGAGCTCAAGGGATTCAATCGACGGAACCTTTGACTTAGTATTACCCTTCAGGCCTTTACATATCGTCACTAATTACATTAGGATCTTCACGGAACTCCTAGACTGTGCCGGAAGACGAACCCAATATGTAAATTTTAGCTACACAAAATATGTGAACTGAACCTATATGTGAGAAGATAAAATCCCTTCATTCATGACACACTGAATCAAGCTTAGGATCTGTCAAGTGTCTATTCAAATGACTTGATTATTATAACTCATCTATATTAGTTGACAACAGACCGTATCGCATACGTGTCCATTCGTTAACGCCAATGACTTAGTCAACCTAATATCATATGAGTATCTGAGTGTTCACTCGAATATGTATTCAAGGAATGAATCCTAATCTTGGCTCACATACCACCTTTAATCTACTTTGTAATGCACCCAAAACAAGTCGCGTCTCAACCTATAAGGCATTTGAGCTTAGGACATGATCAAAGTACATTACTCCGTAAACAAGATGATATTGACCTCAAGTCTAAGGACTTTTATCTCCACGCCGATGACATTATAGACATATAACAAAACAAGACATCGTGGCATACCAATACTTCAACAAGTATCCATGTGTCCATCACGAGTTGCCATAACTCATAGCAAGTGAGACATACTACATCCCCTAAGGATATGATGCATACCACATGAAGACGTATCGCATATCATCGATATCCCAATTTCGATGATCATTAGTCGAGGTAATTTAAGAGTTACGTTATAACATTAATTCTCACATCATTAATAAACACGTAACCTCTAGAAATGCATTTACAGAATATTATAAACAATCAATTAATAATTCAACAAATACAAATTTCCATAATATTAATCATCATTAATATAAATACGAATGTGTGTAAAGTACATTGTGTCCTAATACAGATTGTCTCTAGGACATACATATACTTTCAATCTTCCACTTGGCCTAGAGCCAATCACCAACATATCTAATACCCATGTTCTCAAAATGACCATTATGTTTCACCAAGCTTAATGGTTTAGTAAACGGGTCTGCTAGATTATTGTCTGTGGGAATATAATCTATCTTGATATCTTCAGCTTCCACCATCTCTCTCAGGATGTGGTCTGTTTGTTGATCTTGGTGGCACCAGTGTTGTCACAATAAATGATTATTGGACAACTAGCACTCGGAACAACCCCTAGTTCCTTCAGGAACTCAGAAATCGCGACATCTTCCTTAGCAGCTTCCTATCCAGCAATGTACTCCACTTCAGTAGTCGAGTCTGCAGTAGTAGCATGTTTGGAACTCTTCCAGCTCACTGCCCCTCCATTGAAAATGAACATGTAACCAGACTGAGATTTGACATCATCAACATCTGTCTGGAAACTAGCATCGGTATACCCAGTGGAAACCAACTTATCAACTCCACCATAGACTAAGAAGTAATATTTAGTACGCCTAAGGTACTTGAGAATACTCTTTACTGCTTTCCAGTGTTCCTCGCCAGGATTCTGCTGGAACTTGCAGGTCATACTAAGTGCAAAGGCCACATCTGCCCTAGTACATGTCATGACATACATGATTGATCCTATATCCAAAGCATATGAGATCCTCTTCATGCGCTCAAGTTCAATAACATTAGAAGGACAACCCTTCTTTGATAACTTGATGCCTTAACCCATCGGAAGACTGCCTTTCTTGGAATTCTCCAATGAAAAACGTTTAAGCACTTTGTCTATGTAGACTGACTGTGACAACCCCAACAATCTATTAGGTCTATCTCTATAGATCCTAATTCCCAGAATGTAGCAGACTTCACCTAAATCCTTCATCATGAAGGTCTTGGACAACCAATCTTAGATCGCATTTAGGTCTTATTATCTCTCATTATCAATATGTCATCAACATATATTATAATGAAGACAATACCCCCATCCTTGCATTTGGAATAAACACAAGGATCCTCTTTGCTTCTGACAAAATCAAAAGATTTGATACTCCTAGAAGCTTGCTTAAGTCCATAAATGGACTTCTGTAGCCCGCCCACAACATTTGATCTGGACTCACATGAAAAACTCTTGGGTTGTTTCATATACACTTCCTCAATTAGATTACCATTGAGGAATGCAGTTTTGACGTCCATCTGCCAAATGTCATAATCATAATGTGCAGCTATCGCAAGAAAAAACCGAATAGACTTTATCTTAGCCACCGGTGAAATAATTTCATCATAATCCACACCAGGACGCTGAGTAAAACCTTTAGCCACTAGTCTAGCTTTATAAGTCGGAACGCCAGATGCATCAATCTTCTTCTTGAAGACCCATTTGCATCATATGGGTTTAACCCCATTTGGCAAATCAACCAAGTTCCACACCTGATTGATATACATAGATTCCATTTCAGATTTCATGGCTTCTTGCCATCTCTCCGAATCAATGTCTAGCATTGCTTCGTTGTAGGTTCTAGGCTCGTCATCATCTGAAATATCTAGCTCATTTTGTGTTTCCACAAGTAGATTTAGTCTTTTCGGATGACGATGAAATCTAGTAGACCTACGGAGTT
Source organism: Przewalskia tangutica (assembly GCA_029844215.1). Taxonomy (NCBI): domain Eukaryota; kingdom Viridiplantae; phylum Streptophyta; class Magnoliopsida; order Solanales; family Solanaceae; genus Przewalskia; species Przewalskia tangutica. The sequence continues at coordinate 8,393,922 of CM056721.1, read as the reverse complement.
GATTGTCTTGCAGTTCAGTTACATGTATGTTCTGATTGTGAGTAGGTTCTTGTACGTTGGTCGATCCACCAACATTAGAGCTTTCAGGAATATCATTTTCGTGTCTTTCCTGAATGAGAGGAAATGCAACTGGTGCACTTGCTCCCAAGGTCTGTAGATCTTGCATTTCTGCATTCCTCGTAGCACTCCCACTGGCCGAAGGGGTACCCTAAATACCCAATCTTCGCCAAAAGCTACCACTGAATTCTTGCCTTCATCGTCGGGCAATGATTCAACCTCTTTGTTACCTTGTTCTTGAATTTCTTCAAATTCTATCTCCGTGCAACTCTCATTCTTGTAGACATATTCATCTTCAAGGAAAGTTACGTTCCTAGAAACAAATATCTTATGTTCTCCAGAAAGATAGAAATAGTATCCATTAGTTTCCTTTGGATACCTTACAAAGTAACACTTCTCACTTTTAGATTCCAACTTATCAGTGATCAACTTCTTGACATATGCAGGACACCCCAGGGCCTCATGTGTCTAAGTGATGGCTTTCTGCCACGCCATACCTCATATGGTGTCTTTTCGACTGATTTAGATGGACCTTTGTTCAGAACATATATTGAGGTCAAAATAGCGTATCCCCAAAGGTATGTAGGAAGAGCTGAAAATCTCATCATGGAACGAACCATGTCAAGCAATGTTTGGTTTCTCCTCTCGGCAACACCATTTATCTGTGGTGTTCCAGGAGGTGTCTATTCGGAATGAACTCCATGAATCTTTAAGTAGTCAAGAAATTATTTACTTAAGTATTCGCCCCCACGATCAGATCGGAGAGTCTTGATACTCTTTGAGAGCTATTTCTCAACTTCACACTTAAACTCCTTAAACTTCTCAAAGCCTCGGATTTGTGTCTCATAAGATACACATATCCAAATTTTGATAAGTCGTCTGTGAAAGTGATGAAGTAAGAGAAACCCTCTCTAGCTTGAGCCGAAAATGGTCCACATATGTCCGTATGTACCAACTCAAGCACCTCCTTGGCACGGATCCCCTTTACAGAAAGAGGTTTAATGGTCATCTTACCTTTCAAACATGATTCACAGTTACCATAAGATTGTAAGTCAAATGGTTCGAGGTAATTTAATTTCCTCAACCGTTCTATCATTGTTTGATTGATATGACCAAGTCTGCAATGCCACAAGTAGGTAAAATTTCTTTCATTTAACTTAGCCCTTTATTTTGTACATTGAAAATTTCCCTGTGGAAGTTTAATGTATACAATCCATTCACTAGATGCGCAATTCCATACACAACATTATCTAAAGTCAAAACCATATTGCCATTAAACTTGTTTGAGGAAAAATCCTCTGAATCAAGTACAGGAATGGAAATAATATTCCTTGTCAAAAAAGAAATATAAAACAATTGCTCAACATTAAAACTTTGCCAAAAGGTAAATCTATCCTATAAGTTCTCACGCGCTCAGCAGCAACTCGTGCTTCATTTCCGACGCGCAGGTCGGCCCGACCGCGAGAAATCAGGAGATCTTTGCCGGTGCTGACTTGGATCTCGGGTGACGGAATAAGGCGGCCAGAAGCGACGAGCAATCGATGACTCTTTGATCTATCGGTTGACTCTGTCTTTTTAACATCCTTGATCTTGATTTGTTTCCAGGAGAAGAGATGGAATGAAATAAGCAATCAAGTCCGTCTGGACTCCGATCGAGAAAGCCCTATCCTCGACCTACTTCCATCTTAAAGCATTGAAAGAAAGGCAGGCAACTTTGCTGAGTTTCAGAGGTGAGGGAGAATTTGAAAAAAAAAATATCTCATTCAAATTTCACACTGAGTTTTTGATATATGCGTCCCAGTACTAATGAAGGAAGGAGGATATTAAACGCATGCCCTATCTTCAAAGGAAGCTGCTGACTTAAGGTATCCCCTGATCCGAGGGTGAGCTATAATTTTGTATGGTGAAGATGAAAGGAAGAAGTCATTGTAAAGGAAGACGACATTTACCATTTCCGCTGCCTCCACCTCGCGAGGCCCGACCTTTCTGCTATCAGTTAGCCCCTACACATTTGTACAAATGTGTGAGCCATAAGCGGTATCAAGTACCCAGGAATGAGAATCATTTATAAATAGATTAATTTCAATTACAAACATACCTTGCACATTAGCACCTGGTGTCATTCCTCCGCCTGGAGCAGTGCAATCCTTTCTCCAATGCCCCTTCCTGTTGCAATTCATGCAAACATCCGATGTCGACAATTTCTTCTTCTTCTTCGCCCCTCCCTTGGGCTTCATCACTGCTGCTGGAGCAACAACTTTGCCCTTCCCTTTCTGTTGTCCCTTACCTTTAGATTTGGGGCGACTAGAGGAGCCAACCATCAGAATAGGCTTGGTCTTTGAGGTTGAAGATTCAAAAGTTTTCAACATATTATGTAACTCAGGAAATGTCGCTTTAGTTCCATTCATATTGTAATTGACAATGAAACTCTCAAACGATCTAGGAAGTGAGTGCAGGATGAGGGTGGTGGAGATTCTGTCATGAAATTTTATTTCAATGGCGGCCAACCTCTCAATCAACTCAATCATCCTCAATACATGAGGTGAAACTTGGCCTCCTTCAGTTAGCCTACACTTGAAGAGTTCTATGAGCAGATCATACTCCATTGTCTGACTCTACGAATCATAAAGACTATTCAAATAGGCTAACATTTTGTTGGGCCCCATAGTTTCATGTTGTCTTTGCAATGGCTGTGACATAGAAAACAACATTAGGCATTGAGTTAAGGTGACATCCTTATAATGTCTCTGGTAAGCATCCTTGTCGAATATTGCATACTCTGCAGAATCCTCCGCTGGAGCGGTGGGGAACACTTTGTCCAAAGTATACTCAATTTCTCTTGTCTCAGGACAATTCTGACATTTCTGAGCCAGTCAATGAAGTTGGGTCCAGCAAGTTTATTGGACTACATAAGCATTTTCAACGAAAAAATTGACATTTCTGAAGGTCTGAAGATAATAGATAGAACAGGAAAATGCAATCAAAATTCATTCTCCTAAATTATACACATTCATAATTTGCTAATTTTAACATGGCCTTTTGTTTTAAATTAGCTCCCACTATTTTGCATACTTCTACGACCCCAAGGTAGAATACATACCTAAATTAATATAGAGGTCATAATGGGCCAAGATCCAAATATATGTTATATCTGCGTTTGTTTTGGCTGATAACTTCAATAGCACACTTTTGTAGGTCTTCAACCAATTGTAAAACAACTCTACAACTCTTGGTTTGATTAAATATCTTTTATTTTAATCTTACGTCTTTAGACTAGTCCGACACTTTGACGCCAAGATTCATCTAAACAAGTCAACCTCATTACACGACTGCGTTTAAATGCCTAAGTAAATTTAGTCTTTGCAAGCAAACACTTTGGTGTAAATACCTAGAAAAGTTTATTATCCACTTTCATTTTAACATATCTATGAAAGGGCCTTGGTCCTCTTAGACTTAGAGCAAATGCTTTGGCATAAATACCTTTATCGCCGAAAAGGACTTAACACCCTAACAATTATAATGGACGACGCGTTATAATTAGACTTGTATTTAATGTTTGGGGAACATTTTCAATTTTCGAGGATTCATTCAAAATCAACAATCAAGTCATACATCATATCATGCAATATCTAAACACAATTAGATGAGAAACCATCAAACCCAATAGGCATGATAAAAGATGGTTTTAATCACATACTGGGCGCCGTCTACCAAGACAGTTATAGCGGTAATTTGAAATTAAACAATTACTGGGCGCCGCCTACCCATACAATAATTGCGGACGCTATGCTAATAATTTAAATGCATCACATTTAATATTTAGCACATTTGTATATTATTCAATAATATACTATTAATGATAACTATGAGTCTATTTGTCTAAACTCTATAATCTATGTAAATGTCAAACAGTCCCTAAACATTTTCTGATTTTAAAATTCTGATTTTCGGGAATTATGTAAATTTTTAGAATTTACACTTTAGTCCCTTAAGAATTTAAAATTCAATTTTGAACCCTTATAAATTCATAAAAATGTAATTTTAAACTTCAGAAAATATTTTCAAACTTTTGGGACCTGTTTACAATTTCCAGAACCTAAAATCAATTTTCAGAAAACTTTCTTTAATTACAGATTTGTCCGAAAGGACCAAATCTGTTTGATTCAAAACTTTATTTTCAGAAACTGGAACTTCTAAAACCTCAGATTCAAATCTGAAACTTTTAAGTCTCTGTTTCTGATTTTCAATTTTTTTAAAATTAAATCGCACCGCATGTTCCAACAGTGTACGGTGCCTCTAAGCGATAAGTCACCAAATCGCAAATTAATTAGCACCGCGGTCTTAACAAGTGGCACTGCGGTGCCTCATAATTATCGTCACATGCACCGCGGTCCTAACAGGGCGGAACTGCGGTGCCTTGAAGGCAGATTGTCCGAAAAAATTTAATTTTAAGCTTCTGGATGAACATCACCGCGACTCCTATGAATAGGACCGCGGTGTCTCTGGCTTCATCTAGGCAGCACCGTGGTGCTCCATCGTGGAACCGCAGTGCCTTATCCCTAGAAACACAATACTGGAATTTCCGAGCCCCTAAAACTGGTTTAGGGCCAGATCTTTCAGATATATCACTTGTATTACCATCACCATTAAAACAACGTGTTCATCGACCATCAAATGCAATTTTCTTCTCGTTCTTCATTTTAATGCACCGTGCTTTAAGCCGGATAACGCATATAAACTTAGAAGAGTTATATATTGGATCGATTTTCTCGAATACATAATTGTTTTAACAGATTAGGGCACAAGGACTATGTGTTCTAAAGATTTAGGATTTTAAAGCTTTTAAATACATAAAATATAGATCTAAATAAATCCTAACTCATATTATCATTAATATCATTACAAATCACACGAAACAGCCCAGGATCTGATACTACTGTAGGTGTTTACGTCAGGTTTGTACACGCAGCGAAATTTGAAAATTTATGTTTCAAACCCGACGACGGTCGAACTGCAGTATGATAAGTAATGAACAATACAAAGCACATAGTATAATGTAATACCTCGATAGAATACTTACATTATTGTAGCAATCAGCCAAACAGTTGATTCTCGATGCTTTGTGTAGTCCGAGGGTGCACACGCAAAAGTCCCTCGATTTCTAAGTTCTGAAACTGTGATTTAATTTCTAAGTCAGAAATGCTAGGGATTCTGACAGAGTTTTAGAAGAGATTGACCTCTCTTAGATTTTGTATATGGAAATGAGAAGATGAGCCTCATATATATAGGATAAAATAAGAGCTCAAGGGTTTCGCAGGTCGTGCCCACTGAAACAAATCGGGCGATCGGATCGCCACGTCTTGCACCATGATCTTGCACGTGTTCTCGCACCGCGGTCCGAATAAAACCAGATCCCATCCTATTTTCTGCCCATTTTCCCATATTTTAATGTCCCGGTCATCAACCGAACATATATGCATCTCATTCTAATTACTTTCTTCAATCGACAGAACCTTTGACTTAGTGTTACCCTTCAGACCTTTACATATCGTCACTAATTACATTAGGATCTTCACGGAACTCCTAGACCGCGCTGGAAGACGAACCCAATATGTAAAGTTTAGCTACACAAAATATGTGAACTGAACCTATATGTGAGAAGATAAAATCCCTTCATTCATGATACACTAAATCAAGCTTAGGATCTGTCAAGTGTCTATCCAAATGGCTTGATTATTATAACTCATCTATATTAGTTGACAACAGGACCATGTCACAGACATGTCCATTGCATTGGTCAATGACTTAGTCAACCTAATACCATATGAGTATCTGAGTGTTCACTCGAATATGTATTCAAGGAATGAATCCTAATCTTGGCTCACATACCACCTTTAATCTACTTCGTAATGCACCCAAAACAAGTCGCGTCTCAACTTATAAGGCATTTGAGCTTAAGACATGATTGTTGACACCCAATTTTGACCCTCCCGTCCAGCCATTAACCATAAAATTAGACTAATTTTGTAAAATAATTCTTTACGAATTTTATAATAAAATGCAGCAAATAAAACATTAATACATGCATAAATAAGCAATTTAATAATGGCACCGCGTCTTACGTAGAGTTTTTAGTACTTAGAGTCCCGCGCCCGCATTAATTAATTTTAAGCTCTTCTTAAGTAATTAATAAATACATAAAATAAATAATTTAGCAATGACGTCGCGTCAAGTAGCATAGCCGCGTTTATTAATACGCAAGAGAATTTCATAATCATTGGTAATTTAAAATCAATTTTAATCTAATACATGCATTTAAATAATTTAATCTAAACTCAATTCAATTTTAATTTAACTTCGCAATAATGCACAATAATAAGATTTTGAATAATAGCGCCGCATTCTAAAATATTAATTAAATAGCATATCCGTCTTTATTCTTTACAATAATTCAAACTCAAGCACTAATTAAATAGCACACCCGCATTTATTATTGTAATAATTTTAAACTCAAAATTAGATTAATAAAGCACCTAAATAATTAAACACTTAAAACTCTACCTATTAAATACCTAATTAAAAGCCTAATCAAAATAACTAACCTAAAGCTAATACCCAACGCAGCCCAATCCCTTTTATCCGCGACCCGCAGCCCAACCCGCAAGCCCACGCCTTATTTTCTCACCCGCAGCCCACTTCCCTTTTTCTTTACCTAGCCCATCATTTCCCTTTACCCTCACTTCGTCGACAACACCTCAAACGCACAAAAACCAGCAACCCTAAAATGCAGTCGCCGCCTTCGTCGCCGAGATTCTCGCCTGAGAATCCGGCGACCTCTCCCTTATTTTCCTTATCCACGTACACCCAACCAACGTATTCTTACCATAACCAAAACCAAATCTTCTGAAAATGGCAACTCGTCACAATCTATTCAAATCGCGAAAATCAGAAATTACCTTCCTTACTCATGCAAAGGCAGCCCAAATCGTCCCTATATGGTACGAAATAACCCCAGATTATCAACACCAATATTAGCACAAATCTCGCCAAGAATCAGTACGAAATCGCATTGATTGCTTACCAACTTTAGAACCTAGGGTGAGGCTATTTAAGAACATGCAATAGGCATCGAAAGGGGAGCATATCCATAGCATAGAAAGCAGGGTGAAACACGCAGAGAGTAGAGTTAGAGCAGAAACGGGATTGCATCGACTTAGGAGCTCAGTTGAGAGTCAGTCGAACAGGGCGAGAAGAGGGCAACCACATAGCAATTTAGGGCAGAATAGAGAATAGAGCATAGATAGAGCTGAGAATCGATTAAGGGCTCAATGGGATAACATCGAAACCTTAGCAGCAGTTAGAAACTACATAGCAATTTAGGATCACGAACCTTTCTTTCAATTCTAGCCAAAAATCAGCAAGCAGCTTTACCCCTTTATTCATACGCATCGCAACCCGAAACCCGTCGATTGGACCGACGACTTGATACGCTGCCCCGGTTCGCTGTCCGGAGAAGGTAAAACCGAACTCTTCTTTCATTATACTTATCTATGTGATATGTGTGTTTATTGCAGTTCTGTTTGTTCTTTAACTATGTTAGCTCCTTTGTATGTCGGGTGATATAATTTGGCCTTGTAATGAAGTGGAATGTGCAGATTGAGTTTTCGGAACTTACAAACGATTAATTTGAATGGCTGTTGCGTGTTCATCGTGTCGATTGCAATCGTCTGCTTGTTTAAGTGTCGAAGCATGTCCATATAAGTATAGCATGGCCTCAATTATGCGTGTCAATACCCTTCATTTCTCAAGCCGCTTTGTCTATATACTACTCGGTTCTTTTCTTTTAGTCATTACATGATCGAGTCGAAGCCTTCAATCACCTTTCGTGTTGTGTTTGAAAAAGACTAAAAAGAAATCTAATACGTGTCTAAAGTTTGTACATCTAGATCGCACCATATCGCCTTCATCACGTCCTATGTAGTTGAAGTGAACATGAATGTATTTTGGGATTTGAACTAAAAGTAATCGCTGAGTGTTAAACGAGAGCTAAATGACTTGTATGATCCCATTATTGGGCATATTCAGCACATCTGTAATCTGCCAAAGTGTGATTTGAAATTGTTATTGGTTTGTTTCTGAGAAATAAGAGTTATTTAGGTCCTCAAATCATGTCACACCTAGTTTTAAGATCAGTTTGGATTTAACCAAAACTCAAGATGCCTATTACTTGTTGGTAAAGCTTATTTTGGATAATGTCAGGCTAAAGTCGATTCGCTAAACCGATAAAGGCCAGATATGAGTTGTGTATTTGTTTGGTATTTTGTCGATCGTCAAAATTTGCCTACTTAGCCTTATATGAATATTTCTGCACCTTTCGAATGTTGTTCGCATGAGGTCATTTATTCACATCCACGCTTTAAAGGTTACTCAAAGTGTTAATCTTCTTGATTGCATTCTATATTCTCCATGAGATGTACGATCCTAACACACCTAGATTAAATGCATGTCTAAGAAAAAATAGGGAATATTGTCAAATCTGCCTATTTCCCTGTTTTGCCTTACTGTTTTCTATACCCCGAGCCACCGTCGCTCCCGATTCCTTCCGTAAAAATCAAAATTCATTTCGTTTGCTCTTTTGCCCTCTGCATTGTCTCGCCCAATGACCGTATTGACTGCTTTTCTGTTGTGTACTGTTATGATTGATTAGAATATTCAAGTTAAATGAAACCCGGCATTATTTGTTTAGGCCCATGAATTCTGCTTATATCTTGTTCTGTTTCTTTGTTTTAAAAATGATTCTGGACATCAGTTTCTGCCACTGATTCTCTGTTGGCTCTGAACATACACTGAATGTATCGACTGTCCTATGCAATAATTTTGGGTATATCATTGTAATATTCATATTTCGACAACAGATTACCCTGAAGCTATCTTAACAAGTTGTAATAGGCCTTCCTAGGCCCATGAGTGTTCATTCTTGCCTTTGCATTATTAGTTGGCCCGCGTGTATATTTGGGCTAAGTCCCATCTACTTGCTTCTCATCGTTTATTGCATACTGATCCTCACTGACTATCCACGAATATACGGGTTTTGATATAAATTATATGTTGAATGTCTTCTATGCTAAATGCTTATTCGTCATTCTTGATAAATTCTGGGTTGATGCTAATCTTTATCTTTTCTTATTTTTCTTACATGAAACACACCGGAGCAACAAAGAGTCTCACGGCGAGACTCATCGTGGCAAATTAACACCCGCATCTATGTGCATTTCTCTATCCGCATCGGAATTTCAACCCGCCGGCGAATCACATCGCCTTCCTTCGAGTCGCCATTGTTAATTCATATCCTCTCCCTATTCATTTATTGTAATTAATTGTCTAACGCTACTAATTAATTATGTATTTATAATGGTTAAACCTTGAATCAATAGCTAGAAATCAGTTTGATTTACTTACTCTAGGCTTGCCTCGCCTCGTTTAATAGTTATAATAAATCATTTAGCACCCTACACTTGCATAATAAGCTGAAATATTATTTGCCTAGATATCCTAAAAATCGTGGTATAATTTCCTATTAATACAAGAAAAGAATACTGCTTTTGCATAATAGACATGTCCTCCCTCTTATCACAAAAATATTATATCCTCATGCTAAGCAATATATACCCCTTGGATAAAGGAATACTTGCATACATTTTACTTCTATTATATTTATAACTAAGATAGTATCCAGGCATTCTAATCACTGGTTGTAAAACTAACCTTGGCTTTGAGATAAATCTTACAACTTTCTCTTAGTAAGAACACATTTCTTTTCTCACGAAGATCTTTTCTTAAATACCCTTCAAAACATGCATTTTTTAGTATAATAATTAACCCTAGGTTTGGCAGGACAACCGCAAGTTAGCGGATCTTAAAGGGTGCCTAACCCCTTCCCTCTAGATTAATAAAAAACCCTTACCCAGAATCTCACTAAGTTTAGCAGACCATAAAAATGGAGTTAATGTTTTACTTTAAACTAGTTAAACATTTAGGTGTCCTAATTCACCCAAACTAATTAGGTGGCGACTCCCGCGAACCCTTTAGCATTTTTTGAACTTTTAGCACCCTTTAGCTTTAAAATTACTTTAGCACTTTTGCATTTCTAGCACTTTTGCATTTTTAGCACTTTAATATTTGTTTGCACTTTTAACATTTAGTTATTATTTATTTTCTAACATTTGCATTTTAAGCAGGAGTTTAGAAAATAAATGTCGCGGTCGAAAAAGGGCGCGACAGAAATGGCGACTCCGCTGGAGATTTTAGGTTCTTAACCACAACAGACCTAGGGTTATTGTTTGGCAATTATTTTGCATTTAATTTTGTGTTGTATTTTGTTTATTTTGCTACTTGCTTTATCGCTTTCCTTAAACCAGATTCCGCTCATATTTCTTCCATTCTGGAAAATTCACACAAATCACACACTCACGCGCGGGTGGGCTCGCTCACCCGCAAATTTCTTTCATAAATATCCAAATTTTAGGAGAGTTGGCACCGCTGCGAGTTAGATCGGTCGTCGATCACCACGTAGCCTTCTCACTCGAGTTGTCCGCTGAACTCAAGGCCTAGTAAAGCCAAATCTTAGAAAACTTAAGATAGAGCTATACCACCCTTATTTTAGTAAGTACGATTTACCTTGAGTGGCTCTGTCCTCGCATCGACACCACAATTAGGAAGACACCGAACTTGTCGACGGGTTTCTCAACCCAACGGCCAACCAGCATATTATGTGTAGCGTGACAATGACGGACAAATCCAAGCCCAATCATGACATGCTGAAATTGGGAAAAGTGCACCGTCATTTGGTCGCCATTTCCAACAAAGGCATTATAGTTGGACGACTTGGACAAATCCGTCATAATCTCGCATAAGTGACGTTTAGGCTTACCTCTGGCATGAAGAGGTCCCCCTTGCATGTTAGGAAACATTTGAATGTACTATGTGCAATATATCTGCTACATACCTGCAAATTATGTGCTTTATGCTAACACCGTTTGTTGCATTTTTTAGAAAGATTTATCATCCTCCCCAAAGGTCGATTTGTATTTGACTAAGCAATGGCAGAGCATCAATACTTCACAAAACCAAAGGCACGGTCCCAAATGACATGACCGATTCAGCGGCATCCGAGCGAACGAGCCTAACTCGTCTCGTTCCTATAGGCAAAGCAGGGGTCTTAGAAAAGAAAAACAGCATAGATCCGATCGAGCACCTCGCAACCCTACAGGCCGAAATCAGAAGGCCCAGAAACATCACTACATACAAGCAACTACATTGAGACCCACGTTAGCCGCATACACTTTTCAAAACGGGACCATGTAGAAACTGCAGTGATTGCAAGTCCAAACAGGCCAGGCACGCGGATATCAAGGGACAAGGCGGCGAAGTCAGATACGAATCGACCCCCCCTCCCAAAACTCACAAATTTTCTTTGAGCGCAGGTTCTTCATATTAACAGAAGCAGAAAGTGCAATAACCGAAACAGAAAATACGGCGAAAAGTTTCTTCAGATGGCGTATAAAGAAAAAGAAAGCAAAGCGCAGGATGACAACAATCCAAAGTCCGCAGCAAAAGCAGCAGCAGCAGAAAGGGGCATCAACAATCAGCAGTCAAAGTTCAAAGTTCCGCAACAAAACCTAGCGCATCAACTCGGGCATAAAGCCAAATTTGCAACCCACGCATCACACACAGCAAGGGCATCATGACAATTCGTCAGTTGCGGCATTTAGCATGTCCGTGCAAGGACAACATCTCAGTATTCATCTGGCGTATCAGGGACGACATCTCGACCCATAAAATTGCACTTCTTATATACATTTATCATTTCGTTTAAACAGGTATACACTAACGTTTTTTCTCAAGCTTAGCTCGCAAGAGCATTTATTCTACGCGAGCAAGAACACGCCCGCAACGACGCCATCAAGATCGCGCTCACGCAACGACGCCAAAGAAGAATACGCCCACGCAACGACGTTATCAAGATCGTGTCCAGCAACGACACCATCAAGATCGCGCTACGCAACGACGCCAGAAGAACACGCCCAGTAACGACGCACGCGATTGTGTCCAGCAACGACACCATCGCGATCGCGCTCACGCAACGACGCCAAAGAAGAATACGCCCAGTAACGACGCGACGATTGCGTGTCCAGCAACGACACCATCGCGATTGCGTCACGCAACGACGCCAGCAGAATACGCCCAGTAACGACGCGATCGCGATTGCGTGTCGAGCAACGACACCATCAAGATTGCGTTACGCAACGACGCCAAGCAGAATACGCCCGTGCAACGACGTTATCGAGATTGTGTCCAGTAACGACACCATCGCGATTGCGTCACGCAACGACGCCGACAACAACACGCCCAGTAACGACGTTATCGCGATTGCGTCCAGTAACGACACCATCGCGATCGCGCTACGCAACGACGCCAAGAACAATACGCCCAGTAACGACGTTATCGCGATTGTGTCCAGTAATGACACCATCAAGATTGCGTACGCAACGACGCCAAAGAACAACTCGCCCAGAACGACGCGACGCGATTATGTCCAGTAACGACATCATCAAGATTGCGCTACGCAACGACGCCAAGAAGAATACGCCCATGCAACGACGTTATCGCGATTGCGGTCTGCAATGACACCATCAAGATTGCGTTTACGCAACGACGCCAAAGATCAATACGCCCGTGCAACGACGTTATCGATTATGTCCAGTGCAACGACATCATCGCGATTGCGTTTACGCAACGACGCCAAAGATCAATACGCCCGTGCAACGACGCGTTATCGCGATTATGTCCGCATAACGACACCATCAAGATTGCGCTTACGCAACGACGCCAAGAAAGAACACATCCAGTAACGACGCTATCAAGATCGCTTCACGCAACGACGCCCCCAGCAATACGTCCAAGCAACGACGTTAGCAGCATTATGTCCAGGCAACGACATTATCAGCATTGCGTCTACGCAACGACGCCAGCAGCAGCACGTCCAGGCAACGACGTTATCAGCACAACAAGTCCGAAAATGACGCTATCATCGGCATATCACATCTACGCAAGGACGATTTCTATATTCTCAAAATTGCACTTTTCTCATTCATGCTTTATTATTCTGTCTTAGCAGTTATGCACTAACTCTTTCTTGAGCTTTAGTCTACAGGGACAGTTGCAGCAAGGACAACGTATCCGCATTCACAATCGCAACACGCCCGCGTGCGGCGAAATCACAAAGATCGCATCAACACAGCAGGCATCACATTTTGCAGGATAACCTTTTTTACTCACAGTTGCATTACTTTTAAAATTATACATCATCATTTTTTGCCTTAACAGTTATGCACTAACCGTTTGTTCAAGTCTTAGCATGCGCAGAGCGGGAGCACAACGTGGATTTTCTCTACAAATGACCGGGCAATTTGTTGGGGCAACCTTCCCAACGATCGCGTAAGCGCCTGCCGCCGGCCCACTCGCCCACATCACCATGTAACCCAAAGACCATAAGCCATAGCGGTACACCCCAGGTTCAAGCCCGTTTACTTTATTTTATTCTTTACACCACAGCCCAGTGTCGTCATAACTCGACACTGGGACAACTTTGAGTCCGCGTTAGCCCGCCTTGGTGTTTTGACCATGGTAGCCCAATGTCGTCATAACTCGACATCGACTTTGAGTCCGCGTTAGCCCGCCCTGGTGTTTTGACCATGGTAGCCCAGTGTCGTCATAACTCGACACTGGGACAGCTTTGAGTCCGCGTTAGCCCGCCCTGGTGTTTAGACCATGGTAGCCCAGTGTCGTCGTAACTCGACACTGGGACAATTTTTGAGTCCGCGTTAGCCCGCTTTGGTGTTTTGACCATGATAGCCCGCAGCCGTAGAATCGACATCGACAATTTTTGAGTCCGCGTTAGCCCGCCCTGGTGTTTTGACCATGGTAGCCCAGTGTCGTCATAACTCGACACTGGGACAGATTTTGATTTTTGCGTCAGCCTCGTCTACTTGCCCAACATTTTGCAATTCTGAAGATCGAGACAAAATTGGCTATGAGTCAACGTCTTTGTCCGAAGATTCTTCCATCATCTCCATACAAAGAGGGACAGCTGTTGACACCCAATTTTGACCCTCCCGTCCAGCCATTAACCATAAAATTAGACTAATTTTGTAAAATAATTCTTTACGAATTTTATAATAAAATGCAGCAAATAAAACATTAATACATGCATAAATAAGCAATTTAATAATGGCACCGCGTCTTACGTAGAGTTTTTAGTACTTAGAGTCCCGCGCCCGCATTAATTAATTTTAAGCTCTTCTTAAGTAATTAATAAATACATAAAATAAATAATTTAGCAATGACGTCGCGTCAAGTAGCATAGCCGCGTTTATTAATACGCAAGAGAATTTCATAATCATTGGTAATTTAAAATCAATTTTAATCTAATACATGCATTTAAATAATTTAATCTAAACTCAATTCAATTTTAATTTAACTTCGCAATAATGCACAATAATAAGATTTTGAATAATAGCGCCGCATTCTAAAATATTAATTAAATAGCATATCCGTCTTTATTCTTTACAATAATTCAAACTCAAGCACTAATTAAATAGCACACCCGCATTTATTATTGTAATAATTTTAAACTCAAAATTAGATTAATAAAGCACCTAAATAATTAAACACTTAAAACTCTACCTATTAAATACCTAATTAAAAGCCTAATCAAAATAACTAACCTAAAGCTAATACCCAACGCAGCCCAATCCCTTTTATCCGCGACCCGCAGCCCAACCCGCAAGCCCACGCCTTATTTTCTCACCCGCAGCCCACTTCCCTTTTTCTTTACCTAGCCCATCATTTCCCTTTACCCTCACTTCGTCGACAACACCTCAAACGCACAAAACCAAAGAACCCTAAACGCAGCCGCGCCGCCGTAGATTCTCGCCTGAGAATCCGGCGACCTCTCCCTTATTTTCCTTATCCACGTACACCCAACCAACGTATTCTTACCATAACCAAAACCAAATCTTCTGAAAATGGCAACTCGTCACAATCTATTCAAATCGCGAAAATCAGAAATTACCTTCCTTACTCATGCAAAGGCAGCCCAAATCGTCCCTATATGGTACGAAATAACCCCAGATTATCAACACCAATATTAGCACAAATCTCGCCAAGAATCAGTACGAAATCGCATTGATTGCTTACCAACTTTAGAACCTAGGGTGAGGCTATTTAAGAACATGCAATAGGCATCGAAAGGGGGGCATATCCATAGCATAGAAACAGGGGGTGAAAAACACAGACAGAGAGTAGAGTTAGAGCAGAAACGGGATTGCATCGACTTAGGAGCTCAGTTGAGAGTCAGTCGAACAGAGGGCAGAAAGAGGGGCAACCACATAGCAATTTAGGGCAGAATAGAGAATAGAGCATAGATAGAGCTGAGAATCGATTAAGGGCTCAGTGGGATAGCATCGAAACCTTAGCAGCAGTTAGAAACTACATAGCAATTTAGGGGATCAGTCGAACCCTTCTTTCAATTCTAGCCAAAAATCAGCAAGCAGCTTTACCCCTTTATTCATACGCATCGCAACCCGAAACCCGTCGATTGGACCGACGACTTGATACGCTGCCCCGGTTCGCTGTCCGGAGAAGGTAAAACCGAACTCTTCTTTCATTATACTTATCTATGTGATATGTGTGTTTATTGCAGTTCTGTTTGTTCTTTAACTATGTTAGCTCCTTTGTATGTCGGGTGATATAATTTGGCCTTGTAATGAAGTGGAATGTGCAGATTGAGTTTTCGGAACTTACAAACGATTAATTTGAATGGCTGTTGCGTGTTCATCGTGTCGATTGCAACTGTCCTGTTTGTTTAAGTGTCGAAGCATGTCCATATAAGTATAGCATGGCCTCAATGGTGTCTGTGTCAATACCCTTCATTTCTTCAAGCCTTTGTCTATATACTACTCGGTTCTTTTCTTTTAGTCATTACATGATCATGAGTCGAAGCCTTTCTGAATCACCTTTCTGTGTTGTGTTTGAAAAAAGACTAAAAAGAAATCGGAATACGTGTCTAAAGTTTGTACATCTAGATCAGACCATATCGTCTTCATCATGTCCCTATGTAGTTGAAGTGAACATGAATGTATTTTGGGATTTGAACTAAAAGTAATCGCTGAGTGTTAAGCGAGAGCTAAATGACTTGTATAATCCCATTATTGGGCTATTCAAAGACATGTCTGTCAAAGTGTGATTTGAAATTGTTATTGGTTTGTTTCTGAGAAATAAGAGTTATTTAGGTCCTCAAATCATGTCACACCTAGTTTTAAGATCAGTTTGGATTTAACCAAAACTCAAGATGCCTATTACTTGTTGGTAAAGCTTATTTTGGATAATGTCAGGCTAAAGTCGTATCTGCTAAACTGATAAAGGCCGGTATATGAGTTGTGTATTTGTTTGGTATTTTGTCAGCCTGGTCAAAATTTGCCTACTTAGCCTTATATGAATATTTCTGCACCTTTCGAATGTTGTTCGCATGAGGTCATTTATTCACATCCACGCTTTAAAGGTTACTCAAAGTGTTAATCTTCTTGACTGCATTCTATATTCTCCATGAGATGTACGAGCCTAACACACCTAGATTAAATGCATGTCTAAGAAAAAATAGGGAATATTGTCAAATCTGCCTATTTCCCTGTTTTGCCTTACTGTTTGCTATACCCCCTGAGCCACTGCCTGCCTCCTGATTCCTTCCCGTAAAAATCTGAAAATTCATTTCAGTTTGCTCTTTTGACCCTCTGCATTATGCATGCAGCTGATGGCCGTATTGGATTTTCTTTCTGTTGTGTACTGTTATGATTGATTAGAATATTCAAGTTAAATGAAACCCGGCATTATTTGTTTAGGCCCATGAATTCTGCTTATATCTTGTTTTGTTTCTTTGTTTTAAAAATGATTACGACATCGGTTTACGCTCGATTCTCTGTTGGCTCAACATACACCGAATGTATCGATCTGTCTATGCAATAATTTTGGGTATATCATTGTAATATTCATATTTCAAATGACAGTTACCACGAAGCTATCTTAACAAGTTGTAATAGGCCTTCCAGGCCCACGAGTGTTCATTCTTGCCTTTGCATTATTAGTTGGCAGCGTGTATATTTGGGCTAAGTCCCATCTACTTGCTTCTCATCGTTTATTGCATACTGATCCTCACTGACTATCCACGAATATACGGGTTTTGATATAAATTATATGTTGAATGTCTTCTATGCTAAATGCTTATTCGTCATTCTTGATAAATTCTGGGTTGATGCTAATCTTTATCTTTTCTTATTTTTCTTACATGAAACACCGAGCAACAAAGAGTCTCACGAGACTCATCGTGGCAAATTAACACCCGCATCTATGTGCATTTCTCTATCCGCATCGGAATTTCAACCCGCCGGCGAATCACATCGCCTTCCTTCGAGTCGCCATTGTTAATTCATATCCTCTCCCTATTCATTTATTGTAATTAATTGTCTAACGCTACTAATTAATTATGTATTTATAATGGTTAAACCTTGAATCAATAGCTAGAAATCAGTTTGATTTACTTACTCTAGGCTTGCCTCGCCTCGTTTAATAGTTATAATAAATCATTTAGCACCCTACACTTGCATAATAATTTGAAATATTATTTGCCTAGATATCCTAAAAACCGTGGTATAATTTCCTATTAATACAAGAAAAGAATCTGCTTTTGCATAATAGACATGTCCTCTTATCACAAAAATATTATATCCTCATGCTAAGCAATATATACCCTTGGATAAAGGAATAATTGCATACATTTTACTTCTATTATATTTATAACTAAGATAGTATCCAGGCATTCTAATTGCACGGTTGTAAAAACTAACCTTGGCTTTTGCAGATAAATCTTACAACTTTCTCTTAGTAAGAACACATTTCTTTTCTCACGAAGATCTTTTCTTAAATACCCTTCAAAACATGCATTTTTTAGTATAATAATTAACCCTAGGTTTGGCAGGACAACCGCAAGTTAGCGGATCTTAGAGGGTGCCTAACCCCTTCCCTCTAGATTAATAAAAAACTCTTACCCAGAATCTCACTAAGTTTAGCAGACCATAAAAATGGAGTTAATGTTTTACTTTAAACTAGTTAAACATTTAGGTGTCCTAATTCACCCAAACTAATTAGGTGGCGACTCCCGCGAACCCTTTAGCATTTTTTGCACTTTTAGCACCCTTTAGCTTTAAAATTACTTTAGCACTTTTGCATTTCTAGCACTTTTGCATTTTTAGCACTTTAATATTTGTTTGCACTTTTAACATTTAGTTATTATTTATTTTCTAACATTTGCATTTTAAGCAGGAGTTTAGAAAATAAATGTCGCGGTCGAAAAAGGGCGCGACAATGATCAAAGTACATTACTCCGTAAACAATATGATATTGACCTCAAGTCTAAGGACTTTTATCTCCCACATGCCGATGACATTATAGACATATAACAAAATAGTACATCAGCAGGGCATATCAATACTTCAACAAGTATCCATGTGTCCATCACGAGTTGCCATAACTCGTAGCAAGTGAGACATAATACATCCCCTAAGGATATGATGCAGACCACATGAAGATGTATCGCATATCATCGATATCTCAATTTCGATAATCATTAGTCGAGGTAATTTAAGAGTTACGTTATAACATTAATTCTCACATCATTAATAAACACGTAACGTACATTGTTAAGAGTACATTGTGTCCTAATACAGATTATCTCTAGTACATACATATACTTTCAACTTTTATCTTGTTAAGAGTCCTCACCTTACAAGCTATTATTTGTTAAGGAAGTCTGAGCGTGCGATTTGTGTTCGTCGATGTTGGGCTCCCAAATTATATTGTCCACGCTCCAGTTAACGAAGTCTGAGCGTGCAGGGAAGTGTTAAAGTACTCACTTTACAAGTTAGTTTTTGAGATTGAGTTAGACTCAAGATTCATTCTTTACAGAAACTTATATGGGCTGGGTGATCTAGTTAATTACTCTACTTTTTTTAATTATCTGATGAAAGGTTTGAGTAAATTCCCTTTCCCTGTAAGTATTGGTTTTGTTGTCTTCTTTCATCTCAGATTTTTCTTTATATAATTGTTTAATCTCTAAAGCTGCTTGCATTTTGCATAGTTAAATTGGGAGAAAGGTTTGAATGTTTTGCTGAAAGTTGGCGAGGCGCTCAAGGAGTTGCATACGAAAACACAGCTCGTATGCAGGGGCTTGAAGCTTGTTGGATGAGAAATGGAACCCACAGATTTTGGGCGAATGAAACTGTTTGGGGAATCTCTTGTATACCAACATGAAGATAACATCTTCACAGGTATTGAAAATTAAGTTTTTAAGATTTTTCATTGTTTAGAAATTTTTTCACAAATCAGTTACATTATATATTCAAGTATTAATAGACTGTTCATTTTCTCAGGACATGATGAACGCCGTGATTATGACATCTACAACATGGGTGTTTTGATGTTTTAAGCGATGGTGAGCCAAACAACAAGTTAGTGGTGCAGATGTTTTTGTGCGAACAAAAAAATTGATCGAAGAAAATTAAAACGCACCGTTTCATCCAAAACGACGTCGTTTTGATAAAAAAAATCTAAAAAACTGGTGGTGCAGTTGCACCACCTTGCTTCATGTGGCTCCGCCACGGGCTTCAAGTATTAATGAAGGAGAACGAAGCTGAATTTAAAGTCAGGGTGGAGACTATGGAATCTATTGATCAGTCCGATGCTATTCCCAAATGTATCAGAAATTAAATACTTTCTTGCATACCCAACAATTTCTAGAAATACATTTATTTAATTTTTTGATATGTTATTTTATTTTATTATAGCGTCAACAATCAAATAGCGTATTGCATTGAAAATGAAATTCTTGAGTAGTAAGGTTAATAATCTCCAAGGGTAATATGGAGTAGGAATTGAAATATTTGTGGAGGAAAATATTTTCCCCTCACAAGTGATGGATGTCATTTTCCCCCTTTTGATAGAAACTGTTTTCCTTGAACACTGTTTTCATGTGACCAAAATACTTTCTTTCATACCAAACGCAAATGTGTCAATCATTGGTGTTAAGAGTCTCACATCAAAAATTGAGTGAGAACATAGACTCTTTATATGGATTTGAACACTCACCGTACAAACTAACTTTTGGGATTGAGTTAGGTCCAAGATCTATTCTTTACATGATATCAGAGCCAGATTCATTATAATTCTTTGTTCACCGATATTGCGACCCCAAATTATATTATCCACGCTCTAGTTAACAAGGTCTGGGCGTGCGGGGAGTGTTAAGAGTCCCACATCGGAAATGAAACGGGAACATGAATTCTTTATATGGACTTGGACAATCCTCACCATACAAGCTAGTTTTTGAGTTGAGTTAGACCCAAGATGCATTCTTTACCATTGGTAACTGAAACTCTTTTGTAAGAGCAATCAAAGTGAAAATGTATGAAAAACCTGGAAATAGTAAACTTCATTTTGTCGATAAAATG
Organism: Przewalskia tangutica; assembly: GCA_029844215.1. Taxonomy (NCBI): domain Eukaryota; kingdom Viridiplantae; phylum Streptophyta; class Magnoliopsida; order Solanales; family Solanaceae; genus Przewalskia; species Przewalskia tangutica. Next base: position 8,373,247 of record CM056721.1, on the reverse strand, counting down.
GCTGAATACACCATACAAAGTGCAAAGGATGTATATTCACATGCAAATATCCTATCATGAACTAATTCTTGGAAGCTTCTGATCTGCGAAAGAAAATTGACCAATCTGAATCGGAATAAGCCAACGATAGAATCGCGTAAAGAACAACATCAACTTCCAGAAACTAACCTGCTGAAATAGCAGAATACTTAAAGATTGTGAATACAAAACTGCACTCTTTATAACTTAGTAGTCCGGAGCCAAGAGATTATCATGCATGCCATGTGAAGTATGTTATAGGTTTACTTTGTATTTAATGGTCAAGTGAAGGACATATCCTATTAAGGTGCCAAAGATTAGTATCACATTATCAGCTTTGCACCTTTACCAGCTAGCTTGTCCTTCGAAAGAGATCGCCATGGCTACCAAGAACTACCATTTGATGATATCCCATAGTTATCCTTTGGCCATATGCTACCTTTCCTTGAACTATCGAGGACATTGGCAGCAAAAGGGATACGTGTTTCCTTTATTTCCACTCCAAAAAACCTGCAGATGAGTTGGCTTTAGACATGAGCTTTTTAGAGTTACACTTTCCATTAATACTTAGAAGGGCTGAATGAATGGATCACAAAATTTGTTGTCCATGGGGGTTGTCACTATTTTTCTGGATAAGTAATTGACTTTCCATTAATTGCACCAAGAAGGTGCCGATATGTACAGAAAAAAAAAAACTTTTGTCCCCTTAAATACGCAGGGAGCCCAAAAAGTCTGACAAAAGAATTTACTGTAAGTTATAATGGATGTATACAACTATTACAATTGCTTCGAAAGGATAAACAATAATGAATTACAACAGTTAACAATCTTGTAGCCAACAAGAATTGTGGCTACAATAAACTTGTGGGTTCTTGAACTCCGTTCTTGAATGATTCTTGAGTCCGTCTTGAGTCTTCATTCCAATTCCAACAAGCTCCTAGATATTGATAGTCTGAAACTAAGAGACACTAAATCTGGTAGCGTTACAATTTCGCTGTTGAGTCGAGTAATATTCACTCTGTCCTTAAGACATTATTGCCCCGTATATATCCTTTTACGATATGAGCAACTGTCTCCCAAGATAAAACAACAACTAACAAATGAGCAAATGAAACTCAAGTGTTTCTCAAGAAGAACCTTTGAGTGTGTGAAAGTATGCTAGAGAGGAAGATGTTCAGAAAAATCTGAACTAAACAAGAGTGAAGTCTATCCTCCAATTGAGCCAAAGCCTCAATTTATAGTTGTGTAAGAATGCTTCTTCAAGTGCTCATGTAATGGTCATTTAAGTGTCATGTAATGGCCACTTAATTCACCAAGTAATGCAGCCAAATAATGACTGATTTATGGAGGAGAAACTGATCGTTCGCACAGGCACTGCCTCGTTAGCGCTGCAGCTCCAGTGGCCAGAAGACCAACCAGCGCCGCGGCCTTTGAGGTGGTGGCGCCCCGGCTTCGCGGTGACGCCTCGACCCTTTTCCGACTCGTTTCGATCTTACACTTCTTCCTTCATTTGCCAACGTGGAACACGTGTCATTTAACCAACGACCGTCCATCATTTCATGTCTCAAACGTTTACTCACGTACCAATATCTCTTTCACTAATGAAATTTTACGATATTTGGCACTACGTGTGCATGTGTGCGGAAACGACGTTTCCGACGTGCGGGATCCCAATCGTTCGAGTCATAAATAATGGGATAATCTTAATTCCACATTAGTAAATTTCCAACATTTACATCCAATAAGGATTGCATATTACATCATGAACATAACATTTGCAGGATCCTACTTCTCAAAACATACACTGCTCAAGACCTGTTTCCAAAGCACCTCTATTCCTTTCTTGTCACAAGGACCAAAAAGTACATAAAGGGGCACTCTTCCAGATGTATTTCAACGGTTTCTTCGTCTTCTGTCAAATACTCATGGTGTCACTATCACTTTGAGTACTGTACTGTTAGTCTCAAACCCGCTCACCAACCTGATATTCTTGTTCTCCAGCCTATGGATGACAGCTTAACTCAGCTCACTCAGAGTTCTACCATAGAGCGTAACTGGATACTGGCCAAGCATGAAACGCTAACTTGTCTGAAAAACAATAGGTTACCTGGTTTCTAAAAGTATAGACGGTTGCTTCAGTGATGAGAAGGTAGCCATTTTGAATAACATTGGTGATGACAACATAAGAGGAGAATGACCAAGATTGAAAAATTCAATGTGGAAATTTCAGCAAACATCAGTCATGACAAATACAAAAACCATGCATGACACCCTTAGGAACACTACAATGTAGGAGACACAATTTCAAATAGCACAGTGTGCTACATTCTGATGATGTAATGAGTTCAATAGAACTAATGGATAAGCATTACAAGTAATATAGTAGGATAGGGAGTACAACCAAACTTTATACATCCCGAATAACTGAAGCACCAGAATTCTCAATAGCACTATGTTGTGAAAGGAAGTTCTATATAAGCCAGTATGAGCAGAGACATGCCAAAAAACTGAGTCCATCTCTTAAGGAAAGATAAAAAAGGCAAATACTTTGGTAGGAGAACAAAGGAGATAAAAAAACTATACTAGGACTGCCTCCAGATGATTGATAACAAGCCTTCTCATATGAAACAAAGTGTGGAAGAAAAGATAAAGAGCAATGCTAGCTTTAAAAGCAAAAGAATCACTACCAACATTGACTCCAACTTATATCATGAACTGTTTCAGAAACAGATTGAGAGGAGTTGGTCAACCAAAGTCATGTTATCAATGCTTTCCATTGAGATGTAGAAAAGATAAAGAAACCAAGAAGGTAAAAGGATTAACAAGAAAGAAGTTCTTAATCTTAGGCTAAGATTAAGAAGTTCTCCGAGTCCTTTCTCCATTGCTAAGAATCTTAGCAATGGAGAAAGGACTCGGATAATGCACTAATATCTACCTGACGAGTATTTGTTAGTCGTGAAACTAAACTCAAAGTCCCTCGATTAGCATATGATACACTTTCAAATGTAGCCCACCAACATTGATTCAAACAAAATTTACAGTAATTTTTTTTAAAACTTTAAACTGCTCTAAGGATGCATGAAGTTTCTCATGTGACAATCTTCAAGACTAGGTAAAGAAATCACATGTTTATTCTAGTGAAGAGCATATTTGCTAGCTAAGAACTGCCTCAGGCAAAATTTTACATGTAAAGGAGAGATAAGCTGAAAAATCAAGGAATAAGTCCGAAATGCATGACAGAGGACCAAGGCATTAAACATCGTAACCAGGGTTTACTTTCTGCTGAACATCCCGATAACTCTGTAATTCTTCTATATCCTCAGGACTACCCAAAAATAGAGGAAGTCTTTGGTGTAGCTTGACAGGCTGTATAGATAAAATTCTGTTTTTACCATCTGAACCTCTACCTCCAGCCTTTTCCACTAAGAAACTCAAGGGATTTGCTTCATAAACAAGACGAAGGTGGTCCCTCGGATTCATTGCCACTCCCCCATATAAAAGAGTCCGATGAAAATCTGCCACCAGAGAGCATATATATCTGGCTGAGTATTTCTTAGGATGCTTTCCCTTCCCTTGTCTTATGGTGTCAATATACTGCCTTAATCCTTCAGGCCAGTCAAAATACCGAGCATCATTAACTGAATAAATTTGCCCTGCCATAAAATGTTAACGACGTAATTGTCAGTTTCGAATATGTAATATGCAATGGATTTGGAGGAAGGAAATTAGGAAATAGCAATACCTCGAGGAGGAATGCTGATGTTAGGATGTGTCATGAGGAAATTTCCGGTTGTATTATCCAATGTGAATGCATGAGTTCCAGAACCAAAACTAGCGCAGAGTATAGTGGCTGAAGAATAGAGAACATAAGCTGCAGCAACAAGCTTTGCTCCGCTCTGAAGGCAGTTTAGCAAAGCCTTTTCCTCTACTGGCAGATGATCAATTTCCACAAGACGTTTGTAGATCCCAAATATCGTCCCTGTAGGTATTGAAGCATCAATATTTCGGGAACCATCTAAAGGATCCATGACTACCACAAATGGGCCATCATCAGTTATCCACACAGGACGCTCGTCTTCTTCCGAGGCCATTACAGCAACTTTTCCCGAATTTCTAAGAGACGACAATATAATCTCGTTCTGAACAAACATAAAAGGAAAGGCCTTAGAACATGAGACTATTCTTCGTTGCATAAAGACTTAGAGAAGTTACAAAGATCAGAGGTCTCAAGCAAAATTGCGGATTGAGAATTAGTAAGGAAAAATATGTGGCATTGATAGCTATACAAAGAAATTCTACAGCTCTCAGTGCAGAAAAATATCTACTTCCTGATTCATTAAAAGAACATCTCACAAACAGAAAAAAGGAGAAAAAAATTCTGGATTGCATACAACCTATTGCAAATAAGTGACAGCCTAAAAAAATCAGTTATTCCTCAATCTCAATGAAAATTCTCCATCCATTCCACTCTACTGGGTCTCTAAGACTATGTCCGGTCCATTTCATTCCAATACTAAATAGTAATTAATCTTTTTAAGGAAAACTCAGATACCGTAAAACTAGTAGTAATAAAATCACACATAGATTATGAAAACAAGAATTTACAGAAAAGAAACATGAAGAATGTATGGTGACAATCAAAATGAAGAAAGGTTCCCCACATACACACCGAGGCGATATCAAGAGGCTTAGGCTTATCTCTATCAGAGGAATCCCCAGTATTTCCAATGGCAATATTCTTGCTAAGGCTTGAATTGAAAGGGGAAGCAACAAGTGCTGCAATTTTCTTGCAGGCATATTCTAAGTGACCAAACAATACCACCAAGTCATCACCCACATCAACCCCTCCTTTACCCATGTACTCCATCAGTGTAATAAACCCACTGTTTATAGAATCTACTGAAGCATTTTTACTGCCAATTGTCATTCGTGAATTAACCCTCAAGTTAATTAACCCTCCAGAAAATGGAGAAGAAGACATATTTTCACCAGGGAAATGTGCAAGGTTGTATTTTTTAGCAGGATTTGGTGAGGAGAGTTGGGTTCTTGGTGCACAATTGAAGGAAGAAATTATTGATGATAGCATCTCTATGCTTTGTTTCATAGTATTTTTTTCCCCATCATTTATCCGCACTTTTTATTTAAACTATTAATAAGTGGAAATTGCCTGTACGACGAAGGGTAATATCGTAATTATCAATTGTTTCATGGGTAATTTCCTGTCAATCCTGAAGAACACGTGTAATGTACTTAGGTAACACTTGTGCAGTATCTAGGGCCGTTAGCGGTCCGGATACTCCCGGTAATTATCCGAGAACCGGATCGGTAAATTCGGACCGATACTCGGATCGAAACCTTAACGGTCCAGATACGAGTACCAAAAAATACCCGGACCGATAAGGAGCCGGACCGGTAACCCGGTAAAATACCCGGTAACACCCCCCAACCCCCCACCCCCAGTCCCCCTCCAGCCAGCCCCCCAGCCAGCAAGCCCCCCCAGCCAGTCCCCCTCCTGCCAGCTCTAATTAGTTGTAAATTAATGAAACTTTAAATGGTCATAACTTTGCGCTCGGATGTCCGTTTGACCTAATGTTTTTTTGATTTCGCGTATTTTTTCGAGATAGGGCAGGACAAACAGCTAAAGCAGTTTGGAGTAGCCAATTTCTCAAAAAAACATCCGTCTTACCAATCAATTTCACTTTTACCCCAAATTGTTACCAATTGTTCATTTTCAAATCTAAATATCTCGCGCTATACAATATATTTCAACGTAAATATTTCGTGGTAATGTGTCCGAGAATGTCAATTTCAGTATTGGAAATTCAATTTTAAAAAAAAAAAATTGGTCCGATCCGAAAAATTCTTACCGGTCCGGACCGATAAGGTTTCGGTCCGGAACCGGATCTCGTTCCAGGATCGAAACCTTATCGGTTCGGTACCGGTAAGCTTATCGGACCGGTCCGAACCGATAATAGCACTAGCAGTATCCCCTTACTCTCTCGGTGAGGTTAGTCTCTATATATATATATTTATTTATTTATTTGCTTTTTGGTTTTAATGTGTTAGGGTATATTTTTTGTTGTTTTGATATTTATTTATTTTAGTTTTCACTGCTTTGTTTGGAACCTGAGTGATAATCATGTTGCATGTATGGACTATTGGATTTTAATTTTTATATTGTCGTGTTTGCCTTCGGTCGCTTTGCTTGTCGGAATGGATCTTGGGCCTAACTCAACCTTAAAAGTTAGCTTATAGGGTTTGTACAAGTCTATATAAGGAGTTCATGTTTCCATTCCATATCTGATGTGAGACTCTTAACATTCCCCCGCACGCCCCGACCTTATAAACTGGAGCGTGGATAATATAATTTGGGGGCCTACATCGGTGGACAACGAATTGTAATGGGTATGGCTCTGATACCATGTAAGATTGTATTAATCTCCCTTGAGGAGTCTTTCTCATTAATACAAATATATATAGGTGTACAATGTTGAATCCTTATATAATAAGGATTCAAATCCTACCATAATTATACAATACAAAATATGGTAAATATGCAACCTAGTACACTTAGAGTACACGAGCTAATACACCCCATCAGTCGGAGCGGGAGGAGGTCGGACGCTAAGACTAGATCTGAAGTCGAGAAAGAATTGTCTAGGAAGACCCTTTGTGAATATGTCTGCACACTGATATGAAGAAGGCACATGCAATACCATCATATGACCAATATCAACCTTCTCACGAACAAAGTGTATGTCAATCTCAATGTGTTTGGTTCGCTGATGCTGAACCGAATTATGAGACAGATATACAACGAATATATTATCACAATAAATCAAAGAAGCCTTACGTAATGGACACTGAAACTCCAAAAGAAGGCTCTGGAGCCAACAAATCTCATCAACAACATTAGCAACGCCTCTGTATTCTGCTTCGGAACTCGAACGGGACAGTGTGGGTTGCCTCTTGGAAAACCAAGAAATAAGATTGTCCCCTAAGAACACACAATAGCTTGAGGTGGAGCGTCACGTGTCCAGACAACCTGCCCAATCATCATCCGTGTATAACAACAACCTGGTCGGAGCTGATGGGTATAGATACAAACCATAGTCAAGTGTGCCCTTAACATATCGAATGATACGTTTGAGGGCAGTAAAATGAGGCTCCCTGGAGACATGTATAATAAGCATACATGTTGAACAACATAAGCAATATCATGTCTGGTAAAAGTGAGGTACATGAGTGCACATGCGAGACTCCTGTAAAGAGTGAGATCTGACAATGGATCATCATCCAAAGTACTAAACTTTGATTTAGAGTCAACTGGAGTAGCCATGATCTTACATTTCGTCATTTTAGCCCTGTAGACAATCTTCTCGGCATACTTACGCTGACAGAGAAACATAATATTGGTAGAGCGAGTCACGGAAATCCTCAAAAAGTAGCTCAAATTCCCCAAGTCAGTCATAGCAAATTCTGATTTGAGCAGTGTAATGATCTCATTTTTCAACAACTCAGAGAAGACAGTAAGTACAACATCATAAACATACAGTAATAAATATGCAATGCTACTACCGCGATGAAGAATAAATAGAGAAGTATCACACTTGCTACATACAAATCCAAGCGGCGTGATATACTGAGCAAAACGATCATACAACACTCTAAGAGCATGTTTCAAGCCATAGAGTGACTTACGGAGACGACAAACATATTGAGGGGCTACAGGGTGGACAAAACCAGATGGCTGATACATATAAACCGTTTCTTTCAAATTTCAATGTAGAAATACATTTTTCACATTAAGCTGATAAATATGTCAGTTCTTACTCATAACAATACTCTGAACTGCACAAATGGTGGTTGATTTAACAACCGTACTAAATATCTCACCACAGTCAATACCCTCCTGCTGATTTGTGCCATTGGTCACAAGTCTTGCCTTGTACCTCTCTAAATCACCATTGTCTCTGTATTTGTGATGAAAAAGGCACACACATCGAATCACATTCACTCCCTCCGGTCTAGGACAAATCTCAAGTGTGTTGTTTCGTTAAAGTATTAAATTCCTCACACATGGCCGCATACCAATTTGGGTCTAATTTAACTAATTTTGAGTTTTTTGAAATATATGAAATTGTTTGGGTGGAAAAGTTAAACTGGACTATGGGTTTGAAAATCCAGTATTGGGAATGGTTTTCCATACGGTGGTGGGGGTAGGAGTATTGTCGGTATGTAGGGGTAGATTCTGGTTTGGGGAATTGAGCGATGGGGTGCGATGTGATGGGGAATCGGGTTGTACGGTAGGGTAGGGGTGTCGGGTGTGTGGTTGCTGGACTTGGCAGTGGTTGTGGTGGTGGCATTGATCTGGGCAGATCAACGCGGTGTGGGTTAGGAGCTGTTGGGTATGAATGCGGTGGTGGGTGTCAGTTGGGGTGTTGTGAGTGTGTCGGTCTGCGTTCCGGAAACAAAGTGGGTTGTGGTTTCAGAATGGCGGTGAGACGGTGACACGAGTGATGCGCGATTTAATGCACACACTTTAACGCAAGTGCACGTTGTCGAGTCAAGTAATATAGTCTAGGTAAGACCGAATATCGTCATCAAGGATTGGTTTTCAAGTACCGATTATCTATTCTATGGTATCTATTTGGTTAACGTAATTGAATTGGAATTCTAACTAATAATGCAGGAAATAAACTAATTATAAAAAATACTTTGAATTAAATCAGTTATGATGGATAATTAGGGCTTCCAAGATCATCAACTATCCACTCTATCCAATTCTTAATACAATTAGATTGACTTCTTCTTCTTCGTTAAGATAGCAGGTTTACTATTCCGTTTTATACTCCCGTTAAGGCTATATAAACACTCAACCCCAGTAGCGCTCCTTTCTACCTTTCGGTGATAAGGATGACTCTATAGGAGGATTAAGAACAAAAACCTTGTTAATCGTCACGCACCTTGCGTGAATTTAGGTATTTAAACCCCTATTAACGCTACACAAGTAATTGAGGTATTTTCATCCCCAATCCGACCTATGTCTACCCAACTTACAGCATAGTCACAACCTCCTCCTTTCGAAGTTTGATTAGAAATCATATAAATAATGATAATTAGTGATCAATTAATTACCAAGCATTCAAAGCAATTATTAGGTAAATCTTAAATAAGTGAAGAAGAAATCAACTAATATATTAATTCATGAATAGAGTTTCAAGTGAATCACAAGGAAATCTCTAATAAAGTAATTAGCTCCTAGCCATTGTCACGCTAAGAACTAATACAATCTCCATACATGAACTGAAATAAATAAAGCAAAAAGAAAGAAAAAGAAAATACTCAAGAACGAATCTCCAAGCCTTCTAGCATCCAAGGGTTGTGTTGTGGAATATTTACAAGATGGATTGGTGGATGGATGGATGTAGAATGGTGAATGGTAGAATGGAGAATGAGGAATGAATTCTTCTAATGATGTAGAGACTATTTATAGACCAAGAATCTTTTGGGTGAAGGGTTAAGGATTATGTAGGTAGGAAAAGTTATTAGAATCCTTTTAGGTAAGAGTTTTAAGGTAGGAAAAGTTATCCCTTTAGGTAGGAAAAGTTATCCCTTTAGGTAGGAAAAATAATCCCTTTAGGATTCTGAAAACATGTCAAATTCGGCCCAGACTTCATAAATCCCGCGTCGGCGCCGCGGCCCTGCAGACTGGCGCCGCGGCGCCGAAAAACCTGCCACTTTCAGACTTCGCAGCACATTGGGCGCCGCTCTTGCCAGCGCCGTGACATTTTTCTTCCGACTTGCGTTTAGGTCGTCTGGACTTCGTCTGATCTCCTCTATAATTTCCGGAACCTCTTAGACTTCATTTCTTGGTCCTTTTTGTGTGCAATTTCATCTCATTTATGCTCATTTCATCTCTTTTTCGCCATTTCTCCATTTTGACCGCTGTGACACAAAAGAAAGGAAAACGACCCTAATAATGTACTAAACATAAATGAAATGAGTAAAATACTAACTAAAAATGACTCAAAAAGTGTATATAAAATACACCGATCAACGAGTGGCAGTGGTTGACTGAGCCAGTGGGAGCGTTGTGTGTTTGTCGGAGTAGACGGTGAGACTGTGTGGTGATTTTCGGTGGTGGTGATGTGGGCGGGCGATGACTATGACAAAGCTGAGTCACTGCCGGTGGTGGCAGTGAGAGGTGGCAGAGAGGTCGACGATGGACCAGTAGGGATGTCAGTGGGGCGGGTAAATGTAGGTACCACCCGCACCCGCTCTAGTTGGGTCGGGTATGAGTATCAAAAGTACTACCCGCCATGGGTAGTGGGACGGAGGTGAATTTCATATAATACCCGCACCGTATTCGTACCGCACCCGCTACCCGCACCGTCCAAACACGCGTCGTCTAAATAATGGGTCTGCAACTTGTTTCCTTAGCCCAAAGTCCAAATATGATTTAAAAGTGAAAAAAATAAAATAAATAAACATTCTAAATATGATAAGGATTGATTGAAGAAATCATGAATGCAAATGTTGAACTTCAGCAGTTGAAGAGTTGTATCAATCAATGTAGAATATTTGTTTTTTAGTTGTTTTAAAAAAACTTGCGGGAGGTGTTTTTTTAGTTGCTTGTTAAATGAACTTTGGTACATTGTGGTATCAATCAGTGTAGAATGTTTTAATCAAATGTTGAAGAATTAACTTACTAATGCAGGATTTGAGTTTTGTTAATTTTATTGACACAAGTGGTGTAGAAGTGTATTACATATATTGATTAGTTGAATATTTTAGGTAGGTAGGTGGGGCAGGTAGACGGGTAAGCGGGCACCCAACGGGTGGTGAGGCGGGTAGTGGGTACCCGTCGAATAAGTGGTGCGGGGGCAGGTGTAATCTTATACCCGCCAGGCAGATATGGATGAAAGAATTACTACCCGTGATGGATGGTGCGACGGGTACGGGTATGAGGTACCCTTCCCCCTCCCTATTGACATCCTATCAGGAACAGTGGTGGTGGGACGATAAAGTTGTTCGAGGACGACGGGGAAAGTGTCAGCCGGTGGTAGCAGGTTGTGCACCTGCCGCCGTCGGAACAACGGTAGTCTGACGGAAGGCTTGTTGGACAAGCGGTGATGAGTTCGAATCTTCGAGGAATTGATAATCAGTGACTCGAATTTTTTTAATGTTGTCAAACGGAAACACATACTCAACAAAAGTGATGTGGCGATAAATTATGATTTTGTCGGTGGAGAGTTCATAGCAGAGCCTAGACCTGTCCGAAGCTCGGGTCGGGCTTAGCCAAAGTCGGGTCAGGTGGATTTTTTCCCCTACTTGCCCGACCCTGGCCCTGACCCTTCGGGGACCCTACGGTCACGGGTCGACTCTGACCCGCTCTACAAAATAAAATAACGAGGGATTTGGTTGGGTCGGGTCGCGGGACCCGGAGATTTTTTTTGTTATTTCTAAAATTGAAATTGACATTCACACCTATATTACCACGAAATTTGTATGTTACTTAAAATATATTGTATATCGCGAGATCTGTAGTGAAGAAAAGGGAAAATTAGAAACTGATTTGGGGGAAACGTCAAATCGATTGGGAATACGGACGTTTAGGTGAAACAGACGTTTGAGCGTAGAGTTATGACCATTTAAAGTTGCACCAATTTACAACTAGTTTCTTCTCTCCCTATATTTTATATCAATGTTTCACATTAAAACATAAAATCTACATCACATATATTCTTTAAACATGTAAATATTAATAAAGGAAAAATACTATAAATTCTATTAAAAAGATTAAGTGGTGGGTCGATGTCGGGTCAGAGGTCGGGCCGGGCCGAGTGGGTAAAAAATATGACCCTGGCCCGACCCTACGTATGCTCGGGTCCCCGTTTTTTCGGGTCAGGTGTCTCGTAGGTCAGAAATTAGCTAACCCTGACCTAGCTTTTTTCGGGTCGGGTCGGGTGGGACCCCGAACCTATCGACAAGTCTAAGCACATGTATCCCTTATGGTTGAACGGAAAACCTAGAAAGGCGCACATAGTAGATTTTGGTGCCAGTTTGTTGAGGGTCGTGGATGTCAGATTAGGGTAGCATAGACAACCGAAAATTCTAAGATGGTCATAGATAGAGATCCAATGGTAGAGTATTTCGGTGGGTGTCCTATTTTGAATCGCACGAGGTAAACTGTTGAGAATGTGTTCTACCATTTTTAGTGCATATACCAAAAAGGTAGGAGGGAGAGACACATGAAAAAAGAGGGTACGAATCATATTATTAATGGTTCGAAGAATTCTTTCAGCTTTACCATTTTACGGGGTGGTATATGGGCACGAAAAACGAAAAATTATGTCGTTAGCCGCACATAATTTATGAAATAACAAATTATTAAACTCACGACCATTATCACATTGAAACGATTTTATGTCTTTTTTAAATTGTGTTTTAACGAGTGTACGAAACTCAACAAATTTGGAGAACAAATGAGATTTGAGTTTGAGTAGGTATAACCAAAGAAAAGTGAGAGAAATCATCCAAAAATACCAGATAATATTTGTGGCCTAAATTGCTAGTTATGAGAGATGTCCATAAATCAGCGTGAATAATATCAAAGAGAGAGAAAGTAGTACTCATAGTTATACGTATTAGTCCTTATTTATGAAAATATACCACCATATACATGGTATATACACGGTATACAACACCTTGTGTATATCGTGTATACCAGAAAACCCAAGACAATTGGAAGACCGTGCACCGTGTATATTATTGTGTATATCTCTGTTTTTGGTAATATATTATTTGTATATAATTAGCATTGTATATTTAACATACTTACCATAATTGTAGAATTCTTGTACAAATAAAATAAGGTTTTGGAAGTAGAATAAAAATAGTATTTTCCATATTATGAAAATTATAAATTATATATATACTCATTCATTAATGAAAATAATAGTGGGATTATTTCTTTCAATTTATTCTGCAAGAGTTTACATCTACTGCAAGAGTGCAAGTTAACAATATCTATGTAGTCATAGATTGACTGTTTTCATTATTTATAGGTTGACTATTTCCTATTATATAACTCTCTGTCTGAAAGAAGGTATTAATCTTTAAATGTATAATCTTATCTCATTGTTGAGGTCTCTTGCCGAGAAATAGCTTGACATTGTATGTCTTGTTAAGACGAGATCATTTCGATCTTGAAAATACAGTCATCTCATTAAAGATTCTTCAAGATGTCTCATGATGCTTATTTACCTCAGAAGAATTTTCAGTAAAGGGATGTATATTTGTGCAGCAAGTGACGCGTAAACATGATTACCTTATTTTTCATTTTTCAGAGTTCTAGGAACTGCTTCGACAGATTTTAGGACTGAATTGGGTGATGCCCAGATCTCTACAGGATCAGTTTTGTTTGTCAGAAGGATCCATGTCCATAAAGAACTAGGGATTTGGAATACAGCCTGAATTGCATCAGTTTGTGGAACGACATGAACAAAGATGTTTGTGTAAGAATAATAATTAATTATGGGGAAATCCCATAATTAATACTCCATCCGTTCCACAATACATGATTGTCTAGGAATAAAGTATTTTATTAAGAAATTGTGATAGTTTACTAATATACCCTACAATCATTAAAAGCAAATCAATAATTACATATTTATCTCATAAAAAATACTTTTAAAGTACTATGAATTAGTGGTAAAATGGAGAAAATAAGATTAAAACTACATTGAAATTGCAAACAATTAACTATGGTGAAAAAGTAAAAATTTCCTAGATAATCATGTATTTTGAAACGGAGGGAGTATTGTTTTTCATAAATCAAGATAGGATTAGATTGTAATAATTAGAATTGTAATAAATTAGAATCAACTAGTAGGATGATTGTAAGTAATTAGTATCTCATAATTTAGGTAAATTAGATTAGTACTACATCCTATTATTGTATAAATCTTCTATAGTTGGGAATGGAATGATCAAGGAATCAAATTTCAATATGATATCAAGACCATAAAAATCCTTGCCCTAAAATCTGAATTTTTTCTCTTCTCCCTTTCTCGGCTACGTCCCAAAACCGCAAGAAATTTTTCTCTTCTACTTCATTTCTTATTTTTCGACCAAAACCCTAGTATTTTGATATACACCAGCCTATTAATAGTATCGATCTCTCAACACTACTACCCGTAAATCTCGTGATGTGCCTGAATGACCAGTGTTTGAAAACAGAGCAAAATAACAATCTATGACTTAATGGAGTTATTTTTGTCTCCTCATCCTTAAAACAGTTGTTTTTTATTTAGAGTAAGATAACAAATTTTGTTTTATACGCTGGAGGGTCGTTATTCATTTTGGAGCCAGACTAATATAAATTTGCACTGAAAAAAGTTCACTTTAGATAATATTTTCTATATGGTTCTTTATATGTTTTTAAATATATTAGTTTCTATGAATGTGTGTTGCACATTAATAATTGAACATCAATATTTAGTTGATTATAATTGCATGTAATATACAATCAATCAGTATATTATATAGTTATAATTGAAGTGACAGTTCTTAGCATAAGATAAAGGCGAATTCAGAATTTAAACTTTATCAGTTCAACCTTTAAGGTTGATAGCATTAACTCATTATATATTTAAATCATATCTACTATTTATTGTAATTTTACTGATTTTTTTATAAAAAATTGTTAATCATTCATGATTAAATTATGTGTAATGGACGAAAAGAGCCTTTAATTTATAGAACATTGCGAAGAACATGTAATAAGAAAGAGGGAAAGAAGTTTGCATGGACAGCTTAGTTGGTTCAAAGTAGGGGTGTTCAAAAATCAGTCCGCACCGACAAAATGGATCGAACTGGAAAAGACTGGACCCAAAACAACTGGTCCGATCTTCGGATCGGGTATTTTTTTCGGGTTCCGGTCCGGTCTAAACCTGAAATAATCCAGGACCGAACCGAACCGAACCCGATTATAAAAATAAAAAAAATCTTTACGTTAAGTTTCCAGTTTAATTAAATTATATCATTTATATGAGATATAACGGCTAATGACGGCTACGAAGCAAATCACAATTAAAAAACCCTTGAATACCAGAACTAGCAACCTGCCACTCAAAATCTTTGCCAACCTCTAATTATTTACTTTAAATTTTTCCTTCCAATTTTCCAACACTAATTCCCTTAATTAGTTTACAGCGTGTTGCCGGCATTGCCGCATTGCAGGCGGTTTCTCCATCAACAACAGTAAGTCAGTTAAATATATATGTAACTAGTAATCACACTTTCTTCTACATTGCTCGTTAGCAATTTTTTAAAAGAGTTTAAGGTTTTGACCGATGATGTTTCTGGTTCATTATATGTAACTAGTAACCACACTTTCTTCTACATTGCTCGTGTTCTTGATCAGTTAAATAGGTGGATGATTAGTGATGATAGAGATTTTAATCTTATGGCCGTAGACATGAAACAAAAGTTTGACAAATATTGAGGTGATTAGTGATGATAGAGATTCTATAACAAAATTTATAATTTACACTTTGTATACCAATAAAAGATGGTGCAAGCTCTTATTTGTGCACAAAATTGGCCTCGCCCTAAAAAGATAAAGAGAAGGGGATTGATGTAGATGAAAAGTGGAGGAATTGGAGCTACTTGAGAAATGTATTTTCTAAAATTATATTATATTTAATAATTTCAAAATAATATATTATACCTTTACTTTTATTATTTTGTTTGTTTGTTTATTATTATTATTATTATTATACAGAATTGGAAAACTCTATTTTGAATGATGGTAATTGGTGAATTAGAAGTTGTATTTGCTTCATGCATAATGAAAAAGGTAAACGGTCAATCATCTAATACTATATATAATGTAAATATGAACTCCTCATGATATTTGATATTAATTTTGAACTAATTAGTTTTTTATTGAAACTTTTTGTTGCGGAATGATGTTGATGGTCTAAGGATTTCATTAGTATCATTATTGTTCAAGATTTGAGGAATTTTTTAAAAATTTAATAGCCTCGGATTCAATATTTCTAGTAATTTAATTTTGGGATTATTTTTGGACATGAAGTTGTAATATGTAACTTAGTTCTTCTTATTTTCTTATACTTTAATTGCATTTTTTTGGATCTCAACTGCCCATTAATCGTATCTGTATGGTCTGTAGTGATAAATATCCAAGTACTTAAGTTTCAATACATGAATTTTGATCAAATTTAAAAGAGATTAAATTAGTCAAATTACTTCAACGTACCAGATTTACAACAAAATTAATGCAAACCAAATTGAACTTTCTTTAGAACCGGTCCGGTCCAGGACCTATAATTGTCGGTCCGGTCTTCGGTCTTCCATTTTATAATTTTCGGTCTTCGGTCCGGTCCGATTTTAAACCGGTGAACAACCCTAGTTCCAAGGGTGAAGTTTGGAACACGTGACCAAAGATCGAGTCATGGCGGCGATGTGAGTTACCCCTAAAAATGAGGACTCAGGCGCAGTGATATGACGGGTCTAGCCTTTGCAAATCAACTAAATCACTATGATTTAACCCCTCCATCAACTTTGTCGGGTCGGGATGTGGGGCTCCTGAGGGGAGAGATTATACCTTTTGAACACGAAAGAGGGAAAGAAAGAGAAAATAGATGTTTTGAAAGTTTAGAAACATAACCCCAAAGTTTATAAATATAAAGAGGCCCCACATGTTTGCTAATCATATTATTAATAATTTCTGAATAAACAAAATAGAAAAAAGCGAGGGTATGCCACGTAGCTCATTCTTCGTACTAAGCTAAAGTCAATATAGGACACAAGTCCACGCATCAGTCTAACACTTAAAAATCGTACTAACATAAATATAGGTCTTCCTCCTAGACAGTAAGTTTATATTTTTTCTCTCTATCAACACAAAGAACTGTTACGGCTACTGCACTAATGCATTCCAACCTCGCCCCCTCCGTCCCCAATTCCACCACCACCACCTCCACCGTTCCCACCGACAACTCACGGCTTCCACCACCACCACTACCGAGACGCGTCGTTTTCCGCCTCCTCTGCCATGCTTCTCGTGTAGGAGGAGTCATCGGAAAGTCAGGTTCCATCATCAGACAGCTTCAACAAGAAACCTCTGCCAAAATTCATGTTGATGTCTCCACACCGAAGTCAGACCGCCACCGACTCATCGTCGTTGTAGCATCCGCTTCAGTGAACAAGAAGATAAGGCTCTCGGCCCCCATTGGAGATGAGCATTGGGATGAAGATGAAATTGAGGTTTCGGCTGCACAGGAAGCACTTGTTAGGGTTTTCGAGAGGGTGATAGAAGTAACAGCGGAAAACAGTGGAGTAGTTTTGGGCGCAGAGAATGTGGTTTCGTGTAGGTTATTAGTGAAGGGTAGTCAGGTTGGTGCGTTGATGGGCAAAGGTGGAAAAGTAATTGATGCAATAAGAAAAGAAAATGGATGTAGGATTAGAGTATTAAGTTCAGATAAGTTGCCATCTTGTGCTTCGCCCAATGATGAAATTGTAGAGGTAATTAAGGCTTAATTAATAGCTTTGGTTTTCTAGTTATCTTGTCAGAAAGAATAGACAATCAAATTGGGCAGATATTTATCATGATTTGTATATTTTACTTGTTTAAACTGACACTAACAAGGTGAACTATTTGTAATTGTAGCTGATTTTATATGCATGATTTGTAAGTGTATTGCCTTGTATTTGATGTTTCCCGCGTGATTTCATTGTGATGTCGTTAGGGCTCATTTGGTTTGAGTACCTCTCTTCCCGCGTAAATATTATTAACCATAAATAAAACCGACAACTACTTCGTACTGAAATCCGTTGTGGGATAACCGTACACACATTCAAATGTGTAACGGGCATAGTTTCATGATTTATTTATGGTAATAATATTTACGCGGGAAGAGAAGTACTAAATGTTGTTCTAATATTGCTAACCGTACACATATTAGCAATATTAGATCAAATAAATAGCCAGAACCTTTAAGCTATTGTTTAGTTAACGATCTCTTACTTATTATCTTTTTTGTTTGTAATAATGTTTGTAGTATTGATTTTTGAATTATAAGAAAGTGTTTAACATAAGCTGATTAGAAAATCAAGTGCTTAACATGGAATTTTCATGTCAAAAGAGTTTACTTATCTCCTATTTTAGTATATCTCCAATTTAACTTTCCTCGAAGTGCCCTATTTGAGATACTAAAAATTGATAACTATTTACTTTATTTAATTTTTATTATATTAAGCTAATTATTTTGTTATAACATACCGTTATGAAACCAATACTAGTTTGAATAAGATTTGAATATAAGCTAGCCTATTATTGCTAACAGATCTTCATCCTTAAAACCAAATACAAGGTTTAGCTTTTAATATGAAGACCAAATATCCAACAATCGTGGTGCGCACAAGATTATCCGAATACATGATGTAATTAGTTACCTGCGCACAAGATTGTCCGAATACATCGATGTAATTTAGTTACTTGCGCTTGCGCACAAGCTGTCCGGCTACATCGATGTAATTTAGTTACCTGCGCACAAGATTGTCCGAATACATCGATGTAATTTAGTTATTTGCGCTTGCGCACAAGATTGTCCAAATACATCGATGTAATTTAGTTACCTGCGCACAAGATTGTCCGAATATATTGATGTAATGTAGTTACTTTTACTCACATTATTACGATCCATATCTTGCACTATAATC
Source organism: Przewalskia tangutica (assembly GCA_029844215.1). Taxonomy (NCBI): domain Eukaryota; kingdom Viridiplantae; phylum Streptophyta; class Magnoliopsida; order Solanales; family Solanaceae; genus Przewalskia; species Przewalskia tangutica. The sequence continues at coordinate 8,354,476 of CM056721.1, read as the reverse complement.
CATGTATCACTTGTCCACAAACAAAATAATTTGTATTGCTAAGTAGCATACAATGACGTTGCCTTCCGTGGTTTTCAGTTTTCTTCCACCCTTCTATTTTCAAGAATCAAGTTGTCAATTTCAAACAGTGCAAATCATCAGCAAGAATGATTTTAACTTGTAGTAGAGCTGCAAAAGCGTTAATAGTGAACTCTAAAAGCTTGTGAATTTTTTTGAGCTACTCCTTCAGAATAATCCTATTTTTACAGCGTAAATGCGTAGTAATTTTTTAAAGCGTTGATGCAAAAACTTAAACTCTTAGCTCTGTACTTTTGCAAAAATCTACCAAGAAAATCTATGTTATAATTTGAATTTCTTTAACTAAATGGTAGCGGCACAGTGAATATGACAGAAGATTTCTGATGTGTTAATTGTTGGTTAATGGCAGATAGAAGGGGATATTCTGGCTGTCAAGAAAGCACTTGTTGCTGTCAGTCGCCGCCTTCAAGATTGCTTCTCTGTTGATAGGAATAGAACAGTTGAGAATGCACCATCTGAGTTAGATTTGGAGCAGATTTTGCCACCTCAGCCAGTTGATCTACCTGCACAAAGGAGTTCGATGTCACAGCCAATAACCACAAGCTCTTTCTCAGATGGTGACAAATTTTCCAGCATTGATTCAAAAATGCCATTACAAGAAGTTGCTTTTAGGGTTCTCTGCACAAATGATAAGGTAGGGTCTATAATTGGAAAGGGTGGAGCAATTGTTAGGGCTCTTCAGAATGACAGCGGAGCAAGCATCGCTGTTGGGCCAAATGTTGTTGACTGCAACGAGCGAATGATAACTATTACTGCATTAGAGGTTAGTTGGATGTTCTTTTGTCTTGGTTATTTTTTTATCTGTAGTATGTGGGTCAAGTAATTTAGTTTTCCTTTTTTTTTTAATCTAGAATCTAGAATTACGGAAATCTCCAGCACAAACCGCTGTTGTTCTTGTTTTTGATCGGATTCTGGACGCCGGCCATGGGATGAATTTGGGCACAAGATCGCTAATTACATTTCGACTTGTGGTGGCACACAGCCAAGTTGGTTGTTTATTGGGTAAGGGAGGCGCAATAATTTCAGAGATCAGGAAGGAGACAGGTACCAGCATACGATTATTTAGAGGTGACCAAGTTCCTAAGTGTGTCTCGGTCAATGATGAAGTTGTACAGGTGAGATTATTCAGCCTTTGGTCTTTCTTATCTTCAAAATTTAGAAATACTTTTACTAATGTACCATATATCTATAAGTAATTTAGTCATATATGCCTCATTGTGGGTCATCACCTCTGATAGAAACGGAGGACTTCATTTAGTGACCGGGAGATCGCTCCGAAGGATCTGAATAAGGTAAAGCTTGAAGCTAAGATTTGTACTCAATTAATTTTTCAGTCCCTCTAGTCGGGTGGCGCCGGCCGATTTTTCGACCAGATTACCCAGAAGACGTACATGTGGGTCTTCCCCATGCGGTTCACGCAATTCGAGGTGGCCCAACGCAGCATTCATTCACAAATCCTGTAGTGAAATTAGTCTGCTCAACCTCGGGAGCTAATTCGCGTGTAGGCAGCATTATCTGTCGTACCATTTACCTTTTAAGTTTAATAGTAAATAGTCCTTTTTGGGATAAATTGAGTAAATTGTCCGTGTCATAATTATCACAGTTTCCATTTTAGTTGATCTAGGTTTGACTCATACCCTACTGAAAATGGTCCGGACAATCCGAAGCTAGAGTAGTGATTAAATTATATGACTTAAGTTTCAGTTTGCTCTGTTGAAGCTAAAAAATGTAGTTCTCTCAGTCATGCATAGCAATCTTCAGTCAGTTTTACTTGAATGATATTCCATTAGCTTAGTTCTTTAGAACGGCATTTTCAAATGCAAATGAGTGGTCTCAACTAGTTAATTACAGTAATTGATTGGTACATTGTATCTGACCAAATATTCAGGATATGCACTAGTCTGAACTGGTGCATTAATTCTGAGTGGTATACACTTGATGTCAAAATATTAGGGTAATGCAGTTTTAGGTTACACAATATGTAAGTCTCTTGTGGTCCGGCCCTTCCCCAGACTCCGCACATAGTGGGAGCTTAGTGCACCGGGCTGCCCTTTTAATATGTAAGTCTCTTGTGAGCTTTCCTGAAATTTCTTTGGAAAAGGGAAAAAACTTAGGTTTGTTAATACAGACAACTATTTTGGCACTTCTCTTTTAATATATTTAAGCTGAGTCGGTGCGAAAAGCTTATCTGTTGGTACTTAGTAGACACTGTCAAGATCATCATGAGTCGCAGCTTTGTCTTTGTTAATCTTTTCGCTGGAGATTGCTGATCTTGCCCGTGTATAAACAATTCAAACATGGTTTCGTAGAATCAAGAGAAAAACAATACTCAATGATGCAATATTTGGTGCTTGAGAAGTTCCACAATGTTAGTTCCGAGACTACGGATAAGCAAATAAACGTAAGAAAAATAAAGATTCAAAAAGCTTGAAAAACTAAACAGTTCCTTTATGTTGCCTTCAGTGTTGTGTCAACACTTGAGGCAACACTAGATAAAACAATGATAAACCTCAAAGAGTAAATGCAACGAAAAAAGTAAAAAGACACAAGGTTTATATTTTCAAGGGTATAAATTAATATAGCCCTTGATGGTCAATGACTGAAGTAATGTATATATTATATACAATTACTATTGAATTTCTTTTTACAATTTGTAGAAATAAAATAAAAAGAAATTACAAAAACGAAGTCGCAGATGACTCCAGCCTAAAGACAAAACATCTATAAAGAAACATACAACATATTCATTACAATTGCTTCAACAATAAGCTTAATCTAGAATCTGGGCAGCAATAGTAATGTGGGATTAGATGTTGTTATACTACTTTAGACAGTGGTGTTTGATCCAGTTTCTGCAGTGAATTTCCGAGAGCTCTCTTGGTGATTTTTTTCTTTGTAATCTAGATACCGATACTCTGAAGTTCCTCCTCTATTTATAGTGTGAAACTTCCTTGAAATTCTCACTGGTTGATTGCGAAAGTTGAGAGAAAATAGGTAGCAGCTTGGACCGATTCAACCTCCATGAAATCCTCAACTATATTGACTTGATCTTCACGTCGCTTTCCTTCCAAGCTTGACTTCTTCTTTTCTCACGTTTTAAACACAACTTCCTGGTTAGCTTGCCTAGGTCATGTAACACTCACTGTTTTGACCGGAAGAATAGGCAAAATCATTTATAGAGATGTTGTCTATGATGTTGTCACAACACTGCAGGCAACGTCCTTATGTTCATAAGCGATGTTATCCTGACTGATTACTCGTGTTGTTACAACACTCATCCAACATCAACACACAATTTTACTAATTTAGGATATTTGGTTAATGAAACATGGATTACCATTCAAAAGCATCTTTTTCTCCATTCATGGTGAAAACTGTGCATCTTTACCAATCAAAAGAAAAGGTTTAAAGGTTGAAAGTGAGCTTCTAAATATTTATCTAATAAAAAATTAATGAACTCCGAAATATCCGTTTCTCGTCATAGGTATTGAAGGGAGATTCTGATGTCCTTTTTGTGGGTTTTCGGAACTATTCAAATCAATCTATAGAAAATCAGACATTTTGACGTTTCTGTTGCACTGAGGTTGTATTGTTGTTTAGATTGCAGGTGAGTTTGTAAACGTACAAGATGCTTTACGAAATGTCACTGGTCGGTTGCGTGATAACCTCTTGGCAACGAAGGTGTCAAATGCTGGGGTCAGCAGAAACAGCTCTTCGGTGGCACCTGAAAGTAGTCCCTCCGGCCAAATGAAGGAACCTTCTTTTGGATTTCATCGGTCTAGTGGTGTGTCACATGGTATCAATCAGCATTCTGAATTAACGCGGTCTATTGATAACCTTGCACTTTCCAACAAGATGGATCATCCTCCATCACCAGGGCTGTGGTCATCACAGGTAGTGAACTGCTGAAATTTTAATGTTCAAATTTGTTTAATATATATTCACTGACTTATCTTTAAACATTTCCGGTGGCTTTTGCTATCAGACACGACAAGGAGTAAACCAAAGAGGTGCTTTTGATGTCGGCAAAGGATCTAATTCAGTTAAAGGCGGCATAGAACTTGGAAGGTCGGTGTATTGCACTACTTCACAAGCACTTGATGCTTTTTCACCTGTGACCTGGAGTAATTACGAGGGTGGACTCCCTGTAATATGATTTAATTGAAAATTTGCCCTGTCTAAATTTTCTAAATGGTCATTATAGACTTGAAGAAAATATATAGTGATAGCGAATATATTACCATATATTCTGTAATTAATATTTGTGTTTATTTATGTAAATTAGAAGATCCTCAATCAATGAGGATTCTACTTGTACACACTATATATATTTGTATTAATGAGAAAGACTTCCCAAGGGATGTACAAGTAGAATCCTCATTGATTGAGTATCTTCTAATTTACATAAATACAGACAAATATTAACTACAGTATATTCGGCGAATATGGTAATATATTCGCTATCACACCCCCTCAGTCCGAGCGGGAGGAGGTCGGACGCTAAAACTGGATCTGACTGGCGAGGGAGACCTTTACTGAAAATATTTGCATATTGATACGAAGAAGGCACATGCAACACCTTAACATGACTTATAGCAACCTTCTCACGAACAAAATGTATGTCCATCTCAATGTGCCTGGTTCTCTGATGTTGAACCGGGTTATGAGATAAGTAGACCGCAGATATGTTATCACAGTAAACCATAGACGCCTTACGTAAGGGACAATGAAGCTCCAACATGAAGTTTCGAAGCCAGCAGATCTCAGCAATCACGTTTGCGACGCCTCTATATTCTGCTTCTGCACTCGATCGGGAGAGTGTGACTTGCCGTTTGGCAGACCACGAGATGAGATTATCTCCTAAGAACACATAGTAGCCGGACGTAGAACGTCGTGGGCCGTCATAATGTGCGCCTGGTGGGCCGAGTGGGGGTACCTGGCGTGGTCCTGAAATATCTCCTCCAACCGTATCCAGGCCCACGGTAGGCACCCCATTCGACCCACTAGGCGCACATTATGACGCCCAACAACAACCTGCATACGACATGGCCCCCACTTCAGGCCTTCAGCTCATTAAATCTCCAACAGGCACGTCCGGCTACTGTGTGTTCTTAGGAGATAATCTCATCTCGTGGTCCGCCAAACGGCAAGTCACACTCTCCCGATCGAGTGCAGAAGCAGAATATAGAGGCGTCACAAACATGGTTGCTGAGATCTGCGGGCTTCGAAACCTCATGTTGGAGCTTCATTGTCCTTTACGTAAGGCGTCTATGGTTTACTGTGATAACATATATGCGGTCTATTTATCTTATAGCTCGGTTCAAGGAACCAAACACATTGAGATGGACATCCATTTTGTTCGTGAGAAGGTTGCTATAGGTCATGTTAAGATGTTACATGTGCCTTCTTCGTATCAGTATGCATATATTTTCACTAAGGGTCTCCCTCGCCAGCTATTACTAGATTCAGATCTAGTCTTAGCGTCCGACCTCCTTCCTCTCGGACTGAGGGGTGTGATAGCGAATATATTCGCCGAATATTCTGTAATTAATATTTGTGTGTATTTATGTAAATTAGAAGATAATCAATGAGGATTCTATTTGTACACACTATATATATTTGTATTAATGAGAAAGACTCCATATTAATACAATCTTATTATCTCAAAGTCCCTTCTTGCATTTTTCTATTGCTTGCAGTGGGAGCAGATCTGCCATTGTGACCAATACGACTCTGGAGATCTTGGTTCCTGAAAACGTTATCAGCTCTGTGTATGGGGAGAACGGGAGCAACTTAATTCGTTTAAGACAGGTATATTAGCCTTTTGCCTGTATTAATTGGTGTTGAGGTAGGTGCACATGATTCTTAAACTCATTAATTTTTGTGCTGGTGTTTAATCGTTCTGCGTAATTTAATCAGATTTCAGGAGCAAAGGTCATGGTACATGAGCCCCGTCCTGGAACAACTGATACGGTTATTGTGATAACTGGGACCCCAGATGAAACCCAGGCAGCTCAGAGCCTCCTTCAGGCATTCATACTAACTGAATCACCGTGAACTTATCAATGCGAGCCCAATTTTGTAAACTGAACTAGTACAGTTAGATCTCTATCAACAGCCAATTTTACTTTTATCAAGTAGCCAATCATCCATAAGATATTTTGTATACTATGTGATGTGGTCTCTCAGGTTTTTTTTAAAGACAGAACAATAGTTTTTGGTCTTTTGAGAATACCTTGGGAAATAAGACTTTCTTTGGTATATCTAATTGACTATGCCTTTATAATGCGTTAACAAGCGCAAGCGTTTATTCTTTCATTTGATAGGGGATTAGTTGATATCTTTATCTCATACAACAACATACCCAGTGAAATTTCACAACGTGGGGTCTGTGCTTTTATCTCATGTTTGAGTGAAATGATAGACTTTCTCCATATATGTGATACTTGTGGTCATACCGAGATTTTTATGCCAATAGAAAACATAGAGAAATATTAAGCGTTTTTATTTTTATTTTGTATAATGTAGGCTGGGTGAATATAAGTTGAGAATATAGCTGATTTTAACTTGTTTGAGACTGAAGTGTAGTTGTCATGTGGTACTTATGGAGGGCCTATGCATAGAATTTCGACATCCTAATTGTTACTGTAAACATGTATATTATAGAAATAATTATATCTCTACCCATAATTAGAATATTTTTATATATTGTGTAAATATAATTATGGTAAGACTAAGATTCTTTTTTTGTATAGGCTTAGGATTCCTATTTTATAAGGGATGAATATCATACTCTATATATACTTTGATATTAATGAGAAGACTCCCTAAAGGAGATTAATATCATCTTACATGGTATCAAGAGCCTAACAAAAAATCCTAAAATTTTTCTTTGTGTGAGCCATGTAGCCACACGCCGGGCGGTTCCCGCGGTTCCTCCCCCCTCTCCTCCCAAATTTTTTGGTTTTTCTTCTTTTTTTCTCTCTTCTCTAAATGGATACTCAGGATTACGCTTCTGATTCTGACGCATCTATCTCCACAAATTCCATCATCACGTCGTCATCCATTTTCATCCCGCCCTCACTGTTACCAATATCAAGAATTATATTCTCATTCTTGATCGGAAAAGCGATCGATTATTCTCCAGGTTGAAGCGTTCGTAATTATGCGCTTCTATAACGTGCTTGACCACATCGACGACATCATTCGGCACCCTCCGGAGGTTGATGAGTCTACTTGGCGTCGTCTAGACGCCGGCGTCAAACAGTGGATTTATGGTAGTATTTCTCAGGATCTTCTTCTTATTATCATGAAATTTGGTGCCACAGCCCGTGATTTATGAAACCGCTTGGAGGAAATCTTTCAAGATAACAAGCACACTCGTGCAGTGTATTTGGAGGAACAATTTAACAATACACGTCTAGAAATGTTTTCCAACATGACTGAATACTGCAGACAGTTGAAACTACTGGCGGATCAACTCTCCAACGTCGACACGCCTGTCTCGGACACTAAGATGGTGTTGCACTTGATTGTAGGCCTTCCCAAAGGCGACTATGATACATTAGCCGCCATAATTTAACAGGCAGATCCGCTTCCCAGTTTTAACAAAGCTCGTTCGCAGTTTATGCTCGAAGAGACTCGTTGTGCTAAGCAGGATGAGCACACTCAGAAGGCGTTAGTTGTCGAAACACGCCCTCAAGATCCAACGCCAGAAAATTCTCAACCGCAGCAGGGACGCGGTGGCAAGGGTTGCGGTAGAGGAGGTCGTGGTTATGGTAGAAGTCGCGACAGAATCGGCAGAAACAACAGCCAGGCCACAGGTCGATTTAGTGTTGCGGCGCCCAAGATACCGTCTGCGTCGTGGCGCCGCCAGCTTCCAGCACCAACGGCCCGCCGTCGGCGTGACACCCAGAGTTAGGTCGGGCCTTCAAATCTCAACATGCAACAACTGGTACATGGACTCCAAAGCCACTTCTCACCTCACCCGGTCTGCATGTAATATTCTCAAACTGTTTGGTTTAAAGCATCCTCAATTTGTGACAGTTGGTAGTGGCCACCGCATTCCAGTAAAGGGTTATGGTACATCCTACACACCACCTCCTCATCCATTCCCCCTTCAAAATACCCTATATGCCCCACATATGATTAAGAATCGAATCTCTATCCGCAAATTCACTCGTAATAACTCTATCTCCGTTGATTTTGACCCTTATGGTTTCACTGTGAAGGATCTTCATATGGGGACACCTCTTACGAGATGCAATAGCACGGGGATATCTATCCATTCACTCCCACCTCCGCTGCTAGATCTGGCTCTCCCGTCTCTCTAGCGGTCATTTCTTCTTCCACATGGCATAATAGGCTTGGTAATCCAGGAGCCCCAGTTTTTAATTTTCTTAGAGGCAATAATTTCATTACTTATAATGGGAAGCTTGCCCAAAACTGTGTTTCTTGTTCTTTAGGCAAACATACTCGTCTTCCGTTTAAGTCATCCACTAGTGTTACTTTTGCACCCTTTGATCATACATGCCGATTTATGGACATCACATGTTGCTAGTTCTCTCGGTCATAAATACTATCTTATCCTACTAGATGACTTTTCTCACTTTGTTTGGTTGTATCCTCTCAAATTTAAATCGAAAGTGTTTGTTAAATTTCTTGAGTTTCGATCATTCATTCAAACATAATTTAAAAAAGGTATAAAATCTTTTTAGTGCGATAATGGTCGTGAATTCAACAACTCTATGTTTCACCGTTTTGTACTAATAATGACATGATTTTTCGCTTCTCCTGCCCTCACACCTCCCCTCAAAACGGTAAAGCTGAAAGAATCATCTGCACCATTAACAATATGATTCGCACTCTATTGATTCATGCCTCCCTACCTCCATCCTTCTGATTCTATGCTGCTAAAATGTCAGAATACGTTCTAAATATCCTCTCAACTAGCACCCTTCACAATATGACCCCTACCGAAATTATCTATCATAGAGTCCCCTCTTATGATCATCTCCGAATATTCGGTTGTCTATGCTATCATAACCTTGCCTCTACTGCCCCTCACAAACTAGTCCCCCGATCCACTCCTTTTGTCTACCTAGGCTTCCCGACGAACCATAGGGGCTATCTATGTTATGACTTGTCCACTCGTCAGATCCATATCTCTCGTCACGTCACATTCGACGATACCACATTCCCATTTTCGAATCTTAAACAGTTCCAAAAACCGGATTACTCTTTTCTTGACGAGTCTGTCATCTCTCCCATCATCCTAAGGCAACTAGAGCATAGCATTTCTTCAGCGTCAGCGTCGCGGCGCCAAAACATCAGAGAGATCTTTCAGTCCTCCAGCGCCGCAGCCCTTGATTACGGCGCCACGTCGCCTCCGACGGCTCCTTACAGCACCACGGTTCTTGATCTAGGCACCGCGGTGCCTCCTACGGCGTCAGCCCCTCCTTTTCCATATCCAACAAATCCCTCCGCCTTGGAGCCTCCCACTATCCCCACTCACCAAATGGAAACACGTGCAAAACATGAAATCTTCAAACCCAAAGTTCAATTTAACTTGTCTGCCTAAACCATTTCATCAATTCCCAAGAACCCTATATTGTCTAAACAAGACCCTAATTAGAATGCGGCTATGTCTGAGGAATTCAATGCTTTAACTAAACAACACACATGAGATCTAGTACCTAGACCTGAGGGGTGAATGTGATTCGTTGTTTGTGGCTATTTCGTCACAAATCTAGAGACAGTAGAGATATTGAGAGGTATAAGGCACGACTTGTGGCTAATGGCACAAATCAGCAGGAGGGTATTGATTGTGGGAGACCTTCTGCCCGGTTGTCAAACCGGCTACCCTCCGCACAGTTTTGAGCATTGCCATGGGCAAACACTTTCCGATCAATCAGCTTGATGTGAAGAATGCATTCTTACATGGGGATATGAGAGAGACAGTCTACATGCATCAGCCGCCAGGGTTCACCCATCCAGCAGTTCATCACTATGTGTGTCGTCTCTGTAAGTCACTATATGGCCTGAAACAGACCCCCCGTGCGTGGTATGATCGTTTTGTCAGGTATATCTTGCTGATTGGGTTTGTATGCAGCAAGAGTGATACATCACTCTTCATTTTTCATCGAGGTAGTAGTACTGCTTACTTATTACTTTACGTGGATGGTATTGTTCTTACTGCCTCCTCCGACGGATTGAAAAATGAGATTACTTGCTTAAGTCCGAATTTGCAATGACTGATTTGGGGAAGTTGAGTTACTTTTTGGGGATATCAGTGACCAGGTCTGCCAATCACATGTTCTTGTGTCAGCGTAAATATGCAGAGGAGATCGTATACAGGGTTAAGATGACGAATTGCAAAGTTTCACCTACTCCAGTTGATTCGAAATCTAAGCTCAGTGCCATGGATGGTGCTCCAATCTCTGATCCTACTCTGTATAGGAGCCTTGTAGGTGCACTCCAGTATCTCACCTTCACCAAGCCAGACATAGCTTATGTTGTTCAGCAGGTGTGCTTATTCATGTATGCCCCCATGGAGTCTCATTTTCCCGCTCTTAAGCGTATCATTCGATAAATTAAGGGCACTCTTGATTATGGTTTGCACTTATACCCCTTTGCACCAAACAAGTTGCTTTCATATACAAATGAAGATTGGGCAGGGTGTCCAGACACGTGACGCTCCGCCTCCGGCTTGTGTTTTTTTAGGGGATAATCTGATTTCTTGGTCTGTCAAGCGACAAGCTACCCTATCTCGCTCCAGTGCCGAAGCTGAGTATAGAGGCGTTGCAAATTTAGTAGCTGAGATTTGTTGGCTCAGAAATTTACTGTTAGAACTTCAGTGTCCTTTGCGTCAGGCATCAATTGTGTATTGTGATAACATATCTGCCATCTATTTGTCTCATAATCCGGTTCAACATCAGCGAACCAAGCACATTGAGATAGACCTACACTTTGTTCGTGAGAAAGTTGCATCAGGCCATGTCAGAGTGTTACATGTTTCATCATCCTATCAGTATGCAAATATATTTACAAAATGACTTCCCAGACAGTTATTTTTTGACTTCAGATCCAGTCTCAGCGTCCGACCTCCTTCCGCTCCGACTGAGGGTGTGTGTAAACATGTATATTATAGAAATAATTGTATTCTTACCCATAATTAGAATATTTCATATATTGTATAAATATAATTATGGTAAGACTGAGATTCTTCTTTTGTATAGGTTTAAGATTCTTATTGTATAAGGGATGAATATTGTACTCTATAGAAAGGACAGACTATCACTATATGCAGCTTGTGCACCCGACATTAAGCAGTTAATATGTCAGTTTTTATAAACAATCGATTTTAAATGAAACCGTCAGTTTTTATTCGGACATCGCATAATCATGCGATGTATATACTATATAGATGTACTTAAATTTAACTAATTATTGTTATGTCATTCTCTAAATGTATAAATCAGATTAAATCAATGATGGTTTGATCTCTTTTTTCAGTTTGTTTGATTTTTTCCATATACATGTACAGTACGAATATATTGTATCACAAGGTTGTTACTTTGTTCAAACATACGATTTTTGCTTACTTTTCATAATTAAATAATCGTTACTACTATTTATGTCCTATTAAAATAAACAATCAAGGTAAATATATAGTCAATGCTTTAAATGCACATACACGTTTTTTCTTCTTCTTTCCGTGCATGTAAGGACATTATCTCACTTTTCATGTAGAGATTCCAAGCATCATTAATCCAAGTCCATTATACCTTGAGTGAAGTTAAAAAGAACCATGCAATTTCTGCTAGGTTCACCATTAAAAGTTAGGACTTAGGATTAAAGATATTAATGACGAGATTTTTTTTTATTATGCTACTAATTCTTCTCTTTTGTCGCTCTACCTATAAATGTAGAGGTAAGATCTACGTACATTTTATACTCGTCAGACTCTACGTTGTGGAATTTTACTGGGTATGTTGTTGTAGTACTAATACTTCTCTTTTAAAGATTAAACGAAGCCTAATCCAGGCACACCTTTTCCATCATATGTTGTAGAATATTCAAACTAGATGTTGACAGTCAATTTTGACCCGTTTTTGTATATTTGTTGCAATTTTAAGTATTTTAGCACACCACATTTTAATCGTTATTTTGCATATTTTTACATAATATTTTATGTTTATTTCTTCACAAAAATGGCATTGCATCTTTTATTTTTAAATTAAGTATTATGTCGTTGTTAATATTATGTTTTTATTATTGTTATAACGTCGTTTTATTTTAATAATATTTGCATCTTTTTAAATAATTAGTTGACATTCCATTTTTTACTTTTAATCAGGCATTAAACATGTTTTAAATATTGCATTTTAGTATTATTGCGTCGGCATTTGCATTTTTATAATCTTGCATCTTTTTAAATAATTTTCTTTTAAATAATTAACCAGCCTTGCATTTTTGTCAAACCAGTCCAGTCCAAGACACAATTTGAATCAGTACAATCCAACACTTTTTTTATTATTTCATCCAACACCCTTTTATTTTATCTTAATCATACACATTTTATTTCCCCCCCCCCCCCAAAATAATACCCCACTTTTCATTTCCCAAATAATACCACTTTTCATTTCCCAAATACAAAACCCTAACACCCTATAAAACAAAATTTTCCTCCCCATTATAATGATCACCGCACACTTCACATAATATCGCCTCTCGAACACCCTCTCTCCTTCCCGTCGCCGCCGCCGACGAAACCCTGCCCACTCCCTCACTCCCGTCGCCCTCTCCCTCTTCCCCCCTCCCTGCGTCGACACACAGACCCTCCAGCCTCTTCACACCTCGTCGAACACCCTCCATAACACCCACAACTCCGGCGACCTTCCCATCATCGCGGAACTTCACCGACAACCTCACCTCTCGAACCACCGCGTCGACCACCGACGAACCTCCACTATCCGTGAACCACACCTGCATTACCGTACCATCACTGCCGGCGAACTTCACCAGCCACCCTAGCCGTCACTTTCTCCCTCAACTCCCACTCCATCACCCTCTTCACACCTCACTGCCGGCGAACCCCCCTAGCAACACCCTCTCACACCGCACCCCGTCGACCCGCTGCTCGCTGCCCGCTGTTTGTTTCCATTTTCGTTATTATTATGTTGTTGTGTTGTTGGACTGATTTGTTTAACTGTTTGCTGATTTTCTGGTTTTTATTGTGTCTGGCCGGAATAAAAAAAAATCCGGCGACCTTGGGTTTGCATCGTTTTGGGTTCGCTGGTTACTGTTGTTCGTTGGGTTGATTGCGCACTGTTAGCTGTTGTTGGCGGACTGGTTTGATTTATTGTTTGGGTGATACGCCGGAGTAAAACTCCGGCGAAGCTTTGTTGTTTTCTGGGCTGATGCTGGACCATTTTTCGTTGCTTTGTTGTTGTTTATTCCACTGTTTAGCAGCCCTTTGTTGTCACAGTTTTTAGCCATTTTGGCGGACTGGTTTTAGGCTATTTTGCTACTGATTTGGCTATGATGCTAGACTGATTTTTAGGCTATTTTTGCTGGTTTACTGATTTGAACAAGATGCTACACTTGTTTGGCCGATGAAGGAATCTCCGTCTGATTTCCAAGGCCTCCCCTGTGCAAAAGACGGATTTATTTTTTGCTTTATTTATTAATTATTGCAATTACTTTAAAAATTGTTTATTTTATTACTAACACTTTTACTAAGTGTCTATGCAGGTACCCGGAGATCATCTTGTGCAGAAGGCCTAAAAAAGGCTAAAGATGTCCCGGATTCTTATCTTATGTCGCATTTAATTTTAGTTTTATTATTTCGTATTGCATTTTATTTTAATTGTAAAAATGCTTAGAATAGATAGAATAAAAGCCAATATATAATTAGCCTAGGTTTGAACGGATAACCGCAAGTTAGCGGATCTTATAGGATGCCTGACCCCTTCCCTTTAGGATAATAAAGAACCCTTACCTGGACTCACATAGCTTTTCGCAAACCTTTAAAATGGAGATCATTCGTAGTATTTTATGCTACATTTTTAGTGTCCTAATTCACTATAATAATTAGGTGGCGACTCCTTAAAATGCATTTAGGAATCAACCATACGTGGCACTCCCGTTTCGACTCCGGTTAAAATGGGATGTTACAGATGGCGACTCCACTGGGGATTCAGGTTCTTGACCATAACAAACATAGATTTATTATTGCTTAGCTTTATTTGCTTTTATTTGTTTTAAATGCCTTAAAATTGCTTGCTTAATTTTGTATGTTTAACTGTTTTAATTGCTATTTGTTTTACTGTTTTCCTTAACTGGCATTTCGCTCATATTTCTTCCACTTTGGAAAATTCACACTATCACACACAGCACGCTGGTGTGCTTTGCGCACCTGCAAAATTCTTTCAAACACCCAAATTTAAGAGAGTTGGCGTTTTGCGCGGAGAATCCGGTCCAACCGGTGATCGCGTAGCCTTCTCACTCGAGTAGTCCGCTCGGGAACCTTGCGTCTAGTAAGCCAAATCTTAGAAAACTTAAGATAGAGCTATACCGCCTTTTTATTAAGTCATGCATGCATACACCCTAGGTGAGTCGAGCCTTGGTATCGTCTCCACGATTAGGAAATCCTTCAAATTGTCGTTGGGTTTCACAACCCGACGACCAATAAGCATATATGTGTTGCGTGATAATGATAGACGGATCCAAGCCTGGTCACGACACGCCGAAATTGGAAAAAGTGCACCGTAATTTGGTCGCCATTTCCAACAAAACATTGCAGTTAACGGCTTGGACTTGTTTATCATAATCTCGCATATTTGGCGTTTAGACTCACCTTTGGCATAAGGGAGGTCCCAAGCATATTAGGGCGCACGCTTGATTTGCATTCTTTTTGTTTACTATTGTTTGTCGCTAGCAACTCTGTACATATTATTTAATGCAATAATTACCCTTTTTTGATTCCGGGCTCGAGCATTTGCATTTTTGCACTTCTTGCTGTCACATTGCAATCAAGACTTCTACTGTGTAAATCATTCTTAAATAGCGTGACTTGGACTTTGTGAAGCATCAACCACCAGTCCGGTCGAACCAATCAGGGAAGTCTTTGACTATATTGTCACACCTTTGCATTTTTATTATTTTTTGTCGTTTTCCTACTCACCTATTTCTCATATTTTTTGCAGGAAGGTCGTCCTCACAATCAGCCTAGGGCTGTCGGAAAAAAAAATCATCATCACAAAAATGAGCAGTAGTTATGTTGACTAATAGAAATCAGTTTATAACAGATTCAACGATACATCGCTCTCAATTCTTCTTTACTTAGTATTTTTATTCATATTCGCAAATTCAATTAACATGTTTAGCGTTGATTGCATTGTTCTTTCGTACAACATAATTATTCCGAACTACGCGTGTCTGATTCTCACCACACGGTGTGATACGTAGGCAACTCATTTTGGGCTCGACACCACAAAAAAAAAAATCTCACTCATGCATCTCATTCATCATGTTCTCGGGCATTCATTTTTCGTTACAGTGATTTTTACTTTGCACTCGCCCACTATGGACAATCATTTTCTTTTGCATAGCTTTACATTGTCATTCTTTCATTGATAAATTCTTTTCAAGCATACATTTTATAACATATTTGAATGAACTACGCGCACCTGATTCCCTCGGCGGGATACGTAGGCAGCCCTATTCGGGTTCGGTATCATTTATTCACAAAATACAAAAAAAAAACAATTATTCAAAAATACAAAAAAAATATTTTATTCAAAAAAAAAATGTTATTCAAAAATACAAAAATATTTTTTTAGCATCATTGTTTGACTCGGTTGATACCAACACAGTTAGGAGTGTGCATAGAAAAAAAAAAAAAAAACAACAAGTGATAATCAGTATGGGTTGACTTTGTGGTAAACCATTGATTCTTTTGGTACATCTTATTCATACCCGCAGATGACATTGTCTTGCATGTTTCCAAGATAAGAATGAAACCGACCTCATCGTTTCATATGCATTGTGTGGTGAGTTATTTGAATAAGTTCAATTGCATTGCATTGTGATCTAGAACTTGGCCTGAATGTTTGTTGGCGAAATCTGAGTAACACTCGGTGTAGGAAATGATCGTAGGCTTTCTTTGACCCGTTTGAGCATTTTCACCTACCAAATAACATTATCCTAGTACCTTTGGGCCTAAAACCTATTTTTGACAACGCGTATTACACCTATACCGCTTTCTCGAATGCGTGCACTATCCTCTCTTGGCCCGACCTCCTTGAGCGCTTTAGAAATGTGCAAGTGGCTGACAAAATTATGCGTTGAAGTTTGCAAAGACAAAAATTGTCAAAGTCTCAAAATAAAAAAAAAAGAAAGGGACGACTTCACAAAAAAAGAAATCAAAAGCCTCGATGTTATTAAAAAAAAAAAAAAGGAATACATAACCCCGAAAAAAAAGGGGGGCTCCAAATGAAAGGTTCAAAAGAAGTCAGTACAGAAAAACTGGGACAAAAAGAAAGCAAGTCAGGATTAAAGCGCACAAATATCAAGCATGGACGTAATCCAACTCTCAAGGATTGATTAGTCACTTTTTACCCAAATGATATCCAACCCTTCCTACATTACAAGCCCGTGACAAGCCCTACATGATCTTATACTGAGGGTTCTCACATTAGTGGATACTTACATGACGGCCAAGCCTATGGTATCACAATTGCATGCATTGAACATCTTTCTGAGTGTGAGTGTTTTTCTCTCAACGTCCCAAAATTCAAAATACTGGAATATATGTGAGAACGGGACTTTCTTTCTGTGAGGACATTTGAAACGTGAGGCTACGTGTAGTTCGAAACCTTGGATGCAAACAAGTGTGTCGACACTCAGGTATGTTTGAGGTACTATCTGAAACTGTGTGAATTACACCAGAGTCAATCTCGGTTAGACTGAAAACAATAAAAGAACATCCTTATGCACAATACTAATTGTTGGTATCAACTGGAGTCAGAACGTAATGTCGTCTTCTATTTTTTCAGAAAAAACAACAAAATGCATATTACATAAAAATCATTTTGCATCACGAACTACGTCTTGACCTGATTCCCTCGGCGGGATACGTAGGCGGCCATATCGGCTTCGGTCCCGCATTGTTTTAAAATCATAAAAAATCTTATTTTTTGCAGCACGAACTACGTCTTGACCAGATTCCCTCGGCGGGATCGTGGCGCCACATCGGCCGGTCGCATCATTTTAAAATCATAAAAATCGTTATTTTTGCATCACGAACTACGTCTTGACGACTCCTCGGCGGGATACGTGAAACGACCACATCGGCCGGTCACCGTTAGAAATATTTCTTCCTTATTTTGCACTGGACTCGATTTTGTCCATATTCTCGCATTAGTTTTTCATTCATTATAAATAAAAAAAATGCTTACCTGATCGCCTTGATAGCGTCAAAATGCAACCTTACCCAGTTCAACATCTTCATTACCAGAAACTGGGACATTTTAAGGAATTCACTGCAAGAAAATGGCAATAGACAGGAAAAAGAAGGTCAACTAGGTCTTCACCAGAATCTGGCGTCAAGAGCCAAAGCTACAGAGTCGACGCTAATCAACCACTCATTTCCTAAAAAACTCACAAGTTTTCTTTGAGTGCGGGATCTTCATATCGGCCAAAGCGGGGAACACAACAATAGGCCCGTCACGGTTACAAACGCCTGGCGTCATGCAATGACGTTATCTCAACCAGTGCAAGTCACAAAGCGGTGCGCCATAAACCAATGCATTTCATTTAAGCTATGCAACGGCTTCATTCATGTTTCGTCCATGCAACGACGAGCGTCTGCGTCGCGTCATCTAACGACGCCATTTCATTTAAGCCTATCTGATGGCCCGTTCATGTTTCGTCCATGCAACGACGAGCATCTGCTGCGTCCAAAACGACGTCATTTCTTTTAAGCCTATCTGGCGGCCGTCTATGTTTCGTCCATACAACGACGGCGGCATCTGTCGCGTCATGCAACGACGCCATTTCATTTAAGCTATCTGGCGGCCATCTATGTTTCGTCTACGCAACGACGAGCATCTGCGTCAGCGTTTATGCAACGACGCCATTTTCATTTAAGCCTATCTGGCGGCCGTCTATGTTTCGTCTATGCAACGACGACATCAGCGTTGCGTCTACGCAACGACGCCATTTCATTTAAGCCTATGCAACGTTCATTCATGTTTCGTCCATGCAACGACGAGCATCTGCATCGCGTCGCAACGACGCCATTTCATTTAAGCCTATCTGCGACTTCATTCATGTTTCGTCCGTACGGCAACGAACATCTGCATCGCGTCATCTGCAACGACGTCATTTCATTTAAGCCTATGCAACAACTTCATTCATATTTCGTCCACGCAACGACGGCGTATGCATCGCGTCTACTGGCAACGTCATTTCATTTAAGTCTATGCAACGGCCATTGATGTTTCGTCATCTGCGGCGAGCATTTGCATCGCGTCTGCAACGACGCCATTTCTTTTAAGCCTATCTGGCGGCCATTCATGTTTCGTCTACGCAACGAGCATCTGCGTGCGTCCAAAATGACGTCATTTCATAAAAGTCTATCTGGCGGCTTCATTCATGTTTCGTCTATGCGACGAATTAACATCTGCATCGCATCTATGTTTCATCCATGCAACGACGAACATCTGCATCGCGTCTATGCAATGACGCCATCAACGTCTACAATAACCTTGTCTTTTTCAGCACCACATCACCTGCAACCCAGTGTCAATCATACTTCGACACTGGGACATTTTAATCAGCGTCAGCTTTGCTTTTTAATTTTGCATCACAACGACCCGGTGTCATCTTGATTTGACACTGGGACATTTTTTGGGTCTGCATCATCCCTATTTTTGAGTTTATGGTTTATAAAACAGGACAAAATTGTCTACAAGTCAACATCTTTGTCCGAAGACTCTTCCATCATCTCCGTACAAAGAGGGACATACTGTTGACAGCCAATTTTGACCCGTTTTTCGTATATTTCGTGCAATCTTAAGTATTTTAGCACACCGCATTTTAATCGTTATTTTGCATATTTTTACATAATATTCTATGTTTATTTCTTCACAAAAATGGCATTGCATCTTTTATTTTTAAATTAAGCATTATGTCGTTGTTAATATTATGTTTTTATTATTGTTATCTGCGTTTTATTTTAATAATATTTGCATCTTTTAAATAATTAGTTGACATTCCATTTTTACTTTTAATCGGGCATTAAACATGTTTTAAATATTGCATTTTAGTATTATTGCGTCGGCATTTGCATTTTATAATCTTGCATCTTTTAAATAATTTTCTTTTAAATAATTAACCTTGCATTTTTGTCAAACCAGTCGATCGAACCACAATTTGAATCAAGATAATCCAACACTTTTTATTATTTCATCCAACACCCTTTTATTTTATCTTAACCATACACATTTTATTTCCCAAAATAATACCCACTTTTCATTTCCCAAAATACCAAACCCTAACACCCCTATAAAACAAAACTTTCCTCCCCATTATAATGATCACCGCACACTTGTACATAATATCGCCTCTCTCGAACACCTCTCTCCTTCCATCGCCGCGCCGTGGCGAAACCCGCGCACTCCTCACGCTCGTCGCCCTCTCCCTCTTCCCCCCTCCCTGCGTCGACACACAGACCCTCCAGCCTCTTCACACCTCGTCGAACACCCTCCATAGCACCCACAACTCCGGCGACCTTCCCATCACTGCCAGCGAACTTCACCGACAACCCTCACCCTCTCCCTGAACCACCGTCGACCACCGACGAACCTCCACTATCCGGTGAACCACACCGCTGTTACCCGTACCCACCATCACTGCCGGCGAACTTCACCAGCCACCCTAGCCGTCACTTTCTCCTTCAACTCCCACTCCATCACCCTCTTCACACCTCACTGCCGGCGAACCCCCCTAGCAACACCCTCTCACACCGCACCCCGTCGACCCGCTGCTCGCTGCCCGCTGTTTGTTTCCATTTTCGTTATTATTATGTTGTTGTGTTGTTGGACTGATTTGTTTAACTGTTTGCTGATTTTCTGGTTTTTATTGTGTCTGGCCGGAATAAAAAAAAAACTGGCGACCTTGGGTTTGCATCGTTTTGGGTTCGCTGGTTACTGTTGTTCGTTGGGTTGATTGCGCACTGTTAGCTGTTGTTGGCGGACTGGTTTGATTTATTGTTTGGGTGATACGCCGGAGTAAAACTCCGGCGAAGCTTTGTTGTTTTACGGGTGATCTTTGGACCGTTTCGTTGCTTTGTTGTTGTTTATTCCATTGTTTAGCGACCATTTGTTGTCACGCTTTTTAGCCATTTTGGCGGACTGGTTTTAGGCTATTTTGCTACTGATTTGGCTATGATGCTAGACTGATTTTTAGGCTATTTTTGTTGGTTTACTGATTTGAACAAGATGCTACACTTGTTTGGCCGATGAAGGAATCTCCGTCTGATTTCCAAGGCCTCCCCTGTGCAAAAGACGGATTTATTTTTTGCTTTATTTATTAATTATTGCAATTACTTTAAAAATTGTTTATTTTATTACTAACACTTTTACTAAGTGTCTATGCAGGTACCCGGAGATCATCTTGTGCAGAAGGCCTAAAAAAGGCTAAAGATGTCCCGGATTCTTATCTTATGTCGCATTTAATTTTAGTTTTATTATTTCGTATTGCATTTTATTTTAATTGTAAAAATGCTTAGAATAGATAGAATAAAAGCCAATATATAATTAGCCTAGGTTTGAACGGATAACCGCAAGTTAGCGGATCTTATAGGATGTCTGACCCCTTCCCTTTAGGATAATAAAGAACCCTTACCTGGAATCTCACATAGCTTTTCGCAGACCTTTAAAATGGAGATCATTCGTAGTATTTTATGCTACATTTTTAGTGTCCTAATTCACTATAATAATTAGGTGGCGACTCCTTAAAATGCATTTAGGAATCAACCATACGTGGCACTCCCGTTTCGACTCTGTTTAAAATGGGGTGTTACACTAGATATAATGGAGTAACTTTGTGCAAGACAAATTTAATAAATAAATTAAAGAGAGAAATGATAAAAGAGAATTTAATGAAAAATACGGAACGAATAGACTAGGCACTTTCAGATGATTAACGGGAAAGTCCATCGCCGGAATACTGCGGTTGCACACAGCCAAGTTGGTTGTTTATTGGGTAAGAGAGGCGCAATAATTTCAGAGACCAGGAAGGAGACAAGTACCAGCATACGATTATTTAGAGGTGACCAAGTTCCTAAGTGTGACTACTTAATGTCGGGTGTACTACTAACCTAGCTTTGTACTTGTCGATAGAACCATCTGTCTTTAACTTCCGTTTAAGGATCCACTTAGAACCCAACGGTTTGTGTCCTGGAGGAAGTTCTGCCAACTCTCAGGTGTGGTTATGCAGAATGGATTCTATCTCACTTTCTAAAGTTTCCTTCCAGAGCGGTGTTTCTATAGTTGACAATGCTTCGGTGATTGTCAGTGGTTCATCCTGAACCAAATAAGCTACAAAGTCTTGACCGAAGGACTTGTCCTTCGTGCCCTTTTGCTTTGCATTGGTTCCATCTTTGAATCTTACAAGTCCTGAGAATCTGGAATACTAAATTCCGGATCGTCAGCTACTTCGGAATTTACTAGATCAAGTCCTTCGTGCCCTTTTGCTTTGCATTGGTTCCATCTTTGAATCTTACAAGTCCTGAGAATCTGGAATACTAAATTCCGGATCGTCAGCTACTTCGGAATTTACTAGATCTGAACCATTTTAATCTAGGTAGTCAGTGACTCCTAGTTCATCAGAGGTTTGCTCATAACTTCGTTTGCGAGAGGTTATGTTGTTTTCCTTGTATGGAAATGTGTCTTCAAAGAACCACGTGTTCCTTGATTCCATGATCGTATCTTCATAAATGTTCGGATGATCCGACTTGTGCACTATGAAGCGATAAACACTGTTGTTATTGGCATATCCGATGAATATGCAATCCACATTCTTAGGTCCAATCTTGGCCTACTTTGACATAGGTACTTTTACCTTGGCCAGACAACCACATACCTTCAAATACTTGTAGGTATGTTTCTTTCCTTTCCATAGCTCGTATGGAGTCTTGTCTTTACCCTTGTGTGAGACTCTGTTAAGAATCCTATTTGTGGTAAGGACAGCTTCTCCCCACATGGTTTGAGGGGGGCCCGAATTGATGAGTAGAGCATTCATCATTTCCTTTAGTGTTCGGTTCTTGCGTTCAACAACCCCATTTGATTGATGTGAGTAAGGATCCGTTGTTTGATGAACTATACCCGATTGAGTATAAAGTTCTTCAAAAGGCGCTACATATTCTCCCTCTCTATCGCTACAGATAGTTTTAATCCGTCCGCCTAGTTGATTCTCAACTTCTGCTTTGTAGCGTTTGAATGCTTCAAAGACTTCATCTTTACTTTTTAGCAAGTAAAGGTAACAAAGCCTTGTGCCATCTATGAAAGTCACAAAGTACTTGTTCCCCCCTCTAGTTTGAGCGAACTTCAAATCACATATATCAGTGTGTATATGTTCTAGAGGAGTGATATCCCTTTCGACGGATCTAAAAGGACTCTTGGAAAGTTTGCCTCTATGCACACCTCACACTTACGTTGAGGGTTTATGTCAATAGACGACAATAATTCAGCTTTACCAATCTTTGGATAGATTGATAGTTTACACGTCCTAATCTATGATGTCATAGATTAGATGACTCAATCAAGTAAGTAGAAGGTGCAATTTTTTTGATAGTTGAAACATAAGGCATTACAGGTGCCGCATTGAACTTAAAGAGGCCTTCACAGACGAAGTCCCTTCCTACAAAAGTTCCATTCTTAGTGATTACAAATTTGTTAGCCTCTAACACTAGTCTGAAACCAGCATTTACTAACAATGGTCCAGAAATTAGATTTCTACGAATATCTGGAACGTGCATCACTTCCTTTAGAGTCAGTTCCTTTTCGGATATCATCCTTAGGATCACATTTCCTACCCCCAGTACCTCTAAAGATGAATTGTTACCCATGAACTTCTTGTCTGAGACTGGTTTATAAGTGGAGAAGGCTTCTTTATTGAAACATATATGACGGGTAACACCTGTGTCTAGCCACCATTGCACCGGCTTCTCAACGAGGTTAGCTTCAAGAACTACCGCTGAGAACTCCTCAATCATATCATTGACGAGCGTGTCTTCAACGATGTTAGCCTTGGCCTTGCCTTTGGCCTTATTCTCACGTTTGAGCTTGCGACAGTCTTTGGCCATGTGATCAACTATACCACAGTGGTTACAATTTCCCTTGAACTTTTCAGTTGTTTGGGGCTTGCCTTCCTTCTGGAACTTTCGTCAGGTTTACCATAGCCTCAGCGGGTTGTTTTCCCTTTGGTATGACATTCTTATTGTCTACCTGAATCTGGAGTTTGACAATAAGTTCATCTAGGGTCATCTCCTTCGTTTTGAGTTTTAGATAGTTCATAAACTAAGTCCACGAGGAAGACAACTTCTCGATTAATGTCCCAACCAAGAATTGTTCGTTGGGCTTTAATCCTTCCAAATCCAGGTGATGTAGAATCATTTGGAATTCCTGAACTTGGGATGTCACACTTTTGTTGTCCATCATTTGAAATTTCAGGAACTTCACAATGATGAACTTATTACTACCCGCATCTTGGGAGTTGTACTTTTTCTGAAGTTTGTCCCATAAATGCTTGGCAGTTTCAACGGTGCACTATACCGTGTATAGTGAATCGGATAAATTGTTTAGAATATAGTTCCTACACATGAAATCACTATGTTTCCATGCTTCGCGAACCATCCTCATGTCGTCAGCGACATGGTTACCTTGGCCTCCTCCCGCCAAATTATTTGGATGAGGGTCCATGTCTTCCCCAACTAGTGGAGGATCTTCGGTTAGGAAATGTGACATTCCCATATCCGTCAGGAAAAACAACATCTTTTGCTGCCATCTCTTAAAGTGAGCACCCATGAACTTATCAGGACGTTCATGGTGAAAATCAGCAGGTGTTGGGGCAGTAGCGCCCCCTTGAGGAGTTGCAAAGGCATTGTGAATGCCTCAAACAAGAGTATAGTTGTTGTTGACGCCTTGGGTAGGAGCAAAGGAATTATAAGTGCCCGGAGCAGCAGTGGAGGCATTGGTTGTGCCAAAGGCAGTGGCACTTGACGTACCATAAACAGTGGAGTTGAAGGCAACGTTAGTGCCTTGAGTAGTGAGATTGAAGGCAATGGGATTGCCTTGAGCATCGGTGGAATTTTCAGTGTTGAATTGGTTGAATTGATCTTGTCCAGTTATGTTGTTGTTGAAATATCGGTTATTATCTTAAGCTTGTGAGTACTAATGTGTAGAACGGTAAAATAACAACAACAACAACTATTTATTAGAAATCTGGAACTGATCAAATATGAGGGTTTGATGAGTCGACCAAATTCTTGATCTATCCTTAAGATAATATTGCCCCGTATATCCTTTCAACGATTGTAATAACAACTTATCTCCCAACATAAAACATCAATCAAAACAAATGAGCAAAGGGAACTCAAGTGTTTGCTTTGGAAGAAAGATCTTTGAGTGTTTTGTGATTGCAAGAGAGGATGAAGTGTTTCAGATTTCAAGTGTTTTTCCAAATGAGCATTGTGTCTCATTTTATAGTGTGTAGATGATGACCCTCCAAATGGCTAAGTAATGACCATGAATGTCATGTTAATGCCTTGAATTTGGAGTTACAATTCAACTAAGTAATGACTGAATTTATGAGCAAAATAATGGAGAGTAAATACTCCAAAATCAACCCAAGAATCAATTTTTAATTCACCTCCAACCAGTTGAAGCGATCAGTCGCGGCGCCAGTTCGGTAACTCACCGGCTGGAACGTCAATCGTCGCGACCGCCCAATTCTAGTGAGTTCTTGGAATTAAAACGTCAATTAAGTCGCGGCCGCCCGGAGGAGGAGCCGCGGCCGCTCAGCCGCGACCGCTTATGGAGGAGCGCGTCCCTACCGGTTTCGTGGTGATTTCTGATTCACTTCATCTTTACACATTATACACTTCTTCGTTCATTACCAACGTGAAATCATTCGTCATTTGACCAATAACCGTCTATTAACTTACGTCTCAAACAATTCATATACGTACAAATATCTCTTCCATTAAGGAAATTTTGATCTTTGGCACTACGTGTGCACGTGTGTGGAAACAAGGTTTTCTACGTGCGGGGCTCCAATTGTTCGATTCGTAATTAATAAGATTTACTTTATTTCACGTTTAATAAATATTTTCAACAGGTCTTTCTTAGGGGGGTGTATTCAATTAGGATTTTAAAAGATTTTTTGGGATAAATAAGTCTTATTGATTTTAAAAGACTATTTAGGATTGTTATGATTTTAAAAGACTATTTTGACAATCAAGATTTCTTATGTTTGGATTTTAAAAGACTTATCATAAGATTTATAAAGATTTGAAAGGATCACATGGATTTCTTCTCCAATCATTTTGCTCTCATCATCACCACTTTTTTATAATTTTTCATACAATGTAAAATATATCAAAAGTCGTTATTGTACTTCTAAAATAACAATATATAGTATTCCAAGTTCCATTAACTATTCTTTCTCATTAATTATCTAAAATATTACTTAATTCTATAAATAACAATAAAAAGTTTAACCAAATTACAATAACAATAGTTCAACAAAATTATAACTCAAATAGTTCAACCAAAGTACCAAATAGTTCAACCAAAGTAAAATAAAATAGCACAAACAAATGTAAGGATCTCATAACTTTCTCTATTCTGATTGAATTGTTCACATGGCTTGAGGGCTACAACTAGGGGTGACAGATGGGTCGTTTGGACGGAAGTTGGGCAGG
This sequence comes from Przewalskia tangutica, assembly GCA_029844215.1. NCBI lineage: Eukaryota > Viridiplantae > Streptophyta > Magnoliopsida > Solanales > Solanaceae > Przewalskia > Przewalskia tangutica. Next base: position 8,328,405 of record CM056721.1, on the reverse strand, counting down.
TCAAGATGAGTTGAAGTTGTAGATGAGTCAATGTCCAACCCACCCAAAACTTACATGGGCTAAGATGAGTGGATCAAGATGGGCTAAATAATGGGGTTAGGGTGGAGAGGGTAAGTGTGGGTAGGGTGGAGGAGGTAGGGGTAAGCGTGGGTAAGAAAAAAATTCATATTTTTATAAATTATTTATAAAAAGAAAAAAAATATAAAATAAAAATTTGAGATTGGGGTAGGGCGGGGAGGGTAGGGAGGTAAGATAAGATTTCATTTTTTTTATAAAAGTAACAGAAAATATGAAATAAAAAATTGAGGATGGGGTGAGGGGTCGGGGGTAGGTGGGGTTAGGGCGGTAGGGGGAAGTAAGAAAAAAATTCATATTTTTATAAAAGTAAAAAAAATGAAATAGAAATTTGAGAATGAGAAAAAGTCTGATAGGTTAGACTGAGATTGTTTATAGGATTTGTTAGTTATACATTTCACTAAAAAGTCCTTCAAAATTCATATTTTTTTAAAATCTTTCGAAATCTCAAAATTTTGAATATCAAAAGACTTTTTGTTATTCTTTTAAAATCCTGATTGAATACCATTAAATTTGAATATTATGTTTAAAAAATTCTAATAGTCTTGATTGAATACCACAAGACTTTTTCAAATTATTTAAAAATCTTAATTGAATACCACATGACCTTTTTATCCAAAAAAAAAAATCTTTTAAAATCCTAATTAAATACATCCCCGTACCTTCAAACTTTAGAAATACTTTTACTAATATACCATATATCTATAAGTAATTTAGTCATATATGTCTCATTGTGGGTCAGCACCTCTGATAGAAACGGAGAACTTCATTTAGTGACCGGGAGATCGCTCCGAAGGATCTGAATAAGGTAAAGTTTGAACCTAAAATTTGTACTCAATTAATTTTTCAGTACCTCAAGTCGGGTGGCGCCGGCCGATTTTTCGATCAGATTCCCCAGAGGACGTACATGTGGGGTAATATCGTACTACTATACAGTAGTTATTTTTGGGCTTAAGGATTCGGGTTTTGTTTGGATATTGTTAGGTTCATAGGCCATAGCTGGCAGTGCGGGGTAATATCGTACTACTATACAGTAGTTATTTTATTTTTTATTAGAAAAATAAATATAAAATACGTCAGAAATGGAAGAAGCAAATCGAAGAGCTAGCATGTACGGACGGGATACAATGAACCACCAAGATACGCACCAGATCGACGACGACGTCGCCGCCACCGGCACTGCTGGTGGTGGAGCAGACAACCCTACTTACGACCAGCATCATCACTCTCACGCGCTTCACAACAACGGCGCGTCGATGGAGGGTCCCATTAACGGTGTGGATAACGCCTTGTATTGTCCACCTTCAGAAATTGTTCCTACTGCTGCTGCTGTTGGTAGTGGTGCTTCTGATCAGCTTACGCTGTCGTTTCAAGGCGAAGTTTATGTTTTCGATGCCGTTTCACCTGAAAAGGTACTACAACCGCGAAGTTTAAGTTTGAATTTTGTGGTCTAAAACAAGTCTAAGTTAAATGTAAAGTTTAAAAGTTAAATTTTTGATATGCATTTTATTTGGAACTGTCTAAAAATGAAAGTGTGTCATATAAATTGGACATTTCCTTTACTTTGACCTATTGACCTATCTACTTATTTTTGCTAAAAATGTTTGCCCTTTATTTTGTGTAGTGTGTGTTCTTTATGAGTTTAGCTGAAAAGGTGTTTTCTTTTTATTTTAGCAGTATTGTTCTTTATAATGTTTGTATGTTACTTGGAATAGTGCTAAAAATGCCTTCTTTTTCATCTTTTTTTTTGAGCCGAGGGTCTATCGGAAACAAACTCAATACTTTCTTTCTCAAAGTTAGGGGTAAGATATGCATACACACTATCCTCCCTGACCCCACTTGTGGGATTACACTGGTGTTATTGTTGTATGTTACTTGGAATCTTGCTGTCTTTATGTAATGTGTGCTGTGTACAAGAGATTGAGTGACTTAGGGGAAAGATTTTCAATTTTGGAATTGGGGGTAAATGGTAATTCTATATTTGGCCAAAAGTTCTTGCCTCACTCTCACTTGACATTTGGAGTTGAGGTGATTCAAGACTTGGAAATTGGTGGTTTCTGAGATTAGGTTTTATTTGATTTGGTGATTGGTTGATATTGATTAACTTTTGAAGCAAAGAGGTCATGCTGGTCTTTTATATCCTCCACGAGTAGGAGTGATTCTCACTGATTGCAGTGATGCCAAGCGAGGGGTTATCGGCTTATCGCTTCATGAGTGAAGTCATGCGCTTCATAGATGTATGCACTTTAAAAAATGATTTGCAAAGTGATCACCATGAGAAGCAGTTGATTCTTTGAAGAGTTGGATTAATGGACACTGAAAATAGTTATTTCAATTGCAATTTGATTGTTATAATACTTGATTAATATACATTAGATCTTTTTTTAATGTTGAGAATTGTGTGCTTCACTTCAAAGGAGCATGCGCTTTATTTGTCGCTTCAAGCTCCACTGTCCTTATTGCTCTTTTGTGCTTTTCGCTTGTAAAACACTGTTTAGTATATGCCTCTGGTAGTGGAATTCAATTCGCTTTTAGTGGGTTTAAATTGATATTTACAATCATCTTAATAGGGGCAAATTCTGTTTTTTATTTATCGAGTTTTAGGTTCAAGCGGTGCTGTTATTGTTGGGGGGATACGAAGTCCCTGCTGGCATCCCTACTGCTAGTGTGGCTCCCCAAAGTCAGAGGGTATTCATCTTTATCTCCAGCTTACATTCTTTTAACAATCTGGTGGTTTGTAATCAGTTATTGCACTTCTTCTGCAATATCCACAGGCTTCAGGTGACTTTCCTGGAAGATTGAATCAACCGCAAAGAGCTGCTTCTTTAAATCGTTTTAGGGAAAAGAGGAAAGAACGGTGTTTTGATAAAAAGATCCGTTATACTGTGCGGAAGGAAGTTGCGATGAGGTAATAAAGCTGCAGTTTTTCATGCATGATGTTGTCTTGTATGCTTGATTGAACCATGTTTGGAACTGGTGAGATAACGCACAAATTGATGTTTGTCGCGATTGTGTCCCATTCGTAATTGCCTATCCTGTGTGCTAATGATTGATAGGACTAATTGAGCTTGACCTTCTAACTTTAGTTGACAATAAGAGTTGGAAAGGCAGTTGTTTAGTGTGGTACATTCTTTTCTTCTGGCCCTAGATGCCAGAATAATGTACATTGGATGCCGGCATAAGGTATCTTTTCAAAAGACATGGCTGTATGCATATCAAGTTTTCAGAAAGAAAGTGATAGCTTTCTCCTTGCTAAGGCATACTTGTTTATAGTGTCTTCAACTCTTTTTTGTGGGTTTTTGCTTCTTATACGGTTATACCTATCGTTACAAGTTTTTATTATTGCCTTGCTGGTAGTGCTGTGATATAAATGTGCTATTATTTAGCTAGATTTTGTGATATCTGACCATGCAACTATCCTTAGATGTTATGTTAGTTCTTTCTCTAGTCAATGTGATTTATTTTGTGTTTTCTTTTTCTCCATACTTCTAGAGTGAGGGGTTATGGGGTCCATTATGTTTTTTTAAAGTAGTAAATTTTGGTCCTCGTCTATATTTTCATCAGGCTTGTTAGTTGAAGTTCCTACAACATAATTATGGTTTAAACTACGTCTTTTTCTTTGTTCATGTTCAATTGTCTCATCTGATCTGTGTTATATTTTCAGGATGCAGCGTAAGAAGGGTCAGTTTACATCTGCAAAGTCAATATCTGACGAAGCAGGTTCTTCTTCTGCAGATTGGAATGAAGGCTCTGGTCAAGAAGAACAGGAAACATCGTGAGTTCCAATTTCTGTAGTTCTGTAGTAGTTGTTTTTCCTTTGTTCAACTTATTAGTTTTAATGTACGTGCGTTGCACGTATGTATTGCGCCAATCAGTAAAAATTGTATTGTTCCCTTTTACTTATAACAAGTTTTTATACTTAAATAAACATAAAATAATTCTTTTTTCCTTTAACAGTATTAAGAATTATAGTAGATAGCCCAGAAATTCTTTTGCAGTTTATTAACTCCCTGGTTCTGGAATACCCATCTCTGTTTAAGGAGCTAATATTCATTTTTTGTGAGCTTACTTGCAATATCTTGTACTATCTTTTGCATCTACTTGATGCTAGCAATGAAACTTTTACTTCATCTAAAAAAACAGTATTATGAACTATAGATTCATAATTGCATTCTTAAAAAACGATGCAACTCCTGAGAACTTCATTTGACATAAAATTCCATCAAGCAGAGTTGCAATCATACAATGTTCCCTATATAAAAGCATAAATAAATACAAAATTTACTACAGGCAGGAATTAAATCAATCACAAAGTAATCAATTAGGAACTAAAAACCCATAATTCATACAAACAGATTTGCTTTATACTCCATAGGTCTTCTTTTCTTAGTGATTCATAATTTCTTTAGACCCCAAGGATCGGCCCACCGATCAACAAACATGTTTCCCTTCCCGTCTATGTTACATTGGTGCAATTCAGATAGCTCCATTGTTTTTTTCCGCTTCCCTATATCTATGTGAATAAAGCCATAAGAGATTAGTTTGCTTATGAGAAAATATAAAGAAAAACAAGAAGAAATAATAAGGGGATTAACTATCGATTGTTATTCTCGTGGTCGTAACTTGGAGCCAGACATCCCTTTAATTTTCTTTGCCTCTTTACAAACAAAGCCAATAAATAAGTTAGATTTCACCTAATAAGGGAATACAGAAGAAGAAGAAATTGGACATGAACAAATATAATTGTGATTTATTTCAGTAATCGTAACTTGAAGAGGGAGAAAAAGAGGTTTGATTTGTGAGGCAGTGGTGGTGGTTTTGTGTTATAATATATAATGATCAGAGTAATACCCGAAAGAATTAAATAAATTAGACTTCTAGATCATAATGAATAAACGAAAATCATAAAGTTTTGTATTAATAAAAAAGTCAAATAATTAATTTAAGAAAATAATAATTCTGGTACTTCAGATGAGGATAATTGTGTATGATTAGGAATACTTTCAATTTATTTGTTTTTCTAATCCAAGTAGAGTTTTACTTGCTTCTCCATAATTAAGAGTTGGAGTTGCAAATCCGTTTTAATGTAGGGCTTCAATTTGCATTCATCGAATGAATAATATTTCAAGAGATAAGCTCCTGTCAGTTAGAATTGTCTCTGGATTTTAAAATCAAGTACTTAATAGTTCGTCACTTGGTTCGCTATTCAAGCGATTGACTCACTTGAATTCAAGTTGGCTCATTTAATAAATCACAACAAATTTTCTTTGTATAAGGTAAAATTTTAATTAATTTAGAAGTGTTACATATTAGTATTTCTTACCTTGTTCAAATAAGGATATACTATTAAATAAGCAAAATTTTAGTTGATTTCAAAATCCTAAATATTAGGGAGATAAGTAAATGACTATTTTATCTAATGTGAAATCATTTGATAAAAAGGTAAAGAGGCCGAACGATAGTTCGTCAAGGAAGTTCGTGCTTTTTAATATATATATAACAAATGTAGTTTACCATCCCCAAAAATTGTCTTATCTAGAACAATAAAAAAATACCCCTTACCTAGGAGCCAACAATGGCATTTTACACTTTTGTTCCCTTAGTGACTCGAACACCCTAACTTCATGGTTGGAGGTGGAGGGCGTTACCACTAGGCTATACCTTCCTTCTCTGTAGTTCTGTGTTCCGTCATTGAATTTGATGTAGACCTCTCTCGTTCATTTTACACCAGGGGATTGAATTTTACAGTGTCTTGAGGGTTACTGATCACATTAAGATACAGTTGACATCTTTCTAAGAAGTTTCTCCATCCATTTCTCAACAGATGTAGACATTGCGGTATTAGTTCGAAATCGACTCCTATGATGCGTCGTGGACCAGCTGGCCCAAGGTCTCTTTGTAATGCATGTGGACTCAAGTGGGCTAATAAGGTTAGTATTGAGTTGAAAATTTTACTCATTTCTATGATTTTTACTTGGATAGGCATAAATGCCTCTTGATGGTTTGCTTCCATGATCAATGTTGTTTTTGTTAGTTCCCACCCATTCAGATTTTTATTGATTGAGATGTATAAGAAGTAGAGAATTCTATAAACATATATGGTTCGGTACAAAGATTATGCATTGATGACTAAAATTATTAACCAAAAAGTAATAAATACAAAATTTATTAACAGCCTTCACCATTCCTTTCGTGGGAATAAAATTCGAGATGGAAAATTTCAAGAAACTTCAGAAAAAAATTAGAAATCTTTAAAGAATTTCTAACTAAAGAAGAAATAAAGATAAGTAATTAATTTTGAATCCCCGTCTTAGAGGAAAAAACAAGAGAAACAAATTATCCAACCATTCCCGTGACTTTATGGGCTATCTTTCGAGTGGGCGACTAAATCCTTCAATGGTGCGTAGTCAAATGTTAGAAAACTCATTTATAATCAATAATGCAATTAAGAAGTTAAATACCCTTGCTCCAATTATTCCTTTGATTGGATCATTACCTAAAGCAAACTTTTGTACCATATTAGGCATCTCATTAATGGATCGATTGGTCCGATTTATCAGATTCTGATATTATTGACTAATTTGGGTGTATAAGAAATAGCCCACTTGTTTCTTGAGAAGAGATGGAAAACATTCTCTTCATCTGCAAATAATTCTGGATGTGAAAACACAGTGCCAAAGGACTATATCATGTGCTCCAATAGTTGAGGAAAAAAATATTCTGCTCAAGTGTATAAAAATATTTTTTTTTTGCTCAATATTTTCCACATGAGAGCCAATAGTCACATCCCCTGACCCATTTTTAGCTTCCCTTCCTACACTTTCACTCTAATACAAAAATAAAGCCTTAAAAAGGATGGTTTTACCTATCCATGCAACACCTGCTGAAGTCCGGATATATTCCTCAATAAACAGTAAACAGAATAACCTGTGTGCAAATCATATAGTGTAACAACAAATAATTGACATGCTTTCCCGCCTTCTTGTACACGAGAGCCAAGTGATGTAGTTTATCTCTCTTCCTCTTAAATCCTCTGCTGTCAGAACTGCTCCTTACTACTACCTAGCTTTCCATACGAAGAAACACAGATTTCACGGTTCAAAAGTGGGAGAAGTCCATATTCTCTTTTGAGTAGCCTGCTGTTAATCTTCTTGGGAAAAAAGTAGCCTGCTGTTAATCTTCTTTTTTTTCAATGTTCTTTGAGTTATTCTACTTGTATGATTCTTTTCCCATAGCGGTATTTTGCTTCTCCTGTCCATCGTGTGCAGGATAAAACAAACATATTGCCCTTTTGTCATCAAGATCCCTTTATGGCTGTTGTTTTAGATGATTGACTTCATAATTAACAAGATACATACTTGGCCAGTACTACACTGTTATCAGCGTTTACTTTCAATGAAAAAAATCATTTTCTTAGTTAATGTTTAGAAATAGTAAACACTGCACTCTAAATGTGATAATAATACAAACCTTAATGTTAGCCCTTTAAAAAGATTGAAATAAGTTTGCAGACGCCTTGCTCATTTAAAAATGAGCTTAAATGTGTTTATAAAAAGAAAAGGAGTTCTAATGTGACCTTTACTTTGTGTTAAAAGGTGTAAATTAAGATCTATTAAGGCTGTAACTATGCAGCTTCTTGATGCCCTTTTGTGAATGAAACTCCTTACTTTATCAAAAAAAAAAAAATTAGCTCTATTACAAATCAAGCTCCAGGAAATTATCATTTTAGTGAGTGTTTTTATTTTACAGGTATTCTGGAATTATTCTTCTACCATATTCATTTTTTGTTTGAACTCCTACTTACAAAAGTTAAATAATGGAAGTCTATCTGAGCAATGAAATCTTTATCCTAAATCTATCTTCTTTTTTTCCTTCTTTTGCCATTTGAAATAAGACACCTAAGAACTACTTCCTTATGGACATTTTCTTCAATATAAGTATATAACCTCTGTTAACTCACCCGACAGGCTTTTGGTATTGATTATCTTGATATGGGACGCATTAGTAGCCACACCATGTATTTTGCACATTGATGTCTGATAAAGTTCATGACACACGATTATTTTTGCTTTTCACATCAAATTTTCTTCACCTTCATCGTCAAGTTAAAATAAAATTTCCAATCTCATCATTCATTAGTCATTTCCTTCATTTGCAATTTGTGAAATGGTTTTGGTGAGTGGGAATGCTGCTTTACTCCTCTTCGATCTGTCTCTGTAGGGAATTTTAAGAGATCTTTCTAAATTTCCAACTCCTGGAGCTCAGGACCAAACTGCGAAATCTGGTGAACAGGTACATTATCTCCACTTCGTTTTTTCAAATTTTTTTCATCCTTCGGATAGATAATTGACTTTGTAGAACTTATCAAAAAAACAAAAGGTTGATTCTTTAGTTTATTTACTAAAGCTCAATGTCTGTTGTACAATTCTCTCCGCTAGATCAATGGTGAACCTAATGGCTCGGACGCCATGGCTGCTGCTGCTATCATCACTCTAGACGGCGACAACACAATGGTGACTGCTGAACGGTGAGGGAGAATCCTTCTTGCTATTATTGTGGTTGCAATTGAAGTTGATGTGAGATGAGTAATTGAGATTCGTCTGTTGTATTATCCGCCAAAATTAGATTGTACATAGTAAAATATTGTACTCTTAGGCATCCGACATTGTTTCTCAGAGTTTCTAGTGTTTTATTCTGGTGTTCAAATGTAATTGAAATCTGGAATTTGTATCACAAATTGATACACCTCAGTAAGCATAGAAGCATCTTAAAATAGTTTCTCTTTGGTGTATGACTACAAATGTGGAAGAGCATACGTTTTTGCCCCCAACGGTTTTTGTCTAGGAGTAAAAGGGTGGACTCATTATCCACCGTGTTTCAAACCTTGAGTCACCGGATCTTAGGAATTTCTTGGTTAACAGAAGAAAAGAGAGCATAGGCTTGGATCATATATCTTCCAAATTTTGTGAACTCTTGTCTATGAGAGAAGCTGGGCCAACTTTAATCTGCTTTGTTCATTCTCGTTTCCTTTAAATTCTCATATAATTTGAATTTCATTGCATCCTAGTTGGGAAGATATGCTTCTGATACGGGCATATCCTTCCCCTTTCTGGTTCTTTGAAGCTGATTGTCTACAATTATCATTCGTGTGCATAAATTTTCAGATCAAAGATTTTTTCAGAGAATATCTATAGTTAAGCCTACTTAAAGTGTGATCATATGTAGTATAATTTCCTGACACTATAACGGTGATTATTTCAATAGCGAGGCAAGGATTATATATTTCTCTTTTTGCTACTACTATATATCTGGAGAGTCCACGTATACATATTACAATACTTGATTTGTATTCTTGTGAAGTATATATTTTATTTTCTTTATTTGTCAACTCGTGTGCCATAAAAAGGAACTTCTATAAGTTTATTATACCAAATCAAATTCAACATTATAATTTTTTTTAATTCTACCGACTTTTTTCACAATAATACGTAATAAATAAATAAAACTTAAATTTTTGTCTGATCATTTCTTAGTTTTCCCCGCATGTCAAATCGAATGCCTTTTTAGTACTTACTAAATTCTTATACTACTTAGGAAAATATTACTCCTTCACTCTCCGCTCCAATTTGTGTATCTTGGTTTGACTAGGCGTAGAGCTTAAAAATTATAGGGAGATTTTTAAATTTTATGAATTTAAATTAAAAATGTGTGATATCTTTTAAATTTGTCTTGAAATTGAAAAACTTAATAAATATACTCTTTTTTAAACAAGATAAAAAAAGAAAAGAAATCCAAAGATAGTGGTCAGGTGGCGTAGTCAATTGTGGCGTAGTGCAAAGTTCGATTCTCGGCGGATACGTTCTCCGGGACATATGCCTCGTATTAAAGTCTGGTAGCTTAACCGCGCGGACATGTTGCAGTGTGGGTTTGATACTCCCTCAGACAATCCTTGTTGGGGGGTTGGACCTTGTAGCATTGATCCGTTGGTGGCGATCAGACACTGAATGCGGGGCACACATCCCGCGATTTTACCTGGCGGTGACGGCTAAGAACGAGTTCCATTCGCTGCGAGGGCGTAGTCACATGCGCCAATGAGGCGTGAATTATCAAAAAAAAACGGATGGAGTATCATAATTGTCTGTGGGGACAAAAAGACAAAAAGTGCATGCAGTGTGACTCAATTGTCATCTTCATTTACCCTTTTTGAGTCTTTTGATCTTTTCCTACGAATCAATTGTCTTTTCATACGACACGTAAAAGTCCCTCCTCTTTAATTCTTACCCATTTTCAACTAAACATAAAATAGGCAAATTATTACTTGAAGATTCTTCTCTAATCAATTGATTTTCTTCCATTATCAGAACAAATACAAATTGGTTTTTCAATTTCCTTCACCAATATACATACACAAACACACATGCAGATGTATATATAGGTAGTTGTTTCTTTCTGGAAGGGGGGAAAATGGAAGTATTTGAGAAGGAGTATAGGAATACGAGTAGATGAAAATGGAGCTGAAGGATTTGATGCTGATGATATGAGTAGCGTTGAAGAGTTGCCTCTAATTGGTAGCCCTGTAGATTTGTGTAGTGAGCTTACTATTTCTTTCCAAGGCGAAGTCTATGTATTCCCCGCTGTTACTCCTCAAAAGGTTTAATATCATCGTCATCATTGTTTATTATTGCATAATGGTTATGTTTAACCATTATGGTTAGAAGCCATTCATTTGGTGGAGCAGTATAGAGAAAGGAAAAGGGACCTATCTATGGTGATGGAGCTAAGACCAAGGTACAGACAATAGGATAGTAGGAGAACACTCGGAGCACTTTCCAGTGATGATGAGGTTGCACCGCCCATTCCTATTTGCTTTGGTGATGGATGGACTAACGCGATAAATTCAAGGGGAGGTGCTATGGTATATGTTATTCGCTGATGACATAGTCTTGATTGACGAGGCCCGCAACGGAGTGAACGCTAAACTGAGAGTTAGTAGGGCCAAGACAGAATACTTCGAGTGAAAGAGCGACCTTGAGACAAGCGTGGAGGTAACACTAAGCTGAGGGTTAGTAGGACCAAGACAGAATACTTCGAGTGCAAGTTTAGTAATGAGAGCGACCTAGAGACAAGCGTGGAGGTGAGGCTTAGTACTCATTCCAAAGAAAGAAAGTTTCAAGTATCTCGGGTCCATTATACAAGGAAATAGAGAGATTGATGATGATGTCACACATTGTATTGGTGAGGGTGGATGAAATGGATGTTTGCTTCTGGAGTCTTGTGCGATAAAAAGGTGCCACCAAAACTTAAAGTCAAGTTCTATAGGGTGGTGGTTAGACCGACTATGTTGTATGGGGCGGAGTGTTGACCAGTCAAGATTTCGCACATCCAAAAGATGAAAGTTGCGGAGATGAGGATATTGAGATGGATGTGTGGGTAGGAGGGATATGATTAGAAATGATGATATCCGGGACAGAGTGGGAGTGACCTCGGTGGAGGATAAAATGCGAGAAGCGAGGCTGAGATGGTCCGTGCATGTGCAGAGGAGAGACACAAATGCCCAGTGCGGTGTGAGAGGTTAGCTATGGACGGGTTCAGGAGGGGTAGAGTTAGGCTGAAGATGTATTGGAGAGAGATGATTAGACGGGATATGACGCATGTGCAACTTATTGAGGACATGACCTTAGATAGTAGATTGTTAAGGACACATATTAGGGTAAAAGGGTAGTAGGTAGTTGAACGTAGTCCTACTTACGCTTACATTCTGGTAGTTGTAGTGTTATTATTGTAGACCTGTTTAGCAGTCCCCTGTTAGTTTGATTCCTGCTGCTGTGTGTTCTTTCATTTACTTTGTTTATCTTTTCTACCTGCGTTAGTTATTGCTTTTTTTTTCAGAATGCTTTATCATGGCTTATCCGCTTTTGTTACCATCATTGTTGCTTTAAATTTTTGTCCGGATATGACCGTTTCTCTTGCTTTGCTTGTGTTTATGCTATGTCTTGAGCCGAGGGTCTTTCGGAAACAATCGCTCTACCTATCAAGATAGAGGTAAGGTCTGCGTACACTCTACCCTCCCCAGACCCCACTTTGTGGGATTTCACTGGGTATGTTGTTGTAATGGTTATGTTTAACAAACTTTGAAAACCTGTGTAGTTGAAGCGTTTCCAACTCAATTTGTTACTCTCTCCGTCTCAAAATAGTTGTCGTTGCGTTTCCAACTCAATTTGTTACTCTCTCCGTCTCAAAATAGTTGTCGTTTTTTTTCATTTACACGCCACTTACAGAAAGCATTAACAAGTTGACTATTTACCCTCTCAAAATATTTAAGTCATGTTATCTCTCCTCAATAAATATTTATTACACTCTCCATTAACTTTTATTTAGTAACATTTTGCTTCAGAAGAGTTGGTTTGACTAATCTTTGGAGCTAAATTGAATTAGATTATTTCAATATTTAAAATTAAAATTTAGATGTTCGAAAATTATACGAAAAATACTATAAGTTGCAATTCTTCTCATATTAAGATGTATGTTAAAGTCCATGTAGTTTGACTCTCGAGATGCGAATCATGACAAGTAAAAGTGAAAAGAGGGAGTATATATCTATGCGAACTCCATCAATGATGTACCCCGTCTTAAATTTTGTAATTAATACTAAGGGTAAAATGGGAAAAAGCTACTTAATTTTATCTTGGTTTTTTGAAATGACAGTACTTTGTGACAAATGTTTTTAGTAAGGACGACAAGTATTTTGAGACGGAGGGAGTATTTGTCAATGTGGTGACACTTGAATTCAGGAAACAATATATGCTTTTTGTAAATGTGAAATTCACAGGTGCAAGCGGTACTGCTATTATTAGGAGGGTCTGAGATGGCTAGTTATGTATCTAGCTCAGATTCTCTTGCACTGCAAAGTACTGAGGTGCATTTAGTTTAGTTGGAGCTTGTTTTCAATTTAAGTGTGATTAGACCAGAGCTTACTGGGGGCTGTCGATGTTTACTAATTTTTGGCTTATGTTTGTAGAGTGTTGATAATGATGCCTTCACCAGGCCAAACATTTACTGCATCTCTGATTAGATTCCGGGAGGAGAAAACAGAGATGCTTTGAGAAAAAAATCTTTATACTTGTCGGAAAGAAGTTGCACAGAGGTGAGGTGAAGTTTCTAGTCCTTTTCTTTTTTTCCTTCTTTTTGGTGATTAATATATTACAAGGATCATTGATGAAGAATGATTCTTTTGTGATCTTGATTGGTTTCAATTTAATGTGATAATTAAGAAATTTTCCCTAGGGACCACGTAAATTGTGTTGCCCAAATATTTGAAGTAAGTTGATATCAATGAAAATGTAAAATACTTGTTTGAAGTGGACCCATCAAAAAGTACTGTTGTATAATGGTACATTTCTTTTGACATCCTACCCTCCCCGATCCCACTTGTGGGTTTACACTGGGTTTGTTGTTGTAGTTGTATAATGGTACCATGAAGTAAATATAATTTTACAAAAAAATTGTTTTTCGCTATTATAAAGGTTTTAGACACTTGTTCGGATTCATTGGAAACTGTTATCATTCAAATTCAAGATTTAGTAATGAGGTTGATTACTGAAGTGTTCTTTTAACTGTTTTAGTTGCAACTGTTTATAGGATGCATCTTAAAAATGGACAATTTGCCTCTTTAAAAGAGGGTGAAAGTACGTCTGCTGACAATATTGATTCAGGGGACAGCACTCCTCATCCTGAACCTACGTGAGTATGGACCTTGTACCTTACTTCTGACTGTTTATACCAGCAACATCTCTGTTAAGAATCAGTTGCCCTGTGATTTGACTACTTTATGCTATGCTTTGTGTTCTTGTAGTTGAGGGCCTTGAGACTGACTTCTTCCATATGTAATTTTGGTGTAACAATGGCTGTTGTTGCAAGAAATGAAGGCTTTCATTCAGAAGTAACAGAACTGTGAGGGCAGTTCAAGTGGAAAGTACCCTCCACCTTTAACCTTACGGCTATTGGTTCGAGTCAGCATGTTAACAAATAAAAAACAAAAAGTAAAAACAGTAGCCAAATTATGACACTATGGTTTATTGTGCTTCTTACAGCTTACTTGTCCTGCTGTCTCTTTGTATCACTGGCTGATTTACAATTCTGTGTTCATATTTGGCTTACTATTCTGCAGTCTCTTTGTCATTGGATTAGAATTTTGCTTTTCTTTTTCCTCGTATAATCTGCATTTACTTCCCTTTGAACTTACAGACTACGAAGATGTCACCACTGTGGTATTAGTGAAAGCGAGACCCCTGCAATGCGGCGGGGCCCATCAGGCCCTAGAAACCTCTGCATTGCCTGTGGGCTTATGTGGGCAAACAAGGTATTGCGCAGTTGGTCTGCCTGTTCTTTCTGTCCCCTACCCACCCCCCAAAAAAAACATGAAACACGAAAAAAAGACCCACCTCAAACATGCATTTCTTATGCTTTGCTGACATTCAATTTATGATCATGAAGTACTGCTTCAACTGCCTGTCAAGCAAATGATGCAATTACATTGATTTTTAGTCTTGGCTTAGGTTCTCAGGGACAATAATCAACATCGATGATGTTGTAGGCTCTCTTCTTTTGGTATACTACTTGTATACAGGGTTTTCCCTCTTTTTGTGAATAAAACTATTTACCTGATAAAAAAAAAATCAACATCGATGATAACTTGATTACTCCCTACCTCCCAAGGTAGGGATCGGGTCTGCGTACACTCTACCCTCCCCGACCCCACCTAGTGGGGTTAAACTGGGTATGTTGTTGATGATGATGACGATAACCAGATTACTGGGTTAAGAGTTGCCTGTTGATTTAGACCTTGGTTGCTCTTTACTTGCACTGCCATTTTAGTCTTGTGGCAAACACTATAAAGGCTTATTTAGTGTATTGCTGTGAAAATAATGGATTGCAAGCCAGGCATGTCATTTACATGGTTGCTGTTGATTTTCTATTCTTGGATATGATTCAAATATTGGTGTGTGTTGATCTTTCTAGATGCTCAGAAATCAGAACCAATGCATACTTAAACTTGATGGTTCTTGTTTATTTATTTGTTTTCAATTGTGTTATCCATGTGTTTGTTCTTGTTAGTTGTTTTTCTATTCACCCTTTGTTTTTGTCCATTTCAAGGTATGTTAAGAAATATTACAAAGGGAGGGAGGCGTGTACCCTTTGACAAAAGCGAGCCAGTAAGTAAATTGAGAACAAGTGACACATCCCTCTTAGTGTCTTACATAACCAGTTTAATATACACTGTCAATGGTAGACTATTTGAGGATCAATACTTATGGAACATGCTGCTTGAAGAAGCATCAATATGGGAACTCTCTTAAGATGATGACTCCTGCATGAAATCTTTCTCTGAATTACTAAACCATTCTTTTCCCTCCGAACAAAGCCTCCCGTCAAATATTTTTTTGAATTACCAAATTAATGTTTTTTTGCACGTAATCCAAAAATTTCTAGCATAGCAATGCTTACATAGAATTCTTAAATGCTTTTACTTTTACCTCTAATATATCAAGAGTTTGTTAGACTGTAGTTTATTGTTCAACTTTGTAGTACTGATTTTTCCTTTGTGATGTAGGGTACTCCTGATATCAAGCTGTCTACTGTTGCACCTGAGAATTCTTATCAAAAGCAGCACCAAGAGGTAATTTTTTTAATAAGCGGTATCAAGGCGAAATTAGTTACTAGGTATCAAGCGGACAAACAGTATTTTGCATGCAGTTCTCTTGGAACTATAGTAATTAGTAGATGCCTAAATTGCCCAGACCTAATTGTATGGATGACTATTCCTCCCTTTTTCCTATCTATTGTCATTCCATTCCTTTGAGGTTCAGTTGTTTGAGTCTTGATGAGTTGGAAAGCACATTTAAACGGAAACTTGGGCATTTGAATTTTTTTGCCCACTTGCATGTCTGTCTCATTTTTTTGTGTAACTGTGGCTCATTGGCTTGAGCAGCGAAGTTCAGGAGAGACAAAGGCACTGCTAACGGAGACTGAAATTCCTTCAGTTTCAACTGCTGATCTGGTAGTCATATTTGAAGTCTTTTTGGTTTATACTGACGGCTCTCTGAAATTGTTTGTTCTATCATGTTAATCCCTGAGTTGACGGCTTAAGTGATGTTGTCATCACGCGGATCACCTCTTGCTGCCTCTAAAAGGACCGAGTTGTCTGAACGAGGATCCCCATCTAGGAAGTTGAATGTGGGTATATATGGAACTTATAGTATTTAGAATTCTACGTTGGGGTAGAGAAAGAGTCAATTAAGAGTGATTGCTACACAAAAACGAGTTAATTTACAGTGATTGATCGTCTCTTTTTTTATATTATGTGCAAATCCTTTTGGACTATTGGACATTTAGTATGGGATGGAGGGAGGGAAAGAATCTAGCAGCAGGCCTTTGATGTAGTGGAACTCTCTATTTGAAATATTACAGTTTTTTACTTTTCTTTTTTCCTTTTAGGTACATCTGTGTAATTCATCAATGTATCGAATGCATAGTTTGTGATTTTGGATGCTTTGATCCTTGCATGACTTTATAATGTGTCCCTCTTTGGACGATCTCCTAATGCCTTTTATATGATAGCATTGATTTGTTGGGGAAAAAAGGTGATGTTTGCTTCCACATGCGTAGATTTCTAACAGGGTATTCAGTGCTGATAGGATGATGATATCTTTTAATGTAGGATATGCTAGAAGCTGCAGAAGACTTTGCTGATAATTCCCCTGTTGGTATTGGAAGTTCTTCGGTTAACATTGATGAAGAGGTAACTTCCGAAAAATCTTTGATGTTTCAGTTTTAACTTTCTTTTTTCCCATTTTTGTTGTGAAAGACGATGATTTTATTGGTCAACTAAACCCGTTTGTCCATATTTTCCCAAAAAAGAAAAATATTTGGTGATTATTTCGAAAATGTGTTTATAAATTAAGTTGACCCATTATTTCAACTTCAAAGTTGAAATATGAAATTTGAAAAATAGTTTCTCAAAGTTTTTTCAAGTTTTCACTCACAAAACTTCGTCTGTTTTTCATGTCCAAACACAAGTTCAACTTCTATATACCATTTTTAACTTAACTTAAAATATCAACTAATTCATGTCCAAACGCCTACGGAATCTTTCAAAAGCTTCACTTATCAAGCTTCTTGGTTCAGCAGCATAATCTCGATGAACTTGCAAATGCTTCTGGTACCTAATTTGAAATTCCTGCAAGCTTTGATGAACAGGTCTGTCTTATTTATTACTCCCTTCAATTTGAAGCATTCCATAATGAAGTTGAACATTATATGTTTGTTGTACAGATTGGCATTGATTCACATATGGGTGCTGACTGGTCTGGGACATGACACACATTATTCCAAGTTGACTCAGAGCATGAAGATTCCAAACAATACTACCTGTCATCTTCAAACTTGTAAAGCATCTGTCAATATAACCAAGAGCCCGCTTGTGTATGTTGGGAGATCGGACTTGGGAGGTACTGGATATGTATATTAGTACATATATAGTTTGATTGACACATGTCATAGGGTTTCTCTATTTTAATTTTTCTGCCATCCTGTTGACGAAGGAACCCGCAGCCGCTACTCTTTCGAGTGCGCACAGGGTAAATCCCGGGCTGACGCAATAGCCTGCAAACCACGTCAGCCGATTAACCACACTTGGCAAGCCATGTGTGACAGGCTCAACCAAGAAGGTTTATGCAGGGGATCGAACTCGTGACCTTGCGGTCCCGCGCTCTACTGCTACACCAACTTGGCTACCCTTGCGGGTAATTTTTCTGCCATCCTCTTCTTATTATTATGTGTTGTGGCGTCATATAGGTCCGAAGAAAACTAGCCTTTGGATAACTTTACCTTCTATAGAAAATTAGATCTTTGACATATTGCATTACCTAAAACAAAGAAAGCCTAAAAGCGTTATTATGGAATGTTGATGTGTTATTGTTATTAGAACTAGTGTCACGTTATCGGGGTGAAAAACACTAGCATAATCAATCCACCAATGCGACGTATTAGCTAATCCAGTCATATTGGATTTAATTATTAATAATGCGCGATTAAACTGTTGATGGCTTATGAAAAGTGTTGATTATACCATAAGGGATCGTTTTGTTTAAAGACAAGTTATGCTAGGATTGATTATTCCAGTATTATTTCTTATTGACTATTTTGTGTGTTGTATTATAAATAACATGTATTGCATAATTTCAAAGAAGTTGTTTGTTTACAAAAATACCATCACATTATTTAGTAGAAAAGGGTGTTTGAGGGATATCATGATATTATTGTCATTTTTATTGTTTTATCTAGGGATGACTAATCCTGATATTATTATTCCACCATGTTGTAGGGATAACTTATCCCAGACGATGACGATTTCTGGTCCTGGTTTAACTTATCCCAGGATTAGTAACCAAATAAGCGATGGACAATACTAAATTTTTATCACAGGGACATTTATGCTTGTCCAGCATACCAGATGACTCCTAACAGTTCAGGACTCCACATTATAGTGCATTTTTGTGGATTGCCTTGGGGTCAGTTTTGTACTCGTCGGCACTAAATATTCAGTGCAAGGCAAGGACTAGTCTATAGTGGAAAACCCCTAGTGGAAAAGTTAGATTATCATAATGCCCATCAAAAGTTTTAAGTAATTTAATATAATTGGTTAAACAAAAGGCAAAAATAATGAATCCTTGTCAATCATAATTATGCTAAAAAACGTTTTGAGTTTCTTCTTCTCCCCATACGAATGAAACTACAATATACATCGTCTTTGGGTCGGTTGAAAAGTTGTGTTTATTGTTGGAATTTAATGCACAATTTATGAGTTATTAATTAGGATTTTGAAACGTTATATTTTCTTGAATCCAAAGAACACATTAAAGAGTCATAAATGGCAGGACCGTCTCAAACATTTTGGGAGCCCTGTTCTAATTCGTAAGAGTTGACCCTTAATTGGGCTAAGACATGCGAATTATGATCTTTACAGTAAATTTTGGCTAATACTACTTAATAAAAAATAAAAAAGGGACCCTAAAGCTTTTCGTTTTTCGGGGGCTTGTGCGTCAGCACACCTCGCACGGGTCCAAAGACGGCACTCATAAATGGTATGTTTTCTCATTTCTCAAGTTATTGAAGACTCCAAATATTCACATTGCTTCTTACAGCTCCCTCCGGTTCAACCTCTTTGAGGATCAATTTATCAATATTCAAGGGCTCTTCTATGAATTATTTAAGTGAAACTTGATAGCCTTTTCTTCCTTTCTATTTAAATTGTATCACTTTTGCCCTTTGTTGTCTTTTTTTATCTTAATGCAAGCATATATTAAACGTTTGTGCGCACAAGGGCTGTGAGTTCTTCGTTAGTGTTTGGGCACGTTTGGTACATCAGACATTCTGATCAGACTTTGGACAAAAAAATAATATAGCGTTTGGTGGGCGTTTTGACCGATCAGATCTAATCGTTTTTGAGACTCATCTAGTAGATGGGTCTTTCCTGGATTGTACTAAAAAAAATCCAGTCCATTATATATTAACTCTAATTCCATTCATTATATATTAATACAGTCCAGTTTATTATAATACAATACAATCCATGTAAAATTATACAGTCCAGTGCGACGTACCAAACGAGCCCTAATTGTGTAAGTTTATCACTTTGACTATCTTTCTGATTTAGCACCAATCTTGATTCTTCCTATGAAATAATTTATTTGAGAGATGATTGTGACTCTAAACACTTTTCAGGTTTACCATCGATAATGAGCCATTTGAAAAATTATTTGAGTATTTATGAAAGTTAAGGTCACTGGACATATTTTAAAAGTTTCCTTTCGTTCGTCAAAGACTTCAAACTATTGAGCTTTCTTTTTAAAACCGTGATGATGCATATTAGTACTGTATATTTACCAAAAAGAAGAGGGTCTCTTCAATTAGAGTACATTTTGCACGTTAGTTTCTTTTTCCTTATGTATTTGGACATGTGATCGTGGGGATAGGAAGAATAGGCACTTTGTAATTTTAAAATACAGGTATAGTCATACAAATTATTACTTTATATGGAGAATTTGCTGAAAATAATAAATTAATCCTTGATTTTTGTGATGTCACTGTCAATTTACAAAGGTACTGCATCAACCGAGCAATCGAAAGGACTGAAATGAACATACACTAAGAACTCTAAAAAAAAGTCAAAGGAGAAACTTCCATTCTAGAAGCGGTAGCTTCCCGCCTCCCTCGGGGTGAGAAGTTCCCTTCCCTTTTCTTAAATGCCGTTGGGATAAATCTGACCCCTTCCCTTGTTCCCGCCTACGTATATAGGATGTTCCCAAGGACTAGCAAAATCAAAATAGCGAAATTCGTTTCCTTTTTTGATGGTCTGCCCTTCTCTCGGCAATTGGTAGAGCTAGAGAAGCAAGATGTCCCACGATTCTGGTAGTTTAGGAAAAAAGGAGAAGGACACTACTGGAGGCAAGCGCTAGGTCAGAAAAGCGATAACTAAAAAATCTCCCTAAGTAGGATTTGAACCTACGATCAATCGGTTAACAGCCGACCACTGAGCTACTGAGGAACAACGAACAATATGTTGGAAGCCGACTCTCGTTCTTTGGACCAACCTATGACCGAAAAAAAAGGACTGTCAATCTTTTTCACATACACCGGGAGTCGTTTTTGGTATCCTGACCATAACTGGGTTAAGCCCTTTGGATGTGGGGCAAGCACTTTCAAATCCAAGTTCCGAAACTTTCCCGTTTGAAAGAGCGCGCTTTGAGGGAAGAGGGGAAGAAAAAGTATAGAAAGACTAAGTGAAGTACTTATAGAAACTTCTTTAATATTCTTCTTTCCTCTTCTTGCTTATCACCTTCTTTCCCTTTCTCGCATCCTAATATAATAAAGATCAAGACGAGTAGCTCCAGGTCCAGATATCTTCCTTCGAAATCGCCAGCATCAGTCTAAGTAGCTTAAATCTCTAGCGAAATATTAAGTGTAATACGTTAAATTATATGTTTTTTACTTCATAAAATAAGAATAAGAAAAAAAATCGCTTGTACCTAATTGAACTTTAATTTTTCATCTTTGTAGGTTCAAACGAAACAAACATGTCACCATACGATGATCCATGTTGATCGTTCATAAGAATTTGTTCATTACTCTTTCATGTATAATTATTTATTTATTTTTCTTAAAAATAATTTTGATATTATTTTATGCAGACATGTATTACACAAAAGGTGTGAAACTCTTATCTTTAAAATTGGATTATGATTTTGCCACTGAAGTAAATCAAAATGTAATAAAATATCTAATTAAATATTAAACAGTGATATTTTAATTACCTCAAATTGCACAGTGAATAAAAATATAGAAAAGAATGTCGCATGAAGACGTAAGACTGTTCGCGTATACATTTATTATTTATCTTAATTATGTGCTCAGTAAATATGCCATGTTTGATATTGACTGCAATTAGTCTAATATTTAGTACATACCATTATTGGATATATATTATATTTCGTCACTTCGAAGGCAACTAATTAACATTACATATCTCACAATATACGATCAATCTGAAGGTTAAATATATCAAATGGAGGACTCTATAATTTATATCAGGTAAAGCTTTAGAATCTCTAAGTTAATTTTTTGTGTCAGCTTTGGATTTTTTTTCTCACATTCTTTATCTTTTTGTAAACGGTAATTTCAGTGGAGGCTCTCTCTTCTGCGACGTATGACCCCTAACTCCACCACCCCTCTTCCCCGACGTGAACCCTCCTCCCCAACGGTAATAACACTAAACCCACCCCCTCTTTTTTCGCCGTCCTCTCCTCTTTCACTGACGGACAACACTACCCACGGTGGCTAACTTCATACATAATTTTTTATATGAAGTGTAACTTCTGTGAATAATAAAGTAGGCATCTTCTACAAATATCTCAAAATATAAAATGTATGTATGATGTCATGGTTAGGAATAACTATATTTAATTTAATGATTATAGTTGCTATTCATTTGGAAAGTGAAACCAATTAGTTGATATACACATATGTTACAGGAATTATACGAATCTTACTTTCGAATATAGCGTATGAATATATATTTTTTTGGAAAGAATCATACCTATATGTTTTATTGTTATGAGATCATAAAATAAAAAGATGTTCGAATTTGAATATTATTTTGACTTTTATACTTCTATTAAAGGTCTGGAAGTCCTTTAATAAATGAAATCTTTTTTTAACGAGAAATATAATATATCATTGAGTTATTAGAATTTTTATTAAAAATATACTAAATGTTAGTAGTATCTTAGATGCTCTTTATGTGATCCTGAAATATATATATATATGCATATGAAAACTTCTATTGATATTACCTTGTGAGTTACATATATATGTTAGTTTGTACATACATTGCTGATTTATTTTAATATATGGGAGCTGTATTTAATAATGCGTGCATTATTTGCAACATTTAAAATTATGTTGAAATTAACTAGAGTCAATTTGTTGAGCTTATAAGTCTTATGGGACAATATTGTATTTGAGAATAATGTTTATTTTCTAATAGTTTGAGTATGATACTTTTGTGTGGGGGCATATCATTTTATTATATTGGTATAATTGTATGACGATATATGTCAGAAATGAATTTTATCAAGTGAAATATGGAATATCAACTCTAATTATTTACAATTAGAAATTATATCACAGATCGAAATAGAAAAGAATACTACTAAAGATGGGTCTTCCACCCCATATTTGAACTTTGATTGTTCATCTTTGTAATTTACATGATATTCAATTATTTTGACCTTAACAAACAAGTTGTCATATGACGACCCACATTGATCACTCATAAAAACTTCTACATTATTCTTTCATGTAATTATACTTATTTTATTTACAACATCACATACTACAAGACTAGTTATTCACGTGCAACACACGTGCCGAGAAACTAATATAGTAAAATGGTGAAAACATTTTATTATCCGACCACAAAAGTCGTCCCACATTTTCAAGTACCGAAGGTGTATACGAAGAGGAACATCATTGTGCAGAAAATAACGAGAGTTCTCCAAAATAAAGGCATACTATAAACAAGTGGTGACATCTCCTATTATCGTATTTGGCAAAATTGAGAAAGCAAACGAAGGATTGAACACAAAAATTGACGGGCAGATACAATTGCCAAAAGGCAACAAACCTAGCCTCATCCTATAAAGATGAACTACCTATTAATATTTTCGTAAAGCTTCTACGAACAATGAATTTATGGTTGACTAAAGAAATAGAAAATATGTGGGTGAGCGAATAGCAGTCAGCTTAGCAAACGTCATCCATGACAGAATAATAGCACTCCACTGCACCATAGACAGAGGGTTTGCGATGATGGTAGAGAGATGAAATAAATTCACTTATGAATGGCCACCCCCTGCAATTATTGAGTCTCCTATACACCTACTGTTGGATAAATACCAAAATTATGCCCACCACCGTTTGAATCTGCACCACCATACATTGGCAACTGTAGCTCACCTGAATGGGATGCATTGCGCGATCTAGAGTTCCTAGGAGAACCAGTGTATGAATCAGTTGAGCCACTGCTTGTAGTGTACATCGATGATGTTGGAAGCCCATGAATCCTTGGAAGGCCTGTCGGATCAGTACCCAAGCTATAACCCCTTTCAACTGTCTCAGCATCAAGCGGTAACTCCTCCAATGTCTGCAAACCAGAAAACATCAGTTCCAGCTAAATGGTACTCCGTAAGTAAAGCCATTATAAGCCAAGAAAACCTAGAGAACGATGACAAACAGAACATCTTAAAGAATCGGCACCACTAGGATATAGTTACAGACGGTTTCACAGGGAGAGTACAATGGCAAATGGAATATCTAGTAGAACTGATTTCACAAGGAGTATGATGACAATGAGAAAAGGCATACAATTAAGAGTACTTCCGAAAATAAATTTTTCTGCTTAGTTCCTAAACAAAGCCTAAAATAAGATGGAACTTATCCAAACCATAAACATTCAATATTTAAAGCTTAGTGAGCCTTGAAATGTAATACATGCAAAAATATACTCCGAGTGAAAGTGGTGAAGATTTGACCTTATAAGCTTGCTGAAGAACACGAAGTGTCTCACGTGTACGCTTTCTCTTCATGGCTATCTCATCAGGTTCTTGCAACATTTCCTCGAGGAGGTTTTCTCTGCAACAAAGAGCAAGCACCATTAATAAGAACTACGAGTGCATGCAAAATGTGTAGTATTTGCAGTGGCTAAGATGCCACGCGCCAGAAACAACATACAAGTACATAAGCACATGAAAATTCACGCAGCTAAGTAGCATAATGAAGGATCAATGAGCCACTATCCTGTGAAGTATCTTGATAAAAAAGAAATTCCAATTCGAATACCTGTAAAGTTTCTTGATGAACACATTGTGTAGCTCTCTTTTGGTCTGGTTTACCTGGAGAACCGATCAAGACAACTTTGTCAATAGAAAAGAAATCCAAATCGAAAATGAAAATCATATAAGCATTCTTGCTAAAAACACAACACTCCGAGTCTAATAAAGCTAACAAACACCAGATACTATTTCCCTCATATTGGCTATTTAGAAAATTTGTATCAACAAAAGGTAGTCAATAATTCTAACTATACAGAAATTTCCACCAGATAAAATAAATAAGTTCACAATTTTCACAGAATTAGCAGTTGAAAAAATATCTGAATGGAACTTGACTGTTAGGTGCTATGAGAAAATCTAGCTGAAGGTAGAACAGAGAAAATTACTTCTCCCATATAAAAATTAGCCTCTCAATTGTTGGCAGAAAACCAAACAGTACCACTAGTCCCCCGTGCTTTTAGAATATGACAAAAAGCAGATTACTGTGTTTATTTTATCCATTCTGCCCCCAGGTTGTCTACAATCCCATGTTGGCATCCTATTACTACTTATTCTATGGTCAGTGTCTTCTAGTGCTGAACAATCTGCCTGAAGAGAACATCCTTAAGTAGGAAATAAGAGAATGTGACGAGATCGACAGAACTACTATGATCATTTAATCAGAACAAAGAAATTGCTAGAAGAGTAGATTTACGAATCATCAAGACTACCACTAGATGGAAATGAAGAACCCCCAAGTATAACTCCATTGAAAGGCCACTCACATAGATGTCAAAAACATCAAAGCATGAAATCAGTGAAGGACCAAGTCATTGCTATTCGGGATTACCAGAAAATGCATGATTGCTTTAGGTATTAAGTCTTCAATATTCTTCCTGACAATGTCATAGTATGACCTCAATAACAGCTTGGTGATGGCAATTTCAATAGTCACCTCCTCTGAATGAGTTTCTGAAGGCCTCAAAACACTTGGGGGCTTCAAGCAAAACAAATAAAGATGTCATGTTTGATCTTATCACCAACTAATTCATAAAGAAATCATACAGCCGAAGGGGCTTCAAAATACATACCTCTCTCAAGTGGATCATTGAGAAAGCATGATTCATGCTTTGTACAGGATCACTCAATGGCTTGCTTATGAAATTGTCTTTTACAGATGGACGATTGTCCGAGCCACCAAATATTGATGATATTCCCCAACTTGAACCAACATTTGATCCTAATGAAGAAATATGTCAGCAATGGTTTTGGCAATAAGGTTTATCGGAACAACATCTCTATCTCTACGAGGTAGGGTAAGGCTTGCGTACATTCAACCCTCCCCAGACCCCACCCGTGGGATTACAATGGGTATGTTGTTGTTGGTGGTGGTGGCGGCGGCTTTGGCAATAAGACCCAGCAAAAGATTATTTTCTAAAGATTATAAGAAGTCCATACAAAGGAAATGAATTCATATTAAGCAGCAACACAAAAATTCATGGTGCTTTTCGAAAAGACTACCATAAGTTACATAAGAAAGGACTTTAAAAAAAGTGGTATTTGCAAATGGCTAACCCTTGTATACAATATTCATTCCCTTCTTGTCAATAAGATATTTAACTTGTCAATAAGATATTTAACTTGTCAAAATAACTAATAACTCATGTATGTTCATGTACCAAACATGTGGCATGAATGAACACATCATGTATCACCAGATGGAAACACACCTGACGCTGTGGTTTTCTCGACTTCTGGAGCAGGCCGAACAACCTGTTTCTAGACCAAAAAGAACAAAAATCAATGCAAATAACTTTAGTTTCTTACTACTGAAATCTGAAAGCTGTGCGATGTCAATCAGGGAAATAATCAAGAAACTAAACTTGGAGATGATGAAGCAGAAAAGACCAACCTGATCGGGGACAAAACCACCAACTGATCTGGCAAGGATAGCACGTGATTTTAGACCTCTTTCAGAGGTTGGCGCTTTATCTAAATCTACCCCATCCTGAGTAGCAGTAAGCAAACATAAGGTTGACATCAGTATGATGTAATTTGCAAGACCAATTGCAAAAGACTGTAAAACAGCAAATGAAGCAATTACTTTTTGCCTCGGATTAGGTGCAGCAATCCTAGATGACTTGACCTGCTGTAATGCAATCTCCATAGCTTTATTCCCACCAATAAAATTTGGATGTGAAGTATTTATGTAATCCATCTGCAACAGAAAAATAATTAAGTTGAACAATATACAAATTTTAACAGAAAAAAATTCATGAGAATTTTTAGTGATTTGTTAAAGCAATTCACAAACTTATACAGCAAGATGCTTTTGGCAACTATCAAATGAGCTATATTTTATCTGATATATCATATGCGCGTAGACCCTGAACCAGTAGTTAACCAGAACTGCAGAGCAATACATCAATCGCAAAATTTGATTGTGATCTGTACGGAAAAAACGGATTCAAATTCTAGCTTAATATTTCAAAAATAGTTGATACTTGTATATCAACTCAATAAGCTTGATCATGAAGGGAAGCCTTGGAGTAACTGTTAAAGTTGTTGTCATGTGACCAGGAGATCATGGGTTCAAGCCGTAGAAATAGCCTCTTGCAGAAATGCAAGGTAAGACTGCGTACAATAGACGCTTGTGGTCCGGCCCTTTCCCGGACCCCGCGCATAGTGGGAGCTTAGTGTACCGGGCTGCCCTTTTTTTTAAGCTTGATCATAGATGCAAATATGTGTGTTGTATTAGGTAAAAGCAAAATCAAATAAAACCCAACACTTTTGACATACCTCCATCTCAATAATATGTCCAATCATTAATTCTGAAGGTCCCAGTCCTTCACGCAAAAAATTTCCTATAACCTCATCCATGCGCTTTCTCAAAATTGGAAACCGTTGCAACTCATTGACCATACAACGATGGCTCATCTACGAAGAAATGATTCAAGTTTGAACGGCAATTATAAGAATGCAATACCAGAATGAAAAAGGTAGTCAACATTGGCCTACTTTAACCAGCTCATCATATATAAATCTTGCACACTGAATACTCGGGTCGTTTAAACGTGATATTTGCCTTCGGGTGAGAACTTCAAATGGGACCTGCATATTAAAGAATAATTAAGATGCTACCAACCAATTGTCATAAATACTACAGGAAGTATTCAAGAAAGCATTGAACTATTGGCTCAAAAGCAAAAGCAAAGAACATGTTAATCCATTGGAGTTACTTCAGGCACAAATAATCCAGATTTGGCACCCGTTGCATTTTGAATGGCAGTTCGTATGTCATCATCGGTTAAATCTTCACAAGGATCAACTTCCTGCAGGAGAAAGAGAAATCTGATGAAATTTGATAAGCAACTGAACTAGGATAAACATTCCAATTATATGCATCAACATGCATGCTAATCATGCAAAGTTACTGCAAAATTCTTGTGTCTGTCGTTCACATTTTTACAGCCTTGAAGATTTAGAATTCTTGTACATATTGTAAATATTTGTGGTTTATTGACAGAAGGAGCTAGCCAATAAAGATTACTCAAAATGGACGATAGATTTCGATTATGCAACTCTGTTCGTGCATGAAAACCAACTTATGCGTATAATAGATGAATATCATTTATGGATTGTATATGTGCGCCACACCCTTGGCAACAATTTATGAAAGACCATACTGATAAAAAAAATGAATGCTCATCAAAAGCACTATAAGCCCATACAGAGTTGGCTATACCAACAAAAGCATACATACTAGCTATTTATTAACAAAATGGCATATCCTTTATGTGCAAACATTAGCAAGTCTATAGATGAATTTTAGTTCTCCAAGCAAGAAAAGAATAAAGTAGGCATTTCAAATGTGAATATGAAAGAAGTGGACCTCCAAACTCTTTACAAATATGTTCTGAAAAATGTAATGAATTCTTGCTCCACCAGACAGCTCAGAAGTTGACATTTCTTCATTTTTGCCTTCTATCATTGAAGAAAATGCTGCTCTCGACCCAAAGAAAAAACCAAAATAAAAAAGACAGAAACTGGTAATGAGGTTAGGAAGTGTAAATGGTCAGTTAATATGATATTTTATACTAGAAAGCAACATTAGATATAGGAGATAGAATCCAGTAGAGGATTACTATCACATATTGCAAGGTTTAGGCCACATTACCTTCACTGTACTTGGAAAGAATGTTCAGAAGGAGAGCACCCATACCAGCCTAGATTCAGAGATTAGCACAATGATGTCAATAAATAGTTTGGAAACACTAGCTGAACAAACTACAGTAAACATAGCAGAAAGAAACACACCAGGACTCAACAATCGGTTGTACTATGACAACAAACTCCCCAGAACTTCAGGCCAGTGCTTAGTAAAGCATAGGGAAGACAAAAGAAGTTACCTTTGACTCCGTGATCTCCCCATAGCTAGCATGCTCCTTTGCGACAGACACAAGTCCAGCACTAATGCGTGATTTCAATCCTGGAAGAAGCGTTTTGATGTGTTGCACCAAAATCTGCATTAAACAGGAAGTTCAAGTTAATATCTGATTTCAAAGCAACAAGATGTCCCATATCACAACTGGAATGGGAAATTTGCATTTCCTTTGGAACAGGACAATGGCTGGGATTGGGGTGAAGGTGCGTGATAGCCAATCATCTCATTGATTAGGAAAACAATAAGAAGACAACAGATATCTGTTGCACAAATGCAAGTAAAAAAGGGGCAACCATAAACAGGAAAGACAGCCTTAACACATCTTTAGAGAAATTAATCCCAGAAATAAGTAAAAATCACAAGGAAGACATGATTCTCATCCAACAAACAGCAAAGCATGAATTTTTCAGAACGAAAACAGCAAGGTACATATTAGGAGACTAGATGACACATACAGAACATGCAACTAGCATTTGTCATACAGAAAGACCGTCCACATTATGATGCTTATTTTCAAGATGAAATAAGCTGCTTGGTAAATCCCTGATCAAATATGCTGGAAACCCAAAAAAGAAAGGTATAACACAGGCCATTACGCACCACATGTATCATGCTGTGCTTCTGTTGTGCCATAACATGGTTACTGTGTGAAAAAACTTTTTTTACAACCAACAGTGACAAGGTAAGCATGTCTAAGTATTTCTCAAAACATGACCTTTTGGCCCCTTTTCTTTTTTGAATTGGACATGTCAATTACATTTTAAAATTCAGAAAAAACTTTAGAGGATGAGAATATAAGTTATTAATTGATTCGGAGATATTTGGAAAATGTAACTGAAAAATATGATGTTTGACCATATTGTGGTTTCACATTTTGAAAAATATTTGGTCCTACAAGGATGTAATGCGCGCAATGTGGCAACCCAATAAAAGAACAATCACTGCTACTTTGACCAGCACAGGTTACCTGGTTCAACTTTT
Source organism: Przewalskia tangutica (assembly GCA_029844215.1). Taxonomy (NCBI): domain Eukaryota; kingdom Viridiplantae; phylum Streptophyta; class Magnoliopsida; order Solanales; family Solanaceae; genus Przewalskia; species Przewalskia tangutica. Next base: position 8,298,477 of record CM056721.1, on the reverse strand, counting down.
TTGCCAATTGAGGTACACCACATCGATCAGCAAGATCACTATATACCTTCAAGAAAAAATAGATAAAACAGGAGATTGTTAACGGACCTAACATGAAATCAACTAAATAAGAAATGGTCGAAAACATACAGGACGGCTGCGGAAGAACTTCTCTTCAGCTACAAGTGCATCCTTAATACTCCGGTTCATCATAATGTCCTGTTTTTAATAATTCAGCTATAGTATTAAAATCTTATGAAGCAAGTATATATGAATAAATATGCACACATATACTGTTGCTCATATGTAGCACACTGTTATCTTGTTACCCTATAATTTTCCCACTGATGAACAAAATCTTTACCATGTACTTGTATATACTAATAAATGCAGACTACCACAAGCAGAACACAAAGTAGATTTGTTGTATTATATGTACTGGCTGCTAAGATCTTCCGCATTTTGAATACAATTTTAAAGATTTTCAAGTTTCTTTGCAACTGTAAAGTTACATTGGATCTTGACACTCGTTATGGTACCCTTCTGGTGTTCAATGGCTATAACTTCTCTATTCATTCATCTGTGTCCTTTAGGCGTATTATAGGCTGCTATAACGCCTCAAGACTCTTCTCTTTTGGCACAAAAAGGAAAGAGTGCATAGAGGAATCATAAAACATGAACAGTTTATTGCCTCTATTGATCCACCACAAGTTTAATTGTAGATGCTCCATAAATACTGTCCTTTTTCCTTGAATTTTTGGGTTATGTCACTCTTTTAGTGCTTTTAATTATCCTCAGAAATAATTGTACTATTTAAGGATTCAAAATAAAACACTGGCTTGTGGTATTCAATAAAGATTACTTTGTGTTCAAAAAAGAAAATCACACAACAAAATGAAAAGCTAGCAGCCCAATACCAATTTAGCAGCCAACAACAGCAACAACAACATACCAAGTGGGTCTGGGAAGGGTAGGATGTACGCAGACTTACCCCTACCTTTGTGGGGTTACCAATTTACCAGCCAAGAGATTTAAAATAAAATAAGACCTGAAATTTATCCCATGCTTCAGACATGAGGGTAAATATGCAATCTACCGCACAGTATTTGACAAATAATTATTTCCAGCATTACAGAATTTAATTGTCCAAAGTTGAAGCTTTTGTTGTGCAAAGATGACCACGAAAATGGTCAAAATCACATATCTCTAAAGGTATCAGTTAAAATTTAGTAAGAATGTCAAAAACATGCAATTAGATAAACAAAACCACTCTCAGGAAAAGAAAACTTGGTAGAGGTGCCTCTCGCAGACCATAAGGACTGTAGATATCCATGAAGTGGACAATTTTTTCATTTTTGGTTCTACACCCATAGCAACATGCCTAATAAGAATCATAGCAACATGCCTAATAAGAATAAAAGGTTTTAAGGAAAATATGGTAACCTCATATGCAACTCCAAAACGTACATATGAAAGCTCAAATGAGTGGAAATCAAGAAAAAACAAAAACTCATGAGATAAACTATATTCTCTGCCAAAAGTGTAGCTGGAGCCTGGATGTATTACCTCCTGATTACGATTAACTATACCAACATAGCCAAGGCGAAGGGGAATCACTTTTCCAAGTAAAAAGTTACGTGCGTCAGTACCCCTATCCATGATGTCTAACTGCGGAAACAATGAAAACACAACCGGGTTAAAACAATTATCAGAAAAAAGATATAATCAATACAAGGATGAAATTCATTTCCTTTCACACTGACCTTTGTGATGACTCCAATGGTTCGATAGCCTGCAAGAAGAATCTCTCATATAAGAAAGCACCTAAACAACTAAACTCCCTGGCATAGAATATATTGTTGCAACATACCGTCAGGGTCAGCATTCCCAGCAATCTGAAGAGCATCTGAGTTGGCTAAGTCTGAATTAGCCGGTGTTACAGCCAATATTAAGCAGCTTGGGCGCTTAATATATGACATTATCATTGTTCTGATGCGAGCTTCAATATCAGAAGGTTGATCTCCAACAGGCACCTTTGTTATGCCAGGCAAATCCACTAGAGTAATATCAAGAACATTTGGTGAGAAAATTTTCAACCGTATCTGCTTGTCTGAGACACCTTTATTTGCTCCTGCTTCCCGGTCTGTCTCCGCCTAATGCCGATGATGAAAGATTGGGAGTTAGAAAAGAGAACGAATTACTGAAATTTCAAGGAAAAGAAATCACATGAACAATAACTGAGATGCATTATGTTGACTGTCCCCTTCCCTCATGCAATCCTTGCTACTAGATGTTACTATGCATATATTTCCATATCAAATCCACGGTCAGTCTAATAACTATTCTTTGACCATAACTGATGCACAGACAAGCCAATAATTTTTCAATCAGACTACTGTTTATCCTTGCTCATGTCAGGGAGACACTATCTTTAGAATAGAGCTTACGATATAGATATTTTATATATTAAAATAGGGGTAGAGCATTGTCCCTCTGAAAGATAACTTAAATTTGCGTCAGTTTCTCAACTACATAATGCAATGACCAAAGTGGATCCTATGCAAAAGAAAGATGAGTGTCCAAATATAACCACTAAATTAGTGGGAGAAGTGTACAAATGAGATGCCAACACACTGTTTTACAATCTAAGATGAGTGATTCTCAGGACGCGTGTACAATAACATCTAACTAAGCAATAATATCATCATAATTAGCATGACAATTTAAACAACATACAGTTACACCCATAAGATAATGAAGTGAACAGTGATCCAATCAATGGCTTGAATAGAGCGGATAAGATATATAGAGGAGATGACCAACTTCAGCTACTTTTTGACCGACGCGTAGTTGCATTACTTAGCAGTTTAGTCTATTTCATAAAAAGAAACACTTAATAATTTAGTCTTTAAATATAAATTAGGTGTTATCACAAGTGAAAGACATATGAACTAGTTTTTTACCGAGGCGGAGTTGCAATGCTTAATTTATCTACTTCATAAAAAAATACTTAATCATTTAGTCTTTTAAGATAAATTAGGTGTTCTCTACAATTGAATAGATAAATGAACTCACACAAAAGGTAATTGAGAAGCTTGTTAACTAGATCAATGCACATTATAACTTTAACATTATCTAAATGTGTAATAGTGCTAGGGATGCCCATCATAACTTTGCTGCACTCGAGCCGAGTGTCTTCCAAAAATAGCCTCTCTATCTTCACGAGGTAGTTGGTAAGGTCTGAGTACACTCCACCCTCCCCAAACCCCATCACACTGAGCATGTTGTTGTAATAGTGCTCGGGGAGGACAGGGGTTAGTAAAAACCTGAGTCTTATGAATAAACCCTTCATCTTCTAATAATCACTAATCAAAATCCCGCAAAGAAGATTCGATAAACCAGTAAGCCTAATAATAGACAGGGATTCAAACATATTTTTCTTTAGGCACTGTTACTTTCCCTGATAGTTATAAACTACTGCATAGGCTGATTCAGTATATGAGGCTAGTTAGGTTTTAGGACTTCAAACAGCATATTTGTTATTCAATCAAACTAACTACCTACTTCCCTCTTGGACCAAATTAAATTTTAACATACATTCCAGTGCATCCAATTTAAATACAGTGAGTCTAAATTCGACGTCTAATACCTGAATTTCTCAACGAATTTTGTTGAAATCATAGAAACGTTTGCCAGGATAATAATACTAGTCTTTTAAGATAAATTAGGCGCTTTCTACAATTGAATAGATAAATGAACACACAAAAAGTATTGAGAAATTTGTTAACTAGATCAATGCACGTCATAACTTTAACATTATCGGTATATGAGGCTTTCTATTCAATCAAACTAACTACTAAAAATTTTACATTACATTACAGTGCATACAATTTAAAGACATTGATTCTAAATTCAAAGTGTTGCAAGTGAAGAATATTCACCTGAATCTCCCAACGAATTTCATTGAAATCATAGAAACGTTTGCCAGGATGATGCAAGAACTCTCCCCATTCCTCATCAGTAGTACCATTATCAGGATTGCGCTTTGTTTGAAGGAGTTGTAAAACAAGAGGACGCCTAGTACATATATCAGAACCTCTAGGCAAGAAATCTCTACCTACAAGTGCTTCAAGCACACTTGATTTACCACTACTTTGACTCCCTACAACAGCAACCTGTGGCAGCTCAATGGTTGATTGACTTCCAAGCTGTGCGAATATGTCTTGAAGCCTGTTCACTATAGGTATAACTGAATGTCCCAACGACGCCGCCGCCGCATCGCTGCTATTGCTTGACGGTACTGTTTCTTCCGCCATTGTAAATTTTGATTTAGTGTTGAATATTAAGATTGATAAGAGTAAAACCCTAGACGTTTGATTGAGGGGAAAGTCTCATGGATTGGGTAGATAGAAATAGAATTTGTTCTCTTACCGCCCAAGAAAACCCAAAACCAAAATAAAAGACAACTCATCTGTAAATTTGTGTTTAGAAAAATAAAAACAAGTTGCGGGGAAGAGAGATTAAAACCTTATATTTTTATATTTATAAATGTATTTGTGTGTATACTGATTAAATAAAGATTATGCTATACAATATTTCCTCTGTCCCAATTTAGTTAATACAGTTTAGATTTCGACAGTCAAACTTCTTTATTTTAATCGTAAATTCGGACTCTTTAAATCTTTTAAAAATTTAGTTAATAATTAAAATTATTTAAAAGACATACGAATAAATCACAATAAAAAAAATTTGTATCACATAAATTAAAACTTACTCACCTTTTCTTGTCCTGTTTCGAGGAGGAGAAGGAATGTAGATTCATAAATATTTATTCGGATATTTACATTAAATTAATAATTATAAGTAACATATTTTTACAAATATGATTGTCATTAAATTATTATTAATTGAAATATATTCTTATTTTAATCTGTCATTTAATCACGATAAATTATGAGTCTAACTTATGTGGTCATTAGTTGTGTAGAGTTTTAATTTTTGATGTATATTTTAATTTTAATTTATTATTAGTACATGTTTTAGTTATGCGAAAGTAAATTAGTAACTAAGCATTGAATATTCGATGTGCTAAATTTTATATATAACAACTAAAATATCATGAAATATAATATTAATTATATTATTTTAATACATTGAATAATTTACTTCTAACCAGTAACCTAACAACTCCTATTTTTTAAAAATTATTTCATTACTTAGAGGTGCAAATTTTTACATGAAGTGTAGCCAGGTTTTGGTAGTAGTAGAGAACGCGGGGCCATGGTCGCACATCGAATCATCCTCGCACTTTGGTTGAGTACTGGCGTAACTTGCCAGCAATTTGTAGTTAATCGTGGTTTTTGTCAGTGGTTTACGTGTTATTTCGGTATCGATCTTATCACTGAAAAAGAAGCTAAGTATATGCGTTCCGCGAAAAAAAATAAAAAAAATAAAAAAAGAGGTGCAAATGTTTTGAAGATCATGTGAATATCATGCCGGATAACAAAAACTATATTCGAGATCGAGGCATACTACTTGCAAATTGCAATTACAATCAAGTAGATATATTTGATAAATACTTATTTGTCTTCATGCAATTCCGATGATTTTTCACATACGACTTCCATGCGACGCAAATGTGTTTTCGAAAAATACATTTTTTCAATAATTAATAACATCGTCATAAAATAATAGTAATGATATTCTTTGACGGCGGTGACGCCAAATTTCACTTGTTTGTTTCAACTCTTAATTGCAATAGAGGACAAAATCCCTAAATTTAGTTGTAAAAATAAAAAATAAAACCACCATTTAAAATCTTGTTCACCAAAAGATCATGCCCCGCTGGTGTTCTAGAGGTGATTATCTTCAATCTATCTACTTTCGTAATTTTGATTTATGCCTATATGTTGTTAAAATTATAACTAAAATACAATTACAATTAAAAAAATATAAATGAACATGTAACATGTTGGAATAATTTTCCTTATGAATTTCTTTCATTAATCACAATATATATAGTTGTACAAAGGTGATTCTTAATACAGTAAGAATGATAAGTTACCTTAAATATATGATACTAATAAATACAATATAAACTGTGAATATTTGAAAAATATTTGCTAATACTCCCCCTCAGACGGAGCAGAAGGAAGCTGAATGATCATGCTAAATCCGAAGTCTGTGAACAGTTGTTTGGGTAGTCCCTTTGTGAAGATGTCTGCATACTGATAGGAGGATGGTACATGTAGAATTTTGACTAGACCATGTGCGATCTTCTCACGGACAAAATGGATATTCATCTCAATATGTTTGGTCTGTTGATGCTGGGCCGAATTATGAGACATATAGATAGCAGATATGTTATCACAATAGACTATAGATGCCTTACGCAATGGGCAACTGAGCTCCAAGAGAAGATTTCGGAGCCAACAGATCTCATCAACTACATTAGCAACACCCCTATACTCTGCTTCGGCACTGGAGCGGGATAATGTGGCTTGTCGCTTGGCAGACCAAGAGATAAGATTATCCCCTAAAAACACACAATAGCCTGAAGTAGAGCGTCGCGTGTCCGGGAACCCTTCCCAATCAGCATCTGTGTAAGAGAGGAACATGTTCGGAGCAGAGGGGTAGAGATGCAACCCATAGTCAGGAATACCCTTAATGTATCTGATAATACGCTTAAGAGCAGCAAAATGGGGTTCCCTCGGGGCATGCATGAACAAACACACCTGCTGAACGGCATATGCAATGTTGGGTCTGGTAAATGTGAGGTACTGAAGAGCACCTGCAAGACTTCGATAGAGAGTAGGATCGGACACTCACTGAGCTTGGATTTCGAATCAACAGGAGTAGGCACAACCTTGCAATTTGACATCGTAGCTCTAAACACAATTTCTTCTGCATACTTACGCTGACTCAGGAACATAGTATCTGCAGATCTAGTAACTGATATACCGAAGAAGTAACTCAGCTTGCCTAAATCAGTCATAGCAAATTCAGTTTTGAGAAGAGCAATAATGTCATTTTTCAATTTGTCATATGAGGCAGTGAGACCAATGTCATCAACATATAATAACAAGTAAGCAATGTCACTACCATGATGAAAAATGAACATAGAGGTGTCACACCTGCTGCAAATAAACCCAATCTGCATAATATACCTGGCAAAACGGTCATACCAAGCACGAGGTGCCTGTTTTAGACCATAGAGTGACCTCCTGAGACGACAGACATACTGGGGAACGACAGGATGAACAAAATTAGGTGGCTGATGCATGTACATAGTTTCTTTCAAATCTCCATAAAGAAATGCGTTCTTGACATCCAGATGATGAATCGACCACTTTTTACCCATAGCAATACTAAGAACATTACGAATCGTAACCGGTTTAACAATCGGGCTAAAAGTATCACCAGAGTCAATGCCCTCCTGCTGATTAGTGTCATTTGCCACAAGTCTAGCCTTGTAGCGTTCCAAAACACCACTGTCTCTGAATTTGTGACGAAAAAGCCACAAACATCTTATCACATTCACCCCCTCTAGTCTAGGTACTAGATCTCAAGTATGCTGTTTAGTTAAATTATTATATTCCTCAGACATGACCGCATTCCAATTAGGGTCAAGTTTAGCTAATTTGGGTTCTTTGGAAATGGGAAAATAGTTATGAAGAATATTCGCTAATAGAAGAAAATAATATATTTATACTGAGGCGGCTATCTCTCTATTTAAGAAAATTCAAACTCATTACAATAAATATTTATCGATCCATCAATAATCTTTCTGACTTGTTCCCTCCAGAATACAAGACAACGTCATACTACTCAACGAACTTTGAACAAGATGAGTCCAAAGCTCCATCAAAATGACATCTTCCTTCAACTAAATAAAACTATCTCTTTTATCTCAATTTTTTCATACACTATATATTTTTTACTTATTCATATCGTAAGCATGACAAACAATTTATAGGAGAGGAATTCATCCTTGACTAATAATAAAATAAAGTGGAGAAATAATTTAAATAGTTAGTGGAAAAACTTCAATTTCCACTTATTATATGCAAAAAATTATTTCCAACTTTTAATAGTGAAAAAGGTTTAATGTCCACTTAGTAGTGAAAGAAAAAACTATTTCCAATTTTTAATAGTGGAAGACATTTTATTATTAAAATGCTCCAAAAAAATAAATATTTAACAATCTCCCACTCATTTTAATATTAAAATTAGAGAGTATATCAACAGGTAGATTATTATACATAATGAAGGCGTGCTCTCATTGAATCTCCACTTAGTAAAACAATAATCTTTACTCCAGAGCCGTAGTGATCTCAGACTTGAACTATGACTGCTTAAGGGAAATAAAGTATCACTGCTTACACGTAACAATTAAGGTGTTGACATGAGCTTTAAGAGCCATTATATTGCAGTCTTGTGTTATTCCGATTTCATGAGTGCTTTTGAGAACAAGCTCATTCTCATAGGAAACGACCTACTTCCATACTCACATAGGTGAAATATGTCAAGGATGCTTCTGTAACATCTCACTCATACGAGCTACATAATTTCATTAAGAGTTCATAGACTCAACATCCACAAATGTACAGAATAATTCACTCACATCATACGAAAGAAATAAAAATATATTAGTGCATTTCACAACAAGTCGTCATACAATTCGTTTTTTTTCTCATTGAACCTTGTTGTAGGATCTCTAGTCCCCAGGTTGGGTTGCCTCATATACGACTCATGAATTTATGGGCTTCAATCCCATTCATTCAATGTGCTCCATACATTTTCTCTTGCCAAGGCCTTGGTTAGTGGATCTACAATATTCTCACAAGATTAGACATAATCAACGTTAATGGTACCACTTGTCAAAAATATGATCTCACGATACTGTGGTTTCTCCTTATATGTCTGAATTTTTACAGTTATAATAACTATTTTGAACTCTACTGATTGCAGCGGTGCTATCACAATGAATTAAAATAGGAGGAATTGATATCTTAAAATAAAATATTTGAAATAATAAATCTCTCAACCAATTTGCTTCTTCACTAGTTGAAGCTAATGCAATTAGTTCAGCCTCTATGTTATAGTTAGCAATAATAGTTTGCTTTTATACTTGCAATAAATAGCACCGCCTTTCAAAGTAAAATATAGCCAGTGGTAGAACAGGAATCACCAGATAAAATGTTTCAATCTGCATCAAAAAAGCCTTTAAGTTCAACAAGATATTTTTTATAAAACAAGCCATAATATTTTGTACCAACTAAATATTTCATAACTCTCGTTATGGCATGCCAATTATGTTCATTTTCTGGCCTGCATATGAAATATCAAACCTAGTGCAATCAATCACAAATCTCAATCTTCCAATTAAGCTAGCATATTACTTTTTTTTTATCACATCATTTTCACTCTGAACATAAAATAAGCGAGCATTAGAATCAATAGGAGTTACAATATGCTTGCAATAAAAAAAAAATCTCAACGTAATGTGACAGGTCAAGAAAAATTTCATCATATGTTTTAGTAATTTTTATTCCAAGAATAAAATTTGCCTCACCAAGATCTCTCATATCAAAATGGCTTCTAAAAATATTCTTAGTTTCACCAATAACATGCATATTTGAGCCAAAGATCAATAAATCATCAACATAAAAGCAAATAATGACATGTGAATTATTTCAAGATTTATGATAGATGCACTTATCACACTCAGTTGTTTTAAAATCGGCTTCAATCATACAGGAATCAAAATTTTCATGTCATTGCTTTGGTGCATGTTTCAAATCATATAGGAATTTAGTAAGTTTACACACTTTACTTTCTTGGCCAGCTTCTATAACATCTTCGGGTTATTACATATAAATTTTCTCATTTAGATCCCCCATTTAAAAAAATAGTTTTTACATCAATTTGATATATATGTAAATAAGAAATTGCACCAATAGCAATTAAAAGTAATGGATGTAATTTTTATTACCGGATAAAGTATCAAAAAGTTCTATTCCTTCTAATTGCTTAAAATCCTTAGCAACTAGTCTAGCTTTATATTTATCAATTGATTCATATGGTTTCAACTTTTTTCTCATGACCCATTTACACCCAATTATTTTATAATCTGGTGGTAAATCAACTAACTTCCAAGTGTTATTATAAACTAATCATTCTATCTCGTCATTTACAGGCGGGGGAAGAGTGCCCCATACCCACGATCTAAAATTCACCCCCACACCTGTCCCATCACCCATCACGGGTAGTAATTCCTCCACCCGTACCCGCCTGCAGGTATAGGATTACACTTGCCCCGCCCTACTTACACGGCATTCATTACCCGTCTTACCACCAGTTGGGTATCCACATACCCGTTTACCCGTCTCACATACCCACCTAAAATATTCAACTAATCAATGTATGTTCTTCAACATTTGATTAAAATATTCTACACTGATTGATACCACAATGTATCAAAGTTCATTTAACAAAGCAACTAAAAAAACAGCTCCCACAAGTTTTTTAAAGCAACTAAAAAATAAACCATTATACATTGATTGATACAACTCTTCAGCTGATGAAGTTCAACATTTGCAACCATGACTTCTTCAATCAATCCTTATCATACATCAACATCCTTCATCTAAAATATAGAAATTTAAAAATTTAATAATGTTTGGCGGATATATGACAAATGATTAATTAAGTTGAACTATTTAAAACACTTAATACCTCATCTTCGGTAACACATTCTTCCTCCTCCATTTCGTCAATAATTTAACGTACTCAACTACTTTTAGCCCACCATAACTTAATAATTAAAATTAAGAGATAAGACAAATTTAAAATAATGCATTATATAAAGAAACAAGTTGAATTGAATTTAAGCAATGCAGATATGGCCGATGCGGGTGCGGATACGAGGAGGGGGATAACTGGTGTAGTGCGAGTCTTATATGAAATACACCCCCGCCCCACTATTCATGGCGGGTAGAACTTTTGATACCCATACCCGACCCAATTGGAGCGGGTGCGGGGCGATACCCACATTTGCCCCGCCCCACTGACATCCCTATTTACAACCTCTTTTCAAAATATAGCATCAAGTGAAAGCTTCTTGTAAACTGAGAGGGTCATCTCCAACTTTAAAAATATAAGAATCACGACCAAAATCTTTTTCTACTATAACTTTTTACTTCTTCTTAACTCAAAATCATCATTTTTTCATTTTCCAAAACATAAGTAGAAGAACTAGGTAGTGACAAAATATTTTCTTTAGTCCTATGACTCCCACTATTTTTAGAATCAAGTAAAAATTTGTTAGTGTCAATCTAGACCTTCAATGTATAATCACAATAATATACAAATAACTTAAGCAAATTGAAATTGACAACAATAATGTTTAGCAAAAGCATAAACACAAACTAACTTATTTGTAGATAGAGGTCTGCTCGACGCGATGTCTAAGACAAATTCGCCCCCGCTTGTGCTGCAGTTTAACAAACGTCTGCTTTGAGGATACAACTATTTGAGTGATAGTTCTAGCACAAGAACTTCACTCCTAACGAATCTACTTTATGTGTTATTCAGAAATTTCTTGAAGAGAAAGAAGAAGCAACAATGATCATCTAATGATTTGATTCTTAAGTTAGAAGATTAGATATTGTTAATTGTATTGTGTGTGTTAAACAAGTGATCTACATGCTTTATATAGCATGAATTTCGACCAGATGCAACCATTAGTCCAAAGGTTATGACTCTATGTGAAGAGATGCAACTTTTGATTCAAAACTGGAAAATCTCGTCGAAGGCACCGCGATCCTTCCACAAAGCACCCCGGTGCTAATTCGATTTTTCCTTTCCAGTGACTTACTGCCATCCAGGCACCTAAGTGCTAATTCGTCGAAAATTCCAGTGACTTATTGGAGCGCAAACACCTCGGTCCTTCCATCAGGAACCGCGGTCCTTCGGCCAAAATTTCAAAAATGTTTTAATCACTTATTTTCTTCTTCAATCCACACAAGTTCCAACAAAATTTATTTTTGTGAAAAATAGCATCACCTGATTCTATTATAATATTATCTTCAAGACTAAAGAATCTATATGATGTACTATTTGAAGCATAACCAAGAAAAGCACGTAGTAACATTTTTACCCAATTTAAAAATTTTGGAATCCATTAACCTCACATAGGCTAAGCAACTCCGTACTATTAGATATTTCAAATTTGATTTGTGACCTTCCCACAATTCAAACAGTGTTAAGTTAGTCTTTTTATGAGACACGCGATTCACACACATAACAAGCAGTCAAATAGCTTCATCTCAAATTTAGAGGTGCACTTGACTCAATAAACATGACATTTGTTAACTGAATCAAAATTCTATTTTTCTTCTCGTGACACCATTAGATGCAGGAGAAGTGTAATTTTATGAATTATTTCCAATATTCTAACAAAAGAACTAAACTCATTAGATTCATATTCACGACCTCTTCTCTTCTAATTCTTTTTATTTTTCTACCAAATTGATTTTCAACTTCATGGATAAAAACTTTAAATTTTTTAAAAGCATCACTTTTATTTTTCATCAAGAAAACACATGTATACTTAGAAAAATCATCGATAAAGTATCTATTTCCTCCACGAGTTAAAATTCATCCAAATTCACAAGTATCAGTATGAACTAACTCTAACAATTCGATTTTTCTTTCAATTTGAAAATGAGGTCTTTTACTACAAGCCTCCCATTTTTTAAAATTCTTTTTAATCATTGGAATTAATCCTAAACTACTCATGATTCTCACATAATGATTATCAATATGACACAAACGAGCCAGCCAAATATTAGTGGAAGAAAACATGTAAACAGAATTAGCAACTTTATTCATCTCAACATTCAACTTGAACATCCCATTACATGCATGCCTCTTTCCCACAAAAATACAACATACAAAAAGGGAACGTATATAATCTGGCCACCCTAGTTGCAATCAGGCTGTAAATGTATATATAAGCCACATTAATAATTATATTGTGGATTTTAACGGTTTGTTTTTATCAAGCAATTTAAACAATACTGCGGGTAACTGTTCATAAAACATGGGACCAATAGCCTAGAAATAAGGCAAGTAATTTGCAAGCTAATCAACATGAAATGATAATGTAAAGATGAATTAAAAATTGCAAGTGCATATAAGTTAAATTCGAACAATAACAGCTGATCTATCTTGGATTCAGAGATTCAGATATATTATCATCAAGATAACTCTCTGCCACAGCCAGAAAGATCTCTTTCTTGATAAAAGAATCCTTCTTTAGTTTTTCAAACCATTCAGAACAAGTGGCATAAAACTGAGTGATAGCATTGGGCAATTTGAATTGCAAATGTGGATGAATAAGATTTTGGTATAAATAAAACGCCCCATTTAACTGAGGTATCACCAACCAACAGATGAAAATTAATCTTAAATATGACCACACAGGTACCCTGCAATAGAATTTAACCACGATCAGTATATGCAATCTAAATAATGTAAAAGGGACATGCATAATAAAATGATACACGCCAATTGTATATTACTACTAAAATAAGGAGGGGTAGCAAGTAGCAACAGCACATTCATAAATGAAACGTATTTACCTTTGTTAAATGGATTTAACACGGACATTGTAAACGGACTTTTTATACGATTAGTGCAATTTAACTCGTTGTAGAAAGGTTATTTGTCTTATTTTTTTAGTTACTAATTCAACTTAGTATGATTAGGCTTTTATTTACCATTTTAACTAATTTTAAGTGACATATTATTGTAAACATACACACTTTTAATTACCTTTTCAAGTGACATTATCAAAGAATTTTACATACATAAAAATTAAGCTCCTCTTATATTATCAGCTAAATAGTACACCAACTTACCATTGAAGAAGTTTCTCGAAGACATGCTCGAACAGGTAAATAAAAGAAAGGATGATCCAATATGTGACAAGTTTTTTCTTGTCATACATTGAGCTAGTCTCAATTGCTCGGATAGATACATATCTGCAATAGTACAAGAAAAAATATTGTTTTCGTTACCAAAAAGAGCACATTTAGCTTTACTCTATAATTTCTTTGTGGGTGTCTATGCAAATTAGTATGTGGAAAAAAACAATTTGGGGTTATGAGGAGTTGCCAGTCTTACAGGGGATATGCCAGAGCAATCACATGCCTGCAAGAAACAGTAGAACAAAGTATAAGACACTGAATATGTGCAATACATGCAAAATGCACTATGATATATGGATATAACTTATACTATGAATACAAAAATACAAATGGCTAGTAAATGAGGAAGAACTGAAGAATGAAATCATTGTCATTCTTGTTTCCCAATTTTATAAGATTTTTTATCTTAGGTTTCAATTCTGAACCAACAACAAGAAGGATGTAATTACCAGACAAGAAAATGCATGCATTGAAGTGTAACACTGAGAAGATCCATTTGAGAAAAAAATTCTTCTGTCCATTTTTTTTCTTTAGTTCTTGTGAAGTTTAATTTATTGTAATTATGTGACCAGTCAGTTCTTTATACGACTTTTTGAAGAGGAAAAGAAGATGAAAGGTATGAAAATAGGACTGTTTTTGCTTAAAATAAATCTGTACTGGGAAAAGCAGCCTATATTGGCTATAAAAAAATCGCATTCATACCACAATGACACCTTCTTTGTGAAGAACAACTAACTCGATACAATTCTTAGTTGTTGAACATAAACTCAGTTGTATTAACTTCTAAGCTGAAACAAACAATGTCGAAACTCAATCGAAACAAACACTGTCGAAAATCATCGACAAACACAATTAACAGCAACGAACACTGTCGAAACTAGAAACTCACTATCTATGTTGCTAATCAGCAATTTAATTTGGCACAGTCGGGTCATAAAACATGCACAATCAAATCTAATAGAATTGACTACCACATACGAACTCGACAAGAACCTAGATTAAATAGTGAACTCAATCGTCGTCGGCATCGTCAAAATATAAATTCGAACAAATAGAACAAACAACAACTAAAAATAAAACAAATGAAGTCGTCACAATCGTCGAAATTCTGGGTTTGTAATCGGATGATTTTTTTTGAAGAAATTGAAAAAAATCGATACTTAGAACCATATCACTATCGATCAACACATAAAATTAAGGAATTCGTAACATAAAACACTATAAGAACACGAATTTGCTTCAGATTAATGAGAAAATTTGAGGAGTCTAAACGTGTAAATATAGGAAACAATATATTTCTTACCCATAATTAGAATATTTTCATATATTGTGTAAATATAATTATGGTAAGACTATGATTCCTCTTTTGTATAGACTTATGATTCCTATTGTATAAGAGATGAATATTGTACTCTATATATATCTTGATATTAATGAAAGACTCCCCAAGGGAGATTAATATCATCTTACATGGTATCAAGAGTCAAACCTTCTCCTTATCCGACTTTACCCACCATCTCAGACACCACTCCGCCACCCACTGTCCCTACTCATCCAATGGAAACTCGTTCAAAACATGGAATCTTCCAACCCAAAGTCCATTTCAACTTGTCTGGCCAAACCATCTCTCCACTTCTAAAAAACCCAAAATTGGTCAAACAAGACCTTAATTAGAATGCGGCTATGTGTGAGGAATTCAATGTTTTAACTAAACAGCACACGTGAGATATAGTACCTAGACCCGAGGGGGTGAATGTAATTCGATGTATGTGGCTGTTTCATCACAAGTTCAGTGATAATGGGGATCTTGAGAGGTATAAGGCCCGTCTTGTGGCTAATGACACAAATCGCGTGAGGCGTTGATTGTGGATGAACGCCCGGCCGGTTGTCAAACCGCTACTATTCGCATTTTGAGCATTGTCATGGGCAAGCACTGGCCAATCCATCAACTTGATGTGAAGAATGCATTCTTACATAGGGACGAGAGAAAGCGATGTACGCATCAACCGCGCGAGTTCACCCATCCGTCAAGATCCTACGCTGTGTGTCGTCTCCGTAAGTCACTATATGACCTGAAACAGGCTCTCCGTGCGTGGTATGATCGCTTTGTCAGGTATATCTTACAGATTGGGTTTGTAATTTTCTATGCAGCAAGAGTGATACATCACTCTTCATTTTCCATCGAGGTAGTAGCACTTTTTACTTATTACTGTACGTGGATGATATTGTTCTGACTGCCTCCTCAGATAGATTGAAAAATGAGATTATTGCCTTGCTTAAGTCCGAATTTGCAATGACTGATTTGGAAATCTCAGTTATTTCTTGGGGATATCAATGACTGATTTGGAAATTTGAGTTATTTCTTGGGGATATCAATGACCAGGTCTGCTAATCACACGTGTTCGTAAAGGCGTAAGTAATCGTAAGATAGTGTGTCTGGCTAAGATGGTGAATTGCAAAGTTATGCCTACTCCAGTCGATTCGAAATTTAAGCTCACTGCTATGGATAGTGCTCCAGTCTCTGATCCTACTCTGTATAGGAGCCTTGCAGGTGCACTTCAGTATCTCACATTTATCAGGTCAGACATAGCTTATGCTGTTCAACAGGTGTGCTTATTAATAGATGCCCACAGAGAGTCTCATTTCACTGCTCTTAAGCGTATCATTCGATACATAAAGGTACTCTTGATTATGGTTTGCACCTATACCCTTCTGCGCCAAACAGGTTGTTCTCATATACGGATGCAGATTGGGCAGGGTGTCCGGACACGCGACGCTCCACCTCCGGCTTTTGTGTTTTCTTAGGGGATAATCTGATTTCTTGGTCTGTCAAGCGACATGCTACCCTATCTAGATCCAGTGCCGAGGCTGAGTACAGAGGCGTTGCAAATGTAGTAGCTGAGATTTGTTGGCTCAGA
Source organism: Przewalskia tangutica (assembly GCA_029844215.1). Lineage (NCBI taxonomy): Eukaryota > Viridiplantae > Streptophyta > Magnoliopsida > Solanales > Solanaceae > Przewalskia > Przewalskia tangutica. The sequence goes on along the minus strand of CM056721.1, from coordinate 8,281,586 downwards.
AACTTAATGTTATAACTTCAGTGTCCTTTTCGTCAGGCATCTATTGTGTATTGTGATAACATCTCTGCCATCTATTTGTCTCATAATCCGGTTCAGCATCAACGATCCAAGCACATTGAGATAGACCTACACTTTGTTCGTGAGAAAGTTGCTCTAGGCCATGTCAGAGTGTTACATGTTCCATCATCCTATCAGTATGCAGACATATTTACCAAAGGACTTCCCAGACAATTGTTTCTTGACTTCAAATCCAGTCTCAGCGTCCGACCTCCTCCCGCTCCGACTGAGGGTGTGTAAACGTGTAAATATAGAAAACGATATATTCCCTACCCATAATTAGAATATTTCCATATATTGTGTAAATATAATTATGGTAAGACTATGATTCCTCTTTTGTATAGGCTTAGGATTTCTATTGTATACGAGATGAATATTGTACTCTATATATACATTGATATTAATGAAAAACTCCCCAAGGGAGATTAATATCATTTTATAGTCGCATCAGTGAAACAGAGACTTAGAACCATATAACTATCCATTAAAACATAGAGTTAAGAAATTTCGTACCTTGGACACGATTAGAAGAAGATTAAGACAAATTTGACTTTGGAAGACTGAAATTGATGGGTTAGGAATTGAAAATTGTATGGGTCCCTTTGTTTTATGTTGACCTATCACGATGCAGCACGGGTCGTTTGATTTATTTGGGTGCGTCGCGTACGCGGCGCCCACTCGTCATTGATCTGTTAGTTTGGGGCAAATACAACAATTTTATTAACGGAAAGGATATATTTGTCCTCAAACTTTAATGAAGGGCAAATATGACCCTTTTACTTAAGTTTGATGACAAATATGACAATTTTTCCTATTAAATATTACATATTGATCAGACTCAATAATTTGCAAGTAAACTTGGGTCATGACTATGGGTTGGGCCAGTTTGACGCAGTGGGCCCAAAATTGTCCCGCAACGCCTCTCGATACATTTTGATAGCCATTATAGGCTGCTTTCCCATTTGGCGTCAGAACAGATTTATTTTAACAATTATGGAACATCTGAAAAATAGAAAAACATGTAAACATCTTTTTTTCTTTCATTCGGCATTTAAAAATTGAGAAATTCATATAATTTTTAAAAAGAATATAAAAGTATAAAATATACCATGCGTCTTGAAAAGGAGTAAGTTGCATTAAACTTCATAAAATTGGTGTTAGTTACTACTTACTAAGTACTATTCAATTCCACAGAATAAACTAAAGTAAAAATAAGAGAAACCTCAGGGCTCAGGAGGAAATTTATTTTATTTTTCTATGAGTATAATAAATGGGAACATAGGATGAATACATTTTTAGATTCCCAAAACCATCACTTCCAGTTCTCACTAATTTATTTTCATACCTTTCATCTTCTTTTCCTCTTCAAAAAGTCGTATAAAGAACTGACTGATCACATAATTACAATAAATTAAACTTCACAAGAACTAAAGAATAAAAAAGACAGAAGAATTTTTTTCCTCAAATGAATCTTCTCAGTGTTACACTTCAATGCATGCATTTTCTTGTCTGGTAATTACATCCTTCTTGTTGTTGGTTCAGAATTGAAACCTAAGATAAAAAATCTTATAAAATTGGGAAACAAGAATGACAATGATTTCATTCTTCAGTTCTTCCTCATTTACTAGCCATTTGTATTTTTGTATTCATAGTATAAGTTATATCCATATATCATAGTGCATTTTGCATGTATTGCACATATTCAGTGTCTTATACTTTGTTCTACTGTTTCTTGCAGGCATGTGATTGCTCTGGCATATCCCCTGTAAGACTGGCAACTCCTCATAACCCCAAATTGTTTTTTTCCACATACTAATTTGCACAGACACCCACAAAGAAATAATAGAGTAAAGTTAAATGTGCTCTTTTTGGTAATGAAAACAATATTTTTTCTTGTACTATTGCAGATATGTATCTATCCGAGCAATTGAGACTAGCTCAATGTATGACAAGAAAAAACTTGTCACATATTGGATCATCCTTTCTTTTATTTACCTGTTCGAGCATGTCTTCGAGAAACTTCTTCAATGGTAAGTTGGTGTACTATTTAGCTGATAATATAAGAGGAGCTTAATTTTTATGTATGTAAAATTCTTTGATAATGTCACTTGAAAAGGTAATTAAAAGTGCGTATGTTTACAATATTATGTCACTTAAAATTAGTTAAAATGGTAAATAAAAGCCTAATCATACTAAGTTGAATTAGTAACTAACCTTTCTACAACGAGTTAAATTGCACTAATAGTATAAAAAGTCCTTTTATAATGTCCGTGTTAAATCCATTTAACAAAGGTAAATACGTTTCATTTATGAATGTGCTGTTGATACTTGCTACCCCCTCCTTATTTTAGTAGTAATATACAATTGGCGTGTATCATTTTAGTATGCATGTCCCTTTTACATTATTTAGTTTGTTGAGCATAAGAAACTAATTCTGTTGCATATACTGATCGTGGTTAAATTCTATTGCAGGGTACCTGTGTGGTCATATTTAAGATTAATTTTCATCTGTTGGTTGGTGATACCTCAGTTAAATGGGGCGTTTTATTTATACCAAAATCTTATTCATCCACATTTGCAATTCAAATTGCCCAATGCTATCACTCAGTTTTATGCCACTTGTTCTGAATGGTTTGAAAAACTAAAGAAGGATTCTTTTATCAAAAAAGAGGCCTTGGCTGTGGCAGCGAGTTATCTTGATAATGTATCTGAATCTCTGGAAAAACTTACTGGAAACAAGGTAGATCAACTGTTATTGTTGGAATTTAACTTATATGCACTTACATTTTTTAATTCTTTCTTACATTGTCATTTCATGTTGATTAGCTTGCAAATTACCTGCCTTATTTCTAGGCTATTAGTCCCATGTTTTATGAACAGTTACCCACTTTAGATTTCTTGATAAAAACAAACCTTTAAAACCCACAATATAATTATTAATGTGGCTCATATATATATATATATATATTTACAGCCTGATTGCAACTAGGGTGGCCAGGTTATATACGTTCCCTTTTTGTATGTTGCGTTTTCACACGCATATAATCCAACTAACTTGAGACTGAAACATAATCAATTAATTGAATAGATGGTCATTGATGACAGGACAACTTCTTTTTCTCGGTAAATTCTAAATTTGTTCAGTCCATTTATCCTTCTTATATATCAAGAAAAGTAATCAGCATACCTGGTGATTAACATGTCCCCGTGGTATTTATTGCAGGTTGGAAGTATAGATGAGAATCTACTTCAGATTGAGAACAAAACAAGTTCAGCTATACAAGTTATTAGTAAAACAGTCATTCCAGAAAGTGCAAAATTGTTCGAATTCACAGGGACTTCTTCTCTACAGGTAGTCCAGACAAGGTGGACATGTGAAATATGTGAAGTGACAGTTTCCTCTGAGCTGACGCTGCACTCCCATCTTCGAGGGAAAAGACACAGGGCCGAGGCTAAGCTATGGTGTACTTTCTGTAACTTGAGGTGCTCTGGTGAGATTGACATGATTGCACATCTCAAGGGGAAGAGGCATCTTGCAAAGCTTCAAGAAAGTTTTGCTAATGTAGATGAGAATCTACTTCAGATTGAGCACAAAACAAGTTCAGCTATACAAGTTATTAGTAAAACAGTCATTCCAGAAAGTGCAAAATTGTTCGAACTCCCAGGGACTTCTTCTCTACAGGTAGTCCAGACAAGGTGGACAAGTGAAATATGTGAAGTGACAGTTTCCTCTGAGCTGACACTGCAATCCCATCTTCGCGGGAAAAGACACAGGGCCGAGGCTAAGCTATGGTGTACTTTCTGTAACTTGAGGTGCTCCCGTGAGATTGACATGATTGCACATCTCAAGGGGAAGAGGCATCTTGCAAAGCTTCAAGAAAGTTTTGCGAATGCAGGAGCTTCTTAGACTATTTGGGTTTTGGTTTACATTAAGACATGACGTATCAATCTAGTATATGGATTTAGTGTAGTGTAAATTTTTATGCCATCAGTGTAATATAACCTGCAGTAGTAGGTTATTACCGTATATTCGAAGTTACCATAGCAAAATGAGTTTGCTATGAGAGTTACCTATTGGCATAGGTCTACTTAGCCTGATGGTACAAAAAATTACCTATTGTCCTAAACTTAACCTGATGGTGTAAGAACAATATTCACTATCAGTTTATCAAACTTAATGTTACTTAATTCAGCCTGTTGTCTATCCTATTTCTGTTTTTATCATAGTATCAACTTTTTTGCTTAATGCACAGAAATGTTGTAGAGGGACTTCAGCTATGCTGGAAATTGTTAAAATGTTCTAGTTCATAAATCTCAAAAGTCCTACCAGTTGGTCACCAATTTATACTCCATGACAATTTTTGAGAGTATTATGCGACTTGCAGAGATTGTCTTTTTGGTAATAGTGGATTTAGGCCAACTTGCACGCATCTTTGATTCGATTGGGTATCTATCTCCCACTAGCATATGTAATGGAACATTTTTTTTGTCTCTGCTACAGAAGGGTTATTTACATACTCGTATTTAAACAATTGCAGAAGAGCACAAGGTAAATAGAAAGGCTATCGTAAGAATAATTAGAATTGATAGAATATTTTCCTCAATATTCATCTTCCATAAATGTTGTAAATATACTACTGTTACAAGCTACAGGTAAGGATAAGATGAGAAGATCATGCCAAATTATCTTCCTAAGATGATGCTAATTTAATCTACTTAATGCTAATCTACTTCCTATCATTGACACATGATTATTTAATAATTAGTAATTACAATTATTGATTCCTAATTATTCTATCAGTTATAATAGGTATTTCGAATATTCCCTTTATAAGGGCATCTCACACACACACAAACAAAAGGGTGAGAGGAGTGCGATGAGGAGAGGGAAACAGAGTACGGCAGACAGAGCTACATGAAATGACAACCTGTAAAAAGTTCTTTTTGTTATTCTCTAAAGAGGGGTATTCGGAAGTTCATGAATACATTTTGAGGACTTGTTAGCGATTTTTCGACTGCTCACGCAAGCGTACGCATCGTTCACAAGTAATATAGTCTGTAAGATCGAATATCGTCCACATAGACTGATTTCTAAGTACCGTTCATCTATTTTATGTTATCTATTTGACAATCGATATTTGATTGGGGTATTTATTTAACTACTAGAATAATTGCAAGATTTAAACCAATAAAGTTGTAATCAGTTATGAATGAATTAGGGCTTCCAAAATCCCCGACTATCCACTTTCTTCAATCCTTAATGCAACTAAAATGATTCTTCTTATTCGTTAAGATAGCGGTTAACTAGACTGTCTTATATTCTGGTTAGGACATATAATCACTCAACCCCAGTGCATAACACTTCTATATTTCTATGATAGGATTTACCACATAGAAGGATTAAAAACAATAACTTATAATGCTACACAAGTATCAGGGTACTTTCGTCCGCGATTTTAACTTATGTCTAGTCAATTACAGCATATCTAAATCTCTCATTTCGGTTTTTGATTTGAAATCATATAGGTTATGATAACTAGTGATCAATTAATTATCAAACATTCATACTAAATATTGACTAAATCTTAATTAAGCAAAGAAGAAATCAAACTACTACATTAATTCATGAATAACAATTTCAAGCATATTGGCACCGCGGTGCTGCCTTCTTTCGCTCTGAGTTGTCAACTTTCGTCCTTTTCGCCTTGGGAGCACCTTTTCTGCCAATTTCTCGTTCTTTTTTGCCATTTTGCCTTTTTGCACCGTTGTGACTCAAAAGAAAGAAAAACAAACTTACTACTATACTAAACACAACAAAAATGAGAAAATACCAACTAAAAATGACTCAAAAGACGTATACAAAATACGTCTAACAAACACCCCCAAACTTAACATTTGCTCGCCCTCGAGCAAAGATCAAAACAAAAACAAAGATACAAAAATAAAAGACTCGAAGACTTAAATCACGCAGCTGCACAAGGTTACTTAGAAACACATGAACGTCAGTTGTGATAATATGTAGGAACAGATATAGCACGAATTCAGCAATCTAGAATTTCAAGTTAGATATTTCTCAAATTCATTTCAATCACAAGTAATAAAGCATGAATACCTAACCTATGCATGTCAATTCATTTAATTCTATTGGCATGTGTACTTGCTATTCTCTACTAATCATAGACATACATACTAGAGATCCTCAGGACTTTTCAGGGTTGTAATGTAGGTTTAGGCAGGGGTAGGCAAAAATATGCATTTAGGCCCAATTTACGTATCATAAGCGTTTTTCTCATTCAACCGTTTTGTCATTCTTTTTGGTATTCTTTTCAGTTCATGCCTATCATTCCCCTTTTCTCTTTTTGAGAGCATGAATCAATTCATATAGACACCCCAAACTTAAGTTTTTACGTTCTTTTTCATTGGGGTGCGTCAATTTTTCACTTTTTTTGTGTGTTTCTTTTTCACTCTTTTCATCCCTTTATTCAATTACTGCTTATGACACATGAGAGAATCATGGGGTGTTAAAGAAAACAACTTATTTTAGGCTCAACGGGGCTGACTAGGGATACAATTTATTGTCAGGATATGTAATGAAGGGTAAGAATGTCTATCAAAGAAATATCTGAATCATCTCCCTAACATGTACATCTTAACTATTTCGCCTCAAATAACAAGCAAACAGACTTCACAGACATTTTTCACTTGAAAACACATAGGCTAAGCATCAAATATTCCAAATAATCAAATTTTCATGAATTTCTGGCATATCTAACTTAAACACACAAATTTTAGCTTCTCATTCCACTACATTACCCACTTAGTTTACTAGGCGTTCCAAATAAGGACAACATGCATGATAAAAAAAAATTGACTCACATAAAACACAAAAACAAACAAAAGACTCACAAAAATAAAATAAAATGAAAATCCCCCCAAACTTAAACAACACATTGTCTCAAATGTGTAAAAGAGTCAAAAATTAAAATGGGACGACTTACAGACATACATCGACTCAAAATGGTGGTGGCGGCGGTGGATATTGCATTTTCCATTTTAGTGATTTTTATTTTCTGAAAACGTGTTCAGGCACCGCGGTTCTGCAGACAGGCACCGCGGTGCCTAAACTACTGTGACCGCTCTGATCTTTCGGCACCGCGATATTGCATGATGGCACCGCGGTGCTGAAACTCCTGATTCAGTCTTTTCCAGCGTTGTTTTCCTGCTTCGTGTCCCATTCCTTCATCTGCATCGCCACACAACAAAATACCAAAAGTGAGACTGTTCTAATTAAACTCAATTGCGTAATTTAAAAATTGGGTTACCTCTCAAGTAGCGTTGTCTTTAACGTCTTGTAGCCAGACGCAGTTCACTCATTAAATCATTGGGGTATTTAACCCCACTACCTATCCATTTCAAAAGCATCCTCCCCATTCTCACTATGTTTTTCTTTTTCACAGAAGGGGGTTCAGTAAGACTTACCTGTTCGACGGCTTTCATGGCATTCATTTTTGTTTCAGCATTCTTGCTGACCTGTGGGTTCACCGCTGTATGAATGATCTCCCTAGCTTTGTCATGTGCTGGCTGAATTGTGTCACCGTGGCCGATCGCGAAACACTTGTTGATGGCTTGGGATTCAATGGTGAAATTGAACACTTTGAACACCATTTCTTCCTCCTAAACCCTTAGTCTCAGTTCTCCCTTTTCTACATCAATCAGGGCTCTCCCAGTTGCAAGAAACGGTCTCCCCAAAATGATGGATATTTCATAATCTTCCTCCATATAAGGAATGAAGAAGTCTGCTGGGAAGAAGAACTTTCCCACCTTGACCAACACATCTTCTATTATGCTTCTGGGGTGCACTACGGTTCGGTTGGCCAACTGCAAATTCACTGTGGTTGGTTTGGCTTCACCCAAACTCAATCTATTGAAGACAGACAGAGGCATGAGATTGATACTGGCCCCTAGATCACACATCGCCTTGTTGCATGTCACCTTACCAATAGTGCATGGCAAGGTGAAGCTCCTTGGATCCTTCAGCTTAGGAGGCAATTTCTTTTGCAGGATGACAATGCACTCCTTTGTCAAAGATATTGTCTCATAATCCGCTAGCCTTCTCTTTTTTCAAAGTATCTCCTTCATGAATTTAAAGTATGCTGACATCTGTTCTAGTGCTTCAATGAATGAGGTATTTATGTGAAGCTTCTTAAACATCTCCAAAAACGTGGAGAACTGCTTGTCAATTACCTTCTTTTGTAACCTCTGAGGGTAAGATATTCTATCAACGTACTCTCTCAAATATGTTCGTGGAGCTGTCTCAACTGTAGGGCGGCCCTTAGTGACCCCCTCATTCTCTACCTCAACTGATTTCTCACATTCCTTCTCACTTACCACTGCGGGTTAGGGAGCAACCTGCTCCAACTGCTTTCCACTCCTCAACAACACTGCTTGACACTGCTCTATAGGATTTACCTCTGTATTACTTGGGAGAGTGCCCTCCGGCATGTTGGTTACCATCTTTGCAAGTTGCTCAATCTGTGTTTCCAAGCTCCTGAGAGAGGACTTTGTTTCAGACATGAACTAATTCTGCGAATTGGTGAGTGTAAGCAATGCAACTCTCAGTTCATCAGGATTCTCCTGTTGTATAGGTGGTCTAAACTGTTGGGATGAAGTGGCATGAGTTTGCACCTGCTGGTTCTGGTAACCACCTTGATGTGGTTGCTGCTGAGGCTGATCGTTCATCTACGAAAAGTTAAGGTGATTTCTCCACCCTGGGTTGTATGTATTGGAATTATAAGGCATCTGAAAGTTCCCAACCGCATGTACCTGCTCTATTGGCACAAATCTCACAATTCACAGACATCTGGACTGCATTCACGAACATGGTGTTCTGCTGCAGTTGCTTCGTCAAAAGGGCCACATGTGCGTTCAGGGCAGTGATGACATCTAGTTCATGTATGCCCATAGCCTTTCTGCTGGTCACTGATCTGTCATCTGCCCCTTGATGATTGTTGGCAGCCATATCTTCCAGTAACTCATTGTCACGCCCCGAACCCCGGGCCCGCGACTGATGCCCTACCTGGGCACCCTTCTACACATGCAACACAAGTAAACCACGGAAGATAAATAACACTCATTTTTTTTCTTTAACAAAGGCAAAGCTGGCAAGGCTGCCATGATATATATAACACCCGAATGGGTCTACAATCGTACAACAATGTAAATACAACTCACTCCAGTCCAGCCCACATATGAATACAGACCTCTAAGAATTTGGACAGTAAACTATGACTGGTCAAGGCCCCGCCGTACCCCTGAATATACCTAGCAATAATGACAAGCTCCGGAACATTGGAGCCATCTCAAAATGCTGAACAAGGATCCTAAGCTCGCGGATCCACAACTGAGTACCTAGACATGCGGACATGAACGCAGCCCCCCGAAGGAGATCAGTACAACATGTACTAAGTATGGAACCAAAATAAAGTACAGTAAACAAGATCATAACTGTACAAAAGAATGACAGGGGCAAGTATGAAAATCAAATACCAGATCCAACTGTATCATATAAAATAAAAGCCAACTACACCTTATATCACTGTACTACTATAACACCGAGAGTCAAATGTACATTTTCAAGGTATGCAAGTCATGTCAAAATCAGGGACACCTGCCCACAGAATCATTATGCAATCCTATTCATGAGACTATTTCACCCGCATAGGTCTTGTGGACCCGCATAGGACAATTTGCCCCGCATAGGACTATTTCACTCGCATAAGACTATTTCACTCGCATGAGTCCTGTGGACTCGCATAGGACAATTTGCTCCGCATAGGACTATTTCACCCGCATGAGACTATTTCACTCGCATGAGTCTTGTGGACTCGCATGAGCATATGTACCCGATACTCGCATCACGGAGAGCTAGTCCATGAATTAGGTCCTGGGATTTGAACCCGCAATGAATAACATAACACTAGCACAAATGGCTATCATGAACAACATATGCAAGTTAAACAATCTTTAACTATCATTAAACAAAGTGAATGAACTATCATTCTATAAATACCAAGGTACCAACATCTCATGTACCAAATGCATATAATGAACTTCATTTTAGACAAACCTAGGTACCACAATCTCGTGTGCCATACACAATTAATGAGCTTTATTCTATAAACTCAGGCACTTCATTTCATGTACTATATTAAGGATTTAATCACGGACATTTGTTAGGCGTATTTTATATATACCTTGTGAGTCATTTTTAGTTAGTCTTTGGAGCATTTTTGCACAAATATGCGTCATGTTATGATAGATTTTCTTTCTTTTGAGTCACAGTGGTTTAAAATGGCACATTGGCGAAAAGAAGCAAAAAGAGGGCAAAAACAGAGGTTCCAGAGCATAAAGAGACGAAAAGCTGGTACCCCGGGCAAGAATACAGGGCGCCGCCGTGGCGCCCGTCCATCAGGAGCAGCAGGGCCACGACGCCCAGATCGCTGGAGAGCCGCAGGAGTTTCGGCGTCACGGCGCCGGTTGCAGGGTCGTGGCGCCGAAACGGGTTTTCAGCCAAATCCGAATGGGAATGGGCCAAGACCAAGAGGGAAAAGTTAGGAACATTTTTGGAGGATATAAAAAGGCCTTAGGACATATTTTTGAAGGGTTCCACAATCCCTAACTCTACACAACACATAGTTCTTGAAAGCTTCAAGATTAGAGGCTTGTTCTTGAGTAATTCTTTTTCTTACTTTATTTATTTTTCAGTTTATGTTGGATTATCTTTTAGTTCTTAGCATGTTTATGGCTAGGAGCTAAACTTTAATTAGGGTTTTCCATTTGAATCACTTGAATCTCGTTTTATGATTTAATGTATGTTTTTGGTTTCTTCTTTATATAGTTGAGATTTATTCAATAAGTGCTTTAATTGTTTGGTAATTAATTGATCACTAATTATCATCACATATATGATTTCTAATCGATATCCGAAAGGGGAGATTGTGAATATGCTATAGTTGAATAAACATATGTTAAAATCGTGGACGAAAGTACCCTGATACTTGTGTAGTTTAATAGGTTATTGTTCTTAGTCCTCCTTTGTGGTAAATCCTATCATCGAAAGATAGAAGGGTTCTGCATCGGGGTTGAGTGTTTATATATCCTAACCAGAATATAAAACGGCTTAGTTAACCTGATATCTCAATATAGAAGAAGAACTTTTATCATTGCATTAAAGATTAAAGCGAACGGATAATTGAGGAGATTGGAAGCCCTATTTCCACCATATCTGATTTAAGTAAAGTAATTTAGTTAACTTTTATAATTGCTTAGTAGTCATAGATACAAACAACCATCAAAATATCGATCACCAAATAGATACCATAGGATAGAAATTGGTAATTGAACATTATCCCTGAGGACGATATTCGGTCTTACCCAGACTATATTACTTGTCACGATACGTGCACTTGCGTTAAACGTGTAGATAAAATCGCTAACAAGTTTTTGGCGCCGTTGCCGGGGATTGGCGTAGTTCAATATCAATCTATCTATTCTTAATTTCTAATTTGGTTTTTATTTTATTTTATTGTGGAACTGTGCACCGTGATCCGTTTGTTGATTTTGATCTATTTCAGGTATCTAGTTTATGCGAAGAAGAAGATGAGCAGATGCACTTGTTTCCTTCAACCCTGAGATCGAGAAGACTTGCAAGCAGAACCGACGAAATAAAAAAATGTTGGACTTAATAGTCATGGGGGATCGACATAATAATAATGAGATGAATGAAGAGATGGGTGATCACCAACCCAACCAAGGAATACCCCCAAGGTTGCAGAATAATGAAGAGGAAAGAGTTCAGGTCCGTACAGAAAGGAGTCTGGGAGACTATGTGCTACCAAAAGTGAATGGAGCACAAACATGCATAAGGCTCCCAGCAATAGGAGCGAACAATTTTGAAATAAAGCCTGCGATCCTGAGCATGGTGCAACATACAGTTCAATTTGGAGGGTTACCATCTGAAGACCCACATATGCACATTGCAAACTTCTTGAAACTGTGTGCAACGTTCAAATATAATGGTGTTACTGATGACGCCATCCGGTTGAGGCTCTTTCCCTTCTCACTCAGGGATAGAGCAAAGGTTTGGTTGAATTCACTGTCTACAGATTCTATATTTACATGGCAGGATCTGACACAGAAGTTTCTGGCAAAGTTCTTTCCACCTTCCAAGGCATCCAAGCTGAGAGGAGAGCTGAACAATTTCTACCAAACTGATGGGGAGTCACTCTATGAGGCTTGGGAGAGATTTAAAGATCTGCAGAGAAAGTGTCCGCATCATAGCATTGAACTGTGGAATTTGGTTCATATTTTCTACAATGGGCTAAGTGGGACAACAAGAACCATCATTGATGCAGCTGAAGGTGGAACTTTCATGAAGAAGACAGCACATGAGGCCCATGATTTGCTAGAAGACATGACCATTAATAACCATGTGCCAAATGATAGAGAGGTAAGTGGAAGGAGAGCGATAGGAGTTTATGAGATCGATGCCATTACAACGTTAAATGCACAGGTTGCTCTCTTGACCAAACAACTTCAGCAGAACACAGTGTCAGTGAATGTAGTTCAGATGTCAATGAATTGTGAGATGTGTGGGGGTCCTCATACTTTTGATAGGTGCCCATCAGCAGACTCCAACAACATCCCTATTGAGCAAGCAGAATGTCAGACAATGGGGAATTACCAAAGGCCCCAGAACAACCCCTATTCAAATACTTACAATCCAGGGTGGAGGAATCACCCAAACTTTGCATCGAGGGGTGATCAGGGCAACATAATCAACTCAGAGGCCAATACCAGAATCAACAACCATTTAATCAGGCCTCATCTTCACAACAGTTCAGTGCACATTCTCCACAAGAAAAGCCAGATGAATTGCGAGCAGCCTTGTTGACACTTACAAATTCACAGACCCAGTTCATGGCAGAGACAAGGTCATCCATAAAGGAACTTGGAAACCCAAGTTGGACAGCTGGCAAAAATGGAAAATAACAGGCCACACGACACTCTTCCCAGTAATACAGAGATAAATCCAAGAGAGCAGTGTCAAGTAGTATAGTTGATAAGTGGGAAGCATTTAGAACCAGTTGATCCTGAACCTGCAGTGGGGACTAAAAAGGAAGCTGAGATTGAGAAGTAGGGGGTTACTGATGACCGCCCTATTTTAGAGGAGGCTCCACCAGTTCCAGTAAGGGAGTACACAGATAAGATCCCCTATCCTCATAGGCTTCAGAGAAAGACCCAAAATAACCAGTTCTCAAAGTTTCTAGAGGTTTTCAGGAAATTACATATCAATATCCCTTCATTGAAGCGTTGGAACAATCGCCTACCTACTTCAAATTTATGAAGGAGATCCTTGGAAAGAAGAGGAAACTAGTGGAGTATGAGACCATAACACTAACTGAGGAGTGTAGTGCCATTTTGCAGAAGAAGCTACCCCCAAAGTTGAAAGATCCGGAGAGTTTCACCCTACCTTGCACGATAGGGAATGTGACTTGCAACAGGGCATTATGTGATCTAGGGGCTAGCATAAACTTGTTACCCCTATCTGTATTTAAGAAGCTGGGATTGGGAGTGATCAAGCCAACTACAGTGAATCTACAGCTAGCGGACAGATCAGTGGTGCATCCTTTAGGCATCATTGAAGATGTGCTCGTCAAAGTGGAGAATTTCTTCTTCCCAGCAGACTTCCTCATCCTCGACATGGAGGAAGACGATGAAATTCCCATTATTTTGGGACGACCATTCCTTGCCACTGGAAGAGCATTGATTGATGTGGAAAAGGGCGAGCTAAAACTGAGGGTTGAGGACGAGGAAATGATATTTAAAGTATTTAAACCCTCCACTGAATCCTCAGTCATAAGCAAATGTCTCATAGCCAAGACAATGACACATCATTGAGCCAACACAGCCAAACCCATGAGAGCGATCACAAGACGCGAAGTGTTTTTAAACATCATCTCGAGAAAAAGAAGAAAAATACAAATAGAAGGCTAAAAAGAAAGATGATCATGAAATGGATAGGCTGTGGGGTTAAATTACCCCAGGCTTCTTGATAAGGAACTTGCGTCCGGCTACAAGACTTTAAAGACAACGCTACTTGGGAGGCAACCCAAGGTTTTAAATTTATGCATTTTTAGCTTAGTTAGAACAGTCTCACGTCTGATATTGTTTTTGATGTTGTGATGCTAGGTACAAGGCCAAAAATGTGGAGCACAAAACGAGAAGGGAGAAAAAAGAATGCAGCGCCACGACGCCGACATGTAGAGTCGCGGTGCCACCCTGAAATTATCTGCCATGCATTACCCGCCGCCACCGCTATCATTTTAAACCACTAAGTCTGTAAGTTGTCCCGTCCTTCTTTTTATTTTAATTCTTGCATACATTAGGGACAATGTGTGATTTAAGTTTGGGGGGTGGGGGGGTTTCTTAATTTATTTTTGTGTTTTTTTTTTAGTCTTTTTGTTATTTATTTCTATGTTTTATATGAGTCGATTTTTTTATGATCATGCATGTTGTAGTCACTTGAAACGCCTAGTGAAGTAAAGTGGGATAATGCAATGGAATTAGAAGCAGAAAATCTGAACGCTTAAGTAAGATATGCCAAGAATTCATGAAATCAAATTATTTGGGGTATCTTGCTTGACTTATGCATTGTTAATAATAAATCCTATGTGTCTGCTTGCTTGCTATTTGAGGCGAAATAGTTAGGATATACATAATAGGGAGATGACTCGGGTATTTCTTTGTTAGCCCTTTCTTTCCATTCATTGCCTATCCCTGACACTAAAATTGTATCCCTAGTCAGTCCCTTTGAGCAAAAAATAAGATCTTTCTTTGACACCCTATAATTCTATACTTTGTGCCATAAGTGAAAACTTGAGATGTTTGGAATGAAAAGTGTTGGAAAAAAAATGATAAAGAGAGTGAACAAATTTATGCACCCCAATGAAAATAAAATAAATAGGCAAAAGCCTAAGTTTGGGGGTGTCTGTTATTCATAATGCACCACATTCTCTCAAAAACAAAAGAGGGGAAAGATAGGTATGAGATTTAAGAGAAAATCAAAATAAAAGGGAAGAGTTGAAAGAAAAAGAGCTTATGGTATGTAAGTTGAGCCTAAATGTCTATTCTTACATACCCCTGCCTAAGCCTACATTACAACCCTGAAAAGTCCTGAAGATCTCTAGTATGTGTATCCATGATTAGTGGAGAATAACAAGTAAACATGCCATATAATTTTAATATTGACATGCATATGTTAAGTGTTCTTACTTCCATTGAGCATGATTGAATTGAATTTGAGAAATATCTGACTTAAGAGTTTTAGAATGCTAAAAAAATCCATGCTATATGTTCCTGCATATTATCCTACTAACCTTCACGCTTTTCTAGTGGCAATTGTGCAGCAGATTGATCAGTGTCTTTAAGTCCTTTTATTTTCTTTTCTTTCGTGTCTTGGTCTCTATTTCTGATCTTTACTCGAGGGCGAGCAAATGTTAAGTTTGGGGGTGTTTGTTAGGCGTATTTTATATACACCTTTTGAGTCATTTTTAGTTAGTCTTTGGACCATTTTTGCACAAATATGCGTCATGTTAAGATATATTTTCTTTCTTTTGAGTCACAGTGGTTTAAAATGGCACATTGGCGAAAAGAAGCAAAAAGAGGACAAAAACAGAGGTTCCAGAGCACAAAGAGACGAAAAGCTGGTACCCCGAGCAAGAATACAGGGCGGCGCCATGGCGCCAGTCCATCAGGAGCAGCAAGTCCACGGCGCCCAGATCGCTGGAGAGCCGCATGAGTTTCGGCGCCACGACGCCGGTTGCAGGGTCGTGGCGCCGAAGCGGGTTTTCAGCCAAATCCGAATGGGAATGGGCCAAGACAAAGAGGGAAAAGTTAGGAACGTTTTTGGAGGATATAAAAAGGCCTTAGGACAGATTTTTGAAGGGTTCCACAATCCCTAACTCTACACAACACATAGTTCTTGAAAGCTTCAAGATTGGAGACTTGTTCTTGAGTAATTCTTTTTCTTACTTTATTTATTTTTCAGTTTATGTTGGATTATCTTTTAGTTCTTAGCATGTCTATGGCTAGGAGCTAAACTTTAATTAGGGTTTTCCATTTGAATCACTTGAACCTCGTTTTATGATTTAATGCATGCTTTTGGTTTCTTCTTTATATAGTTGAGATTAATTCAATAATTGCTTTGATTGTTTAGTAATTAATTGATCACTAATTATCATCACATATATGATTTCTAATCGATATCCGAAAGGGGAGATTGTGAATATGCTATAGTTGAATAAACATATGTTAAAATCGTGGACGAAAGTACCCCGATACTTGTGTAGTTTAATAGGTTATTGTTCTTAATCCTCCTTTGTGGTAAATCCTATCATCGAAAGATAGAAGGGTTCTGCATCGGGGTTGAGTGTTTATATATCCTAACCAGAATATAAAACGGCCTAGTTAACCTGCTATCTCAATATAGAAGAAGAACCTTTATCATTGCAATAAAGATTAAAGCGAGCGGATAGTTGAGGAGATTGGAAGCCCTATTTCCACCATATCTGATTTAAGTAAAGTAATTTAGTTAACTTTTATAATTGCTTAGTAGTCATAGATATAAACAACCATCAAAATATCGATCACCAAATAGATACCATAGGATAGAAATTGGTAATTGAACACTAATCCCTGAGGACGATATTCGGTCTTACCCAGACTATATTACTTGTCACGATACGTGCACTTGTGTTAAGCGTGTGGATAAAATCGCTAACAACATTCTCACATGATTTCCATATAACATTTTCACAATAAGATTTATGTTGTAATCATGAACATTCTCACATGATCCAACTTACACAATTTTTACAAGAAGATTTATGTTGTAATCATGGACATTCTCACATGATCTAACTACACAATTTTCACAATAATCATGGACCTTCTCACATGATTTCCATATAACATTTTAAACCATCTCTTGACTTTCCATAAAACTGTTATAACAAACTTCCCATAAAGCCGTTATAACAACTTTCATTTTAGAAAACTAAAGCACTACCACATCTTTTCTTTTAATACAACCAAAGCATTATCATGCCATGTAACATTAGGAAAATGAACCCAAAGTACTTTGTACATCTATTCTTTACAAAAAGAATCATTTCATGCAATATTAAGGACTTGAACCCCAAAGTACTACGTACATCTATTCTTTATAAAAAGAATCATTTCATGCAATATTAGGGACTTAGACTCCAAAAGTACTACGTACATCTATTCTTTATAAAAAGAATCATTTCATGCAATATTAGGGACTTAGACCCCAAAAGTACTACGTACATCTATTTTTTTTAAAGAATCCTTTTGTCACGCCCCAAATTTTCCTAAGTCTTTACTTAGGGCGTGATGGCACCTGGACAATTATTTTCCACCAGGAGCACCATTTAATTCTCTTTATTTAGAAATTTAAACTTATATTCAAATACGGAGCTATTAATAAAAATAACAATAAAGAAATTTGTTTATGACTTTATTGAAAATATAACGCGAGCCCATACTCGTGCAAATATTGTTTCTACATAGACATACTGACAAATATTATTCTAAGTTGGAAGGGAGACCATTCCACACGGGCATTTCCCGAGACACTGAACCGACATTACGAACTCGACGAGTACCAAGCCCAAACAATGGACTTGGTATGACAAGAGGTCATGGACGATCGCTAGCCTTGGCGTGGAGCCTTTCCTCTATCACGCTTTCAAACATGTTAAATAAAGAGTCACTCTACCATCCAATGGTGAGAACCTTACCATGCAATTCAAAGTAACACCACAATATTCCAAGTGCAATCACATTATAACGTAATAAGCATATTGCAAAACATATCAAAGTTACAACATTTTTAAATATGCAACAACTCCTCATAGGAAATTCTCGTTTAACTAACACTTCATTTTATCTCGTATTATACGTTAAGATATTCCCCTGCATTTCCACATGTTTATTACATTTATATATTTGTGAACGCGTATTCACTTTTCATATTTATATATAGGTGAACCTGTATTCATCTTTCATATTTGTTGCGTGCAACCCGATCCATTATATTTATGTATTTGTGAACACGTATTCACTTTACGTTTTGTTGCGCGTGCAACCCGATCCATTATGTTTACGTATTTGTGAACGTGTATTTACTTTACGTTTTGTTGCGCGCAACCCGGTCCATTATATTTACGTATTTGTGAACGCGTATTCACTTTACGTTTTGTTGCGCGCAACCCGATCCATTATGTTTACGTATTTGTGAACGCCTATTCACTTTACGTTTTGTTGCGGCGTACAACCCGACCCATTATATTTACGTATTTGTGAACGCGTATTCACTTTACGTTTTGTTGCGGCGTGCAACCCGATCCATTATATTTACGTATTTGTGAACACATATTCACTTTACGTTTTGTTGCGGCGTGCAACCCGATCCATTATGTTTACGTATTTGTGAATGCGTATTCACTTTACGTTTTGTTGCGCGCAACCCGATCCATTATATATTTATATATTTATGTGAACACGTATTCACTTTTCATATTTTTCAGAAGATCAAATAAATACTATTCTCTTTTCTAACATTCTGTCATTCATACTTGTAATGATTATAACTTTTTAACCATAACTCCAACTAAGGTGTTTCTCAAGCGGAAACTAAGGTAAGACGGGGATCTTTCACTGTACCAAATTTCATTTAAAACTACTTTGGGTAACTAACACAAATTTATCCTCAAAACAGCCACATGAAATTTGTTTCGGCAGAATTTTTATTAAACAACACCCAATCTTATAATAGTCATAACTCCTAATCTGTAAACCCGTTCAAGCCCCATAAATTCTCAAAACGACGAGAACAGAGAGCTACACGTCTCCATGTGAACCATTCTTTCATATTCTGTACCATTTGGTACAGTTTTACACTTTTATTCGCTGCCCTTCCTGGATCTAGATAGAACCGAGTCAGAAACTTTAAAGAGCGATAACTCTCAATCCGTAAGTCGGATAGACCCCCGTAAGCTCTCAAAATGTCTACAACAAAGAGATATAGAACTTTAATTTAGCAACAATTTTCATATTCCCCACAGATTAGTACAGTTTTACGTTTCAACGTCCTGCCCTTCTGGATTTCGACGAATACGAGGCAGCAACTTCAAACTACAATAACTCTCAACTCGTAAGTCCGTTTTAATAAATCTTTATATATATCTATCCGTAACAGAGAGATTTACAACCATATAAATTTTTATATAATTCTAATAAGTAAAACTCAATAAAAACAGTCCGTAATTATGTCTTTCCGAATTTCGACCAAATCTAAGGCAGGAACTTTGAACTATGATAACTTTCAAACCGTACGTCCATTTTACCTCATTTTTGGTTCTATATGATCATATTAGAGAGGTGTACAATTCTTCCGAATTTCATCAAATTCTAACAATTATAACTCAGTGAGAACAGTTCGTAAAGTTCATGACGCAACTAGTTGTCTAAACAATCAAAAGTTCAATATTTCTTTTCAACACTCAATTCTTATTCCAACATGTATTGAACTAAAAATAAAGGATGTTACCAAGAATTTTTGAGTGAGAAAACTCACCTTGTAAGTGTAAAAAAGATTGTGGTTCGGTTGCTACAACCACCCTTGCTCCTTAGTGTTCCCTAATTTTCTTGTTCTCCTTCCTCCCTTGATATTTTCTTGATTTTTTTCCTTCTTGTTCACTTGTTTTTTTCCTGATTTTCTAACCTTTATGTTATGTACTTTGTTTGTGTGTAAATACAATGTATAAATGGAGGAGTTTTCTATAACCTATGGGAGGTGAAATGACAAGAGTTGGAGGGGAAATGAAAAGGGGGGAAGGGGTAAAGGGAAGGGGTACGTGCATGCTGGCATGCTGCAATTCATGTCATTTTTTTTTTGTTTTTGTTTTTGTTTTTGTTTTGTTTTTCTTTTTGTTTTCTTATTTTCATTTCATCTATCTATTTATCCAACTTTAACACTAACTCTATCCCATGCAATTTATTCTTTGTTTTCTTATATATATATATTTTTATTAACCCAACCACAACTATATTTTTTTTTCCGGATTTCACATTCTTTCCTCCTTAAGCAACATTCGTCCTCGAATGTGAATAAGGTCGTAACATAATCACATAGACCCAATACTGTTTATTGTTATTGTAACACTAATTTGGGGCTTCACACCTTTTATGTAATAAACCCCAAAATACTAACACTCATAGTATCAAGACACATATATTTTTCCAATCAAGTTACTACACCTTTAGAAATTCAATTCAAGGTTTTGAAATGAAGTAACTTCTACTTTTAAATCTCAAGTAACTCATACCTTTAAATCAAGTTACTTCCCCTTTTAAAATCAAGTAACCTATACATTTAAATCAAGTTACTTGTACTCTTTAAATCAAGTAACATATACTTTTCAAATCAAGTTACTACACTTTCAAAAATCAAGTCTCCTTTACTTTCAAAATTAATACTTATAGGAGCCGTGAATAGGTTATACTCGTTTATAACGATCTTGTTAAAACAATAATGATCTAGAAAATGTAATACAATTTTGTCTTGTCTTAGTTTTTATGCAGATGGAGAATTCTACTCATTTCAATATAATTGATTGTCGATACATTTTCATTAACGCTGCAATGGCTTGTTCGATACCTATTCTCATTAGTTTAGTAAATTAGCAAGGTCAACTCGACTCCAATACTTCCTAACGACTCTTACCAACATCCCCATAAGACTTGGTAAGAACTTAGAAATATTTTAGACATGCCGTTAGCATAAAATCAATAACATGAATACTTCCTAATGACAAGACAAGTATACTTCAAGAAAACAAGTCATGTATACTCCAAATTATGAGGCAAGTATACTTCAAGAAACAAGTCATGTATACTCCAAATAACAAGGCAAGTATACTTCAAGAAACAAGGGGCGTGTACTTCAAGAATCAAGACAAGTACACTTCAATTATCAATCATACCGATAGAAGGAAGTAGTTCATATACCTCGTTGACGACTAACCCATACGACAAGTAGCAATACGCTCCAATGAACTTCAACCTTATCGGCTATTTGATCGGTGTATTTTATATACACCTTTTGAGTCATTTTTAGTTAGTCTTTTGCCCATTTTTGTACAAATATGTGTCGTCTTAGGATATATTTTCTTTCTTTTGAGTCATAATGATTTAAAGTGGCTCATTGGCGAAAATGAGCAAAAAGATGGCAGAAACAGAGGTTCCAAAGCTCAAAAAGCGAGAAAGTTGACGAACCGGGCAAGAAATAGGACGGCACCGCGGCGCCTCCAGCCAGCAGTATCAGAGCGCCACGCCCAAATTACTGAATCGCAGAGTTTAGCTGGCGCCAGCTGCTGGCCGAGGCGGGATTTCTGTCAAATTCGAATGGAAATGGGCCAAGGCCTGGAAGGAAACCTGGGAAACGAGTTGGAGGCTATAAAAATGAGATTTTAGGTCAGAATAAGGGTTCCAAACCCTTGGCAATTCATCACAACCTTGGAGATCAAGATTGGAGACCACTTTTTGTGTAATTTCTTGTTTCTTGTTTTATTTCTTTATAGTTTATGTTGGATATTAGTTTAGTTCTTGTCATGTCTATGGCTAGGAACTAACTTAATCTAGGGCTTTCCATATCAAATCACTTGAAACTTATTCTTATGAATTAATGCATGTTTTGGTTTCTTCTTATCATTGTTGAGATTTATTCAATAATTGTCTTGAATGTTTGGTAATTAATTGATCACTAATTATCATAATCTATATGATTTTTAATCGAAAGCCGAAAGGGAAGATTGTGAATATGCTATAGTTGAATAAACATAGGTTAAATCGTGGACGAAAGTACCCCGATACTTGTGTAGTTCCTCCTTTATAGTCAATCTTATCACCGAAAGGTAGAAGGTTCTATATTGGGGTTGAGTGTTTATATTACCTTAACAGGAATATAAAACGGCTTAGTTAACCTGCTATCTCAAAATAGAAGAAGAACCATAATTAAGTGCATTAACAAGTAAGATGAGCGGATAGTTGATGAGATTTGAAAGCCCTATTTCCACCATATCTGAAGTAAAATAAAGTAGTTTAGTTAGCATTCATAATTATAGTTATAAACAATTCATCAATCATCGGTTACCAAATAGATACCATAAAATAGAATTTGAGAATTGAACACTAATCCCTGAGGACGATAACTCGGTCTTCTAGACTATATTACTTGTCACGACACGTGCACTTGCGTTAGTTTGTGCATAAATCGCGCATCAAGTTTTTGGCGCCGTTGCCGGGGATTGACGTAGTTCAATATCATTTTATCTATTCTTAATTTCTAATTTTGTTTTTATTTTTGTTTTTTTTATTTATTACTATATTTTTCTCTTTTATTCGTGAAACCAGTGTGCCGTGATCCGTTTGTTGATTTTGATCTGTTGCAGGCATCTAATTTATGCGAAGGAGAAGAGGAGCAGATACACTTGTTCCATTCAACCCGGAAATTGAAAAGACTTGCAAACAGAATAGGAGAACCCAACGAGTTTTGGCCTTAATAGCGATGGGAGGCATGCAGAACAACAATGAGATGAACGAAGGGTTAGGTGATCATCAACCTAACCAAAGGATGCCCCGGAGATTGCCAATGGATGTAGAAGAGAGGGTCCAGGTCCAAGCTGAGAAAAGCTTGGGAGATTATGTGTTGCCAAGGGTGAATGGAGCACAAACTTGCATCAGACTCCCAGTAATAGGAGCAAATAATTTTGAAATCAAGTCTGCGATCCTGAGTATGGTGCAGTATATTGTTCAGTTCGGAGGGTTGCTATCAGAAGATCCTCACTTGCACATAGCGAATTTCTTGGAGTTGTGTGCAACTTTCAAGTACAATGGCGTTACTGACGCCGCCATCCGATTGAGGCTCTTTCCCTTCTCACTCAGGGATAGAGTGAAAGTTTGGTTGAATTCCTTGCCCACAGATTCGATATTCATATGGCAGGAGCTGGCACCGAAGTTTTTAGCAAAGTTCTTTCCACCGTCCAAAGCCGCTAAGCTGAGAGGGGAGTTGAACAATTTTTATCAAGCTGATGGAGAGTCATTCTATGAGGCTTGGGAGAGATTTAAAGATTTGCAAAGGAAGTGTCCACATCATACCATTGAGTTGTGGAATTTGGTCCATATTTTCTACAATGGGCTAAGCGGGACGACCAGAACTATCATTGACGCAGCCGCAGGTGAAACTTTCATGAGAAAAACAGCACATGAAGCCCATGATTTATTGGAATACATGGCCACCAATAATCATGTAACAGAGGACAGAGGGGTGAGTGGAAGAAGAGCAATAGGAGTTTATGAGATTGATGCCATCACAACATTGAATGCACAAGTTGCTCTCTTGACCAAGCAACTGCAACAAAACACAGTGTCAGTGAATGCAGTTCAAATGTCATTGAATTGCGAGATGTGTGGAGGTCCATATACCTTTGATAGGTGTCCATCAGCAGATCCTAACAACATCTCGATCGAGCAAGCAGAATGCCAAGCAGTAGGGAATTATCAAAGGCCTCAGAACAACCGCTATTCAAATACCTACAATTCAGGGTGGAGGAATCACCCTAACTTTTCATGGAGGGGTGATCAAGGGCAGCAGAACCAATTTTGAGGCCAGTACTAAAATCAGCAACCATTCACCCAGGACTCATCTTCACAACAATTCAGTGCACCTGCTCAACAAGAGAAGCCAGATGAGTTGAGAGCAGCCATGTTGACACTCACCAACTCACAGACCCAGTTCATGGCAGAGACCAGATCCTCTATCAGGAATTTGGAGACGCAGGTGGGACAACTAGCGAAGATGGCAAACAACAGGCCACAGGGCACTTTGCCTAGCAATATAGAGATGAACCCAGAGAACGTGCAGATGCGGTGAGGAATGGAAAACGATTAGAAACCTTACACCCCACTGTGGTTGAACAGTAGATGCAGAGAGGAGAGGGTTATCAAGACCGCCCGATGTTAGAGAAATCTCCAACCGTCGGTGAAGGAATATCGAGAGGATTCCTTACCCGCAGAGGTTGCAAAAGAAAGTGGTTGATAAGCAATTCTCCAAGTTCTTGGAGATATTGAAGCTACACATTAACATTCCATTCATTGAGGCATTGGAGCAAATGCCTACTTATTTTAAATTCATGAAGGAAATTCTTGGGAAGAAGAAGAAGTTGGCGGAGTATGAGACGGTGGCACTGACAGAGGAATGCAATGCCATCTTGCAGAATAAATTGCCCCCCAAACTCAAAGATCCAGGGAGCTTCACATTGCCTTGCACAGTTGGCAGGGTGACATGTAATAGGGCCCTTTGTGATTTGGGGGCTAGCATAAATCTTATGCCGCATGCATTTTAAGAGGTTGGGGTTAGGTGAAGCCAAACCAACCACTGTGAGCTTGCAGTTAGCAGATAGGACAGTGGTGCATCCCAGGGAAACGATTGAAGATGTCTTAGTTAAGGTGGGAAAATTCTTCTTTCCTGCGGACTTCCTCATCCTTGATATGAAGGAAGATGATGAGATCCCCATCATATTGGGAAGACCATTCTTGGCAACCGGGAGAGCCCTAATTGATGTGGAGAAGGGTGAGTTGACACTTAGAGTGGAAAATGAAGAGATTGTGTTCAAAGTGTTCAAACATATCATTGAACCCCCAGTCATGAGCAAGCGATTTGCAGTTAGCACTGTCAGCACATCGGTTGAGCCAGCACAAGCAATAGCAAGGAAAATAAGCCCGCCAAAATAGGTAAGTAATGTTAAACCTCCTCTTGAAAAAAAATAGAAAAATAAAAACAGAAGGAGGAAGCGAAAAATGTTGATGAAATAGATGGGATGTGGGGTTAATCTACCCCATGCCTCTTGAGTTAAGGAACTTGCGTCCGGCTATAAGACGTTAAAGACAACGCTACTTGGGAGGAAACCCAAGGTTATTTTATTCTATTTAATTTAATGCAATTAGTTTTTACTTAGAACAGTCTCACGGATGGTATTGTTTGCATGTTGTGATGACAGGTACAGGGCCAAAAATTTGGAGGACGAAAACTGAAAAACAAAATCAAAAGAAAAGAAAAATCGGCCCGTAGCGCGCCAGATGCGAGGCATGGCGCCAAAAGTCCGTAAAGCGCAGAGTTTGGCCGCGCCAAATCAGAGCGCCACGGCGCTGGAAGTTCAGAGGGTCGCAGAAGTTTGGGCGCCGCGGCGCCAGTTGCAGGGCCGCAGCGCCACGACGGAAAATCTGAATTTTGAAGAAGCCCTAATCCGATTTTCCTTTCTCCAAATCAAAAATCCAAAGCCCTTCCACTCTGACGGGATTCCTGACATTATCTGCCATGCATTAGTCACCACCACCACTTTAAACCAAGTTTGTAAGTTGTCCTGTTTTTTGTTTTTCCCCAATGTGTGATTTAAGTTTGGGGGGGGGGTGTCTTATTGTTTTTGAGTCTTTTTGATTTGTTTTAAGTATTTTTGAGTCATAATTTTTTTAAGATCATGCATGATGTAGTTACTGGAATCGCCTAGTGAAGTAAGGTTGAATAATGTAATGAAATTAGAAGCAACCATCTAAACACTTAGATTAGATATGCTAAAAATTCATGAAATCAGATTATTTGGGGTATCTTGCTTGACTTGTGCATTGTTTATGATTAAACCTATGTGTATGCTTGCTTGCTATTTGAGGCGAAATAGTTAGGATATGCATGTTATGGAGATGACTCAGACATTTCTTTGTTAGCCCTTTCTTACCACTTTTGCCTATCCCTGACATTCAAAATATCCCTAGTCAGCCCCTTTGAGCCTAAAAATTAGACTTTTTCTTTGACACCCTATAATTCCACACTTGTACCATAAGTGAAAATTTGAGATGATTGAAATATAAAGTGTTAAAAAAGAGACAAAAAAGTGAACAATTTTGATGCACCCCAATGAAAAAGTAATAATAAATAGGCAAAAGCCTAAGTTTGGGGGTGTCTGTTATTCATAATACACTTCATTCTCTCAAAACAAAAGAGGGGAAAGATATGTATGAAGTAAAGAAGGAAATCAAAAGAAAAGGGAAGAATTAAACGCAAAAGAGCTTATGGTACATAAAATGAGCATAAATGCCTATTTTTTACCTACCCATGCCTAAGCCTACATTACAACCATGAAAAGCCCTGAAGTTCTCTTACATGTGTATCTATGATTAGTGGAGAATAGCAAGTAAACATGCCATAGGATTTTGAAATTGACATGCATAGTTAGATATTCTTACTTCCATTGAGCAGGATTAAATTGAATTTGCGAAATATCTAACTTAATGTGTTTAGAATGCCAAAATTCATGCTATATGTTCCTACATATTATTCTGCTAACCTTCGTGCTTTTCTAAGTAACAATGATGCAGCAAAGTGATCAGTGTCTTTGAGTCAGTCTATTTCCTTTTTCCTCTTGTCTTTAATTCTTTCTTTTGATCTTTGCTCGAGGGCGAGCAAAGGTTAAGTTTGGGGGTGTTTGATCGGTGTATTTTATATACACCTTTTGAGTCATTTTTAGTTAGTATTTTGCCCATTTTTGTACAAATACATGTCGTCTTAGGATAAATTTTCTTTCTTTTGAGTCATAATGGTTTAAAGTGGCTCATTGGCGAAAAGGAGCAAAAAAAGGGCAGAAACAGAGGTTCCAGAGCTCAAAAAGCGAGAAAGTTGGCGAACCGGACAGAAAGCAGGCGGCGGCCATGGCCTCCAGCCAGAAGATATCAGGCCGCGGCGCCCAAATTACTGAATCGCAGAGTTTGTGCCGCGGCTGATTCTGCAGCGGCACCGGTGGGATTTACCAAATTCGAATGGAAATGGGCCAAGGCGTAGAAGGAAACCTGGGAAACGAGTTGAAGGCTATAAAAAAGAGATTTTAGGTCAGAATAAGGGTTCCAAACCTTTGGCAATTCATCACAACCTTGGAGATCAAGATTGGAGACCACTTTTTGTGTAATTTCTTGTTTCTTGTTTCTTGTTTTATTTTTTTATAGTTTATGTTGGATATTAGTTTAGTTCTTGTCATGTCTATGGCTAGGAACTAACTTAATCTAGGGCTTTCCATATCAAATCACTTGAAACTTATTCTTATGAATTAATGCATGTTTTGGTTTCTTCTTATCATTGTTGAGATTTATTCAATAATTGTCTTGAATGTTTGGTAATTAATTGATCACTAATTATCATAATCTATATGATTTTTAATCGAAAGCCGAAAGGGGAGATTGTGAATTTGCTATAGTTGAATAAACATAGGTTAAATCGTGGACGAAAGTACCCCGATACTTGTGTAGTTCCTCCTTTATAGTCAATCTTATCACCGAAAGGTAGAAGGTTCTATAATGGGGTTGAGTGTTTATATTACCTTAACAGGAATATAAAACGGCTTAGTTAACCTGCTGTAACACCCCATTTTAAACCGGAGTCGAAACGGGAGTACTACGTATGGTTGATTCCTAAATGCATTTTAAGGAGTCGCCACCTAATTATTATAGTGAATTAGGACACTGAAAATGTAGCATAAAATACTACGAATGATCTCCATTTTTTAAGGTCTGCGAAACTATGTGAGATTCTAGGTAAGGGTTCTTTATTATCCTAAAGGGAAGGGGTTAGGCATCCTAAAGGATCCGCTAACTTGCGGTTGTCCGTTCAAACTTAGGTTTAAAATTATTGTGCTAAATATATCATGCAATTCTAAGGGTATTCTAATTATTAAGCTAACCAAGTGATATTTAAACTAGGCATGCAAATATTTAATATAGTTATGTATTTAACAAGATAGTAATGAAAGCAAATAAACATAAAAGATGTAATGAAGATAAATTAGCAACATTTTGCTTTTATTTCATTTTATGCGAATGATTTAACTTTGGGGCGCCTCAAATTAAAAGACACTTAGTAGAAGAGTTAGTAAATGATAAATAAATTACCAAACAAACAACAATATATGTATATATATAGATATATATGTAAAATATATTGTAAAAGATATATTTTTATATAGTGTGGGCTCAGCTAGTGTTATGCTAAGAATACTAAGACATGAGAAGTCAATATCGCCACGGCGGCCGACTACTCGCCTCGGTGAGCGATCTACTATGCATTCTCGTCCAATCTTTTCACTTTCCTCCTCGCCCACATATTAGTCTCGCTACCACGGAGGCCTCGGATCGACGAATAAATCCTTCTTTGGCCAAACAAGTGTAGCATCTTGTTCAAAATCGAGAATATCGAAATATTATAGTGTCCTGCACGATCTTAAAGCGTTTTTTTAAACCAAGAATCCCTCAAAGATAAAGCGTATGAGACATCAAACAAGCCCAATAATACAACAACACTTTGACGAACAACCACATCTGTTTTAGATCAAAATATAGAAGCAAAGAAACTAATCGAGTATAACATCCATTTTTAATGATGAAGTGTATCAATCGAACGACGTATGTAGTATCCTCCTTTCGAGTATAACATTTCAACCAGCGATTAAATGTGGTAGTAAAACATTCCCAAAAGTGTAAATGGCTAAGATTGCGGCGCTTGTTCGGCGAACACAAAGACAAAATAAATGACTCAAGAGTGCGATTCAGCCAAGTATTGCACCAACAAAGCGGTCTCGAATCAGCGATCAAAAGGAAACAAACCCATAGCAAGAACTATTTAAAGATGATATGTATCGAGAATCTCAAGATGCGAAAATACCACAACCGTTGATGGCATGACGAGGTAACAAAGTACGACAAAGCGGCAAGAAAAGTAGCGGAATTTATCTCAACGGGGTAGTAACAACTAACCCTTATAGCATTGAGAAACTCACAAATGACAGAGAGCGAGATCAAGAATGGAAGGGCATCATGACCACAAGCCCTCTTAATGCGACGACAGTTCATAGAAGCAACTCAGGGGCATTTGGGGGTTTAAACATTCCCCAGGTAATGCAAAAGAAGAGGGGTGCAGAACGGGTAGCAAGAACTCTTTTTGCGAGCAAGCGGCGAACCGACGAACAACCTTTCACCCAAACCAGCGAACATCGCCGGAGTTTTGCAAACTCCGGCCAAATATCAAAACTTCAGAAATCAGCCCAACAATCAAAATAAACAGCAAGATATAAACCGAACTAACGGGGAAATGGCGGCATCACTTCCACGGCTGTCGCCGGAGCGACGCCACCCCAGTGGTGGGTTCGCCGGCGACTGGGTGTGGGAAACAGTGGTTCGCCGACATGCAATGGAAGGGTGTACGGGAGCAGCGGTATTCGCCGATAGGGCTGGGGCGACAGTGGGGTCATGGTGGTGTGGTGGTTCGCCGGTGAGACTGGGAGAGGGTTCGGTGGTGATGGGAGAGGCGGCGGGAGGGCGGGGTGAGGGCGGCGGCGGCGACGAAGGGCGGCGTGAGAGGGCTGGGGGAGAAAGACCCTCTCCCCTTTCTTGAAAATGAGAATGGGCTGCTGTGGCTAAGCGATAATGAATGTGGCGGCTAGGGTAAAAACAGGCCGGGAATGAGGGTAGTGGGTGGGATTTAAGGGGGGTAAGGTTTTATTTATAGTGTGGGATTAGGTTTAGGGTTTGGGTTTTGAGTATTGGGCTTTGAGTATTGGGTATTGGGTATTGGAGGGAAAAGATGAAAGGTGTATTGGGCCTCAGTTTGGGCTTCAGTTTCTGGCGGATTGGACTGGTTCAGATTGTGCCTTGGACTGGACTGGTTTGGCAAAAAATGCAAAATGGATTAATTATTTAAAAGAAAAATTATTTAAAGATACAAAATTATAAAAATGCAAATGCCGATGCAATAATAATAAAATACAATACTTTAGCAAATGTTTAATGCCTAATTACAAGAAAAATGCAGTTTCGATTAATTATTTAACGAGATGCATACACTATTAAAATCAAACGACGGTGTAATAATAATAGACACATAATATTAACAAAGACATCATGCTTAATTTAAAATAATAATATGTCATGTCATTTTGTGAAGAAATAAACATAGAATATTATGTAAAAAATGCAAAAATGATGATTAAAATGCGGTGTCCTAAAATGCTTAAAATTGCAAGAAATGACTAAAAGATGGGTCAAAATTGGGTGTCAACAGCTTGTCCCTCTTTGACCGAAGATGATGAAAGAGTTTTCGGACAAAGACGTTGACTTGTAGCCAATTTTGTCCCCATTGTCAGAAGTAAAACAAAGATCAAGAAAAAGAATGTGCCAAAACTGATGCAGATTCAAAATTTGTCCCAGTGTCGAATTATGATGACACTGGGTTGCTGCGATGCTAGGGAATTAAAGCGCATGACGCCATTCAAATTGTCGATGTCGAATCATGACGACATCACGCTGTGATCTTTGCAAAATTAAAGACAATGCCGACGCAAATTCAAAATTTGTCCCAGTGTCAAAGTACGATTGACACTGGGTTGCAGGTGATGTGATGCTGGAAAAGACATGGTGTTTGTAGATGCTGATGGTGTCATTGCATAGACGCGATGCAGATGTTCGTCGTTGCATAGACGAAGCATAAATGAAGCCGTTGCATAGGCTTAGATGAAGGGCGTCGTTGCATAGACGCGATGCAGATGATCGTCGTTGCATAGACGAAACAAAGATGAAGCCGTTGCATGGGCTTACATGAGATGGCGTCGTTGCGTAGACGCAATGATGATGACGTCGTCGTTACTGGGCGTATTCTTCCGGCGTCGTTGCGTAAACGCACGCCGAGCGTCGTTACTGGGCGTATTCTTTGTTGGCGTTGCGTAGACGCAATGCCGAACGCCGTCGTTACTGGACGTATTATTCTTTGGCGTCGTTGCGTAACGCAACGCCGATGACGTCGCTGTCGACGCAATCTTGCCGGCGTCGTTGCGTAAACGCACGCCGATGACGCGTCGTTACGCACGCCTTGTTGGCGTCGTTACTGGGCGTATTGCGACGCCGTCGTTACGGGCGTATTATTCTTTGGCGTCGTTGCGACGCAATGCCGATGACGCGTCGTTGCACGCACGCCTTTGGCGTCGTTGCGTAGACGCACGCCGATGACGCCGTCGTTACTGGACGCAATCTGCCGGCGTCGTTACTGGGCGTATTGCCGGCGTCGTTGCTGGGACGCAATCCGCTTTGGCGTCGTTACTGGGCGTATTAGCCGCTCGCTCGTAGAATAAATGCTCCTGCAAGTTTTGTTGTGTGCGATGGGTGAGTTGCAAATTTGACTTTATGCCTGAGCTGATGTGCTAGACTTAGTTGTGGATTTTGAACTTTGATTGTCGATCGTCGATGCCCCTTTCTGCTTCTGTTGCGTTCTTTCTGCCTCTGCTAATATGAAGAAACCTGCGCTCAAAGAAAATTTGTGAGTTTTGGGAAATGAGTGGTTGATTCGCGTCAACTTGTAGCTTTGGCTCTTGCTGCTTGCATGCTCAGACTTCAGCAAAAGTTAGTGCGTAATTGTTAAGCCAAAAATGACAACGCATGAATTTATAAGCAATGTAATAGCATGAGTAGAAATGTTATCCTGTAAAATGTGATGGCGGTTGTATTGATGCGATGCAGCAAATGCTGAGTTTCGTCCTTGCACTGGCGTGTTGAATGTTGTGAAAACTTGCTGAATGTTGTGAGTCTTGACGATCTGCTGGCCGGGTGGATCTGCGAATGCTTCTTGAATGCTGCGGGCTTCGAATCTTTGCGAATGTTTCGAATATTGCGATCGATGTAGTCTCTGCGCGGACTTCGGATCTTTGTGAATGTTTGTTGAATGATGTGATTGCTTTTGGAATCCTTATTATGATCTCTTCACAATGTATTTCTCAAAATTGTCCCAGTTTTAGTTATGCGGGGTGCATGGGCAAGACTTAGCTCTGGCAGACATTGCTCATATCTCTTTTCAGAATAAACAAACGCATTTTGTCGCACGCGAGCCAATGAGAAAATTTCCAATGGTGTGACCGAAGCCGACTTAAGCCGCCTACGTATCCTCATGAGGAATCGTGTCATGGCGTAGTTCATGATGCAAAATGATTATCTGATTTTCAAAAATGGCCGAAGCCAATGTGGCGCCACGTATCCGAGGGAATCAGTCAAGGCGTAGTTCGTGATGCAAAAAAATGATTGTACAATTTTAAAATGGTGAGGCCGAGCCAATGTGGCGCCACGTATCCGCCGAGGAATCAGTCAAGACGTAGTTCATGATGCAAAGAATAAGGATTTTTATGGGTTTTCAAACAATGTGGACCGGCCAATGTGGCGCCACGTATCCCGCCGAGGAATCGTGTCGAGCGTAGTTCGTGATGCAAAATAAAAAGATTTTTTATGCATTTTTCTGAAAAATGGAAAGACATCATCACGTTCTGACTTCAGTTGATACCAACAATTAGTATTGTGCTTAGGAATTCCGTTATTCACTTCCAGTCTAACCAAGAAGTAATTCCTATAGTTTCCAAATGGTGCCTCGCACACGTAAGTATCGACACACTTGCGGCGAAGGTTTGAACTACACGTAATCTCACGTTTCCAATTCCTCACCGAAAGAAAGTCTCATTTCTCACACATATTCCGAGTTTGAATTTTGGGACGTTTTGAAATGCGCCACACTCGAAAGGATGTTCAATGATGCAATTGTGATACCATAGGCTTGGCGTCATGTAAGTATCCACTAATGTGAGAACTCTCGAGATAAGATCATGTAGGCTTGTCATGGAAAGCTTGTAATGTAGTGGCGAAAGGATGGACATCATTTGGGTAAAAGTGACTAATCCTCCTCGAGCGTTGGACTACGTCCGTGCTTGATATTTGTGTGCTTTAATGACCGCTTTCTTTTTTTTTCTCCTTTTTTTGTCCCGCTTTTTATCGACTTATTGAATCTTTCGTTTGGAGCCCGCTTTTTCCAAATTTATTCTTGCATTCTTTTCTTCGGGGCTTTTGATTTCTTCTTTTGTGAGTCATCATTTGTGTTTTCTTTTTCCTTTTGGGACTTTGACAATTTTTTGTCTTTGCAACCTTTGACGCAGAATTTTGTCAGCCACTTGCACATTTACAAAGCGCTCAAGGAGGTCGGGCCAAAAGAGGATAGTCGTCTGCACTCGAGAAAGGGTATAGGTGTAATATGCGGTTGTCAAAAGAATAGGCTTTAGGCTCAAAGGAGGTATACTACGGATAATGTTATTTGGTAGGCTGAAAAAGGCCCAAACGGGTCAAAGAAAGCCTACGATCATTTCCCACACCGAGTGTTACTCAGGATTTCGCCTCAACAAACATTCGGGCCAAGTTCTAGATCACAATGCAATGCAATTGAATCGATTCTAAAACTCACCACACAATGCACATGAAGCGATGAGGTTGGTTTCGTTCTTATCTTAGAAGCGTGTAAGACAATGTCATTTACGGGTGAATAAGAGGTACCAAAAGAATCTATGGTTTACCAGAAGTCACCATATTGATTATTACACTTTCTTTCCTATGCACGCTCTCAACTGTGTTGGTATCAACCAAGTCAAACAATGATGCTAAAAAAAATGTTTTTGTATTTCTGGATAACATTTTGTATTTATGAACAAGATATTTTTTTTTTATTTCTTTGAATAAAGGGTACCGAACCCGAATAGGGCTGCCTACGTATCTTGTCTTTGACGAGAATCAGGTGTGCGTAGTTCGTTCAGATGTGTTATAAAACGTATGATTTAAAAGAATTTATTCATGAAAGAAATGCAAAATAAAGTTGTACAAAACAAATTATTGTTCACTATAAGACTAATGCAAAGTAAAAGAATGTAATGAAAAAAATGACTGACTGTGATAGAATGAATGAAATGCATGAATGAATGTATGTGCTAGAATGATTGAAATGCAATAATGAATATCCGTGATTGGATAAATGTAATGAATGGGTGAACCAAATATGTCCCCTTTTTTTTTGTTTTTTTTTTTTGTTTTTTTTTTTGTTTTTTTTACGTGGTGTCGAACCCTAGACGGGTTGCCTACGTATCACACCGTATGGTGAGAATCAGACACGCGTAGTTCGGAATAATTATTGCTGTAAATGCATGATAAAGAATTATGTAATCAATACTAGACATATTAATTGGACTTGCAAATACGTAAAAATGCAAAATATAAGACCCAGAGCGATGCTTCGTTGAATCGGTATAAGTGACTTCTTTCACAACATAACTCAACTCATTCCTGGGATGATTTTTTTTTTTTTTCTTCTTTTTTTTTTTGTTGTCGTTGTCACCTCGACTATTTGCGAGGGCGATTTTCCTGCAAAAAATATGACAAATAGGTGAGAGTAGGCAAGCCACAAAAATAGTAAGATGTAAGGGCGTGACAATATAGTCAAAGACTCCCCTGCTTGGTTCGACCGGACTGGTGGTTGATGCTTCACAAAGTCCAAATCGTGCTGTTCAAGAGCGATTTACGCAGTAGAAGTCCTGATTGCAATGTGACAACAAAAGTGCAAAAATGCAAATGCTAATGGCCGGAATTATAAGCATGATATGTACAGAGGTTAAAAGAGTAATTATTGCATTACATAATATATACAGAATTGCAAGCTACAACAATAATAAACAAAAGCATGCAAATCAAGCGCGCGCCTAATATGCATGGGACCTCTCTTATGCCAGAGGTAGGCCTAAACGCCAAATATGCAAGATTATGATAAATAGGTCCAAGCCGTTAAACTGCAACGTTTTGTCGGAAATGGCGACCAAATGACGGTGCACTTTTTCCAATTTCAGTGTGTCATGACCAGGCTTGGATCTGTCTATCATTATCACGCTACACATAGTATGCTAATGAGTCGTTGGGTTGTGAAACCCGTCGACAAGTTTGGTGGATTTCTAATTGTGGCGTTAATACCAAGGACTAACCCACCTAAGGTTTATGCATGCATGACTTAATAAAAGGGTGGTATAGCTCTATCTTAAACTTTCTAAGATTTGGCTTATTAGACGCAAGGTTCCCGAGCGGACAACTCGAGTGAGAAGGCTACGTGGCTGATCAGACGAACCGATCTAACTCCACGCAAGCGCCAACTCTCCTAAATTTTGGGTGTTCTTGAAAGAAATTTGCGGGTGCGCGAAGCACACCAGCGCGTGTAGTGTGTGACAGTGTGAATTTTCCAGAGTGGAAGAAATATGAACGGAATGCCAATTTAAGGAAAGCAGTAAAAACAAATAGCAATTAAAACAGTTAAGCATACAAAATTAAAGCAAACAATTTTAAGGCATTTAAAACAAATAAAAATAAAGACAAGCAATAATAAACCTAGGTTGCTATGGTCAAGAACCTGATTATCCCCAGTGGAGTCGCCATCTGTAACACCCCATTTTAAACCGGAGTCGAAACGGGAGTACTACGTATGGTTGATTCCTAAATGCATTTTAAGGAGTCGCCACCTAATTATTATAGTGAATTAGGACACTGAAAATGTAGCATAAAATACTACGAATGATCTCCATTTTTTAAGGTCTGCGAAACTATGTGAGATTCTAGGTAAGGGTTCTTTATTATCCTAAAGGGAAGGGGTTAGGCATCCTAAAGGATCCGCTAACTTGCGGTTGTCCGTTCAAACTTAGGTTTAAAATTATTGTGCTAAATATATCATGCAATTCTAAGGGTATTCTAATTATTAAGCTAACCAAGTGATATTTAAACTAGGCATGCAAATATTTAATATAGTTATGTATTTAACAAGATAGTAATGAAAGCAAATAAACATAAAAGATGTAATGAAGATAAATTAGCAACATTTTGCTTTTATTTCATTTTATGCGAATGATTTAACTTTGGCGCTAGATTTTCTGAAAAGACACTTAGTAGAAGAGTTAGTAAATGATAAATAAATTACCAAACAAACAACAATATATGTATATATATAGATATATATGTAAAATATATTGTAAAAGATATATTTTTATATAGTGTGGGCTCAGCTAGTGTTATGCTAAGAATACTAAGACATGAGAAGTCAATATCGCCATCGCGTGGCCGACTCGCCTCACGGTGAGCGATACTATGCATTCTCGTCAATCTTTTCACTTTCCTCCTCGCCCACATATTCCGTCGCTTACCACGAGGCCTCCGGATCGACGAATAAATCCTTCTTTGGCCAAACAAGTGTAGCATCTTGTTCAAAATCGAGAATATCGAAATATTATATTTGTCGGAGCGATCTTAAGCGTAGTTTTTTTAAACCAAGAATCCGATTGCTCAAAGATAAGCGTATGAGACATCAAACAAGCCCGATAATACAACAACACTTTGGCGAACAACACATCTGTTTTAGATCAAAATATAGAGGCAGCAAACTAATCGAGTATAACATCCATTTTTAATGATGAAGTGTATCAACTGAACGTATGTAGTATCCTCCTTTCGGAGTATAACATTTCGAACCAGCAGTTAAATGTGGTAGTAAAACATTCCCAAAAGGGGTGTAAATGGCTAAGATTGCAGCAGTTGTTTGCGGCGAACACAGCAGCAAAATAAATGACTCAAGAGTGCGATTCACCCAAGTATTGCACCAACAGCGGTCTCGAATCAGCATCAAAAGGAAACAAACCCATAGCAAGAACTATTTAAAGATGATATGTATCCGAATCTCAAGATGCGGAAAATACCACAACCGTTGATGGCATGACGAGGTAACAAAGTGCGACAAAGCAAGAAAAGTGGCGGAATTTATCTCAGCGTAGTAACAACTAACCCGGTTATAGCGTTGAGAAACTCACAAATGATGAGCGAGAGATCAAGAATGGAAGGGCATCATGACCACAAGCCCTCTTAATGCGACGACAGTTCATAGAAGCAACTCAGGGGCATTTGGGGGTTTAAACATTCCCCATGTAATGCAAAAGAAGAGGGGTGCAGAACGAGTAGCAAGAACTCTTTTTTGCGAGCAAGCGACGGGAACCGACGAACAACCTTTCACCCAAACCAGCGACGAACATCGCCGGAGTTTTGCAAACTCCGGCCAAATATCAAAACTTCAGAAATCAGCCCAACAATCAAAATAAACAGCAAGATATAAACCGAACTAACGGGGAAATGGCGGCATCACTTCCACGGCTGTCGCCGGAGCGACGCCACCCCAGTGGTGGGTTCGCCGGCGGGTGTGAAAGCGATGGTTCAGACATGCAATGGAAGGGTGTACGGGAGCAGCGGTATTCGCCGATAGGGCTGGGGCGACAGTGGGGTCATGGTGGTGTGGTGGTTCGCCGGTGAGACTGGGAGAGGGTTCACAGTGGTGATGGGGAGAGGGCGACGGGAGGGGGCAGGGGTGAGGGCGGCGGCGGCGACGAAGGGCGGCGTGAGAGGGCTGAGGGAGAAAGACCCTCTCCCCTTTCTTGAAAATGAGAATGGGCTGCTGTGTGGCTAACTGATAATGAATGTGGCGGCTAGGGTAAAAAAAACAGGGCCAGGGAATGAGGGGTAGGCTGGGGGGGGGGATTTAAAAAGGGGGTAAGGTTTTATTTATAGTGTGGGATTAGGTTTAGGGTTTGGGTTTTGAGTATTGGGCTTTGAGTATTGGGTATTGGGTATTGGAGGGAAAAGATGAAAGGTGTATTGAGCCTCAGTTTGGGCTTCAGTTTCTGGCGGATTGGACTGGTTCAGATTGTGCCTTGGACTGGACTGGTTTGGCAAAAAATGCAAAATGGATTAATTATTTAAAAGAAAAATTATTTAAAGATACAAAATTATAAAAATGCAAATGCCGATGCAATAATAATAAAATACAATACTTTAGCAAATGTTTAATGCCTAATTACAAGAAAATGCGTTGATTAATTATTTAACGAGATGCATACACTATTAAAATCAAACGACGGTGTAATAATAATAGACACATAATATTAACAAAGACATCATGCTTAATTTAAAATAATAATATGTCATGTCATTTTGTGAAGAAATAAACATAGAATATTATGTAAAAAATGCAAAAATGATGATTAAAATGCGGTGTCCTAAAATGCTTAAAATTGCAAGAAATGACTAAAAGATGGGTCAAAATTGGGTGTCAACACCTGCTATCTCAAAATAGAAGAAGAACCATAATTAAGTGCATTAACAAGTAAGATGAGCGGATAGTTGATGAGATTTGAAAGCCCTATTTCCACCATATCTGAAGTAAAATAAAGTAGTTTAGTTAGCATTCATAATTATAGTTATAAACAATTCATCAATCATCGGTTACCAAATAGATACCATAGAATAGAATTTGAGAATTGAACACTAATCCCTGAGGACGATAACTCGGTCTTCTAGACTCATTATTTGTCACGACACGTGCACTTGCGTTAGTGTGTGCATAAATCGCGCATCACTATGCCACAAGCCAAGTAGAATATGCTACACGTAGTACTTCAACCTAAATGACAATAACACTTTTATCAACTTCAAGCTTACTAGTATAAGACTTAGACTAAATAATGGCCCTCTAATTCTACGGAAATTTAGGCAGCACTTCCTTTGTTTTACGTACTTTTCCACCTTTTCCAAGGTCCGAATTCAACAACCAACAAGCCACATTTAAGGCACAACCAACAGTTAACTAAAGGGGATTACACGCCTAACTTGACGTGTAAAATTCTGTCCCACAATCACATTAATACAGTCCGCAAACAGTCAACTAAACAGTCCATAATAAACCAACATTAAGAGTACTATGTGAAACCTTTAACACCCTTATTCCTTAGGACTTTCACTAGTCATTTTACCACATTAAACATGCATGTTTAGGGGCTTATTTTCCAGCATATATACACCCCAAAATAGTCTATAAAACGACATCACAACGTCTAACAGTTTTGGGCAGTTTTCGTCCAACAATAACTACAACAATCCAATGTCCTTTTCCTTAATTCCTTTTAATCCAATTCACATTACAACATGTTATATAAGTTATATAAACTATCAACAACAATATTTCCTTCATTATATAACATGCAACAAGTGTTATTAACAACAATAATAACCAACAAATCCAACGACGACAAAAAATGCTATTCTTGGCCAACTTGCCAACAATGGCTCAAATACTTTTCAATCTTCATTATTTTTAGTACATGCTCATCCATACATAACAACAATAAGTAATATCCAATTACTTTAAAAGAAGAAGAATTATTACCTCATTGTTTAGCCCAAAAAAGTCCAAAACAGTTCGGGCTACAATGGTCCGCAATTTTCGTTTCGCTCCACTTTTTTAAGTTCCAATCACATATATGTGACCCCTATGAGCTTATACACAACTTCACTTTGTATTTCACTTCCAAAAAGTTGATAAAACTTAGGGTTTTGGCAACACCATTCTCGGCCAACAACATGTTCTTGGGGTTTAAGGGGTTATCTTGGCTTAGTACTCCATTAGGGATCTTAGTCTTGAGTTTGAGGATTTATCATCAAAGATTGAAGAATTGTTTGTTCATGGAGAGGCCTTGGCCGAGAGCTCTCATCAAGAGAAGAGAGATGGAAATTATTCTAAGTGTTGGCTAAGTCTTGCCAAGTCTCTAAATATAAATAAATATCTAGCCAAGTGGATGGACAAGTGGAGTGGGGCCCACTTGTCCACTTGTCTCCACACAAATATCTGAGTCAAGTCTTCTAAGACCAAGACAAATGGGGGGGGGGGGACACGTGTCGCCCTCCGATTGGTCCAAAATTATTTATCTCCCAAAATATCCATATTAGGCCAAAATATCTCAAAATATTATGGGCCCCACAAAACCGTAAAATTTTCCCGTGGGCCCCACATGACCAAATCCGGAACTTAAAATCCAAAATTCCAAAATTCCAATATAATCTATAAGTCCCAAATACCAAATTTGAGAACCAAATTCCAATTAATAAACCTTTTCCTTCACAAATTCCCGATATTTTTCCTTAAGAAAAAGTAATTTTTCTTTCTTTCCAAAATTCAAATTTCATTTCCTTATGCACGTTCACATCTCATTGCCTTGGAAATACGGGGTGTAACACTCATGTGCCTCATTGACACTCTTTCTCATGAAAGCACCCCTTACTGCAGCATCAATGATGGTACGAGTAGTACCACTCAGCCCATTATAAAAAATGTGGACTAACATCCACTTCTCAATGCCTTGATGTGGGCATTTCTTTTGTAGATCCTTGAATCGCTCCCATGAATCGTAGAGTGATTCACCATCCACCTGATAAAAATTGTTCAGCTCTCCCCTTAACTTTACTGCTTTGGAAGGAGGGAAGAACTTTGCTAAAAACTTTGGGCGGTCGTCGGGTAGTGATGAGTTGATGTTGATGAGTTCAACTTTTGGCTCTATCCTCGGTGAAGCGGAAAGAGCCTCGATCTAATGTCATCGATGAACGCCATTGTATTTGAAAGTGGCACAGCCTCTAGAAAGTTTGCAGAATGCGTGGGGATCTTCATGGCGATCCCCCAAATTATCGTGTTCGACCGTGCCGGGATGGTGGCTTGATCTCAAAGTTGTTGGCCCTATAGCCGGGAGCCGATGCATGTCATGCACCAAGATGGCAGTGGCGAACATAATCTCCCAAGCTCATTTCTGCAGGTGGTGGGACTTGTCCCATGG
Organism: Przewalskia tangutica; assembly: GCA_029844215.1. Taxonomy (NCBI): domain Eukaryota; kingdom Viridiplantae; phylum Streptophyta; class Magnoliopsida; order Solanales; family Solanaceae; genus Przewalskia; species Przewalskia tangutica. The sequence continues at coordinate 8,240,766 of CM056721.1, read as the reverse complement.
CAGCCGGTACCTCATTATTCAACACCTCTTCAAGTGCCCCGTTGTTATTCTGCTGATTTTCCATGGCTAGTAAATCAACAATTCTTTTCTCACGCTTGTTTTGCTTGCATAGTTTTTCGATTTCAGGGTTGAAGGGAACAAGTGTATCTGCTCCTCTCCTTCGCATACACTAGATTCCTGAAACAGATCAAAATCAACAAACAAATCAAGGCACACGGTTCTAACAGTAAAAATTAAAATTAAAATAAAATAAAAATAAAGCCAAAGTAGAAATAAAAATAGATAATTCGATATTAAATGTACGCCAGTCCCCGGCAACGGTGCCAAAAACTTGTTAGCGATTTTTCGACTGCTCACGCATGCGTACGCATCGTTCACAAATAATATAGTCTGTAAGATCAAATATCGTCCACAGAGACTGGTTTCTAAGTACCGTTCATCTATTTTATGTTATCTATTTGGCAATCGATATTTGATTGGGGTATTTATTTAACTACTAGAATAATTGCCAGATTTAAACCAATAAAGTTGTAATAAGTTATGAATGAATTAGGGATTCCAAAATCCTCGACTATCCACTTTCTTCAATCCTTAATGCAACTAAAATGATTCTTCTTATTCGTTAAGATAGCGGCTAACTAGACTGTCTTATATTCCGGTTAGGACATATAATCACTCAACCCCAGTGCAGAACCCTTCTATATTTCTATGATAGGATTTACCACATAGGAGGATTAAGAACAATAACCTATAATGCTACACAAGTATCGGGGTACTTTCGTCCGCGATTTTAACTTATGTCTAGTCAATTACATCATATCCAAATCTCTCATTTCGGTTTTTGATTCGAAATCATATAGGTTATGATAACTAGTGATCAATTAATTATCAAACATTCATACCAAATATTGACTAAATCTTAATCAAGCGAAGAAAAAATCAAACTACTGCATTAATTCATGAATAACAGTTTCAAGCGATTCATAAGAAAATCTCTAATAGAGTGTTTAGCTCCTAGTCATAGTCACGCTAAGAACTAACACAATATCCATACATAAACTGAATTAAAAACGAAAGAAATTTTTTTACGTAGAACAAAGTCTCCAATTGTAGCTCCAAACCCGCCTGTGTTGTGTTGTCTTATAGAATGACCAACCTCCTTTCATAGCATTAATGTCTAGGGCTTAAATATCCTCTAATTTTCGTGCCCTATGGACCAATCCGCCCTTAGCCAATTTGCCTTCGGAACTGAAATTTTCCGGGTCGGCACCGCTTCTGCAGCTTCTCAGCACAAATGGCACTGCAGTGCTGAAAGTCCTGTGGCTCCTCGGTAAATATGGCACCACGGTTCTGCATAGTGGCACCGCAGTGCTGCCTTCTTTCGCTCTGAGTTGCCAACTTTCGTCCTTTTAGCTTCGGGAGCACCTTTTCTGCTCATTTCTTGTTCCTTTTTGTCATTTTGCCTTTTTGCACCGCTGTGACTCAAAATAAAGAAAAACAAACCTACTACTATACTAAACACAACAAAAACGAGTAAAATAACAATTAAAAATGACTCAAAAAGCGTATACAAATACGCGTAACAGGACTTCTAAAGAAGTGCTAGAGAGACTGAGGCACCTGGAAAATCCTTCCATTGTTGTGTTATTGTCTTGATCTGCGTGTAAAACTGAACTCTAGTCTTGCCTAAAATGCACCCAAAACAATAAAATGAGACGGTTTGAATGAATATCTTTGTTTCTTACTATAGAAGAACAAGCTATATGATCAATCAGCACAAATATACCAAGGATCTTTTTGAATTTCATTGTGCTGGTGTTAAACCTGTTCTCACTCCTCTTGATCCCTATGAGAAATTATCTGTGGATTCCGGGGATCCGATTTCTAATCCTTCTGTTGGTGCGCAGATCTGTGCTGAGAACCAGGGTATGAAGACCCGGTCCTCTTCTTTAATGGTGGTACAAGTTAACCGACAATGGGGGTAAAGGGAGAAGACTGGGAGAGACGAAGGAAGCACAGATCTGATATTGATTGAAATGAAAAATTAACCAGTACAAAACGTAAAGTGGACAAGATATAAAATATCCTATAGGGCAAAAGACATTCCTGCCCCTTACATGTAAAAAGACCATATCACCCTTACATTTATTTTACCCCTTACATTATTCTTCAACACCTTCCCTGTATAGGAGGCTCATTGGGAAGCTAAACTTCCTCCAACACACTAAACCTTGTATTATTGGTTCAGTTCAACACCTTAGCTAGTTTTTGGTCTCTCCCCAGGTGCCTCACATGTTAGTTGGGCTTCATGTCCTTAGATATCTGCTCCAATGACCTCGCACAGGACATCTTATATATTGAGCAACAATGCAGATTTCTCCTTGCAGGCCTTATGCCGATTCTAACTGGGCAGCTTGTCCCATTTCTAGAAGATGTGACTGGTTATTATGTGGTATGTACTATTTCTTAAAAGTCCAAAAAGCAACCTACTGTATTTTTGTTCTTCTGATGAGGCTGAGTATAGGGCTTTGAGGAAGGTTGTTGATGAAGTTGTTTGACTTCTCAGGCTCTTGGCTGATTTTGGTTTAATGACAGCCAGGTAGCTCTTCATATAGCTTGCAGTCCTATCTTTCATGAGCGCACAAAACACATTGAGGTCCATTCATTATGTTCAATGTAAAGAATTCTTGGGCCTACCTCAACTCCAAAAACTAGCTTGTAGGGTGAGTATTGTTCAAGTTCATATAAAGAGGTCATGTTCCCATTTCATCCGATGTGAGACTCTTAACACTTTTCGCACGCCAGACCTTGTTAACTGAAGCGTGTACAATATAATTTGGGGGCCCAACATCAATGAACAGAGAATTGGAATGAGTCTGACTCTGATTTCACGTAAATAATGAATCTTGAGCCTAACTCAACACCAAAAACTATCTTGTAGGGTGAGTATTGTCCAAGTCTATATAAGGAGTCCATGTTCCATTTCATATCCGATGTGTGACCTAACATTCGAGATGCCCTGTGTTGTGATTTCTTTGCAGCATGTTTTCCACTGCTAACCAGCTTGATGATGTTCTGACCAATATCAGTTTAGTATTAAGTCTCTTCCTCCCTTATCCTATGGTTCAAAATCCAAAACTCTCATCAGCTTTCTTCTTCTTTGCATTCTTTTTTCAGTTACTTCATTCCCTTATCCGAAGAGAATCAAGGTTGGCAGCAAGAAAATTCAGTTATAAATACGGGGAAAAAATAACATGTAAAAAAAGTCTTTGTTCTTTAGTACTAGGATAGGCAAGTCTCTCTTTATAAACGAAAAGCTCTTACACGGATCCCAAATCCTTAATTCTAAGGAGAGGAGCCCATAGATCCAGGCTGATTATTGCTGATTTGTTTACTTGGGCCTTATCTGTATTGGGCCATTAATTCATTATATTGTCCGTCCTACTATTACAAGTTTACAACGTTAACACTTCCTTCGTGGATATGAATTTTTTTTTAGTTAACGTAAGTTTTTTTTAACTGGTCCTATTCTTCCTTGAGATGGAACCATATCAAATAATGAGATTACTTGGAATATTAAGATGAAATTAAATTTGATTTTAATGAATCTTCATGCATAAATTTCTTTGTCATGAGCTTTTCTTTGGTTTATGTATTTGTATTAAAGGAACTCTTTATGTGGTGTAGATATTAGGACGATGATTGGGACTTGGGAGGAGTTATAGAGAGCTACTACTGGATGAGACACTGACGTCCATGTCTCAAGGTATAAATTTCACTTTATTTCTACTACTTAATCTTCCTTCCCCTTCGAATCCCAGTATATATTGTCATTGAAAGGGGAAGAATGGAAGGATGAGAAGACAATATTGACTAAAATGTGTTGTGATACTTTTAAATTAGATCCGGTCACCAAATTAAGGCAGAGGTGATAGTTAAGATTCAGGCTTACAAAAAAGAACTTAATGAATTATACTAGAGTCCGGCGCCTAAAGCACTTATTTGGAGCCAAAAAACCGAAAGGGGTTGTGAACTACACGATAAACCAAAGGAATTTATCGTGCAGTGCTCCACGATTTGCATCTATTTTTAACGGACTCAATTGCCGTCCGTCTGTGGGTCACCAATTTGGAAAAAATAAAATTTTCTTTTACAAATCGTAGAGCCCTACACGATTTGCAAAGATTTTTTTTTTAAAATTAATTTTTTGAAAAATTATTCCCACAGCAACTTCAAGCTAATAAGTAAGAATACTGGGAATTGAAATCTGGTCTCGTATGATCTTCATTTCAGCGTCAAAAACTGCTAGGCCACACCCATGGATAACTTAGAAGTCTGTTTTAGTGTTATCATTTGCCAGTCTTTTCTCCAGTGCTAGAGCTATTAATTTGGTTGCAGCCTTATTTTACATGGATTCGGCTGTCATTTATCGTGAATTAGCCACCACATTAATTTTGGTTCACTTTCATCAGTTAACATCATCTTCGCTATCATAGAAGTTTGAAATAACTCGAGGTTGCACCCGATCTTTCTTGTTTTCATTCGCTATCACTTTCATGCTTGCATATGAATGAAAACAGTGGATTAACACCATATATGTATTAGATTCCTTATTTAAATACATAGTGATACTACACTTATAATTGTAGTTCTCTCTCCGTCTCAATTTATATGACACTTTTCAGATCTCGAGATTCAAATAAGTCTTTCTTATTTTCTCATAAATATTTTGAATTATCAAGTATTGTGACTTATAACAAGGTGTAAGAGAAAGCTGAAATGCATTACAACTAAGCACAGATTTTAGCATTGTCTTACCATCTCCATTTTTTAATTTTAAAAACTTAATGAAACATCAACAAGTATTGGAAGTCTTAAAACAACCTGATAAAGAAAAAAGTGCACATTAATTTCTATAGAAGGAACACATTTCTTCTCCACAAGCCTCACCATGCTGCCGCGCACAACACCTAAGGCCCTTCAGACGCTCAAGAACTTCTTTCATTTCTGGCTGTTTCTTTTGTTCATTATCCATACACTGTATTGCAAGTTTTGCAATCTAAGGTCCAATACAATAGGTAACAACCGTCCAAAAAAGCTGTAAATGTTACTTAATTCAGACTTATGTTTTCATTTCTGTTTTATTATTGAGAATCTTTCTGCTTTAATTATACCAATGTAAAGGGTCAGCCGGATCCAATAAAATCAGAGACCGATAAAGGGTCGAGAGTTTTGGAGTTAAATTGCTGCTAAAAGATGGTTTGGTCACGTTTTTAAAGGGCTTCAGATATGCTGAAAACTGTTGAAATGGCTCCTAATTTAAACATTTTCACACCATGTCTCGAAACATCTCCCTTTTGCTCACGGAAAGTTTGAGAGAATTTACGTGTCTGGTGGAGGATATGGAAGTGTTGAGGGGCCTTTTACAAATTGAGACACTGTTGCAGAAGAGCAACAGAAGTTATATTAGGTGTTTTGATTTTTTCCTTTATAAGGGCGCACGCGCACAAAAAAAAAACGAAAACAAACAAAAAGGCACGGAGTGGGGGAAAATAAATTATGGTAACAAAATAGTAACACCGGAGGACAAGATCGAAACGGCCAATTTGTGAAAATATTCTTTTATTGCACTCTTATGAGGGTATTCTGAAATTCATCAATACATATTCTATGATTTCTGAGAAGTTGGCATTGCTAGAGAGACACCAGAGCCACCTGGCAAATCCTTCCATTGTTGTGTTACTGTCTTGATCTGGGTGTAAAACTGAACTCCAGCCTTGCCTACAATGCATCCCAAATAATAAAATGAAAACCGAGTACCATTCACTAAAGACTAGAATGAATAATCTTTGTTCCTTACCATAGAAATTGAGGTCACCAGCGAAGGAAGCCTTGGATCCGGTAAAGGAGAAGAATGGTAATGGAACTGGAATAGGAACATTGATGCCAACCTTGTAAATGAAGCACAAGCAAGAAACAAGAATTTTATCAGGAAGCAGAAACACACAAACTACAAGACGGACATGTTGATTCTGGGCATTAAGCAACACCTAAAATGGTATGTCAATTGATACATAGAAGAAACAGATGCGCAAACAGAAAGAAGGGGTGATTCCCTGTTCTTACTGATTTCCTTTTTTTTAGACATCACTAACAACAGTATAGACGCTCGTATCAACCACTTTATAAAAAACATAAAGCTGCTACACCATATTCATGATCAGATAATGAATTTCATCCCGTTATTCATATGATTTTAAGTGAGGATTTAGCACCATTTTTTCCCCAGGTTTACCAAGTTCATGCAGCAAAATTTCATACCTGGCCTGCCTCGATCTCTGTCTGAAACTTCCTCGCTGCTACACCAGATGTAGTAAATATAGCAGCACCATTACCATACCTGCAAAATCAGGATGACATTGGTATATGATTACTAACATGCTTCAAAGAAAACTGAGTTTGAGGGCAGGGAGGGAAAGAAAAAAGAACAGGGTACAGGGATTACTGATTCTTGTTAACAATGTTAATAGCCTCGTCTAAGCTGTTGGCCTGAGAGCAGCAAAATGACAATTTTAGCTTAGTATATCACTTCATAGGTATAGGTGAGGCTACATGACGGAACCATTAACAACTAACCTGCATGCAAATAAGAACTGGGCCAAAGATCTCCTCCTGTAAAAAGCACATATTCTGTGGTTAATTCCATAATCTGAAATTCAGGAGGGAGATTGAAGAATGTAGGATACCTACCTTGTAACATTCCATATCAGGTGTGACATCAGACAAGATTGTGGGACCAACAAAATTGCCTTTTTCATATCCAGGGACCTATTAGACATCAAGGTGAAACAAGTTAAACCTTAACTGACAGGCTCATTTCATCATTTCATTTCAAAAGGAAATCTCATTGGAAATTTGGGGGCTATCAGAAACAAAAATTAGAAGATGAACAGATATAACCAGATACCACAATATCTCTTCCATCGAGCAATAATTTGGCTCCACTATCAACGCCGCTTTGAACCAATCGACATACTCGTTCTTTAGCCTGTGGTCTCAAAAAAGGATAAAAGCAGAAAAAGGTTGGTCCAGAATCATAAACATGGAAATTTCGAAAGCGGCAGGAGTCATTAACTTTTTGTGCAAATGTTGAATCATGTACCCACCTGCTTGCTAATTACTGGACCAAGGTCTGCATCAGGTTCTGTTCCAGCACTGACCTTCAGGGCTTTTGCACGTTCCAACAGTTTTTCTTCCCTGCAAGATTAATGTAATGTCATGCATCAAAGGTGTCGATAGTAAACTTAAAGATACAAGTAAAGTGGAGTAATAATGAGAGAGGTGAAATGTGTTACCAAGGTTTTGAGTCCCCAACAAAGACCACTGTGCTCAATGCCATGCATCTTTGTCCTGCTGCACCAAAACCAGCCGCCACTAAAGCATTTATCGTGGAATCTATGTTTGCATCAGGAATGACGACGCCATGGTTTTTGGCTCCCATATTGGACTGAAGGCATTTTCAGTTGGTTAGTCATGTCTTTAACCTCAATACTAACAAAGTGTTAAACATGTTTGCCACATTGGCAAATTCAGGTGAGAGGAGAGTTGGTAATTTTGAACTAACCTGAACACGTTTTCCTTTAGCTGAAGCTCTAGCATATATATGCATACCAGCCTGAGGGGAAGTAGTAAAGCAAGGAATGCTCAATATACCACATGGTGAACAAGATGATTCAAAATAGAATACAAATCTATTGACAACCAATTTCATTTGAAAAAGAAACCACGATTTCATTTATTGATGTATTAAACTTTAATATACGCTTCACCATCCAACACTCCCTCTGTGATGTGCCAAAACCTAAAGTTATATGAGGCAAAGACAAATGGGAGAGACTTTACCACTCAAATATAAAGCATAGAAACTAAGCATGAGACAACTACTGACTTTACAGATAAAATATGGAGAACGTAGATGTTTTTTTCCCCATCTTTTGCTAAGATAATAATTTTATTAGTTTGCTGAGAACAGTATACAGATGGTATGCAAAAGTAGAGTACCTACAGAAAATGAGGTTCTCTACAAATGCCCCGATTAAGTTCAAAGTTTTCCAATGCTTTCAGACTAGACTATTTTAAAATGCCGACATGGTTATTTGCTATTAAAATTCTAAATTACAAACAAATTTCACTTGTGAGGTCCAGCAACATTAACAACCGTAACCAACTCAAACCTCCAAAACCAGAAAACATAAGTAGCTTCAGGTCATTACTTAAACAAGTATATAGAGACAAGTTATGCTCAACCCCCCAAACCGCACCTCCCACCCCCAAAAAAAAAAAAAAAGAAAGCAAACACCCACAAATAATTATTAACAAACCAGTTATTGATCCATCACTAGACAACATAATCAAACCAAGCTAGAAAAGTCAGAAGATAAAAACTTGAGAATTACAGATTTTTTGCTCGAGAACACTGTACTACTTAATGTCCTCTATCTATAACTACGTATGAAATACTTAAGAATTGTGGCTTAAAGTTCAATGCTGTACTCACTTGATTTGAGCCGACAAATGATATGGCTCTGATATTGTCATCATCACATATAGCATTAACAACGTCCTGCAAGACAGAGGTATCATGAATATTCATAGATGTGCTATTAAGACCCATATATATCTCTAATACTAATTCCATTAAGCCGTGTCCTTAAAAGGGTATGTATGAGATGTGACGTGGCCAAGAAAATGCCTTCCTAGGAAGCATCAATTTTTTTTTTATGTAGTCGGATAAAATATAGGATAAGAAGACCAGATAGAATCCATACATTTATTGGACTAAAATAAAGGGGCGGAGAAAACATATCACTAGCAATATAGGAGGACATACATGGGTTCCATGAACAATATTTAGTACACCATCAGGAAAACCAGCCTCCATTGCCAACTCTGCCAACATCATGGAAGCCCCTGAAACCAAGTGATGAAACAAAAATAAGTCAAATTCAGAAGACATCATAAATGATACTGCCTCTATTCCAATTTATGTAGCACACTTTCCTTTTTAGTTTGTCCCAAAAAGAATGTTAGCTTTCTATATTAGAAACAATTTAATTTTTAAAATTCTCATTTTACCCAAAATGAGATGATTTATAACACACAAATGTATGCTTGTCTTCATTACTTTCTTAAACTCTGTGCCCAGTCAAACGGTGCCACATAAATTGGGACGAAGGGAGTAACATTTTAGAGGGGTCTATAAATTAAAGGAAACAACTCGAGCCATTATTTTTTTCGGGGGGTCGGGGGGCTTAGTTCGATAAAAACTCTTTTTCTTTAAGTTATAACACTTTGCTTCACATAGCTGGTACATGTATGATGTACTCTGCCCCCAAATGGTGCAACATCTTATGCTACAATAATTGATAAATATGAAAATAGTTACCTGGGTCCTTCTCTGAAGGCTTAAGAACGAAGGTGTTACCACAAGTAACTGCAACAGGAAACATCTGCACCAAATTCACACAAACTATATAAAGATGCTCATATTTTCTAAAACTTAAGCTTAACCCCCTTTCCATGTCCCCCTCCAAAACAACCAAAAAAAAACATAAAGATTGCCTGCAGAAAGGGAGAAAGATAAAATAAAAAGGTAGTTCATACGAAACAACCCATAAATATGGCCATCTGATGACTAACAATAGCTTCATACTAATCACAGTACAAAGCTTTCTTGACCGCATAGTGTTGTTATGTGAAAATTAGACTGATTCCTCAAGCAAGTTAGAAGTCAAGGATAAGACAACCAAGTTCGAACAGAGACTAAACTATAAAGTGGTCTGAGAAATGCACTTAAAATGTATGGAAACTATGGAAGAAGAAAATATAGGAACATGCTTACCCATAAGGGAATCATTGCAGGGAAGTTGAACGGACAAATCCCGGCACAAACACCCAGAGGTTCCCTTATGCTATAGGTATCAATTCCATTTGATACATTAGACACATACTCGCCCATCTGCAAAGTTGCCATTCCACATGCATGCTCCACCACCTCTTCACAAAACAAAAAACAGAAAATTAAAGTTCACAGTCAATCAAACAGAAGATGGTTTCTTCCCTATGCCTAAGTGAGTGAAGAACCAACCAAGACCACGGAACACATCGCCTTGTGCATCTTTCAGTGTCTTTCCTTGTTCAGTAGTCACGCTCAAGGCAAGCTTGTCCTAGAACAAACATAGGATAAATGAAGTGAACATAGATCGCACGTAGGAGTGGAAAACCCGGGGATTGCATATGGGTGAGTAAACAACAGATAAAATATCCGACCCGCCATATTTATCCATATGGCTATCCATTTCTTTAGTGGATAATGCGGCTAATATCCATATTTAACCCATTTTTAAAAAGTTTGTTATCCAACCCATATCTAATGGGTCGGATTAGCTGGTTACTTGTTTTTTTTTTTTACCATTTTTTCCAGCCCTAATCACGAGCAAAGAACTGTAGAAAGGTAGGGGAATTCGACAAAAACAAACCATGTTCTTCCTAATAAGCTCTTGGAATTTGAGCATGACCCGTTGTCTTGTGGTTATAGGCGTGTTCCTCCACGAAGGGTAGGCCTCTTTGGCTGCAGAAACCGCAGATTTAAACTCCTTATCCGTGGTTAAAGGAATCTGAGAAACCACCTCTTGTGTTGCCTATTATCAAAACTCAAGCAATTACAAACTTCCCCTAACTAGAACCAAAGAACACTATATGCACCCAAACATATTAGCATTTCATGTAAAGATTGCAACTTTAACGTGATCCACTTACTGGGTTTATAACATCAATGAATTCTGATGATTGTGAATCCACAAAGCTGCCACCAACTAAATTTGGAACTCTCTGATAACAAAACCAAGAAATGTTTTAAGCAGAAAAACATATTCTTTAAGCAGAAAGTATAAAAAAAAGCATGATTACACCAAGCCATCCATTGTTTTTTATTTAACATCAATTAACCATCACTTGCTTCATTATTTCATATTAATTGAAAAAAATCAAGACTGGTTGACGGAAAAAATGTTGAATAAACTAATTTATGTGGTAAAGATTACTGACTAGGGAAGTGCGATGCTTCCATGAGGATTCAGAAGCAACTGAGAAGTGATGATTAGCGACAGCAAAAAACCCAGGAGTCAAACACCTCACTTTCCTCACTACAAGATTTATGGATTATTATCAATTGATTTGAAAAATAATAAAAAGTGTATGATATAAATTGGGGAAACCTCACCTCTATGAAGTGAAAACTGCATCATTGTTCCTCTTGCCCTACTATATATTTTGTTCAAGATTTGGAATTTCTAACCTATTTATTGATTCAAGAAGATTATCCAATTGATGATGAAGATCGTCGTCACTGATAAGGAGTAAGGAATTACTACTACTTTATCTCACAACATTGAATATTATATGGGTTTTTTCCATACACTAATCTCCGGCGGTGCAGGTACAGTGAATCGGGTTTGAAGATCAGCCACGTCAGCTGTCATATGCACTAAAACTCTAAACTTGATAGGTCACAGTATTTGGTAACACCTTTTCTAGAGGCGTATGAAAGTAAAAAGTCATCCACGTAATTTTATAGCGACAAATTAAATCACCACCATATCCAATTTTGCTCTTTCTTTTGTTTCTATTTAATTTAATTCTTTTTCTTTCTATAAATGAGGACTTCATTATCATCTCCTTAGAATTATACACATATTACGAAGAAATTTTTCTAAATACAAATTCTTAGAATGAATGTGCAACTTTAATATTAGAATAATTGCATATAACAATGTTCAAGTAATGGAAAAAAAGGAGTAAAAGAATGCGCTGGAGAGGATTAGATCATAGACCTCAAAACACACAAGTTAATAGAGTCTTACATCATGACGATTAAAGATGTCAAAAGGAGATGATGTAGACTTAAAATCACATGGCGTGAAGTGGAGAGAACTATTTAGTCATTTCATCTGTACATAATCATTTGATAGTGAAACATAATTCATCCCAAAAATTAATACTTTAGCAAACAAAACTATAACTAATATTCACATTTTTCTAGTTCCAAATATAAATAATTGCTATTCAAAAGTTCAATGTCCAATGAGATCCATCAGATATTGGCATTGTTGGGGATATATCGTTACCACTTGGGATATCCCTTGAATGTTCTCCCAGGGATTCACCATCACAAGCCGAGAAATCCTCTGGGTGTAAAGCTAGATGGACTCCTCCATCTCCATTTGAGAATTCCCCTGATTGTAACCCCAGAGATGCTCCATCACCACTCTGGTAATCAATAGATTGTAATCCCTGAGATACTCCATCACCACTTTGATAATCACCATCGCCACACTGATAATCAAAAGCTTGCAGTCCCTGAGATAGTCCATCATTACTTTGAGGATAGTTCGATGTTAATGTCGGCGTTCCTCCTTCATTACTGGAGAATTCCTTCCATTGCTGAGTCACCGTCTTTACTTGGGTGTATAAGTGTACACCAGCTTTGCCTGCATAGCACACAGCTCTAATTCAGACAATTAAGATACAGGACAAATAAGTAGATAATAGGAACAAAGACATATTTTCTGAGTGTGTTTACCATTGGCATTGAGATCCCCAGCATATGATAACTCTGAGCCTGCGAGAGAGAACAGGGGCAAAGGAGCAGGAACAGCAGTATTTATGCAAACCTGAGTCCATCAATATGCAAGAAAATTGTTAGATTTTCCAACAAGTTTCTCAGTTTCTCCATTTATTATTATGATTTTTTAATAATGGTAATTTCTAGGCTAATTTGTGGGCACCTTGATTATCCACTTTATACCTGCTACCGTACAAGTCAATTTTGGACTCTCATTGACCACCAGACCACACCCTTAGATGCCTCAGTTTCTCCATTTATATAAACATTTAGTACTAGTTAAGTATCACAAGCTAGAAAACTATTTTGAGGGGTGTGTATAAACGAATTGAAATAACTCTAAGTTGCTCGGATTCAGGTGCGGGTGTCCGATATGGGTGCGGGTTCCTTCATGATCTAAATTTTAAGATTCGGAATATGGATGGTGTGGGAATTCGGCAAAAAGTAATTCAAATATGAAAAACTAGAGCTATAAAAATATGTCTAAATTATGTGAAAAACTTACAAGGTATTCAGAGGAGAAAATATTGATCAAGAGGAGAATACATAAGATAAAAGGAAAAGGTCGGACACAGAAATTTCTATATACAAGATATTTCATTTTCTTCAACTTCACCTTATCTTTTGTTTTGATTACATAAATCATTGTATATGTTCCAAAATTTCTCCGTCGATTTTGGTCAAAGTACCCAAAATCGGTTGACCGAATCCGGTATGGATCCCACACCCATGTCGTGTCGACATGGGTGCAGCACTGAAAGTGAAGAGTACGAGCAACTTAAATAAAGGTGTCTTAGATATCTACATCAAATTACCAAAAGTTCTAAAGCTTCTCTATTCTGGCGTTGTTTCTATTACGTTTCTATGACTCCGTATCAAGATTCCTGATCTAATTGCCTAGTGAACCTCTTTTTCCAATTTATTTCTTAAAGTGTCATTGGATGACTACTTGATTTCTAAACAATTAGCTGTGCATGAAATTAATAATCTCATACATAATCTACTTTAGTTGTTAGTCTTAGCTTTTTGTACCCACAATCTTACGTCATTGTGCCAATGACGTGCGTATAAAATTAATAAGTTCTCATGCACACTGGTATAAAAACAAACCACAGTCTACCTTTTATCGTGCTTATTTTGACTGTAAAAAGCCATATGAATGCTTTTCTCATTCAAAGTTAATATAGGCATTTCTCACATTTTTATTTGTTAAAGTAAGCTACCTTTTTAAATAACCAAGTAATTTCTCAAACGCCTCGGTGTACAAGTAAACTTGTGTCAGTTTCCTTCTCATTACTTAAATAGCAAGGTGGTTAAGTTGTACCTTTTTCTACAAGAATAAGAAGGTACAACTTAAAACAGCCTTTGCTATTTGAAATAAAGCAAATTATTAGTTTTCTACAAAAATATAGTTTTGTATTATTCACCTTTACAAACTTTTACTGTTTATTTTTAATCAGTTCAGAATTGAAAGCCTTAATTAGATTGTGGAACTTTTATTTGTACAGTAATAGTTTTATTAATATAACTGAAAGATCCTGTATACTGGCAGTTCCCTATAAGGTAGAAAGATTCCTCCATTTTCCTCCTCATTTGTCTTACACCCGAAGCAAAGATTAACAATCAAGCCATTAATTTTTTCATAATCCTGAATTTTCCTCATTTCTTCTTTTTCACAAGGACGCAAAAGCTCAATAAAATCTATCAAAATTATCCCACCTAATTCTACTGCTATTGCCGGTACCCCACCTCCTGGGAAGTATTATTTAGTATCCTTTATGATTAACCAGGAAGTGTGAATCACAAGATAAAAGTATAAAAGGGATGTCCTACCTGCCTTGTTTCAATCTCAATCTGGAATTTCCTCGCAAGTGCTCCGGAGTCCGTGAAGATAGATGTTCCATAGCAATATTTTCTTCATAAAACGGTGTAAAAAGAAAAGATCAAGATAAAACAAAAACTTCACACAGATTTTATAAGTAATGGAGAAATACTTCTTTTGGTTCACAAAGTTAATGGCCTCATCTATGCTGTTAGCCTGCACTTAAAACGACCAAGAGGTGAGTTTCGGTGATATTTCGCAAAAAATGCACCAAAGGAACGGGGTCCAGAACCTTAGAAACATAGGACAAACCTGCATACAAAAAAGAACAGGACCTAGTATCTCCTCCTGCACACAAAAGGAACAATAGTACACAAGAATAAAGTTTTTACATGCATGCATGAAAATACTCAAGGAATTAGATCGACAACTAGATACTACCTTGGAACATTCAATCTCTTCTTTGATATCGGATAATATTGTGGGACCAATGAAGTTGCCCAACTCGTATTTGGAAACCTATTTGTCATCCACAAATGTGTAAGAGAGAGGAAAGCAGCTTTGGTACCTTTAAGTTGCAGAAACGAACTCCATATTAGACCACATTCCTTCTCCTATGTCTAGGAGTTTCTCAAAGAAAATGCAATCATTGCCACGGAGACTGACATCCAAAAGAATAATCTAATGGCGGAAGGTCTGCAACACTACCTATTTTATCTTTTCGTGCAGATAAAATAGGATAAACGAACTCCATACTACCCGGAAACAGCCGCTCTACCTACCAAGGTAGGGTAAGGTATGTGTACACTCTGCCCTCCCCAGATCCACGTGGAATTTTAATGGGTATGTTGTTGTATGCAGAAGATGACCAAGGAATCAAACTAATAGGTCTGGTCAATCTGGAAACATGACCTCGATTAAAGAAATAAGATTATGAGAGATTGATACCTTCTATTCTTCTTTAGGCCTCTTACAAGTGGAGACAAGAAACATGACTCTGTTTGACCTCCTATTGCAGTCAGTTCTATTTGTTATGTCTTAGAAGAACTATTGCAACTTAGAGCATATGCAAGTATAACTTACGAGGTAGCACTATCAGGACAAATCAATATACTATACATCTATGACAATACCAACCGTCACACATTCATCAAGGTCAATAGTTTCTTTCGACAAGTCTATCAAGTTGAATATTTTTCAATCAGCTCAGGTCTCTTTTCACCCAGGGTTTTATGGGAGGACGGGAGTTATCTCCATCAAACAACTCTTGAAGCATAAAAATTGAGAAACACAAAACAGCAAAGAAGTGAAATTACCGTAATCTGTCTCCCATCAAGAACTAGTTTGGCTCCACTATCAACAATTGTTTGGATTAGCTTGGATATCCGTTCCTTGACCTATGGATGCCATACCAACTAATCAGATGAATCCAAGATGGAGAACTAAAAGTAGCACTAGAATTCATCAAAGTACTGAAGTACTCGACAAACAAGCAATAACTATATGGTAATTTTGCAGTACAAACTCAAGATATTCCAGTAAACCAACTGTAAATTTCCTATCGGAGTAGAAATTAGGGTCAACGTATATACCTGTTTGCTGATTACAGGTCCGAGGTCTGCACCAGGTTCAGTTCCAGCATTTACTTTGAGTACCTTTGCACGTTCTGATAGTTTATCTTCCCTGTCAGGAATAATTAAGACACTCGGCATATAAATACAGCTAACATGCACTAATCAAATAACTGAGAACTGAGAAGAAACAGCAAAATGAAATGTAATCTTGCACAGCGTGAGCCTGAGGTAAAGATTGGAGCAGTAAACAGTATAAGATCAACTTGAACTTGGAAAAGGATATACAAGTCCACCACTAAAATGTGAAAAAAATGTACAATCCATTACCTTGTCTTGAACCTTACTAAACTATTAAAAAAATACTGAAATTTAACTCATCTATTGGTTTTTTGCATTTATCATCAGAAAAAGAAGAGCGGAATACCCTATAATCCAACTCCTCAAACTATAAGCAATGACCTTCCTTTTTTTCCTTTGATAACGGTGGTGTCCGCGCTTCTATTCCACTGAGTAACTTTGTCAACAAGTCTTAGGCAGATGCGAAGGAATCACCAAGTGTTGGTTTGTCTATTATGGGATTTGAACCATAGTCTCCAAGGTTTGCCCCTACCTCGTGGACTTAGGCCACACCCTTCGGTGCTAGCAATGACCTTCCTCTCCGTCCATCATAGAAAGGTGTCAGTCTTGGAACAGACTAAGAAGGACAGAGTGTCACATAAACTAGAACAGAGAGAGTATTTTGCTAATGAATTTTGACTCAACTCTATCGAAGAAACTTTTGAATTTAGAAAAACTTGCAATCGGTTGCTTAAATATTAAGCACTGAATGGAGTGCTAAATCTATCTTTCGCTTTAACAAGTCAAAAGACCTCCCATCAAGCTATTGTAATTCTAAATTTTTTAAATTCATTACTCCTCCAACTGTGATCATCCACTTGTTTGAAGTTAAAGTAGCATTTAAGTTAGTCTACTATGAAAGTGCTTTAACTTGATGGGTTAAAGACAGGCCTTAATTTTGAGTTTATATACCTAAAAGATTTACAAGCATGTTAATTTAGCAATTTAGGATGCTTTTTATCCTTCCGGTGCATAGTATTTGATTTCTTGGACTATTTAGAACAGCAAGGTGGAGTTTTCTTTACAAAAGGAGACTAATGGCAGTCATGCATACATACCAGAAGAATGAACTTTTATTAAGTGAATCTTTTTGACATCAAGAATTATCAGCGAAGAATATAATAAGCATACAGTCACCTTCAAGTAAACTGGAAAGTTCTTGCTTCAGCAACAAACAAGAGACAAGCAGGGATTTAAAAAAAACAGAAAAAGAGTTGATCAGAGTTTAAAACTGAAGAATTAAGATGAGTACCATGAATTTGAGCCTCCAACAAAGACCACAGTGTTAATTGTTGTGCACCGTTGCCCTGCTGCACCAAAACCAGCAGCAACTAGAGCATTCAAAGTAGCTTCAACATTTGCATCAGGCATGACAACTGCATAATTCTTGGCTCCCATATTGGCCTGAGAGAAAAGTTAAAAAAGTGAGTTTTAGCAACAATTGGACTATGTTGCATGGACTCGTTTATCAGTATGTTCAAATATGGATATGTAAAAGTATCGTGTACCCACAGTTTTTTTTCCTTTTTCTGAATATCCATCACATTCTAAAGATCCACATAAAGTAAGCAACTACTTAAAGAAAGAAACTCTCCTCTCTCAAAACTGTCAGCTAAATCAAGTCCTCAGCAGTACTCCCTGTGATCACAGATACTTCTACAGAAAATCTGGAGTGATCTGATCGTACTGAGCAACGTAAGTTAGTATATGCTGAAGAGAAAAGATATACGGCACTTCTATTACTAGATTGGATGGACATGAAACCGCTGATATCCTACAGAGAGGAAGCTACCTGCCTGGCCCTATTTTTTTTATAAGGTCTGCCTGGCCCTATTCTTAGAAGGGATACAGGCCCAGTGTGTGGACTTGTTCAGGCAGATGGTGACTTGTGCGGAGTTATGTCGACTTCTGTGCATAACAGATATTTCTAGTAAGAAATTGGAAGTGAGAGACGAAGGCAATGTCCTGATCATGTTGTTGTCAAAGAAGGAAGCTTCTGTTACAAATTTTGAATTTCGTTTGAGACGGAGATAATACTTGATTCCAAAACCTTTATTTTTTGAGTCAATACTTGATTCCAAAACCTAGCACCACCAGAAAGTTGAACAAGATGATGAAGGAGATGGAAAGAGAAAAGCAGTTACTGAAGATTGCTGCTTTTGTATTTTTTGGATTTTGTGGAGGAAAGACAGGAGAACTTTTGAACGAATAGAGTCCACTATTGAGGTCAAGAGTTCTCTTTTATTTCCTTTATACTGTTGGTGTAAAATGAAATTTGTGTAGAGAGTTGGTTAAACTTTTGGGGAGGCTTGATGTATACGCTAACATCCCCCAAAGAGAGGAAGCTTATGCCAGATGAAAGAGTAAGGTGAGGGAACCATCTGGGTGTAGTGCAAAAAAAATTCTTCTGACTCATCAAACTAAAAGAAAACAAAAATCAGCATAACTAGCCATACCCGTGTTACATCTATTCACATGGTACATCAAGATAAACGAAGGATCCATGGAGCAATCATAACAAGTAGAATATCCATATTTACCTTAGCACATTTACTGTTGTTCGCAAATTGTCTGCCACGCATATACAGTTGAGCCTTGAATTATGAGAAAATAAGAATATGTTACGGACAGGATAAGCAGATGCAAATCATTAATGAAGTGGAATGTAATCAAGATGGGAAGGGTATGAAGCTGTAGAGTTTCACAATAAATAGCAGCATATAGCTGGAATCATACCACTTACCACTATAAGTAAAATATTGCCTCTCAAGCAACAGGGAGGATTGAAAAACCAAACCCATACTTAATGATAGACTTTATTTTCCCTAGTTGCTTACCATATCTTCCCACCATACTTGGTGTTGCAGTCCCTTTTCATTTTATTTTTCCCCTTATTTATTTGGGTTCTTTGGTTTCTTGTTCCCTTTTTCATTCGTAGAGGATATTAGATTATTAAACAGTGCACATCACCTTTACAATAAGATCCTGCAACTTGTCATTTTCTTTCTGTTTTGTTTCCAGTTGGGGATGGGAGGAGTATCACAGTATTGGAGCATGGATCTATAGCTTATATTACTTGCTATGGTCGGTTACCTTTAATGACTAGATTTCTTCTTGAGTATTTTTATTATTTACTCCCTCCCAAACTTTCTCAGCTTATCCTCTTATTGTTTTGATAAGTTAGTAAGTCGATAGGTTCTTTACGATATTATACTGAAGGCACACTAGTGACCAAAAGGAACTAATACAAGGTTATGCAAGGGTCAGAGATCCAAAGAATGAAACACCGCATCTATACATCAGTACCTCGAGGATAATGTTTACCCCGAAGAGCATACAAAAAAATGCAGCATTTTTCAGATCAAAGGTGGTTACCCAAGGGCCAAACTTACAGCATCAGAACCAACAAAAGACACAACTTCAATATCGCTATCATCACAGATGGCATTGACAATGTCCTGCACCAACCAAGTATCATGTTAATCAGAAACATGGTGCCAAGAATCAATTCTATAACGACAGAAGATGACAAACATTTTTATATGAGGTCAAGCACAGCTTCCAAAATTTAGAGAATTGGTTTATCAGCAGTCAAACAACTCGATGCATGAAGTGAAGATCGAGATTGCTAATCATGGAAAATGGAGCTTACATTGGTGCCATGAATAATATTTAAGACACCATTAGGCAAACCAGCTTCCATTGCTAACTCTGCTAGTATCATGCAAGCTCCTGAAAGAAAAGATGGTAAATTCGCAAGTATTGAATACATTAATCAGAACCTTCTCTGGGCACATTATCCAGATATGCAGAAAGAGAGGCAACTAAACAATTCTATAGATAAAACTTGTATCATACAAGCATGGATGAAATATTAGACCCTCCTTCCCAAAAAAAGACATACTTTGCATTTCTTCTATTCCAAAAGTTAGTCCTCTATACTTAACTATTACTCCATCTATTCCATTTTATATGGCGCTCTTCTCATTAGTTTGTTCCAAAATAAATGACACAGTTCCATATTTGTAAACAATTTAACTTTAAAAATCTCATTTTACCCTTGGTGATATGCTTTTATAGCCATAAAAATATCATAGCATGTTTAATATCACAAGTTAGTAAGTCATTCTTACGTTAGTAAATTTCGTGTCTAGTCAAATATCGTCATATAATGGGAAAGCTAAAAATTTCTCCGTTCCTCAATTAGCTCAAAATTTTATATTATACTAGTAAAGGGGCAAACTACATGTGATTATCCACTCCCTCCCTCATGTGGCAAAGCTTGACTTTTGAGGTCACAATTGTCCAATTTAGACATCTATGTCATTGATAAATATTTTGAAAATAAAACTGGAGAAGCTAACAATATGAAATTTTTTAGTTGCTCTGATTCACAGTATTTTTCAATATATAGTTTTTGAAAACACAGCTAAACTACAAATTTTTTGAAGTAACATAGTTAAACGTAAATTGGGGCATAAAGTAAAATAGTTAACAAGAAATGCAATATAAATATTCAATGATATTCAATGTATCTTCAAATTCCCTTAATGTTTAATATGTTGCTGTGGTGCAGTGAGATCAAATACGTTGGTGCATAGACACTATGAGCAATTTCAGATTTTGAATTATGGTTGTATCCTATATTGGTTGTCCACATACCGTATTTCTCAATTTGCTACATTTAAAGAATTTATTTGCAATTTACATGACCAGTACACTTGGTTCTGCAAATTTTCATTAGCTTATGGAGTACTAGTCATTACAGCATCCATATAGCTTCATTCTTATGGATGAGAAGAAAACTACTGGCTCATTACAAGCAGTTAATAACCATACGAGTCTCTTCTGACAAGAATATATGCAACAAGAAAATGGTTGCAGGTGTTTACTTAGGCATTATAACCATAAGAAAGCCATAACACAATCAATGGAAATGAATGCAGATTTCTTGCAAGTAATTACAGTAAAACTAACCTCTTTCAGAGCTATTCACCCTTAAATTTTCATCTAAAACAACCAATTACCTGGAGCTTTCTCAGATGGCTTTAGAATGAATGTATTGCCACATGAAATCGCAGCTGGGAACATCTGCAAATGAACACACCATCGAAGTCATCAATTAGTTAACAATACTGTCTTATCACTTGCCAAATGGCCCAAACCTTGAAAGTTCAGAGAGAAGAAACAAATTAAGTGGTTTACATAATGTGCAGTTAACTTAACCTAAGCTTCTTTTGAACAAAACATCTGCTAGACTTCTCTAAGGGCTAATTGATGATAAACAAGCCAAGCTTTCAGATATCTTCAATAATAAAACCCAAAGGATCATCCAAGAAACATTAGCAGATCCCAAGGAAATGACATCGAAGCAGTTGTGAGGCTTACCCACAATGGAATCATAGCGGGGAAGGTTAACGTGCATATTCCTGCACAAACTCCAAGAGGCTCTCTGATACTAAAAGTATCAATTCCATTTGACATGTTTGAAATAAACTCCCCTGTCTGAAGCACTGCCCCACCACAAGCACACTCCACAATCTCTGGAAAAACAAATCTACATCACTTTACCTTGCGACGGATAGAAGCGTGTAGAAACACTAGCTCTCACGGATCAGCTAGGTAGAAAATAATAAATAACTAGTAAAATTCAGATTTCAAGGCTACTAATGAAAATTGTTCCCTCAAAATTAAATTATTAGGCGACAAAAACGGTACTACATGTTCGCTCAAGACTCATTTAACAACAAACTTCCTCACAAGAAAATGTAAAAGGAAGGCCTTCTAATGTGCAATTTTCAAAATGTTACTTTATGATAAGAAAATATTTACTACTAAACTCATTAAGATAGCATGAATTCAAATTCCAAAGGAATGAAGAAGAGAAAGTCTCAGTGTAATAAAATACAATAAGGTACTCACCTAGCCCTCGCTGCACTTCGCTGTAAGCATCCTTCAAAGTCTTACCCTGCTCAGTAGTTATGGCGAAAGCTAGCTTATCCTGGATGATAATTGTGACCACTTCTATAAGAAAACACTAACATGTTTACCATATAAGAATGACTTAAGAATGACTGAAATCCCAAGATACCAACAATATCTCTCTGGATAAGTTCTTGAAGCTTGAACATGATCCGCTGACGGGTTGTAACTGGTGTGTGCCGCCACAATGGGAAAGCTCTTTTAGCTGCAAACACAGCAGCCTTAAGTTCCTCACCCGAACTTAAAGGAACTTGTGAGACCACGTGTTGTGTTGCCTATCATTATATTTCAGTCATAAAAAGCTAGCTAAAAGTATTCCACCAAAGAATAGTGTAGTCCATATTTGTACAGCTGCACTTACAGGGTTTACTACATCAATCGATGTAGATGATTGCGAGTCAACAAATCTACCACCAATAAGATTAGGGTTCCTCTGCAAGAAAAGTTTGGACAAAAAAGAAACATCCATTAAACTCAAAGATCAGAACACTTACCATGCCTGCATCCCAGAGATAAAAGAGAAGGATTATACACCAATTTGTGCTCCCAACGAAACAAAAAGAAATTAGGATTAAGGAAGGATATTAAAAAGTGTAAGGCCAAAGCCCTGTAAACTAAACGAAAATTATCTTTTTTCCCTAGTACAAAGTGATATTAGCTCATGCTATCCTTATCAAAGGGAGAAATCACATGTTGTATCAAAAGCAGAATCCTGGAGTACTGAGCATCCTTCACTTTAAAGATGAACAAGCAAATTGGAAGGTCGGCTTCTATAGAGCTTAATAGAGTTAGGAAAAGAAAAAAAAGGGGCGGCCCGATGCATTAAGCTCCCGCTATGCGCGGGGTCCGGGGAAGGGCTGGATCACAAGAGTCTATTGTACGCAGCCTTACCTCACATTTCAGCAAGAGGCTGTTTCCACGTGAGTTAGGAAAAGAAAAAGGGCATAAAAATAAAAAGGGCATAAGGAGGATGCAACCCAGTCATGGAGTGATTCAGCATAAAGTTGAAATCAATATGATCATTTCCACATTCACAGATGTAAGCCAAGGAGAAAGAATCTGAAAACAATACAGACTGAATCTTAAAGTGGCCAGTAAGACAAATTTCAGAGGCATCCTAAGCTACTTTCACATATGCTTAGTGTGTTTGTCTAAATTTACTGGATATAAGAAAGACCCAATAAAAATTGACCTTCACAGCTACATACATGAAAAAGATTCTTTTAAATCCCACAACTTCCTTCGCCAAAAACAATAAATAATATTGATCTCCAGTAATTCTTAGTAATCCAACCAGAAACAATTTTACTCAGAATTCAGTATAACAAAAAGCTGAGAATGAAAAGGCAGATTCAGATGCTAGAAAGATAGAGAAACAAGCAGACACAATAAAACATATGAAGAATTTTGGTGGCACACCTATTGACACAATCAAGATAGAAGCAGAGAGATCAAGCTCTAGGAACAAATTTCACGTTTACGCTCCTCCCTTAATCACTCACCAAAACAACTTGTACCACATTTCTTCTGGCTTCACACACAAGCGCATTCGCATTTTGGAACTGTTTAAAAGAAAGCTATTACTGTCTAACTAATGGGAGTACTTTAAGTAGGCTAAGTGACCAGAACCCAAAGAAATTTCCTACATGTTAGATGAGATAATCAATTCCCTATCAAGACAAGTGCACTAGAAAGCATCTAGCAAAGACTAGGGACTACTTTACTCTTTAGTACTTTCCCTTGGTTAGGAGCTTTACTCTTTAGTACTTTCCCTTGGTTAGGAGGAAGTTGGAAGTTAAAAAAAATTCTTCTCGAGGGATATACTTATTAGCTTAAAAGGAATAAATTTCGTCAAAACATATCTCTCTTGAGAATAAGAAGAGGAAAAGAAGAGAAAAATAAGAGCAAGAGAAATCAGTTACTTTGGAATATGGTTGATTAGATCCAAGTAACCTTACCGGAGGATAGCATTTCCTCCAAGAAGGCTCAGCAGTCATTTCAGGCTGAGTGTTCCCTTCTAAAGATGTACAAGGCCTCAACGTTTTGAATCTCCTCACTAAAGCAACACCGGATGATAATTCAGTATGAGAAAATAATCAAGTCAAAATATACCAGTAGCTATATCAGATTTCAACTAAAGGAGTAGAAGTTTTCTTAAAACAACCTACTGAAATTTACATATCCCATAGAACTTGAGTAAACAGGCATTAAACTCTTTAGCCATCAGGAATTATGCATCAAGAGCAGTCCCACTCAATGGCTACAAAATGATAGTGGTACTAGCACGTAGAATTCACATCGAACCACTTAAGGTGTGCAAAGAATGACTAATGGTATCCAAGTTAGCACATCCTGATAAAGTTGATACTCATGCAAACAGTCAACTCACTGATCCAGGAATTCCTGCATGATGTGGTAGAAGATGAAATACACACTCCACCTATGCACAACAAAGCTCATTCCTCTTTTTTTTTGGATAGGTAGAGATCATATGTCTTTATGACTATGCTTATTCTAGTTGACAAGTTAAAAGATTCATAAGATGTACCACAAACTCACTTTTTCCAGGAAGAGAACAGAAATCGCAAAGAAATTTGGTGTTATTGAACTGGTACAGTAAAGTCTGACAGAGAATATTCATCAAGAAATAATAAGAAGTGAGTTTCAAATCTGTGAAATAAAAAAAGATCTAAATAATTTAACGGCAAAAAGGGGATGCAGGGAGCTGATGTGACAAAATTTGAACACCAATGAACTTATGGCTCTAACAGGGATCCAATACCGATAGCGTGACATATTCATCCTGGAATAATTTAAAACTTCACAGTAACCAAGAAGCAGTAACTAGCAAGTAAATAAGATAAACAAAGTACACAAATGAACAACAGCAGAAATCGAAGGATAGGGGGCTATAAAACAATACTGCGCCTACTAGTATTCGATTTTTGTTGTTGTATGTTCGTTTGTGTACTTTGTTTATCTTATTTACCAACGATAGTTACTGCTTCTTCTTTTTTCAGAATGCTTTATCATGACTTATTCGCTTTTGTTACTTTCATTTTCATACTATTTTAAATTTCTTGTTCGGGTCTGACCGTTTCTCTTGCTTTGCTTGTGCCTATGCTTTGTCGTGAGCCGAGGGCCTTTCGACTCTCTACTTACCAAGGTAGAGGTAAGGTCTGCGTACACTCTACCCTCCCCAGACCCCACGTTGTGGGACTTCACTAGATATGTTGTTGTAATCTGCAGACTCGGTAAACGCTCATTCCCAATGAAAACCATTTCCTGCCTTAAGGCAGTTGCAAGGTGGGTTTTAAATCATAATATCAAATGGTAGGGTCCCAAATGCACATAGTTAACTAAAAATTCAAGGTATCTCCTATCTACCTTCATTTTGCATAAAAGAATTGAATAAGTTAAAAGAGATGGAAGCTGGTGTCAAAATTAGATGAACTCGCAATGGTCTACATTGACAAGAATAAAGAATTAGATTACAAATATTTCCATGGAAAAGCAGCTCCCCATCTCACTTCTCAGTACAGCTGCAAGGTGGTTTATAAATTAGACGGTAGGGCCCCCCAAATCATATGGTCAACCAAAAGCTTGAAGTATCTCATTCTCTACCTTTCATTTTTTATTACAATTAGCTGACAGTTTAGTTGAATAAGTTATAAGAGGGACAGGTGCCCTAAGTTAGATATATAGGAAATGATCTACCATAGCCTAAGCAGCTGATTTTGTACTTACTATTTTTTTTCATTTTGCAGGGGTCTATTGTGGCCAAGCACCATATTCTCAGCCTTCTGGTGTCAATCTCAAACCCTCATGAGGAAATTTTGTTTTTACTAGTAAATGCAAAGAAGTTGCAGTAAGATAAGTCATAATTAGTTTAAGTTGCCAGCATCTTGACATTTCTTGGAGAACTTCAGCTTTTCACCACAACTTCAGTCTTCCACCACAAGCCATTTGAACCAGTACATCCCGTGCCCATTCAGGAGAGCATAAAAGGGTAAGATACCGGTTAAGTCAAGCAGTGACTTTCCTCCAAGTAAATGATGAAAAACCTTATATACCAAGGTGTGCAAAATAAACAGTAATGATTTAACAAGAAAAGACAGATTACCTATAATCACCTAAAAACGAAATACACTTCCCAGTAGTAAGAATTAACAATAAAACTAGATTATAAGAGATAAACAGAGTACGCACTAAACGTAAAGCATGGTAAAAAAGGCTCAACCGTTAAGATTTCCATGTCGTATCTTAGCTTTAATGTTGTAAACATGCTTTGGTGTCGACAAAAGATCTGGATTGGTCTGCCTAAGCCTCTTCAAAATCTGACGTGGCTTTAAACCAGCATCTGTCATCTCTTTAATTAACATTACTTCTTTCTCTGAGAAGCGTCGAGCAGAGGGATGCTTCGAGATGTCCTTTAAGGCTTCATGATTGTGTGATCCATTTTTTACAGTAAGAACCCACAAGCCATCCTCTTTCTTACCCACAAGTTCAAAAGGACAATTTGTTAGCCGAGATTCCATCTTCCTTTTCCGAGAATGTCCACTAGATGTCTCGTCGATAGGCTTACGCCTATTCCTGTAAACACCTCCTCTGTCACAGCCAAGTGTTACCACTTTGTCTTTCTTAGACTGTTTGATGGTAACAACATATCCCTGGGATATTGCAAACTCCCCGACATGTTGAATCAGTTCTTCACGATCAATAAAACTCCCTGGTGGAGGTGGTAACATCTGTGGGTTTTCATATGAATCTATGTAGGTATTTTCCATGATTGACAGGTATCAGTAAAAGTGTAAAACACCTGCGCAGAGTTGTTATTATCAAACAATGTAGCATAATATTCAAATAATGTAGTTAAATTACTATCAAATTTACTTATGCAATCAATTGAAGATGGAGTTTCTTCTGGACTTACTTCCATATAACTATATAAACTAAATATTAAATTACGACAATCTACTTTTTTAATAGAAGGATTTAAGACTGCACCAATACAATAAATATCGGGAATAGGGAAAAAATATTTTTTAAACTTTTCAAACATAACTGTAACTGCAGCTTTATATTTTTTATTTGATTTTAAATCTCAAAGTAAATATGAAATTTCAGCTATATGAGCTAAACCATTACAAATTGTTGGGTAGTAAGATCCTGAAAATTCAACAGTAGTAGTGTAAAATTTACGTAATTTTTTTAAAAGTTCAGAAATTGATGCCCAATGTTCGTCGGTTAACATATGAATGATGTACTTACAATGAACATTTGTTATGGGGTCTTTATACTTATAACATTCTTTTAAAAATAAATAAGTATAATTTCACCGTGTATCAATCTCACCTCCTGGTATGAATTTTGGTTTCAAATTAAATTGTTTACATTTTTCTTTAAATTTTATAATTCTATTTTTTCTATTATTACCCTGAATAACTCCAACAGCTCTTCGGACAAGAGATAATTCAGTTGAAAATAAATCAAGACCACTTTTAAAAATTAAATTATAAATATGATAAACACAACGAAGATGAAATATAGCAGGAAGTGACGGTTCTAATTCCGCTTTTAAAAGATCTATATTAGATGCATTATCGAATGATATACAAAGTACTTTTTTATAAAGATTATAATTTTTTGCATAAGCACAAATAGTTTCGCTTATATATTTTTCAGTATGACTTTGATCCTCGTCATACGGAAAAATAATAATACGTTTTCCATTTTAAAATTTTCATCAATCCAATGACAAGTAATTGTTAAATAATCATAACCGTTTAAAGCATGCCCAATATCTGAAGTAAAACAAACTAGGCAAGGAAGGTCAGCGAACAAATATTTCAAATAAATAACATAATCATTATAAAATCTAAAAATGTCGGATCTACAAGTAGTACGAGGAACACCTTTAAATAAAGAATTATATACTCTTTGAATATATGTATTTAAATATGAAGAAAAAGTAAAAGAAAAAGGTAAACAACCTCCGACAACCATTTCTGCTAATTCAATGTGATCATTCTTTGGATCGTAGTTAACAAGCCCCCCATTAATGGATTAATTTGTTGTTGACCGGCTTCTAAATCAGAGACAGAAAACCAGTGTGTGGATTAACATTCTCTACATGCCTACCTATAGTGCTCGTCCTCCGTCACTACCCCTCTCTTATGTTTATAAGTTTTCCCACAAATATTACATCTAACTTTATCAGTATACTCAATTCTATCATAAAAGTTCCACACTTTACTCCTTTTTCTCCTACCTTTTACTTCTGGTAAAGGAGGTCTACCACTAGTAGTACTAACATTGACATAAGGCACACTAGTAGGTGTAGGAATTTCAGTTTCAACAATATCATATGAACATTATCATATCCATTATCTTCCATTCCAAAATCTTCCAACATTTGATCATAATCTATATTTTGATTAGATGATGAATTAGAACCTTTAGATTTTGTACCCCTTAAAATAGATTTACCCATTCTCTTTAGTCTATTCATTATAAAATATTTAATTAAAATTTTAATTTAAATAATCAACAAATAAATATGACAATTTAATAAAATAATTAGAGAATGAACGAGTGTACCAAACTTCGGGATTCATAATTCAATTGAAAGTCGAAGTCTTGCGTCTTGCTACTTTGAAAATTAATAATAATAATAATAATAACTTGAGAATTGATAATAGAGAGAATTAACCAAACGGTCAAATGACCGTTGGCAACCCCTCCCCCCGACCCTCCCCAACGGTAACAATACCGTTGGCTGAAGCAGCCCTTTTTTATTTTATTTTTTTGCGTTACCGGTCCGGTTAACCGGTTTTCGTTACCGGTTCCAACCGGTCCGTACCTTACCGGATTTTACCATAACTCGTGCGGGTTGGGGTTGGGGGCCAAACCAACCCCCAACCCGTTTAAGCTTACCGTCCGGACCGGACCAAGTTCGTTACCCGATCGACCGGTCCGGTTACCTGTTAATCCGGACCGGTAGACGGGTATACCATAAAGCTAATAACTTTGACCAAAAAAGTTATTTTATAAGGTAAAGAAAGTTGACAAGAAAGTCCAACAGGTACAATTTCACAGCTACACAAATAATGCAGGCAAAGTTTATCAAATTGTTTAGCACATTATCGCCTCCCAAGTTTTATACCAATTACCAACCTTCCGGATAAATAGTAAAGAGCGTGATCAAGAAGAGAAACACGAAGTACCCATTTCCAATGATTGTATCAAACAAATTTCCAGTTGTCAATTAGAGGAGAAAATACTAGAGCACAACCAAAGATCGATAAAAGCACATTTAGACAACTAAATGTCTAAAAGTGCTTTTATCTCTAAATCTGAACACTTGTCCATATGTAGATATACGAGTCTCTAATCAAACTAAAAAGCTCCTAACGAATGTTGGACCCAATATAAGTATAACAATAACAACAAAGACTCAACCCCAACTAGTAGGTATAGCAAGCCTAATCTGCATTGAGTTTGAGAGCGTGTAGGTCTTATAAGACAACTTTTTTCACGTGATTTTAGATCTACCTCATCTCGTTCTATAAAATTTAATCATTATATTGTCGCACCTATGGCTCGGTATAAATGGAGGTCTATGGATGACATGGTCAAACCATCTCAGGTGACCTCTCATTCATCCTTTATTTGTGCCATTTACTACTCTGTCAAAGATGGTTATTTCTAATCTTGTCCAACATTGTATAAAATTACATCCATCTTAACATCTACTTTTCAGTAACATTCATAGAGAAGTGGAAGAGAGAGAAAGAAATGATCTTCATCTTCTACTCTTCCTAGAAAAGAATGCATGGGCCACGAGTATTTGACACTATCTTGGCGCAAATTTGTAAAATTCCTAATTGATAAATAAATAAAAATTAAAATAAAGAATGTGGTGACCATTTCCTATTCTAGAAATACTACTACTTGATTTTGTATCTCTTCCCACAAGTTCAGATGAAAACATGCCTTCTTCTTATCACTCTACACCGAAGAGTATTAATGTATTATCTCCCGTGCAAAGCACCATAACCATAAATTCTCGAGTCCCTGATGACCCTGCACCCTTTCAGGTCATCTCCAAACGCACATTGTTATTCGATTTTTCTTACAAATCAAATTAGCAAGAACTATAAGACAATTATCCGAGGGTCTCCCGGAAACAGTCGATCTACCTATCAAGGTGGAGGTAGGGTCCGTGTACACTCTACCCTCCCCAGACCCCACGTTGTGGGATTTCACTTGGTATGTTGTTGTTGTTGTATAAGGCAATTATCATAACTGGCCATATGCACCCATTGACTGGATACTAGAATATGCATTGACTGAAGTGATTGCGACTAGACCATAAAGTATTCTACTAGAGCTAAGGGAAACTAGACTAAAGTGATTGCAACTAGACCAAGTTACTGTTTGTTGATACCAATTGACCCTCCTTCAGGTCCACTTAAATACAATATATAGAATCAAATAGCAGAACAAAGTGAAAACCTAGTTGTTGTAACCTTTAAACATCAAGCTCACACGAAATAAACTACTTAATCTTAACAAAAACTAATCAAGCACTGCAATTCAATATCAGACACTTAACTCCATCTTGAGCAAATTGAACTGATAAAACTAAAAGGGAATCGATTGATCAAACATAAATTAACTAAAACAATGCAGATAATTTATGTATATTCAGACTGTATTGTTGGAGTTGGCAATTTTATATACCATTCTTGAAAGAGAAAAAAAATCATATAACTGTGTAATGAAGGACTGTTACCGGCGACGGCAACGGCAACGGAATATGGATGCGTTAGGGTTTCCGATCCCAGTATGTTGTTTGATTTTTAGCTGTTAAAAAGAAATCAAGTTTCTTGAACTTCTTATTTAACACCGTGTATTTATATGTTTAGTTTTAGCCTATTTATATGTTGTTTGATTCTAGGCCTTCATTTGTTTTCCTAATTATAGTTCAATTATTGTGATAAATGTATTTTCATTGTGCGTTTGATTCGCGCAGATAAATGAAATAGAATTCAGTAAGTGAATGAAAAGGAAAGGATCGGACCCTGATTATCCCTACATATTTAGTTTTGGGTAGTCCAAGGTCGGGGTCTGGGGTGGTCCGGGGTCCGGATTGAGGAAAGGGAATGGAAATAACCAGGGGGCGGGGGAGAAAGAGAATGAAAAATAGGGGAAAGGGAATGGAAAAAGAGGGTAAACAAACAACTTCAAATATAATCATGGATTTCATTCCCTTTCCCTTATCTTATTATCTGAACGGCTGAACCAAACGCACCCTTACTCACTTCGTTTCTTTTCATTTGACCTTTATATATTAAAAATAATATATATTTCTTTTACGTGCCCATTTTAGCAGTATATATTTAAATATTACAGTTAGCATTAAGTAACTACATAATATACTAGTATTTAAAATCAAAATTTCAAAACATAATTAATAAGGGTAATTTAATAAAATTAATTCCTAATAAATAATTTCTTAAAGAGAGAGTCATGTCAACAATGAACAAGTAAAAAGGAACTCAGAGAGTAGTTATATAAAAAAAATTGTGAATTGATACTAGTTAAATAATCCATTCCTGTGTTATTTATGTTTTAGTTGTTAATTAAGTTGTTAGCATATAGTAATGTGAATGTTTTTTAATGCATTTAGATGACCATGTTATAAATTATTTTGCGCAAGGTGCTTATTAGAATTAATTATCTAATATTTGTACATTATAAATAAAATTAAATACATGTAATAATAATAAAAAAAAAATAGCTGTTTTACTTAAATAGGGTTACACAATACTGGTAAAATATGTAAATTTGATTCAAATAATCGACTGAATATAATATATTAATTAAATGAATCAACTTAGATAAATAGAATACATGTAAAGTTGAAATTAAATTATTAGCTAAAATATTTAGTCAAACGAGATTACATATCAATGGTAAAATATCTAAAATATGTGATTATATCGTATTAAATAAACCAGTTTACGTAAGCAGAAGAGATGTAATAATAGAAAAAGAGTTGAAAAATAGAAAAGAAAAGACAATTACATAAACGGCTTATGCATAAATGTTCATTATTCGACTAATTTATTACTAATAATGTTTAATTATATATTTAATATTTTAATTAAATTATTGAGTAATCAACATTTAATTTGAGAAATAGCATGTAGCATTGTTAGGGGTAGCAATGGGGCAAGTTAGGGCGGGTTAGGGCAAGCCTTGACCTGGTAAGATTTTAACCCGTCCTACCCTGTCCCGTTTAGCATTTTCAAAAAAATTGCCCTATCTTGCTCTGCTCCGTCCTCCCCTCCCCTGCCATGTTTATGTTATTTTTCATTTTTGACTTTCAACTTGGTATTTATTTTGTTAACTTTTATTGTTTTTTTTAAATGGATGAACAATCAGTCTATTGTCATAATTTCTTAATATTTATGAACTGAATTTATTTTTTTGTAAGTAAATCTTAGATTTTTTTGCCATTGCATGATAACGAACTAAAAGCTTGTTTTTTCTCTTACACATAAAGAGATTACCGAACATCGACTTAGGAAGAACAAAACTCGGAGATTTTCTTTAAAATTTGAATTTATAATATCATATCGTCAAACTAATAGAGATAATTGACAAGAGAAGTGGATAGACAATCTCCATCGTCTTGTTAATAATGTGATTTTTATTAGTAATTTTTAATTAGCAATTGAAGAGATTGAGTTGTCTCATGGACACCAAATACTTAAAAAAATTAATTTCATTAAATATTAATTTCATGTACTACAGTGCTAGTTATATTTTTATGCATTCGTAAAACATTCACAATTACAACTAAATTAAATGGTAAAATGGAGATAATAATGCAATGTTTTTTTCTTCTAGAACAAATAGTAATACTTAATAAATGAAGTGGTAGAGTACAAGACAATTAAACAAGCTGACAGGAATTTGTTTGTGTGTATGTGGGGGTGGGGTAGATTTTAAAATCTTGAATTTTGCTAAAATACTTGTATCAGTAAGAGAAGGAAGCTCGTTTAAATGTAAAATTTATTTTTTAAAAAATATATAGCAAATTTATTGTTCAATTCTGAATTTCAACGTATCTTTAAATTTACACAAAGAAAGTTTTGTCATGTTACATGCCCTGTCCTATTTAGAATTTTCTAAAAATGTGTTTGACATGTCCCGGCATGTCCTGTCCCGTTTAAGCATTATTCTGCCCTGCCCCGTTTAACATTTGACTTGTCCTACCCAGCCCTGCGCCACCCCCATTTGCCATCGTGCATTGTTTATTTATTTAGGGAAGTAGTAAAATAGAGTAGGCGACAATAAAATTGATTCCCAAAATAATACTTACTACTAAAGTATAGCGTGGAGTGTGGATTGGCCAGAATTGTGATTATCTTGTACAGCCTCACCCATTAACTCTTCCATCTCAAAGCTTAGATCTTTATCTATTTTTTACCCACCATGAGAATTCTCCAGGCTTCCAACATTTATGGCATTCCATCCATTTCTACTCTCCCTAAGCGCCATCCCACCATAGCCATACCCGCAGGTACTAAAAATTTCAATTTTCAACTTGATATAGCACATAATGTTATTTAATTTGAGTTGTATTGCTTTGTATATTTACATTTTAAAGAAATGTTGGCAGAGCTTACTCCAACCCCCCTTTCGTTTTGTGCACTGGCGGTATAAAAAATGTTTACACAATCATGTCACATATACCATAACAACTAGAGGTAACCAACTTGCTATAACAGGTTAAATAATTGACTTAAATTCAACGAACATACCTATTGAGTTGTGTACCATCTTATCTGAAAGATTAATTTGTTAGAGGAAACACTTCTATAATTATTTATATACTAGTTTGCAACACGCTGTGCGGGAATCTGTTCCCCCCTTGAGTTCAAGCAAGGCCTAATTTTCTTTCCTTGGGCCAATCAATTGGAATATGTTCTGTTGATGGTTAATGGTGAGACTAAGAGCTTATATATTTTGCTTCTGACCTTGAAATTCCATCGAGAAACTATGGATAATGACCACGGCTGCTAATGCTGTTAAGAATTCATCACCAACTTAATTAATATCAAAGATATTTCAATGAAGAAT
This sequence comes from Przewalskia tangutica, assembly GCA_029844215.1. NCBI lineage: Eukaryota > Viridiplantae > Streptophyta > Magnoliopsida > Solanales > Solanaceae > Przewalskia > Przewalskia tangutica. Next base: position 8,206,433 of record CM056721.1, on the reverse strand, counting down.
TTAGAATATTCAAAGAGTTGTAGAGAAGTGGAAGGAGAACTCTTGAATGAGAATCCTAGAGTAATTCTAGAAGTGTAGTTCTAGATAGGGCAAAGAAGGAAAATCTAGAACTTCTAGAATAAGTTAGTAGAGAATTAAGTCACTAGATACTTCCATCACCACCAATAAATAGAGGTGGTTCATTTGAGATGCATGTGTGCAAAAATAACGTGTGTGTACGCAGGAAAAGAGTGAGTGCTCAATCAAGTAAGAAGTAAGTCATCAAGTGAGAAATAAGAGAGTTGCTAAAGTGCGAGTGCAAAGAAAAATTGAGTGTAAAAAGTTGTAAAATTAATCAGGTTGTGAGCAACCAATTGTGCGTGACGATTTTCAACAAATACTTGGTGTCTAGATTCTAGAATTCTTTGGAGAATTGGTTTGTAATCTAATTACTAAAGAACAGCTTTGTGATGCGCGGTAAGATGCACACACTTTAAACGCAAGTGCACGTTATCGTGACAAGTAGTATAGTCTTGATAAAACCGAATATCGTCCACAAGGATTAGGGTTCAATTACCAACTATCTATTTTCTAGTATCTATTTGGTGAGTTGATAATTGATTTGTTGTTTATAACTAAGAATTATGCAAGCTATTTAACTATAAGGGTTTACTTCAGTTGTGATGAGAATAGGGCTTCCACGTATCCTTACTATCCGCTTATGCTACTTACTAATGCATTAACTTATGGTATTCTTCTTTTGGAGAAAGCAGGTTTTCGAAATCGTTTTATACTCCCGTTAGGGTTATATAAACACTCAACCCCAGTATCGCACCTTACCTACTTTTCGGTGATAAGGATAACTTTATAGGAGGATTAAGAACAAAAACCTAGTTGACCGTCACGCACAATGCGCAAAATTAGGGTTGTTAAGTCTCTCATCAACGCTACATAAATAATTGAGGTATTTTCATCCCCAATCCAAGAATGTCTACCCAACTTACAGCATATTCACAATCCCCTTTCTAATCGATTAGAAATCATATAGTGATAATTAGTTGTCAATTAATTACCAAGAATTCAACTCAATTATTGGATAGATCTCACAATAAGAAAAATAACCATAAGCATGCATTAATTTATAACATAAGTTTCTAGCAATTCAACATGGAAAGCCCTATAAGAGAATTAGTTCCTAGCCATTGTCATGACAAGAACTAATTTCATGTTCATCATACAAAATAGAAATAAAGAACAAGAAAGGGAAAAGAAATTACTAAACTAATGGTATCCAATCTCCAAGCAAAAATCTTGTGTTGTGCAAGAAGGGGAACCCTTAAAAACTGCCTAGGGTTCTCCTTTTATAGGCTAAAACCGTCTCCCTCTTTTCCTTGTGCTGGCCCGCATTTTCGTCAAAAGACCTAATTTTTTCAGCGTCGGCCGCGGCTGCGCAGACAGTCGCGGCGCGGAAGTTCTGCAATCCGTCCGGGTGTTTTGGCGCCGCGCCGATGCTCTGTAGCGGCGCGGCCGCTGGAACTCTGTAGCTTCTCGGATGTTTAGCGCCGCGACCTGCATCGCTGCTCGAGAGCGCCGCTACTGGATCTGCGACCTCTCGAATAGTGGCGCCGCGTACGCTGATCGGGAGGCGCGCGCCAGTGCAGATTTTACCCTCGTTCGCCACTTTCTCTGTTTCCAGCTCTGGCATCTCCTCTTTTGCCCTCTTTTAGCTCCTTTTCCGTCATTTGACCATTTTAACCACTTTGACTCAATAGAAAGGAAAACTATCATAATACAACACTTATATGTGCAAAACGGGACAAAAGACTAACTAAAACTGACTCAAAAGGTGTATATAAAATACACTGATCACTTTGCGAGCGTCCAATACTAGAAAGTTGGGATTGACATTTCTTCCTCCCTATTCTTCTAGGGCTCTGTGGTTGACATGATATCTGCGTAGTCTGAGGTATCGCCCACAATCCTCAAGGTCAAGATTTATATCTCCTATTGACACTAATGTAAGTGATTGGGCTGTATTTGTTGATTGGAATTGTCTTCTGTTATGGATCTTCAATTAAAGATTTTCAAGCCCCAAATCCATGACTTCTTGATATCCACTATTACTTTGAACTTTGTTTTTGGTTCTATGCATGGGTTATAGTCAATCCTCTGTTGATAAAACTTCTTCTCATATTTTCTAACAATTCTAGGGGAAGCATTGGCCGAATCTGTTCCAATAGCAAGTAAGTTCTCGGAGCAGCATTCTTTGAAGATGGGAGATATGGAGAAAGAAGGAAGTTCAGTTGTTCTCGAGGTTTCCTTCCATGTTTCCTTTTCGTTTTTTGATCTTCAGCATTGATTGATGCAATATTATGATTAGAACTAATAGATTACATTGTGCAGACGTCAACTTAAAGTAATAACAACAACAACATACAATGTAAAAAGTGAACTATAAAATTTTGCGAGTATTTGAAGTGTGTTCATCACTATTTGTGGTGTGCTATTCACTATGATTGTCAAAGACCCGTGGTGGTTGGTTCAGTTTTTCAACCCTGCCTTAGTACATGATGATCCCTGCTTACACAAATCATAGGCACTGTGTGTTTCATTGTCTGTCATTATACGTTCTCTGATAGACAATTGGTTATTTTCTGAAATAAGTAATTGCACAGTTTCTCACTAGACTTTTCCGATATATAATCAGAAAAAAGATTTTGCAGTTCCAAGGAGAAAGGCAATGGCCCTGATATTCTCAAGTTTTCTGCTCTCAAATTATGAATTGCCCAAAGTTGCATATGCTCAATCTGTTGAGTTCAGGGAATATATTGATACCTTTGATGGCTATTCATTTATGTATCCTCGAAACTGGATTCAAGTGCGTGGTGCTGGTGCTGACATATTTTTCAGGGATCCTCTTGTTTTAGATGAAAATCTCTCAGTTGAGATATCATCTCCTTCGTCCTCTAAGTACAAAAGTGTAAAAGATTTGGGTCCACCACAAGAAGCTGGAAAGGGAGTCCTTAGACAATATTTGACTGAATTTATGTCCACTAGACTTGGTGTCAGACGCGAATCAAGTGTTCTTTCTACTTCGTCAAGGGTAGCTGATGATGGGAAGCTGTATTACAGAGTTGAGGTAAAATATTTGCAATTTGCTAGTTATGAAGAATGGTCTAGGGACCTTTATGGTTTCTTAGTACATAATGTTGTTCGTACTATGTTAGCGTATTCTACATTGGTGGAGGATATGAGTTGTTTCCTTGTATGATTTTGGGAACCCTCACCTAATGAGCTCGTTTTTGGGTTGACGGTTGAATTAGGCGCAAAGTCACTTTTCATGGTATCAAAGTAGACTCATCCTTGGTCTTAGCTTACCCAACGTTGTACCCATAATATGTTGCTCCCCTTCAAACCATCCAGCCTAGGTCCTGCAGGGGTGTGTGTTAGAGTTAGGGTTGTTCAAAACCGTCCATTACCGATAACCCAACCGTAAAATTAGAATTAGCTTATTGGTATTAGGTTATCGGATTAGCGGTGGGGGAATAAATTGAAATTTTATAATTAACGGCTTATCGACGCGGATTGCTCAATTTTCTTATTGGGTAAACCGTTAATCCGTTAAGAATTTATCATATTTATATTTTTACCCCTAAAGATATAAAATATATTTGTAATTTGTAAACCTAAAACTAAGCCCCAGCTGGCCAGACCCATTTAGTAAGTCAGTAACTATTATTCACTATTTCACGTAATTAGTTCTTAGAAAATAACCCTAATTTACCTAAAGCGCATCAACTTAGCAACGGTGCAAGTACTGTTTTTCTTCTGCAAGGTAATTTTTTTTTTTTTTTTTTGCTTATGATCGTAATGGGTTTTCTCCTTCTGATTAATTGGGTTTCTTCTATTTTACAGTTTTTAGAATTCTCCCTAGTCAATACTTCATAAAGACATACTTCCTAGGATTCTATCCGATTTCATCAAGTCCTTATATTTAAGTTTTCTTCAACTTAATTGTAAGATCTTCTTTCATAACCTGGATAGTGTAAAATAAGATGAAACTATTACATTTTGAGTCACTTTAAAGTTTAAAGGCAGATATTTTTCCTTGATTACATGTGATTTTAACTTTCATTAGATTTAGCCGATAAATCACCTGATAACCGCCCGATAATTGTTAATCCGATACCGAACCAACCGATATCTTATAGGTTAGCTAGTGGATTAGTACTTTATGAGTTAAGCGTTACCCGTCCGATCTGCCCGATAAGGTTAGAGTGTCCCACATTGGTTGAGGGGAATGAGTTGTCTTTTTATATGCCTTAGGCAATTCTGGCCACTTTTGGGTTGTTTTAGAAGGTCAATTTTCTCAACATACTAAATAAGTTGTGTCGCGCCTGTTGAAGGGAGAATAGCTTCCAGTTATAGCTTCATTGTGTTGATTTATATTGCATTTCTTGATTCTTATATCAGTATTTGTCATGAGCAGGTGAATATCAAGTCTTACGCGAACAATAACGAACTGGCTGTAATGCCACAAGATCGAGTTGCTCGTCTGGAATGGGACAGGCGATACCTTTCAGTTCTCGGAGTGGAAAACAACTGTTTATATGAATTGAGAATACAAACACCTGAAAAGGTATTTGTCCAAGAGGAAAGTGACATTCGTGCAATTATGGACTCCTTCAGAGTAAACAAGATTGCAGCTTGATTAACCTTTCATTTTCAAATTTCCCACAGCCATTTATTCAAGATTCAAATTGATAAACAGCTTGAAAAACCTGTTTAGCTGTTGCTTTTATTTCAGTTTATATTATTCTTTTTTTCTCCAAATTGTTATTCCATAGCGTTTATCTTGTTTATTGTCTATTGCTTCTGGCCTTTGTATTATGTCCTCTAATGTTCATTGTTACTTTTTCCTTGTCTGGGATATATTGGCAAAAGATTGTACTTAATAAATTTCATACATAAAAAAGTGGATGAATATTAATGCTCTAAGTGGAAACTAGTTGGCCTGATTATTGTAGAATACCACTTCAGTTTTGATGAAACGTCCATTTCTTTTAACTCAATCTCCTGGTTGGTTGAAGAAGCCTACCTTGCGTAAAATATCAGGTCGACAAATTACAACTTACGAACATGAAGAGAAAAGGAAATAATGCCAAACAATGAAGGGATGATCTCTCTTCTATTGTAAAAAAACCCAAGATCATTTTTGGTATTTCAAAAGTTTCATCAGAAGGGGTCTCTTTTCCCTGCACAAATACTCATTAATGGAATACATTATACATCTTGTGATTGAAAACCAGAAAATATTATCTATGCTCATTGCTCACCCTTATGGTGGCTACTTTATGATTCATGCCAAGAAACAGTAAAATCTCTTCAACAATATTCATGTAACACTTGGCAAAAAATGACAGTCTATTTATTGATGAAAATTGAGTTGCTATATTAATACTACCATTAGATTTACAAGTAAAAATTTAACATAATTGGTTCTGTCACTCTACTAGAACTATTCAAGGACCAAATAGTTGCTAGAGACATCAATTAAAACTGTCAAAGAACAATTATAGGAGCAAGTGATAGTGGATAACAATCAAAGGTGTATGGACCATTTCTTAATGTTGGTTAACTGGACAAGTTGATGCACTCTCTCAATGCCAAACAGTTCCTTGTCTGCAATGGAGGGAGTCAAATCTACAGTATTTAGTGTTTTCCCAAGTAATAAAAAAACTTACTCTGGTGACAAGTCCATGTCAAGAGAGCTAAAGAGGGTATAGTGAAAAGTATCATCCAAGTTGGTGTTGTGAGAAGTATGATTCTCCTCAGTTCCCTTTGAGTGGTCCCCTTCATAATCCCTTTTCCCAAAAGGCTTCAACTTTTCTCTACATAATTTGAGTTGGTCTTCCAAGATACACCTATCTGATTCATGCTTTACAAGCCATTGTAATGATTGAATCACTTCTTGATCATGTGATTGCTTCTCCTCAGCCAACCTTTTATATTGATTTGCTTCCATTTCAACTAAACTCTTCTCATTCTGTAGTCGCAAAATCATCGCCATTGTTTCCTCAGCTGCTGTAGCAGCTGCCATTCTCTCCTTTTCAAGTTCTAAACAAGCAGCATTTGCTTTGCGCCTTTCAATCTTAACCATTTTTCTAAGCGACAAAACATCAAACACTTTGTCTTCATCATAACACTCCTCTTCATACTCCAACTTTTCATCATCCAATTCCTCATTGGTTTCATTTTTTGAGTTCATCAACATTTGTAATAACCCAGACTTACAAGACTTCATCTTTCCACTACACTTGTCATCAAAATCATTTTTTAAACAACACCCATTACTCAATTCACTTGATTTCCCACAAAGAAAACGGTTCCAATTCCAACCTTTGCAATACCAATTAAATTGCAAGACCCTTAATCCCAAACCAAACAACAAGAACAAACCCAAAACTTTATACACTTGCCCAAACCACCCAAATCCCAAATCAGCATTGAGACTCAAATGCTTCAGGGATTCAACACAACCCATGAAAACAAAATCCAGGAAATAACCCAGAAATCTCTTATTAAATTCAAAGAATGAGCACAAAATGAACATGAAACATACAAGACGAATAATCTGCATGTGGGTCTCAAAGTTTTAAATGACACTGTTCGTATATACCAATTGAAAGTTCAGAATTGCAAGCACAAAGAACTACGAATAACAATTGTTTTTTTGTTTCGAGATATGGGGTTTTGGTATGAAAAGAAGCAAATGAGTAGATAAAGGCGAACACTTCGAGAACAAGGCAATGATTACTCATTATTACTATTAAGTGAGCAACGGACTGAAAAAGATTGCTAACAAATATTTTGGGATGGGGGAGTAATATGGCCAAATTTGGTTATTACTGCTATTGATTAAGTAAATTACCGAAATATTCGGTTTTAGTCTATTGCATTAGTTTTTCTTTTATCTTTTATCTTTCTGTATTAATGACCATGTTGTTAGGATTATTTTTAGATTAGAAAATTTTGTAGCCTTTCGCACGCTCGTGGATGATCTCGTTAAATATGTGACTGATTCTTTTCTAATATTTGAATATAAAAAGTAAGAAAAAAAATGTATATCTAAAAATGAAGAAAAAAAGACACTAAGATTAATTTCTTTATTCGTTATATGAAGGGGGAAAACGTGAAAATATTGTTAATTATGCAAAATTGGATGAAATGGACGTTAGTTTTTTTTATTTTGATTGTGCTTTAAATAATATCAAATTCATTTAAGCATGAAGATAAATAATGTTATGCAACATAAATCATAATATTCCATTTTTTAAATGACAGTAAATACTATTAAAATCTCTAACGGAATATCAGTCAGAAGTTAAATAAGTGTCTAACATTATTGTTTGCTAGATTGGTTTGCCCCTAAAAATATTAGACTGCTTATACAAAATAACATTCTTTTTCACTGTACTTTAGTTACCAAATTGCATTCATACTCAAAATCATTGATATAGTTGGTTGCTTGTGAAACTATTTAAATAAATTTTAGTCTCAAATTAATTAAGTACTTGTTTGGCCAAGCTTCTGAAAGTGCTTCTGAAACACTTCTTAGGTCAAACATGTATTTTTCAGAAGTAGAAACACTTTTTAAAAAAGCCAAAAAATGTTTCTAGATATGAAGAGAATCAAAAACACCAATTTGATACTTCTCGATAAGCCTTTTTTGCCAATTAAATGAATTTTTGTGGACCCATTTATTTTTTTCTTTTCACAAAATTTCTTTTAATCTCATATAATATCCTCATATAAAATAGAAATTTAGGAATGGGGTAGGGCAGGGCGGGGGTATGATTTTTTTTATAAAAGTAACAAAAAATATGAAATAGAAATTTGAGGATGGGGTAGGGCAATGGGGTGGGGGATAGGGGTAAAAAAATCATTTTTTTTATAAAATAACAAAAAATATGAAATAGAAATTTGAGGGTGGGGTGGGGGGTAGGGCGGGGTAAGAAAAAAAATCATATTTTTTATAAAATCTTTAAAAGTAAAAAAATATAAAATATAAATTTGAGAAGGGCGGCGGGGGGGCGGGGTGGTAAGAATCATTTTTTTTATAAAATTAACAAAAAATATGAAATAGAAATTTGAGGATGGGGTAGGGCAATGGGGTGGGGGTAGGGGGTAAGAAAAAATTCATATTTTTTAATTTTTTTTTATAAAGTAACAAAAAATATGAAATTGAAACTTGAGGGTGGGATGGGGGGAGGGGTAGGGCGGGGTAAGAAAAAAATTCATATTTTTTATAAATTGTTTATAAAAGTAAAAAAAATATAAAATATAAATTTGAGAATGTGGTAGGGGGTAGGGGTGGTAAGAATCATTTTTTATAAAAGTAACAAAAAATATGAAATAGAAATTTGAGGATGGGGTAGGGCAATGGGGTGGGGTGGGGGGGTAAGAAAAAAATTCATATTTTTTTATAAATTGTTTATAAAAGTAAAAAATATATATAAAATAGAAATTTGAGAATGTGGTAGGTGGAAGGGGAGAGGGGGGGGGGGGGGAAGGGGGAGGTAAGAAAAAATTTCATATTTTCAATCATTTTATAAAAGTAACAAAAAATATGAAATAAAAATTTGAGGATGGGGTAGGACAACGGGGTGGGGTTGGGGGTAGGGCGGTAAGGAGAAAGAAAAAAAATCATATTTTTTATAAAAGTAACAAAAATATGACATAGAAATTTGAGGATGGGGTGGGGGTAGGTGTGGGTAGGGCGGGGTGTAGGTTTGGACATATTTGAGTCATTGACTATCATATTGGGAGAAGAAAAATTAACTTTGGATCTTTCCTAAAGCTCTGATACCATGTAAGAATATTTTCCTCAATTCTTCTTTATCCCATAAGGGAGAATATTTTCCTCAATTCTTCTTTATCCCATAAGGGAGAATATATAAACATGATAATCCTAATTAATTACACATCTATAATATTCTAACATAATATTCTAACCATAACTCTTGGTACTACCTACCATATATGTTAGAATTCTACATAAATATAATATCACTAATTAATTACACATCTAGAATATTCTAACACAATATTCTAACATTTTGGTATGGAAAGAAGCAGATGAGTAGATAAAGGCGAAGAGTTCGAGGACAAGGCAACGATTACTCATTATTACTATTAAGTGAGCAACGGACTGAAAAAGATTGATGAATAATGTCGCATGATACGAACACGATGCTACATTTCTATTGGACTTTTTTTGTAATTTCATCATATGCGTACCGTATGTTGTCCGTTTCAAAATACTTATGACATTTTTATTTACGCGCTCATTAATAAAGTATTTATAAGAGTAATATTTTAATTATTTTATTCTCTTAACATATTTTTATTCAATAAATATTTATAAAATGATAAATATTACTAAACAAATATATTTAGTAATGCTGACAAATATTTTGGGATGGGGGAGTAATATGTGGGCCAAATTTGGTTATTAGTACTATTGATTAAGTAAATTCGATGTTGTACTAATTATTTCTAGATTATCGAAATATCCGGTTTTAGTCTATTGCATTAGTTTTTCTTTTATCTTTTATCTTTCTGTATTAATGACCATGTTGTTAGGATTATTTTTAGATTAGAAAATTTTGTAGCCTTTCGCACGCTCGTGGATGACCTCGTTAAATATGTGACTGATTCTTTTCTAATATTTGAATATAAAAAGTAAGGAAAAAAATGTATATCTAAAAATGAAGAAAAAAAAAGCCACTAAGATTAATTTCTTTATTCGTTATATGAAGGGAAAAAACGTGAAAAAATTGTTAATTATGCAAAATTGGATGAAATTGACGTTAATTTTTTTATTTTGATTGTGCTTTAATTAATATCAAATTCATTTAAGCATGAAGATAAATAATGTTATGCAACATAAATCATAATATTCCATTTTTTAAATGACAGTAAGTACTATTAAAATCTCTAACGGAATATCAGTCAGAAGTTAAATAAGTGTCTAACATTATTGTTTGCTAGACTGGTTTGCCCCTAAAAATATTAGACTGCTTATACAAAATAACATTCCTTTTCACTGTACTTTAGTTACCAAATTGCATTCATACTCAAAATCATTGATATAGTTGGTTGCTTGTGAAACTATTTAAATGAATTTTAGTCTCAAATTAATTAAGTACCTGTTTGTGAAACGAAAGTGTTTCTGAAACACTTCTTAGGTCAAACATGTATTTTTCAGAAGTAGAAACACTTTTTAAAAAAGCCAAAAAATGTTTCTAGATATGAAGAGAAGCAAAAACACCAATTTGATACTTCTCGATAAGCCTTTTTTGCCAATTAAATGAATTTTTGTGGACCCATTTATTTTTTTCTTTTCACAAAATTTCCTTTAATCTCATATAATATCCTCATATAAAATAGAAATTTGGGAATGGGGTAGGACAGGGCGGGGGTAAGGTTTTTTTTTATAAAAGTAACAAAAGAAATGAAATAGAAATTTGAGGATGTGGTAGGGCAATAGGGTGGGGGTAGGGGTAAAAAAAATCATTTTTTTTTATAAAGTAACAAAAAATATGAAATATAAATTTGAGGGTGGGGTGGGGGGTAGGGCTGGGTAAGAAAAAAATTCATATTTTTTATAAATTGTTTAAAAGTAAAAAAATATAAAATATAAATTTGAGAATGTGGTAGGGGGGTAGGGGTGGTAAGAATCATTTATTTTTATAAAATTAACAAAAAATATGAAATAGAAATTTGAGGATGGGGTAGGGAAATGGGGTGGGTGTAGGGGGTAAGAAAAAATTCATTTTTTTTTATAAAGTAACAAAAAATATGAAATTGAAACTTGAGGGTGGGATGGGGAGGGTAGGGGTAAGAAAAAAATTCATATTTTTTATAAATTGTTTATAAAATTAAAAAAAATATAAAATATAAATTTGAGAATGTGGTAGGGGGTAGGGGGGGTAAGAATCATTTTTTATAAAAGTAACAAAAATATGAAATAGAAATTTGAGGGCAATGGGGTGGGTGGGGAAGAAAAATTCATATTTTTTATAAATTGATTATAAAAGTAAAAAAAATATAAAATAGAAATTTGAGAATGGTAGGTGGAAGGGAGGGGAGGGTGGGAGGTAAGAAAAATTTCATATTTTCAATCATTTTATAAAAGTAACAAAAATATGAAATAGAAATTTGAGGATGGGGTAGGACAACAAAGGTGGGGTTGGCAGTAGGGGTAGGAGAAAGAAAAAAATTCATATTTTTTATAAAAGTAAAAAAAATATGACATAGAAATTTGAGGATGGGGTGGGGGTAGGTGTGGGTAGGGCGGGTGTAGGTTTGGACATATTTGAGTCATTGACTATCATATTGGGAGAAGAAAAATTAACTTTGGATCTTTCCTAAAGCTCTGATACCATATAAGAATATTTTCCTCAATTCTTCTTTATCCCATAAGGGAGAATATATAAACATGATAATCCTAATTAATTACATATCTAGAATATTCTAACATAATATTCTAACCATAACTCTCGGTACTACCTACCATATATGTTATGATTTTACATAAATATAATATCACTAATTAATTACACATCTAGAATATTCTAACACAATATTCTAACATTTTGGTATGGAAAGAAGCATATGAGTAGATAAAGGCGAAGAGTTCGAGGACAAGGCAACGATTACACATTATTACTATTAAGTGAGCAACGGACTGAAAAAGATTGCTGAATAATGCCGCATGATACGAACACGATGCTACGTTTCTATTGGACTTTTTTTGTAATTTCATCATATGCGTACCGTATGTTGTCCGTTTCAAAATACTTATGACATTTTTATTTACGCGCTCCTTAATAAAGTATTTATAAGAGTAATATTTTAATTATTTTACTCTCTTAACATATTTTTATAATTTTATTCAATAAATATTTATAAAATGATAAATATTACTAAACAAATATATTTAGTAATGCTTACAATTATTTTGGGATGGGGGAGTAATATGTGGGCCAAAGTTGGTTATTACTACTATTGATTAAGTAAATTCGATGGTGTACTAATTATTTCTAGATTATCGAAATATCCGGTTTTAGTCTATTGCATTAATTTTTCTTTTATCTTTTATCTTTCTGTATTAATGACCATGTTGTTAGGATTATTTTTAGATTAGAAAATTTTGTAGCCTTTCGCACGCTCGTGGATGACCTCGTTAAATATGTGACTGATTCTTTTCTAATATTTGAATATAAAAAGTAAGAAAAAAAATGTATATCTAAAAGTTAATATTGAATATAACAAAAGGCAGAGTCTCGTAAAATAAACAATTTATAAAAAATATTTTCTAAATCCATTGCATTAGTTTCTTTAATCTTTTCCATTTCATTTATTTTTTTGCTATATCCGTTGCATTAGTTTTTCCCTTTTTCTGGAAAATTTGATGGATAATAAAACACACTTGTTTATGTGGCATGTGACTGTTAGGAGTTTTTTTTTTAAACATTGTGACAGTAAGTACTATTAAAATCTCTAACGGAATATCAGTCAGAAGTTAAATAAGTGTCTAACATTATTATTTGCTAGACTGGTTTGCTCCTAAAAATATTAGATTGCTTATACAAAATAACATTCCTTTTCACTGTACTTTAGTTACCAAATTGCATTCATACTCAAAATCATTGATATAGTTGGTTGCTTGTGAAACTATTTAATTGAATTTTAGTCTCAAATTAATTAAGTACCTGTTTGACCAAGCTTCTGAAAGTGTTTCTGAAACACTTCTTAGGCCAAACATGTACTTTCCAGAAGTAGAAACGCTTTTTTAAAAAACCAGAAAATGTTTCTAGATAAGGAGAGAAGCAGAAACACCAATTTGGTACTTCTCGATAAGCTTTTTTTGCCAATTAAATGAATTTTTGTGGACTCATTTATCTTTTTCTTTTCACAAAATTTCTTTTAATCTCATATAATATCTCCATATAAAATAAAATTTTGGAATGGGATAGGGTGGGGTAAGGCAGAGCGGGGGTAAGATTTTTTTTTTATAAAAGTAACAAAAAATATGAAATAGAAATTTGAGGATGGGGTAGGGCAATGGGGTGGGGGTAGGGGGTAAGAAAAAATTCATATTTTTTAATATTTTTTTTATAAAGTAACAAAAAATATGAAATAGAAATTTGAGGGTGGGATGGGGGGTAGAGCGGGGTAAGAAAAAAATTCATATTTTTTATAAATTGTTTATAAAAGTAAAAAATATATAAAATATAAATTTGAGAATGTGGTAGGGGGGTAGGGGTGGTAAGAATCATTTTTTATAAAAGTAACAAAAAATATGAAATAGAAAATTGAGGATGGGGTATGGCAATGGGGTGGGGTGGGGGGTAAGAAAAAAATTCATATTTTTTATAAATTGTTTATAAAAGTAAAAAAATATAAAATAGAAATTTGAAAATGAGGTAGGTGGACGGGAGGGGAGGGGAGGTAAGAAAAAATTTCATATTTTCAATCATTTTATAAAAGTAACAAAAAATATGAAATAGAAATTTGAGGATGGGGTAGGACAACGGGGTGGGGTTGGAGGTAGGGCGGTAAGGAGAAAGAAAAAAATTCATATTTTTTATAAAAGTAAAAAAAATATGACATAGAAATTTGAGGATGGGGTGGGGTAGGTGTGGGTAGGGCGGGGTGTAGGTTTGGACATATTTGAGTCATTGACTATCATATTGTCGTTACATTTTTATGTACAATACAATGTTATTTTTTGATTAAATTTTGCAATTAAATAATTTTAAAAAAATATTAAATTGTAAAGATATACTAATTTTTAGAAACATAAGATAGAAAAAAATATTTTAAATAGTTTTAAATCTATTAAAAAGAATATTCTAGTAAATTTGCATAAATGTGGGCCAAACAGGAAACTGTTTATGTTTCTCAGAAGTACTTCTATAATTATAGGCCAAACACCCTAATAAATTATCTAGAAACAATTTCTGCAGAACTACTTCTAATAAATATAAATACTTTTCCAGAAGTTTGGTCAAACAAACCCTAACTTGGATTTCATAGAACACCTAACTTTAGGATATTGTTGTATATCTTTTCTCCATAGAGTATGTAGATATTATCTAAGACCAGCTTATGCATATCACGAGACATTTGTTACCTTTCCATAAGTATAGACACCAGGTGATTATATGCATCAAAATTTCAACTGATGAAAAAAATTTATCTAATATTTTATTATGTTCGTCAACATTTGAACTTATAAAACCTCCTAATTTCAATCCACATTAACATTGATTACTATATCACATATTTGAGTGCTAGTCAAAAGTAATTTGTCCTGCCTTCTTCTTCTTTTTCAATGCTGGTCTTTTAGATTATTACTCTCAATCTTTTCATTATTATACAATAATATATCTCGTATAATTCTATAAGTAAGGTCTGAGGAGGAAGATATATAGAAGACTTCATTCAAAAATTATAAAAATATTAAATTATGAGGATGACTAACTTGCTTGAAAGTGATGTGCTTGTGGTGAGTTATAATAAAATAAGGTGTTGAAACAATGTGAATAGCTATTCTTATACACTTGCAAAAGAAGCGACACAAGAAATTCAGTGCCATATATTATAGAAGCACGAGAAAGAGGTACTTTTGAGGTTAGATCCCAAACTTCTCTTAAAATAAAGAAAATATAAATTGTCTTCAAACTTTTCTCTTAAAATAAAGAAAATATAAATTGTCTTCAGAAGCAAAGGCAGCTGGAATTGGGACACTCCCAAGGAATACATGAGGTTTGACTGTTGGTCTGACTGTATTATGCTTGTCTTAGTTGCAAAAAAAGTTGGGACATGGAGAAATCCCTCGGCCACAAGACCCCTTCCCAATCTGACAGGAATTAGTGGTGATAGTTGCACAAAAACTAATCCTTGGTTTTCAATGGTTTCCAATATAAAGATAGTATATATTTTTTTTTTTGGATAAACTACAAAATAAAATTTTACTATACATATAGCGGATAGATGAAGGAATCAATAACCCCAATTTATTTAAATATTCTTTTTCAGAGCTAACCTCATTTATTACTCTACTATAAATACCAACTCAATTATTTTTTACATTCTCCAAATAAATATAGCATTAGTCCTTCTTCACATGTCTTTCACGATCAAATATAGCTATTTGTATATCATTTGTGCATCTCAGTATTTCGGAGAACAACTAACGTATTTGAATTTGTGAAACATCCATTTAAACTTATGAAAATTTGGGACATCTAAAGACTTCACATAAGGAAAAGAAAATGAATCATCCATTTAAAAGTTAGTTAAGAGCTATTAAAATCGAATTACTAATAAATTCGATGATGGTAGGGATTTTTCTTCCTCCTATTCAAGAAATATGAAAGGTTAGACAGTAATAATTATTTTTGAAATTTATTAATAATAAATTCATTAAGACCTGAAGAATATAATAATTTTGTTATAAAAGATTAATTAGACAAAAGTACAAGAAGAATAAATACAATATTAAAGTATTTAACATAATCAAGAGATATTTTTTTGGTAAAATGATTAAGAGAGTTAAATGAGTAACTTTTGAGATTTTTTATATAGCACATAAATAATTTTTTTAAAAGGGTAAAAAAGAAGAAGATGATATATATATATATATATATATATATATATATATATATATATATATATATATATTATCAACAGAATTAGACAAAAAATTAAAATAATGACAAAAGATAAAACACAATGTTGAATTCATTTATGCAAAACGCCAAGTGGTATAGAGAGAGTTAAATGTATCACATTTAACATAATTAAAAGATAATTAAGAGAGTTAAAGGAGTAACTCTTTATCTTTTTAAAATAGCAAACAAATGAGAAAATGAAAGAAAAGGGAAAAAAAAAGAAAAAAAATATAAATAGGAATGGAGGTAGAGACGCCATATCACCTTGTCTATGCATATCTTTATATTATATATATAGAGAGAGATAGACGTAAGGTGATATTAATGAATTAATCTCTCATCGGAGAGTCTTTCATTAATATCATAGTATATATAGAGTACAATATTTATCCCTTATACAATAGGAATTCTAAGCCTATACAAAAGAGGAATTCCAGTCTTATCATAATTATATTTACACAATATATGGAAATATTTTAATTATGGGTAGGGATACAATTGTTTCTATAATATACATGTTTACACACCTCCTCAGTCAGAGCGGGAGGAGGCCGGACGTTGAGACTAGATCTGAAGTCAAGAAGTAACTGTCTGGGAAGTCCTTTGGTAAATATCTGCATACTGATAGGATGATGGAACATGTAACACTCTGACATAGCCTAGTGCAACTTTCTCACGAACGAAGTGTAGGTCTATCTCAATATGTTTGGTTCGCTGATGTTGAACCGGATTATGTGAAAGATAGATGACATAGATGTTATCACAATACACAATAGATGTCTGACGCAAAGGACACTGAAATTCTAATAGTAAATTTCTGAGCCAACAAATCTCAGCTACTACATTTGCAACTCCTCTGTACTCAGCCTCGGCACTGGAGCGAGATAGGGTAGCATGTCGCTTGGCAGACCAAGAAATCAGATTATCCCCTAATAAAACACAAAAGCCATAGATGGAGCGTCGCATGTCCAGACACCCTGCCCAATCTACATCCGTATATGAAAGCAGTTTGGTGTAGAGGGATATAGGTGCAAACCATAATCAAGACCCTGGGGCATGCATGAATAAGCACACCTACTGAACAACATAAGCTATGTCTGGCCTGGTGAAGGTGAGTTACTGAAGTGCACCTGCAAGACTCCTATACAGAGCAGGATCAGAGACTGAAGCACCATCCATAACACTGAGCTTAGATTTGGAATCAATTGGAGTAGGCACATCTTTGCAGTTCGTCATCTTAGCCCTGTACACAATCTCTTCTGCATACTTACGCTGACACAAGAACATATGATTGGTAGACCTGGTCAATGATATCCCCAAAAAGTAACCCAGCTTCCCCAAATCAGTCATTGTAAATTCGGACTTAAGCAAGACAATAATCTCATTTTTCAATCCGTCGGAGGAGGCAGTAAGAACAATATCATCCACGTAAAGTAATAAGTAAGCAGTGCTACTACCTCGATGAAAAATGAAAAGTGATATATCACTCTTGCTGCATACAAACTCAATCTGCAAGATATACCTGACAAAGCGATCATACCACGCACGGAGGCCTGGGGGCCTGTTTCAGGTCATATAGTGACTTACGGAGACGACACACATAGTGAGGAACTGTTGGATGGGTGAACCCTGACGGCTGATGCATGTAGACTATTTCTCAGATCCCCATGTAAGAATGCATTCTTCACATCAAGTTGATGGATCGGTCAGTGTTTGCCCATGACAATGCTCAAAACTGTGTGAATGGCAGCCGGTTTGACAACCGGGCTGAAGGTCTCACCACAATTAATGCCCTCCTTCTGATTTGTGTCATTAGCCACAAGTCTTGCCTTATACCTCTCAAGAACTCCATTGTCTCTGAATTTGTGACGAAATAGCCACAGACAACGAATCACATTCACCCCCTCAGGTCTAGGTACTAAATCTCATGTGTGTTGTGTTCTTTCTTGGCACTCTCTTTCTATATTATGTCAGTTAAAGCATTGAATTATTCAGTTATAGCCGCATTCCAATTAGGGTCATGTTTGGCCAATATAGGATTTTTGGGAATTGGTGAAATGGTTTGAGCAAACAAGTTAAATTGAACTTTGAATTTGAAGATTACATGATTTGCACGAGTTTCCATTTGGTGAGTGGGGATAGTGGGAGGTTCCAAGGCGGAGGAATTTGTTGGATACAGAGAAGGAGGGACAGACGCCATAGTAGGTACCGCAGTGCTGGAGGGAACTGTCGGTGGCGTCGTGGCGCCGTGATCAAGTGTCGCGACGCTGGATGACTGACAGACATCGCTGATGTTTTGGCGTCGTGACGCCTCAGCACTGGGCTGCGGCGTTGTCGACGGTGAATCAGGGACCTGTTAAATGCGAGTTTTGCTGACTGGCGCTAAAGAAGAAGCATATGCTCTAGTTGACTTAGGATGATGGGAGAGATGACAGACTCGTCAAGAAAAGAGTAATTCGATTTTTGGAACTTTTTAAGATTTAAAAACGGAAATGTGGTCTCGTCGAATGTGACGTGACGAGAGAAGTGGATCTGACGAGTGGACAAGTCATATCATAGATAACCCCTATGGTTCGACGAGAAGTCTAGGTAGACACAAGGAGTGGACCGGGGACTAGTATGTGAGGGACAGTAGAGGCAAGGTTAGGATAGCATAGACAACCGAATATTCGGAGATGATCATAAGAGGGGACTCTATGATAGATAATTTCGGTAGGGGTCATATTGTGAAAGGTGCTAGTTGGGAGAATATTTAGATCATATTCTGATATTTTAGCAGCATAGACCCAGAAATACGGAGGTACGAAGGCATGAATCAAAAGAGTGCGAATCATATTGTTAATGGTGCAGATGATTCTTTCAGTTTTTCTGTTTTGTGAGGAGGTGTGGGGGCAGGAGAAGCGAAAGACCATGCCATTATTGGTAAAAAACCGGTAAAATATAGAGTTATTGAATTCACGACCATTATCGCACTGAAAAAAGATTTTATGCCTTTTTCAAACTGTGTTTGAATGAATTTTCGAAACTCAAGAAATTTGACAAACACTTCCGATTTAAATTTGAGAAGATACAACCAAACAAAGTGAGAAAAATCACCTAGTAAGATAAGATAATATTTATGACCGAGAGAACTAGCAACATGTGATGTCCATAATTCAACATGTATAATATCAAAAGGTGCATGTGGAAGGGTAGCTGGTACTGTATCGGCGGCGGCGGCGCGACGCTGTATGGATACTGTTGGGGCGCCGTGGCGCTAAACTGGTTATACGGGCCCTGTTGTTGCTGATGCTGGTTCTGCTGTCCGCGACCCTTGCCACGACCACGACCTCCTCTACCGCGATCCTTGCCACCCTTTCCATCGCGTCCCTGATGCGGTTGAGAGTTTTCTGGCGGCGTTGGATCTTGAGGGCGCGTTTCGACATCTAATGCCTTCTGATTGTGCTCATCCTGTTTAGCACGTCGAGTCTCTTCGAGCAACAACTGCGAGCGAGCTTTGTTAAAGCTTGGTAACAGATTTGCCTGTTGAATCATGGTGACCAATATATCATATTCGCCTTTAGGAATGCCAACAATCAATTGTAACACCAGTTTGGTGTGCAGTACTCAGTCACATTGAAAAAGTTTTCAAGACGTGTATTGTTAAACTGCACCTCTAAATACACAACACGGGTGCGCTTATTGTCCTGAAAAATTTCCTCCAAATAATTTCACAAGTCCCGAGCTGTGGAGTCAGATTTCATGATAGTAAGAAGTAGATCCTGAGAAATACTACCATATATTCATTGTTTGACGTCGGCGTCTAGACGACGCCAAGTAGAATCATCAACCTCCTGAGGGCGCGGAATGGTATCATCAATATGATCAAGCACGTTGTAGAGACATGCATGATTTCGAAACAGTTCAACCCAATGAGAATACTGACTGTTTTCTTGATCAAGAAGGATGGAGATATGGTTCTTGATGTTGGAAACAGTTAGGGCGAAATGAAAAGAGGATGACGACTTGGTGGTGGGATTTGTGGAGGTAGAGACGTCAAGAACAGTGAGAGAATCCTGACCATCCATTTAGAGAAGAGAGGAAAAAAGAAGAAAAACCTAGAAATTTTGGAGGGAGAAGGGGGAGGCGCCGCGACAACCTAGAAAGGGGGGGGGGGGGGTAACAACAAAAAAAACTATGATTTTTATTTTAGGCTCTTGATATCATGTAAGATGATATTAATCTCCTCTTGGAGAGTCTTTCATTAATATCAAAGTATATATAGAGTACAATGTTCATCCCTTATACAATAGAAATCCTAAGTATATACAAAAGAGAAATCTTAATCTTATCATAATTATATTTACACAATATATGAAAATATCTTAATTATGAATAGAGATACAATTATTTCTATAATATACATGTTTATAATAGATTCTATAAAATATCATCAAAATGTTAAATTACTTGTTCAACAATCCCATCAGTAAATTTCCGACTAAAAACTTTTTCGCCCTTTGAGTTGGATCATTAAATTATTTGATCATAATATCAAAGAGAGAAAAGAAAAATACATTTTTAAGATTTTACGGTTATAATAAATTATTGTGACAAACTTGAAAACAAGAACACCAAAAAATGGCTTACCTTGAGAATTGATTGAGAGAGAGGAGATCAATTTTTTATGATCAAATTTGTATATTTCCCAGATGATTTTGGATTAAAAGCAACCTTTTCCTTCCGGAAAAAGGATTAATATTTGGAAGTTTCCATATGTGAGTTTCTATTCTTAGCAGGAAAATGATTTATGTTTGATAACTTTCGAGCCATAAAATAATTAATCAATTTGATATTGAGTGTTAGTGCATAGAAATTGTATTTCCATATTAGATCACACTCCTGATTCCACCCCAAACGAGTATTAGTGGTTTGAAACAGTATTTCCGCGTTAGTCTTTTTCCAATTCGAAAAAAAGGAAAAGGGTTAAAAATATACTTAATGTATGGAAAATGTCACACAAATATCCTCCTTCTACCTTGTGGTCTAAAAATATCCTCAACTTTAAGGCACAATATGTTTTTGGTTCAAGAATACCCTTCACCTTTAGATTCGAGCTACGTAAAATCCATTAAAAAGAAAAACGTTCCTGGCCAGTGGTTCGTCCATTCTTAAGGCAGGAATTTGAGATTTTAATTAATTAATGTTAAAAGAATATCATTCATCCCACCACACACTTTGGAGTGAAAATGACTAAGGAATTGTGTTCCTATAAAAAATTTATCTTTTTCTTTTGTTCCTTATTACATTATCAACTATTTATATTGTTGCGTTATTAATATATTGTTCTTTAGTAAGACATTTAATGTAACCCACATATTATGTGTCTTCCAAGTAAATAATATATGATAAATAATATTTCTTAGTTATGCATATTCGGATTTCCACATAAAATATTTCGCTAGGATAATCATATTTTATGGAGTAGTTCCTAGGGTTAATTTTTTTGCCTAAGAGTCTCTAGCCTACCTATATTTCTTAGTTAGTTATATATTTTTATGTGACTCCATCAGTCTAGTATTCTGAAATTGTGATAGTTATAGGCTAGAAGGCTATAAGATTTATTATTAGGGTTACAACACGGTGCTAGAAGAAAGATGATTCTCACGACACTTGAACAACTATGGCTGAAGGTAAGTTCCTATTTAGTTTTCCGCTGCATTGACTCTGTGTATGCTTTTGAATTTCAACATCCTTGTCTATTACCCGATTTATAATGTAATATATATATATATATATATATATATATTTACTCCTGAAATATTTTTTTCATTTTTAACTTATATATTCTACTATTCACAATTCATCTGTTGTATAACTGTTATTCGTATATTTGCATATTTTATTTTTAAATTAATCCTCAAATTATTTTTATCCCTATATTTGTAACTTTTTTCTACTGTGATATTTCAATAAAATAATGCCCACTAACATAAAAAACAACGCACTTAAAACCTACTTTTGGAAGTTATCCCTTTTGTTTATTGTAAAAAAGAATAAAGCATTATGATTCTATCATTCTATGAATTAATGTAATGGTGCTATGCTATTACATAGTACATAAATAAAATAAAATAACATCAGATCGAACAAAATCGAGATTAGATTACCGAGCACTATATTAAGATAGGAAATATTTTCTCTTTTTGAAAGAAAGATTTCCACTAATTCAACAACTTAATAGTTTCAACGGGATGCCAGAGTGCAATTTGCATTACACAGCAGCTACCCAAAAGCACAATGGTGACTCAAATAGCACGACCACGTCGAATTTTGTTGCTACTGTCTTTACTAGGAACGGTGATCCTAATGAGACATATATTTTGTATAATGTTTTGCTATCTAGTAATGAATAAAATTCTCAGTTTTACCAACCAAAAAAAAAAAAAAATGTCAGACTACTCAAATTTCTTTATTAATGAAAGGTCTGATAGTATTTTCTGAATTGCTTCCTCTTCAAGTCTATTCTTGAACGATGGGACCATGACAACACCTTCCTCAACGGTTTCTGGGCAAAGATTCCCCAGAATACAAAGTTCGAATTCAGCAAGTGGATACCTACTAAGGATCTCTCGACTCTCGAGCTTGTCTAACACCATCACGGTTTTTGTACCGACTAAAACGCTTCACATATTGCAGTGACTTTTCAAATACTTGTGAAATAGTTGTATCATCAGAAATCTTCTGAAGCTGCTCATACTTGTGTTCAAGAATCAATGTGACTTCACAATTTCATTAGGCATTTGGCCTTTAAAAACTCATCACCAATCTTGAGCTCCGCGGCGTTTTCTTCTTCTTCTGTCCTCGACATCTTTGAAACGGATCACCTTGGTTGGTCAATGTTTATATTGTCACGGTTTTTTTTTTCCAATTCAATTTGCAAAAACTGGATTTTCTTTCTAAGTGAATGTGTGTTTTAGTTTGCGTCTGCAGTCCGATATAAATATTGGTCTGTGTAACCCCTTTCCCAGTAAATTTTGGACTTCTAGCCTTTTCCCTTTAGGAAAAACTTTTATATTTGGGAACTTTCATAATTGTATTTCTATTGCTAATAAGGTTAGCTCAATTACATCATTAACTACCTTTAGACATCTTTATATTTTAAAAAAACAAGGTAGGTTTTGCATTCCAATTTTGTTATTGACATAAACTTGTACACCAAAACATAAATAACAAATTACTATTTGCGGACGTGCATATAGAAATTGTATTTCATATTAGTCACTCCCGATTCCACCTAGTTTAGGAAAACGTGTATTAGTGGCTAGAAATAGTATTATTCTTTTTCTAATTCGGTAAACAAAATAAAATAATATGTATTCCTAATCCTTACCTATTTAGGAAATCAAAAGTAGGGCTGCACAAAAGTCGGTCCGGACCGAAAAATCGGACCGGACCGAACCGGACCGAGAAATTCGGTCCGGTCTTCAGTCCCTGTGATTTGAGAATTCGGTTTTCGTTCCAGGTTCGGTCCGGTCCGGACCGTTTTTTTTTTAATAATATATATAATATATAATTTATATAATTTATAATTTTCTAAATTCCTAATATATATAATTCCTAATTTCAAATATATAATATTATATAATTTCGGGTCGGGTTCCGGGACCCGGTTTGTTTTTTAAAATTGAATTTTCAATACTGAAATTGACATTCTCGGACGCGGTGCCACGAAATTTTTACGTTGAAATCTATTGTACATCGCGAGATATTTAGATTTGAAAATGGGAAAAACGTAACGATTTGGGGGAAAGTGAAATTGATGGGCAAGATGGACGTTTTTGGAGAAATCGGCGGAATAATTTTTTTTTTAGGTAAAACGGACGTCCGAGCACAAAGTTATGACCGTATAAAGTTTGATCAATTTACAACCTATATTTGATATGTCAATACGTCCGGACTGGCGGGGGGCTGGGGGACTGGGGGCAAATTCGGTTCATTCGGTCCGAAAAACCGGACTGGACCGAAAATGACCGGACCGAACCTGGACCGGAGAAGTTCGGTCCGGTCTTCGGTCCGGACAATTATACTGTTCGGTCCTCGGTCCGGTCCGGTTTTAACCCTTTGTGCACCACTAATCAAAAGCTATTATATATGTATTTAAACGTGCTTAGTCCTCAAATTTAGGAAGAGCATCAATTGTTTGATGAATAGGGTGCGCAATCATAAAAAACGTTATCCCTCAACTATTTTCCGAGAACTTAGAGGCTTGTTCTGCAGATCCGTCATGAAGTCCCAAATGGCTTCTCCAATATTCACTGACATGTTTGCAGCGTTAGTTTCTGTTGTGAACAGAAAAATCCCAGTAATCGGAGATCTTTTGTTAAGAAGAATAATACTTCAACTTAAAAGACCTGCTAATAAGCCTCAGTTGTTATCATCGGTCAAGTTTATTGCACATTGTTAAAAGTCTCACCTCGGATATGAAATGAGAACATGGACTCTTTATATGAACTTGGACAATCCTCACCCTATTAGCTTTTGGGGTTGAGTTAGACCCAAAATCCATTGTATCGACTCATTCCAATTCTTTGTTCACCGATGTTGGGCCCCAAATTATATTATTCACGCTCCAGTTAACAAGGTCTGGTCGTGCTGAGAGTGTTAAGAGTATGGAATGAATACATGGACTCGACTTGGACAATCTTCACCCTACAAGCTAGTTTTTTGGATTGAGTTAGGCCCAACACGCATTCTTTATACACATCTTGTGAATCAGCAAGTCTTGCACGCGCTTATTGCTCTGGAATTACTTACTGTTTTTCTGGAGAACCCTACTGATGATAGCGTGGAGGTTGCAGTTAGTTTAGTTACGGAATGCGGTTCGATTCTTCAGAACCTGTGTCCCTTAGGGTTACACGCTATTTTTGAGCGGTTTAGAGGGATACTTCATGAAGGAGAAATTGATAAAAGATTTCAGTTCTTAATCGAAAACGTATTTGCATTGAGAAAACAAAGTTTCACGGATATCCAGCTGTTCGTCCAGAACTTGACCTAGTTGAGCAGGAAGATCAGTTAACACACGAAACCTCTCTCTCGGACAAGGTAGATTCTGAAATTGATTTAGATGTTTTCAAGCCGGATCCCAATTTCGTTGAAACCGAAAAGAAGTATGAAGAGTTAAAGAAGACGATACTAAGTGAAGAATCTGAAAAAGAAGAAGATTCTGATGCAGAACCAGATGAAGAAGTGTACGAAGAGCAAACGGAAATAAAAGATGAGATGGAGACAAACTTGATCAATCTTCGAAGGGTCTATCAGACGATTATGTCAAGTGTTGATTTTGAAGAAGCAGGGAAATAGGGAATAAGCTATTGAAAATTAAAATAGAACCTGGTCACGAGATGGAATTATGCATAATGTTATTGGAGTGTTGCAATCAGGAGATGACTTATCTCCGTTACTATGGACATTTAGGACAGCGGTTTTGTATGATCAACAAAGTTTACCGGGAGAACTTTGATAAATGCTTGGTGCAGCAATACTCCATGATCCACCGTCTTGAAACTAATAAACTGCGTAATGTGGCAAAGTTTTTCGCTCATTTACTCACCACTGATGCACTGCCTTGGCATGTTTTGGCTTATATACGGCTGACAGAAGAGGACACCGCATCTTCTTCTCGTATATTTATCAAAATCCTATTTCAGGAGTTGGCAGAGCACCTTCGCATCCGTTCGTTGAATGAACGTCTTAATGACCCCACTATGCAACAATCATTTGAGTCGATACTGCCAAAGGATAATCCAAAAAACACTAGGTTTGCCATCAACTTCTTCACTTCCATTGGTCTAGGTGGGTTAACTGAAAATTTACGAGCGTATTTAAAGAACATGTCAAGGCTAATCATGCAAGAACAAAAGCCTGTCTCTAAATCAGGTGAGTCTGATACGCTTAGTTCTGATTCAGAATCGGATTTATACAGCTCCAACAGCAGTGACACTGAAAGTGATGATCGTAGAAGGAAGAGGAGAAAAAGCTAGGGATTTTAGATTGCCAAGTCTTTTAAGTCTAATATTATAGTTATGTTTTTTTTTTTTTTGCATTTCGTTTCTTCTGTTTTCTCATATTCTGGTTTGACCAAAAACTAGTAACTCTGGTGGTGTTATCAGAGAAGACTGTACAATGTAGGTCCCTAATGTCACATCAGGCTATAAATTCTGGACAAAATAGCTATGATGATACAGATGTTCAATATGATCCTTCAACATGGGCGGTTACCCTAGTTGAACTTGAATTACTTGGAGTAAAAACAATTAGTTTTGTTTTTTTGTCTTGAAATCTGTTCTGCAACAGTATCAATCGACAACAATTCCATAGTTTCGTAATTAAACGTAAAGTTTTAGCAATCGAGTTTTAGTATATTCCAAGGATGATGATTCTTGAAAAGTAATTTTTCATCTGCATCTTATGGTTACAGCTGTTCAAATTGGAGATCATATTTTCTTTCTGTATCTTATAGTCAGGTTTGCACCGGTCATGTTCTCTTGTTTTAATCTTGTGTGTCCTCAAATGACAAATAAAATAAGCCCTTTTCTAGATGGTCAACTCAACTACCACAACCTTGAGCCCCAAGAGGTCAACTAGCTTGGAGGCTACGGTTACCGGTTCTTGTTTTTTTCCAAATAAAATATTAAAGCACTAAAGCAGGAAGATAGATGCAAACTATATTAAAAGGTGCTTATTTTAATTTCTAGAGGCATCCCCTGTCTTCACCCATTCTTCAAAAATATGGTAGTCACAAAAAGAAGAAGAAGCCAGTGAAACCTCAAGAACTTCAACTTAATTGGAAAGCAACATCCTGATCTAATGCAAAACATCATTTTTAGTGGTGTTACTAAATCATGGAGAGCAGCATCTAAGAAATGTAATGCCAATTCACAACTACCATGGCTTGAACTTTGTGACAAAGATAATTACTACCAGTCCAAGACTCATCAAAAGCCGACTCTCAACATCTCATTTAAAGTTTAAACCAAAGTATACATTGGTGGAACAGTAATAGAAGGCCATCAGATAATATTTGGACCCATTTTCATGGTTGTTCACATGGGTCAATTGTCGCTGGAGGGAAGGATCCTGCAAACTACTGTCTCTTGATTCCTGATACAAGAAACAGTAGTCGGGGTGTCCCCCTTGGGATGCCACAATTCCATTCAAGTTTGCAACCGTCTTTAAATCCTTCCAGTATTTATAAGATCTGCTCTGTGATGGTGTTAACAGGCTGTTCCTATCCACTTTTTTGGTTTGTCCTCCGGTAGGTCCATTTAAATGGATGAAACAAACGAGCAGTCTAGTCTATCCGAATTGTTCACAAAGACAACTTATGATACTTACTAACGCCGTCGGCTTGGAAGGGAAGTTTTACTCAATAAGTCTGCAGGGTACTTTAGCGGTTATTGAAGAAATTGAATCTAAGTTTCAAGTCACTAAGTTAAGCAGAAGCCAGGCTGTTCCATCAGTTTTCTCAAAATATTTCACGGAGTATCTTCTTGAATCCAATGGAGAGATCTTGTTGATTTTCTTGATATCAGAACATTCAACTAGGAAGATGGACAATGTGGAAGTGTTCAAGCTCAAGATGGATGATATTTCATGGTTACAATTGGACAACCTTGGACATAGAACATTGTTTGCAGGGACTAATTGCTGTATGTCAGTTAATGCAAGTCAACGGGGCTGCAGAAGCAACTGTGTCTATTTCAATGAGCACGCCACTAATACCTGGCGGCTTTATGACATGGAAAGTTCTACCGTTTTCCCCTGTTTTGATGATTATGGTTGTCAAACAAAGAGTGCAGTATGGGAAGAGCCAATAGTGGAGAACAATTTCATGTAAGATGATAAAAGAGTGTCAAATCCAGTTTTCACTTGTCTTTGTTGTATATGACCATGTTAATGTGAGCACCACTTATTCTATTCAGCTTACTCTTCCAATACATTGTGAGAAATAAAAGTGTAGTAACAAGAAAATGGGAATGCAACAACAACAACAAATATAATAGAATTTGGAAATGAACAAAATAAATTAGCTTGCTGAGTTGATTGGATGAACAATCTATCCTTAAGATAATATTGCCCCGTGTGTCCCTTTAAACGGTATATTGACAACTTATCTCCCAAGATAAAACAACAATCAAACTAATAAGCAAAGGAGACTCAAGAGATCGCTTTAGGAAGAAAGATCTTAGAGAGTTTGATTGCAAGAGAGGAAGAGTATATTCTGAAAATATATGTTAATGTGTGTTTTGCAATTGTGCTAAAGACATCAATTTACAGGTAGATGATTAGTCTTCTCAATTCACCAAATGAATGACCATCAATGTCAAGTAATGACCATTGATACTGAGGATCATTCAGCCTAGTAATGGCTGAATTCAATAACCAAATAATGGAGATTAATTGCTTCAAAGTCAGCCCAAGAATCAGCTTTAATTCGCTCCAACGGCACTGAAAAACTGTCGAAGCACCGCTGTCCTTCGGGAGGGCTCCGCGGTGCCTAAATTCCAGTAAGTCGCTGGAATCGAAAAATGAATTAGGGTCGCGGTCCTAGGAGGAGGCACCGCGGTCCTGTCCTTGTGGCACCGCGGTCCCTTTCGGTTTCGTGGCGTTTTCTGATTCGTTTCATCTTTTACACATTTCTTCCTTTCTTTTACCCACGTGAAACCATTTGTCATTTGGCCAATAACCGTCTATTCTCTTATGTTTCAAACAATTCGTATACGTGTCAGTATATCTTTCATTTAAGAAAATTACGATCCTTGACACTTTATATGCACATGTGTGGAAACTATGTTTCCGACGTGCGGGGCCCCAATTGTTTGAGTCATAATTAATAGGATTAACTTTATTTCACGTTTAGTAAATTTCCAACATACATATCACTAGGTTTATTTATATATTTTTCAAAAAATGCAGCCCACTAAGAAGTAATAAGGACAAAAAATTGCTCACCTTGTAGTTAAAACTCCTATATGCTGCAAATTATTAATTAAAATATTACTATGAAAGTTCAAGTCTTGTATCACAACTGATTTTTTCTCTAAAGCTAGATTAGAGAAGCACCTTATCAAGAACTCATTTTCCCTTTAATCGACTCTATATAATGTAAAAGGAATCCTAGTTTACTTTTTAATCTTTGGAGGTAATAGAGATATTATTAGCAGGATGCCAAAGACGGCAGCTACAAGTGAATTTTAAGCACGGATTGATGGAAATGCCGGCTTTTGAATGCAGCAGAAAGAATCAAAAGTTAGAAATGCCGGCTTTGGATGGCAGTCCATCAAATAAATAAAGGAAAACAGTTGAAAATGTATTCTTATTTCTTATAATAGTCTATCTTTGTTTTTCCATCTCTTAAAATAATCTGTCTCCAATAATCAAGAAGAAGTTTTTTGGTACCTTGCTGGTGGCTTTTTGCCCTTCTGACAAGAACGAAGGAGTCTATGGACGATTGGATCGCTTTCTTTCCTGAAAAGTATCTATCCTCCTAGTGCAAATAAATTACAAACATATTGAAAGCTGATATGAAAAGGTCGAACTCCGATTTTTAGTTTAAGAAAGTTCTTCAAGATACTTAAATCTCTTGTCTCTTTGGTTTCCAGATTCTCATAATAGTTAAAAGAAACTCCTTTTTGAACATCATTAGGATTACTCGTTAATGGTTGATCGAATTAGATTCAGTTGGTTTCGCTACTGTATTCTTTTACGCTAGAACCTGATGTTAATTACAAGATACAAATAGATATATAGCTCAAATTTCAGGCAAATTTCTCGTCCTGCCCGAACTACAATATTTTTGGAGCTAATATGCCTACTATCATCATTTCTATCGAGATGCTTACTAAGCAAAAGCTCAACTAACAACTTCCCCAAAACTTCAAGCTTCTGAAAGACGAAAAATCAATCAAAATTAAAAAGAAAAGGGTCCTTTTTATTTTAGCTGTCAAATGACACTGAATTCTCAACTTCTAACAAAACATAGAATTTAATCATCCATGAGATGCATTCAGTTCCATTACGCCTCCAAATCGTTATAGAGAGGGAAATCAACATAAGGAAAAATGAAGTGAAACTGTGAAATGAACTCTTGAGCGAATTCAATAATAAAAAAAGCAGTTGTCATGGTTACAAAAGTGATTTTGTTGACGAAGCAGCTGATGATGTATAGACACTTGAGGAAATAGTGTAAGTTATTGTCTGCTCCTGCTCACTCCCTACTGTTTTACTAACTTCATAGGTATGTGAAAATGGAGGCGAAAACATATTCAGTGGAGGGGGTGAATATGTTGCAACTGGCATTCTTGATGGAAGAATAGGTAATTGAGCTTCAGAATTAAGAACGTGTATTGCTTGCCTTATTGATGGCCTGAGTTTGTTGTCTGGATGAGCACACCATAGACCAACGACCATTAAACATTCCATTTCTTTCTCGTTAAACATTTGACTCAATCTTGGATCAGTTGCTTCAACTAGATTTCCCGTTCCATAGAGGTTCCACACCCATTCTACCAATCTCACTTGATCTTCTGGTGATTTGATATCTATCGATCTTCTTCCACTTGCTATTTCCAATGCTACTATTCCGAAGCTGTAGACATCTGATTCTTTGCTAGCTTTTCCATTCATAATACATTCTGGTGCCATATATCCCACGGTCCCCGCCAGCATTGTTGTTTGAGATCCTTTATCATGATCAACAAGCCTAGCCAACCCGAAATCACCTAATTTAGCATTGAAGTTTGAATCCAACATGACATTACTTGCTTTTATGTCCCTATGGACTACACATTGTTCCCACTCTTCGTGCAGATAGAGCAAAGCCGAGGCAATTCCTTGGGCAATTTTCCATCTGATTTCCCACACCAATAATGACTTTTCTTTAAAAAGATGTTTGTCTAGGCTTGCATTGGGCATCAATTCATAAACAAGATGCAGCTGTCCTTTCTCATGGCACCAACCGATAAGTTGAACCAAATTTCTATGCCTTAATCGACTGATGATCTTCACTTCTGATGCATACTCCTTTATCCCTTGTTTAGACCCTTTTGAAACTCTCTTAACAGCAACATATAAGTTACATTCTTTCAATAAGCCTTTATAAACATCACCAAATCCACCTTCTCCAAGCTTCTGTCCCTCAGCAAAGTTGCTCGTTGCACGCGCTAATTCACCATATGAGAACTTCTTAGGACCGGTACCTTTCTCAAATTCATCGTCCATAGTAAGATCAATAAGGACATGGTCTTTATTATCTCCTTTCCTCTTTTTCTTCCATAAAAAACAGCTGGCGGTAATCAACCCAAGAATCAGAATAGGTAAACCTATGCTTGATCCAACTACTAGTCCCTTGTGTCCCTTTTTCTTGGTGCTGAGTGCTTCTTGAGGATGATCCTTTGGATCTTGAATTTGACTAGGAGGATCCTTTGGATCTTGAACTTGAATTGGAGGACTTGCACTAGGCCGTTCAGCATGTACTGGAACTTTGTTAGCATCAACACTCAAACTTGAATTGAAATCCCAAGACTTGACATTGTTTTTCTGAAACAACTGTCCGGTTGATGCTGAGAAGCCAAAACTAACATTCTCAGGCAAATAATCCTTCAGATCAACCGCGTAGCTAAATTTGTCTCTATAATATGTTTTGTCAAATCCTGTGAAAACAACTTCAAGAACCTTGGAACTAGCATTGTAACTAATCCAAGCATCATTTTTCTTCCCCAGTGTAATGTTATTACTCCATAATTTAGTAACAACAGATTCCATAGAATTTACATTGATACCTACATGCACGGGTGAGGGGTCCCACGTATTTTGATATGTATCGAACTCAATAGCTACGAATGGCTCATGGGATGACGTGTTTTCTGTCTCAGCATCGACAAGACCAAGGCCGCTACCACTTGAACCAACTGGAATACTTGAACCTACAGGAGCCATAAAAAATGCTAGTCCATCAGCAAAGTTATCGTTACCATTTGAATCGATAACAAAAGAGAAATGTGTAGTAAAATCTGTTAAGTTTCCTGTAGCCTTGTCCCATAATTGCAGTGGCTCAATGTACGTGGCTCGTCCTGTTTTTCCACCTCTTGCAACATTATGTTCATCAGGCGTGACTTGGATGCCCTGGTTCGATATATAGGCGTCTCCAGTGACATTGATAGAACGATTAGCATCGGAAGTGTTGATGTTGGTGAGGTTAAAGTTCAATGAATAAAAAGAAGGGATAAGAAAAAGTACGATTAACAAGATGTTCAAATTTTTGCTGAGAACCATGGCTTGGATTATATGATACTTTGATCTTTCAGACAGACTGCAGTTTAAGTAAACATAATTCAAGAGGGAAATGAAAAACTAAAAAATAAAAACTGACAAAGTCGTTTCATCAACTGAGACACTCCATTTGGAAATGTTTGTTTTATGAACTTGCTTGTCTTTACCTTTGTTTTTGCGACAATATCAAGGATAGGCTATGGACGGCTTTGTCCTCTAGCAAGTGGCAAGTTAAACTCACCAAACCATTAGAGGGCCAATCTTTATTTCCTAATCATTCAGTTTTGGTACCCAATGTCCGACAAATCCAGACCAATTGCTTAAGTTTAAGTGGAAAATTAATGGTTGAATAGCATATGAAGGATTTTCAAACACAATTATACTTTGTAGCGAGGCAAGAACGTTTTGAGTGTTTTGCATTGGCAACACACCCCATAAAGTCTTTCTTTTAAAACACTATAGTATTATATATCTTGCTCTTTTGTAACGACGTAAATAGTGACTTATAATTTCATGTACATTTAAATAAATAAATAAAAAGTATCTCTATTAATAGTTTAAATTTTTAAAAGTTATCCTCAACACATTTAATATATTATAAATTTAAAAAATCTGACCATTATCAACAATAAGATATTTTTACGTGTTTAGTCTGTTGAATCATGAAAAAGAGAAATACGATACATAATCTCTTTTTTCTTTTTCATTTTCGTTCTCAGCATTTTAACTGATACTTTGTTTATCCTTGGCAACAATTTGAATTGATCAACTCTTGTACAAGAGAAATTCAAGTAGTTGTTTAACTGGGAAATTTTGTGGTTGTCCTAGGCAACAATTGAAAATTTGAACACGTAAGAGAAAAATCCGTCCATTAAAGAGTATTCAACCTTATGGGCAACCTAAGCCCAATAGGCTTAGTCAGGTCCAGGAGGAATTCTCCTCTCTTTATGAGTCCACTAAAAGTCTAAAACGATCAAAATAGTTCTGAACCCGAATATTCTCCTCAAGGCCCAAAACCATATGATTTCAAATTTTGCAATAAATCCGACATCCACTGTTAATCCCACCCACCAGACATAACCTGTTCTTTTATGCTCAGACGCGCACATTAAAATGTGTAATTGTCGTATCTCCTATTAATTTTTTTTGTTTCCTTAAATGTTACAAGATGCTATTGCTTTACTTTATCTGCATTATTCATTGAGAATTTGAACTACAATAATGATATTGTCATGTATAACAGAACAATCCAGCGTCCCATTTTAATTGTCATATTTTTCTTTTGCGTATCCGTTACGAATTATAAATAAAAAGTATATCTTACCTAAATTATCCTAATCTCTTCTTAATAAATGTGCACTCTATTATGTTCTTCTATGCTATGTAATTAATATTATTTACTATAAAAAATCATTAATAACGAGGATAATATGAGTTTCTAAAATAACAAGTATTTGATCTGATTTTTTAGCAACTGTAACAACTAAAAAGGGACAGAGAGAGTGATAAGATTCTTCCGTTAGTTCCTAATATAAAATCATTTATATGTGTACAACAATAACAACATACCCAGTGAAATTTCACACCCTAACATGCATATCCTAACTATTTCACCACAAATATCAAGCAAGCAGACACATAGGTTTAATCATTAACAATGCATAATTCAAGCAAGATACCCCAAATAGTTCGATTTCATGAATTTTTGGCATATCTATCCTAAGTGTTCAAATTTTCTGCTTCTAATTCCATTACATTATCACACTTTACTTCATTAGGCGTTTCAAGTAACTACAGCATGCATGATCTTAAAAAAAATTACGACTCAAAAATACTCAAAAACACACAAAACAAATCACAAAGACTCAAAACAATAAAACAAAATATAAGACACCCCCCAAACTTAATCGACACATTGTCCCCAATGTGTGAAGACTAAAAATAGGGACAACTTACTGACACAACACAGCGGTCATAATGGAGGTCTGGGAGGAAAAATTCTGGAATTTACACGGAATCTGGATTTCTGAACCTTCGGCGCCACGGCCCTGAGATTCGGCGCCGTGGCGCCCAAAGTACAGCGGCTCTCTGAAGTTCCGGCGCCACGACGCTGATTCTGGGCGTCGTGGCGCTGACGACGACTTTTCTTTTTTTTCAGCGTTTTTGCTCATTTTTCCTCAGAGTTAGCTTTCAGTCCACATGTCATCCAACAACACAAAACAAGAACCCAAGACCGTGAGACTGTTCAAGACAAAATAAAACAAACTAAAATAAAAATCTAACTAACATAATTAAAAACATTGTGTTGCCTCCCAACAAGCGTTGTCTTTAACGTCTTTTAGTCGGACGCAGTTAACCTTTACGAGTGCCCATTGAATCCTTCTGCGAACTGCTTGCAATCCGCATAGTTATTGTTGCAGGTCTCACTTTTCCTACAACAATCTTTTCAACTAAGGGCTTCAGATATAAGATTATCCCCCAAGTACACAAGACATGCTTGTCTTCTAGGCTCTCTATAATGTAGAGATCAGTGAGATTCCCAACATCTCTCAACTCTATGGGGTTCCCTTGATGGTATGGACTTCCTATTTGGGGATCAATAGTGACCGGCTGACCGCTGGTGGTATTTCTTTTGCAATAGGTACAGGAAAAAGAATTTCCAAAGAATAAAAAAAGGTGAATAATTGGATCTCAGTAATCTTTTCCTTCTCTACACCAACTATCTCGCCAGATTCCTCAACAGCTGGGTGTGGTTCAGGTTCCTCAATTTGCTTATCACTTCCCACAACGGTGTCGCTAGGCAGACTTTCTTGAAGTGTATTGCTCATCCTATCCATTAGTTGCCCTATTTATGTCTCCAAATTTCTGAGGGACACTTTTGTCTCATCCATGAACTGAGACTGACACTTGGTGAGCCTGAGTATGCCTGCCTGCAACTCATCTAGATCTTCTTTCAGAACATGTGGGTTAAGCAGTTGTTGATGAATTTGTTGCCCCTGATAGAAGTAGTAGTCCATGGACATGTATATATATATATACCTGGAAAAAAAAATGATAAAAAGATGCTCGCAGAATGGAGCAACCAAATTAGAAATAAGAATAGATAAATCGATATTGAAAGTACGCCAGTCCCCGGCAACGGCGCCAAAAACTTGATGTGCGATTTATACACACGCTTAACGCAAGTGCACGTATCGTTACAAGTAATATAGTCTAGGTAAGACCGAATATCGTCATCAGGAACTGGTTTTCAAGTACAGATTATCTATGCTTTAGTTACTATTTGGTTAACGTTAATTGAGTTGGAATTCTAAACTAATAATGCAGAAAATAAACTAATTATGAAAATACTTTGATTTAAATCAGTTATGATGGAGAATTAGGGCTTCCAAGATCATCAACTATCCACTCTATTCAATCCTTAATACAATTAGACTAACTTCTTCTTCTACGTTAAGATAGCAGGATAACTAGACCGTTTTATACTCCTGTTAAGGTAATATAAACACTCAACCTCAATGGAGAATCCTTCTATCTTTCGATGACAAGATTGACTACAAAGGAGGATTAAGAGCAATAACCTATTAAGCTACACAAGTATTGTGGTACTTTCGTCCACGATTTAAACTTATGTTTATTCAACTATAGCATATTCACAATCTCCCATTTCGGATTTTGATTAGAACTCATATAAGTGATGATAACTAGTGATCAATTAATTATCAAACAATCAAAGCAACTATTGAATAAATCTTAAACAAGTTAAGAAGAAATCAACTAATGTATTACTTCATGAATAAGGGTTTCAAGAGAATCACAAGAAAATTCCTAAATAAGTAATTAGCTCCTAGCCATAGTCACGCTAAGAACTAATACAATCTACATACATGAACTGAAATAAACAAAGCAAAAAGAAAGAAAAGAAAATACTTGAAAAGCCTTCAATCTTAGCCTCCTAAGTTGTGTTGTATGTACAATAGATGGAATGAATCCCCCAATGATGTAGAGACTATTTATAGCCCAAGAATCCTTTAGGTCAAAGGTTAGGGATAATGTAGGTAGGAAAAGTTATCCCTTTTGGACCACGCGTGTCGCTTATCAAAATCGTAGAGTTTCGACACCAGCTGGTCGCCGCGCACCGGTGGCGTTTTTGCCGCTTAACCGTCGTCCAGTTTTCATCCGGACTTTGTCTGATCTTTTCTATACTTCCCGGGAATTCTTAGACTTCATTTATTGACCCCTTTAAG
The DNA here is from genome assembly GCA_029844215.1 of Przewalskia tangutica. NCBI lineage: Eukaryota > Viridiplantae > Streptophyta > Magnoliopsida > Solanales > Solanaceae > Przewalskia > Przewalskia tangutica. Next base: position 8,170,150 of record CM056721.1, on the reverse strand, counting down.
TGTGCAATTTCATCTCAATTAAGCTCATTTCATCTTCTTTTCGTCATTTCTCCATTTCTGACCGCTGTGTCACACAAAAGAAAGGAAAACGACTCTAATACTATACTAAACATAAATGAAATGAGTAAAATACTAACTAAAAATGACTCAAAATGTGTATATAAAATACACCGATCAATAGACTAGGTTATGTTAATATTGCTTCTATTAAAAGACTTGAAAAATGGAATTAATTCATGTGATAAAAGTTGATGAATTTTCTAAGTGTCCTGTGTGTGTAGAAGCAAAGCATGCTATGAAATCATTTAAATATGTTATTAGTAGAAAAATATAATCGATTGAATTAGTACATTCGAACTTAGTTGATTTCAAGAACACTGTTAGTAAAGGTGGAAATAAGTATTACATTACTTTTGTTGATGACTTTTCTAGATACACTAAGGTATATCTTCTTACGTTTAAAAATGAGGCTGAAAGCATATTTTTGAAATTCAAAGTAAAAGTAGAAAATCAATTAGCAGAAGTTGATGAATTTTCTAAGTGTCCTTGAGTTTTACTCTTAATGATTCCATAACCTTAAGGTGGTCTATGAGATGACTTGATGGAATCACCTACGTGAGTGTAAAGGTGTGATCGCCTTTTATGAAAGACTTAGGTCTTCTTTCTAGAGTGCTCATTAGACCTAAGGTGTGCGTGCATGATCATAAAACACACTTTATTTGTATTGCGGAGTTTGCATAAATTAAAGGATAAAGTATGTGTTATGAGGGTCTCAACTTATGTCCAATCAATTCAAGAGTACTTCACTTTTGAATATTTATTGTTGCCTCATTTCACTACGTGTTAATTCAAATCGAAAGACATTAACACATAAGTGCAAGTTCCTTCCTTTTGCCTAAGAATTCATTCATATTCTTTACATTTGCGTTAGTGGGGAATTGTTTGAGTTATTACATGTTTCTATTACTCTTTTATTTCAAATAATCTTTGAGAGTCCCTTTTTATTCTCTCTTGCTTGACTCTTGTGAAAAACATTTTGTACCACATTGATGGTGGAAATACTTTTCTTCTCACTTATATTGAATTGTGCTTTATTGAGTTGGTAAATGGGCTAGAACAAGTGAGAGGCCTCGCACACATGAGGATTAGGCTTTACTTGTAAAACGAGTCGATTTGCCCATCCCCTGCGCGTGAGGTAGACATGAGGTCTAATTCAATTCTGGTTTTGCAAAATATTATTTTGCTATTTTTGAGCTTTCCCAGAATTTTCTAAATTGATACTTCCAAATTAAAGTTTGGACGTAGCTCTCATATCCGGATGTAGCTCTCCTACCTCCGGAGTCAGTTATTACCGGTCAAGACTTATTCATTTGAAACTGTAATAGTTCTGGTACCGATCAAAGCTCATTACTTCAAAATTAATTGTTGTAATGGTCATTATCCATAAATATCTTGACTTAATGTCGATCTTTGTATCTCTAAACGTTAGAGCCATTTCAGATTTCAATATTTACTACTGAGACCTTGACATCTACCTATATATAGAGGTAGAAATCTTTATTATTGTAATATAGAAAATAATATATCTTCTTCTTCAGATATCTTTTTCCTCCTTCAGTTTTTGGGCAAAATACTGTGTGTAAGTAGGGTTGTTATAGGTCAGGTCCGGGTATCAGATTTTGGTCCTGAGTCGAGATCTGGGATCGGACCGATATCTTATCGGGCGGGTGCCCGGCTCGGACCGATAAGATTTTGTCAGGGTCGGTCCGGGGCCCGGATTTTTTTTAAAAAATTGAATTTTCAATACTTAAATTGACATTCTCGGACACATTACCACAAAATTTGGACGTTGAAATCTATTGTAAATCGCGAGATCTTTAGTGAAGAAAAGGGAAAATTAATAACGATTTGGGGAAAAAGTGAAATTAATTGGCAAGACAGACGTCCGAGCGCAGAGTTATGATCATTTAAAGTTGCACGAATTTACAACTACTTTCTTCTCTCTCTCTCTCCCCCTATATTTTATGTCAATGCTTCACATTAAAACTTAAAGTTTACATCACATATATTCTTAAAACATGTAAAATAGTACAACATTAGAAAATATTTCAATTAAATATAATTAGGGGGCTGGGGGTTATTAATTATCGGGTAATTACCGGATTGCCGGACCGGATTCTTATCGGTCTGGATAATTTTCTGGTACTTGTATCCAGACCGATAACTTTTCGGTTATAGTATCGGTTCGGGTTTACCTATCCGATTCTCGGGTAATTATCGGGAGTATTCGGATCAATAACAGCCCTATGTGTAAGCTCCAAACTTTCAGCCACTAGTGCAAGTGTCCAGAAGTGATGTGAAACCTTGGGGAGCGATCGAGCTTAACGAATTGCACCGGAGTCGATCCGAAATCGTTTTCAAGGTAGTGACTTGCCACGACAGATCAATAAGTTATTCTTACTTATTTATTTGTTGTTATCAATATTGTCCAGTATTTTACTAACAAGATATTAATTATATTCTTTGAGAAAATAAACTTTACAACTAGAAAACTATACTTAAATCATTTTCATGGTTGTCGATCTGTTGTTACGAAACTCGCTTAAACTCACGCCACGATATTTGACAAGGGCTTAAACAGATATGTTGATCTAATGAAGAAAGAAAACCTTTGATATGTACCACGAATCTGCAATGCATCTGACCCGAAGATCGATCAAAACAAGAAGATGAAGCTTCACTTAGTGGAATTACATAATCCACAATTGTGGTATCAATACAAACATAACGAAGTAGAAAGGTAGAAGAAGAAGAAGAAGAGAAGAAGAGAAGAATAGGGTTTTGTTCCCTTTTCGGATTAGAGAGAGAGACCCTCATTCATTCACATAAGAAACTATATATACATGTACACAATGAAACCCTATGGGCTCCCTTAATGGGCTTCTCTTAACAGACTTCTAAACAACCCTTTAATATTCAGCCTTTAATATTTATTTCAACAGTATCTGAATTATTTTCCTTTATTGTAATTTGCTTACATTTCTTTATCATTTTAGACTAAAGCGAGTACTATATTTTCAGTACTTTTAATTGCTACTCTCTGTTGACATATATATATTAGGGAAAATGATCAAATATACCTTCTTCTTTTTTTATTAGCTAACAGTGTCTTCCGTTAGCAATAATGTTCAAATATACTCCTACCGCTCAATAAGTGTACACTTGTATCCTTAATTGGATGAAAAATCCAATTTCAGCTATAATTATCCGATTTCATAGAAATAACACACCTCCAATGCCCGACCCACTAAAATCTACTCCACATGAGGTCTATTTGTTAGGCTAATAATTGAAGCCTGGTTTTGTATGAAAAGGGAGGTTCAAGTTGGCAATGACCTTTTGTAATATTACAGCACAAATTAATGCGTTGATCTTAAGAGTTAATTAAGACTGGTATTTAGAGGATATGATAATGTCTTTGAAGTCTGTTGTCTGAAATAATAACTTGCATAAAACCAAAACAAATGTAAGAATGTATAACTCTGTAATAGTCAAAACTCTGGCTGAAAATTAACTGTAGAATTCGCTGCCAATTATGTCAAATACCATTCCCTAATCTGAACATTTAGTATATTTGCAATTCCAAGTATGAAGTATCTCTCTCATTGTATAAAATTTCGAACAATTCTAAAAAGCTAACGAAATCTTTAAAATGGGTATTTGCTATTTCTGTCAGCTTGGCCAAACAGTTAACAATAATTGCAAAATGTATAATTTGTAGAGGCAGAAATTAAAGTGAAACAGAGAAATTACCATCCATGACGAGCAAACATAAATGTTTATTTGGCCTGAGCACCCACCTTAACACTGCAATTTTGGTGCACACTGCATTGCCAGAGTCCTAGTGTGTTTGAGATCACAGTTCCAAACCCAAGTTCCAGTTTACACTTGCGAATGGAAGTTCATATAGGAATATAATTTCGAACACTATGAGAAGTGTAGAATACTTATCGGATCACGTGCACTGAAGATTTACATATACAAAATTGCATATTGTATTTCTTTTGGTAGCCAAAAGAGTCAACTTTTCATCTAATTAGCATCTATATATAACTTGAGAATATTGATGAAGCTGGCATGCATGTGTATTGTGATAATAGGTTCTCACAAAGGAAAACGTGAATAGATACAACTTGGTAACTCATTTCAGATCTCAACAATATAATTATCCAAGCCAAGTAGTGTACTTAATTAATTTAATTACACTTGATTTCCTGTCAAATTTATTAGAGTCAGAACAAAGCAACCTGGTTTAACTACTCAAATGAAATCTCAACCACTTGTTACAACAAAAAAATAGAATTAAAGACAAGAAACAACAATTTTGCTGTATCTCTCATTTATCATTTACCTTATTCTTCTTTTTTAACTCCACCTTGTACACTATATTTTCTTCATCATATTTTAAGCCCCTCTGTACTTCTTCCTCTCCACTTTCTTGCTAGTCATGATCTTTTTATTTTATTTTTGTTGGTATAATAATCTGTAAACGTTTAAATAACGTTTCAACACAATCTGTTAAATACTTAGTAAAACAGATTACACAGTATAAAATAAACTAATTAAAGCCAGTACATGAAACTAACAATAAACAAAATCTGTTTTGGGAAAAAAATCAGAATATAATCGAGTCCACTTAGTTCAAAGTGTGTCCTTAAGGAAATTATTCCCCTCACATTACTCGAGGTTAATGGAATATTCCCTCCCAGGATAGAACGACTATCTTACCAGAATAGTAGTACTCCAAATTCCGGTAGCAGCGAACCACTCAACGATAGTATATCACACAAAATAAACAAGAGAGAATTTTCGAGATGAAGGAATAATTTGTATTGAATGTATGTTAAATTCTTGGAACAAATCAAAAATTTATAGTCGTTGGAGGTACTGATTCTGAATGTTTGCAACTACTCAGAACAGTCACCAGAATATTTGGAGGGAAATTCGAAAAAGAAAAAAAAAGTCGGACTGGGTCGGTAGATCCGTATTGGATTTATTTTAATTAAATAATTAAAAAAAGTTTGTCCAAAAAGATTATCAATCAATCGATCTTTGACAAATACAAATACAAATATGAAGCTGAGCCGAGCGAGCGACGACGACGGCGCGAGGGTCCTTGCCCCATCAACCCTTTTAGCAACTAGAGAAGGTGTAATGTAATATATACACCTCTTTTCTTCTCTTTTTTCGATGTGGGACAAATGTCTTAAAAAGGATCTTTTACATTCTCTTCACTTTTCATCCCATCATTTTCCATTCACCAATATCAAAATCCAACAATCCCCCACATGAATGGGGAATGACTATAAGATAAAAGAATGTGCGGACAAGTGTGATATACAAGCGAGGATTGACTACATCTGGATAAGTAGGTTTTCCTTTGAACTTTCCGTAGTGAACTTATATCGGATATACTCGATCAATCGATAGATTTGATATCTTTGAACCGTCGAACTTTGTTGTATACCTAGACAACATAAGTCACACAATCAACCCTCAACCGTTTATGGTTCTCACGGTTGTGTTCGTTTCAGCCATGAACACCGCCTGGTCTCATGAGTGCATAGAGAATGAGCGTTCACTGTCATTCCCCTTTAAAACGGCTTACACTTAACACTCACATATGTGATCTCTAAACATGTGGTCCTATAGCCACATTATCTGGTCATACATTGTCAGATTTAGATAATCATTAAAAACCTTAATGTTTTATTAACTCATTAACAAGCCATAAAGTTTTATCTTTATTTCTGAACATTGTCTTCATCCGAGAATGAGTTGAGTTATTTGACAATGTTGAACCATCAGTCACAACTTTGTTTGATCTCCTTGAACCTAGCTCTTGGAATCTTCAAGACTAGGTAGAGTTACCACCATGATGACTTGTCCTCGGCCTTAACCCTATTTCTATTGATGATCTACTAACTCCCTCTCTAGATAAGCCTTTTGTAAGCGGATCCGTCACGTTATCTCTTGACTTTACATAGTCAATTGTGATAACGCCACTAGAGAGGAGTTGTCTAACGATATTGTGTCTCTGTCGTATGTGACGAGATTTTCCGTTATACATTACGCTCTCTGCCCTACCTATTGTTGCTTGACTGTCACAATGTATACATATATGAGCCAAAAGTTTAGGCCAGAATGGAATATCTTCTAAGAAATTCCGGAGCCATTCAGTTTCTTCATCGGCTTTATCTAAAGCTATAAATTCAGATTTCATTGTAGAGCGGACGATGCATGTCTGTTTTGATGATTTCCAAGACACTGCTTCTCCACCAACGGTGAAAACATATCCGCTCGTGGATTTAACTTCAGATGATCCGGTGATCCAGTTTATATCACTATATCACTTAAGTACCGCGAAATATTTATTATAATGCAAAGCATAGTTTGGGTGTGTTTTAAATACCCCAAGACTCGTTTCATTGCAATACAATGAGTTTGATTGGGATTACTCGTGAATCGACTCAGCTTGCTTATATCACATGATATATCTGGTCGTGTACAATTCATAATATACATCAAACTTTCCAAAACTCGTGCATAGTCCAATTGTGAGTCACTTTCACCTTCATTCTTTTGAAGTGCAAAACTTACATCAATTGGAGTCTTTGCAACATTGAAATTTAACTACTTGAACTTGTCAAGCATTTTTTCAATATAATGTGATTGTGATAATGCTAGACCTTGTGAAGTTTTATGGATCCTAATTCATAAGATCAAATCAGCAACCTCTAAGTCTTTCATGTCAAATTTGCTAGCGAGCATACGCTTCGTAGCATTTACATCGGCAATATCTTTACTCATTATCAACATGTCATCAACATATAAACAAACAATGACTTCATGATTTGGAGTGTTTTAAATGTAAACACATTTGTCACACTCATTAATCTTTAATCCATTTGTCAACTTTATTTGTTCAAATTTCGCATGTCATTATTTGAGTGCTTGTTTAAGTCCATAAAGTGACTTAACAAGTTTGCACACTTTTCTTTCTTTACCAGGAACTACAAAACCCTCAGGTTGTTCCATGTAAATTTCTTCCTCCAATTCTCCATTTAAGAAAGTTGTTTTGACATCCATTTGATGGATTTCAAGACCATATACGGCCGCCAGTGCCACCAACACCCGAATAGATGTTATTCTTGTTACCGGCGATTAAGTGTCAAAGTAATCAAGACATTCTTTTTGTCTATAACCTTTGACCACAAGTCTTGGTTTATATTTGTCAATAGTGCCATTAGCTTTCATTTTCCTTTTAAAAATTCATTTTGACCCTAAAGATTTATTTCCAGGAGGAAGATCAATCAATTCTCATGTATGATTGTTCAAAATTGATTCAATCTCACTATTGATTGCTTCTTTCCAAAATGTTGAATCAGAAGAAGATATCGTTGCTTTAAATGTTTGAGGCTTATTTTCAAGCAAGAATATTACAAAATCTGGTCCAAAGGAAGTAGATGTTCTTTGAAGTTTGCTACGCCTTGGATCCTCTTTACTTGGTGTATTTTTCTTTGGTTCTTCCCGCGGTCGTTTAGATCTTTCACTTGACGACTCACATTCAGTTTTATACGGATAAACGTTTTCAAAGAATTCAGCATTATCTTATTCAATTATCGTATTAACGTGAATTTCGAGATTGTCCGATTTGTGAACCAAAAACCGACAAGCTTTACTGTTTGTAGCATAGCCAATAAAAACACAATCCACAATTTTTTGTCCGAATTTTACCATTTTGGATAAAGGAACTTGTACCTTTGTTAAACACCCCCACACTTTAAAATATTTCAAGTTGGATTTTCTTCCTTTCCATAGTTCATATGGAATAGATTGTATTTTGTTGTGGGGCACCCTGTAGAGTATTCGATTAGCTGTAAGGATAGTTTCCCCCCACAAGCTCTGCGGTAAACCGGAACTTATTAATAAAACATTCATCATTTTCTTTAATGTTCGATTTTTCCTTTCCGTAATTTTATTTGATTGCGGTGTGTAAGGGGCGGTAGTTTGATAAATAATTTCATATTTTAAACATATCTCTGCAAAAGGAGATTCGTATTCTCCACCCCTATCACTTCTAATCATTTTTATCTTTTTATTCAATTGATTTTCCACTTCGTTCTTGTACTGCTTAAATGCATCAATTGCTTTATCCTTACTATTAAGAAAATACACATAACAGTATCGAGTGCAATCGTCAATAAAAGTTATAAAATTCGTTTTCCCACCGCGAGATGGTATTGACTTCATATCACAGATATCTGTGTGGATTAAGTCTAAAGGATTTGAAATCCTATAAATAGATTTTATGAATGTTTAACAAACTTAGATTCAACACAGATTTCACATTTTAATTTATTACACTCGAATTTAGGCAATATTTCTAAATTAATCAATTTCCGCAAGGTTTTGTAGTTGACATGTCCTAAATGAACATGCCATAAATCATTTGACTCCAATAAGTAAGACGAAGTTGAATTTTCATTAATACTGTCAACAACCATTACATTGAGTTTGAAAAGGCCCTCGGTGAGGTAGCCCTTTCCTATGAACATATCATTCTTACTTATTACAATTTTCTCACTAACCAACACGCACTTAAATCCGTTTTTGACGAGTAGTCCGGCTGAAACTAAATTCTTTCTAATTTTTGGAACGTTCAGAACATTGTTGAGAATTAGGACCTTGCCGGAAGTCATCTTCAGAAGTATCTTCCCATATCCTTCAACCTTGACTGTTGCAGTATTTTCCATAAACAGTACCGCTTCGGGTCCAGCGGAAGCATATGTTGCAAATGCTTCTTTCACAAAGCAAACATGTCGAGTGGCACCAGAATCAAGTCATCACTCCTTTGGGTTTTCAACCAAATTACACTCTGATAGCATTGCACACAGATGATCCATATCATCATTCTTTTTCACCATATTGGTTTGTCCTTTTCCCTTGTCCTTTTTTGGAAGACGATAATCTATGATTTTGTGGCCAGCTTTCCCACAATTATAGCAGTTGCTCTTGAACTTTTTCTTGTTAGAATCCTTCTCATTTCCAGAAGGTCTCTTCCTTTTATTGTTCTTTTTCGGAGCAGCATCTTCAACGATGTTTGCCCCTTCAATCGGTGAACTCTTACGGTACCTCTTCTCGGCGATTTTGTTATCTTACTCGATCTTGAGACGAATCACAAGATCCTCCAACTTCATTTCCTTTCTTTTATGCTTAAAATAATTCTTGAAATCTTTCCATGAGGGCGGAAACTTCTCAATCATTGAAGCCACTTGGAACACTTCATTCACTACCATACCTTCAGCAATAAGGTCATAGAAGATAAGTTGAAGCTCTTGAACTTGGGTTTCAAGGGTTTTTCCATCCACCATTTTGTAGTCTAGAAATTTGGCAACCACAAACTTTTTCAAGCAAGCATCTTCAGTTTTGTACTTCTTTTCAAGTGCACTCCATAGTTCTTTGGAAGTCTCTACTGCACTGTAGACGTTGTACAAGTCATCTTCTAAGACACTTAAAATGTAGATTTTGCACAAAAAACCAGCCTGTTTCCAAGCCTCAGTAACCATGAACTGTTGGTTGTCAGGCACGGGAGGGTCCTCACTGGTGAACTTTTTCATACCAAGGGTGGTAAGCCAAAAGAAAATTCTTTGCTGCCATCCTTTAAAGTTGGCACCGGTGAACTTCGCAGGTTTCTCAGCCGGTGGTACAGCGGTACGGGTTGTAGGAGTATCCACTGGTGCAGTATTTGTAGAGGTAGTTCCAGTCTCTATTGCCATTGTTTGTCACTGTAAAATCGACAAACTATTTTAGTTAATAAAACCAGAATAACAATTAAATCACAAACTTAAACGATGAATATTTTATTTCTTCAAATCGCAGTATAATTATGAAACTTAAACGATGAAGATTTTATTTCTTCAAATCGCAGTATAATTATAAAACTTTAGTATTCCAACGAAGTTTTTATATCTTCGAGTCAGAATACTAATATTCATATGGAGTAGAAAACTACACAAGTTTTAATCTCCTTAAACAAAACGACGAAGTTTTTATGTTCTTCAAATCGTTGTACATGTATGAACTTTAATATTGCAATGAAGTTTTTATGTCTTCAAGTCAGAATATGAAATTTCATACGGAGTAGAAAATCACGCAGGTTTTAGTCTCCAAAACAGAATACAGGTTAAAAAAAATCCTTAAGATTGTTGGTATAATACTCTGTATACGTTTAAATAACGTTTCAACACAATCTGTTAAACACTTAGTAAAAGCAGATTACACAGTATAAAATATACTAATTAAATCCAGTACACGAAACTAACAATAAACAGAATCTGTTTTGAAAAAAAAAATCATAATATAATCGAGCCCACTTGGTTCAAAGTGTGTCCTTAAGAAAATTATTCTCCTCACAGTACTCGAAGTTAATGGAATATCCCCTCCCAAGATAGAACGATTATCTTACCAAAATAGTAGTACTCCAAATTTTGATAGCAACGAACCACTCAACGGTAGTATATCACACAGAATAAACAAGAGAGAATTTTCGAGATGAAGGAATAATTCGTATTGAATGTATGTTAAATTATTGGAACAAATCAAGAATTTATAGTTGTTGGAGGTAATCGATTACAATGTTTGCAACCATTCGCAATACCACCGTAATATTTGGAGGAAATTCAAAAGAAAAAAGTCGGACACAGTCGGTCGATCTCGATTCATATTGGATTTATTTTAATTAAATAATTAATTAATTAAATAATTAAAGAAAAGTTTGTCCAAAAAAATTATCAATCAATCAATGACAAATACAAAGCCGAGCGAGCAACAACGACGGCGCGAGGGGTCCTTGCCCCCTCAACCCTTTTAACAACTAGAGAAAGTGTAATGTAATTAATATATACACATCTCTTCTTTTTTTTTTTCCCGATGTGGGACAAATGTCTTAAAAAATAACCTTTTACATTCCCTTCACTTTTCATCCCATCATTTTCCATTCACCAATATCAAAACCCAACAATTTTTACATATTGTGATATTGAAAGAATAATAATAAAACAACAACTGAAGTGATGGCCAAATAATCTTCGAGAAAGTCAACTATCTCCATATAGTCCTATTGATTTGCATAACATTGCTATTTCACCTTTTTCTTTTACCACGGGTGTGATTACATTTATGAATAATTGTCGATAAATTAAATATTAATAGTAATAGTTAATGATTATTTAGTGATTTACCAGTTATTGTATAATAGTATCTAGTCAAACCAAACAATGACACTTTATTAAACTGCATATATAACCATCAATGTTAGACATGTAATAAATCTTGGCTAAAGACGCAAGTAGAAGAAGATATAAAAGATATGCAAAGACTTTCTTATTTTACTTTACACAACAATGAGTATATTATTTATGTACATTGAGTCCTAGGCTAATAGACGAACAGTAAATACATAAAAAATAAGATCCTAATTAGACAAGGAGACGAGTGATAAATCATCAAGGATGGTGATGTGCCGATAGAGATGAATATATATATAAGATTTCTATATTTTTAACTAGAGGTCTCATCGGGTCAAATTTTAGGAACATAATTTTTTTTAGTAGGGAGCACTTTTTTAATGGATCTTACCCGACGTGAATTCAAATTAACTGAAATCCCGAAATACATAGTTGAATACCATATGGGAAATAAAAAAACGGCAGATACAACAATATTCCAAACAGGATGTTAACTATAAACCTAGGACTATGACAGCAATGTAATACTAATACAAAATTAGACAAGTTGCTCCTCGGTATGATTGACACTTTGGTTAGCTTCTCCTTTGAGCAATGAAAGCGAATCATAAAGATAAAGAAATCTTTTGAAAGGTTCTTTTATTTAGGTGTTCTTAATAATAAACCTAGGACTCTAACCAAAATAAAATAAAATAAAATAAAATAAAATAAACCTAGGACTGCAATACCTTAAAGCTTGAACGGGTCTACTAAACAGTAACATGAAATGAATATAATTAATTAGGAAAATGTCATTGGTGCTTGTCTTTGACCAACCATTTGGGGTAAGGCGCATGATATCATATTATATATATAGTCTCAAATATTTTTCTTATATCTTTTCAAGAAAAGAATCTTTTTGTTAAAGTACTGGGTAAGGTTAGCTAGGGGATAAGGTTTGCGAGGGGTGAGTGCGATAGTTTTTTTTTTCTTGACTGAAATTAATACCTAAATATTTTTTAAATTTAATACTACAATTTATTAGTTGCACCTAAATTCAGCTGTTAATTAAGACCATAAATAGTTTAGATGTGCAACTAATTAATAACTCATGCCAAGTTTAGAGAAACTTTTAGATAGTTTGCCTTTTTTTAGTACAACGTGCTATTCATTAAGAGATGAAAAAATATCCCTCTTAAAATCGAGCTCATGTACTTTCTTTTAAATTATTTTATGTAAAAATGTCATATAACTAACAATAAGTATCTATAATGAATTACAAAACTAAATCTCACAAGGTATATCTGAAAGGATGCCAGATTTTGTTTTAATAATTAGGTGTCCCATCATCTGTTATAGCTAGTGACGTTGTTAATAGTTTTTATAAAGTGACATGAATCAAATTAGTAAATGGTTTTCTGACAATATGATTGCTTTTAAGTTTTAACTATCTCGAAATTAATGTATTTAACTCCAATACATTTGTCCGTCTTCATAATCTTTTTCAATTTACGGAAGGGTTTAATTTCATTCAATGGTGAACTCGTACGTACGACTGTTTCTCCGGTCCACATGAAGGCGAGCAAGATCTAAGCACTAGTGAGTGGATAACACATGTCTGTGGCTACTGTACTTTTGATGTTGGTCCTTATGTGTGCGCATTAAAAACAATTCCTGCTAACCCCAAGTGGGTAGATTACTATCGAAGAAAGTTTATCCTCATTCTGTTCCAAAAAAGAATATTCGTTTTTTCTTTTTAATCCGTCTACAAAAATTATATATATATTTTTTTGTAATAATTTAATTTTAAATTTTACGTAAAATGAGATGATTTATCATCAAACAAATACTTTTGACGTATTATCTTTTATGTCTTAAAATGTGTATCAAATAAAAATATATCACATAAATTGGAACGAAGAAAGTAATATTAAGGGAAATTAAACACTTGCAGACCCGACAATCATCTGTACAGTAACTGCAAGTATATTTTCTTTAATTTATTATTGATGGGTTCACACTTAGTTTCCATACTATAATTAAATATAGACGATGGAGGAAAAAAATTAAACATTAGACAGATCTTAATGCTGATTATTTTGTAATTAAGTTATGGTTGTCTATATTTTAGTACAATATATAGGCCGATAACTAAAGAGAAAAAACTTTATTGCTTCTTTATAGTACTATAAGTATTAATCAGCCAAATAAAATAATACTCCATTGATTTGTCTAAAGGCGCAATATTGGTTCGAAGTCTTCATCAATTTTTCTAAAACTGATATTGATTATTTGTTCTCCAAAACCCTTGAAGCGAAATGAAGCAAATTAAGATGAGAGGGTTTAGAGTTACACACAAGTGGATAATAACTCCCACACTATTCAAAGTTAATCAAGTTAAACTTTGACAAGGTTCTATGAACCAATTCATGAGTTCCTCACACTATAGAATAGATCTTCTCAAATAGCTAATAGGATACACTATAGGAAAAAAGTAAGAATATTAATTACGAAAATTTGTCGTTAACCTATGTTAAATTACCGGTTCATTGAAGAACACAGTAACTTATTACATTAATCAATTATACCTCAATCAATGCAGCGGCTATATGGAAGCAGTAGTAGATGCTACAGATTACAATGAAGAGAGATAGAAGGAATGAGAAGGAGAGGTCGATAGTAGACAGAGATGGAAGGTTCAGTAATGGCGGTGAAGAATTGAGAAGAAGAAGACGGTTGAGGAGAGAGAAGAGAGAGTAGGGAGAAAGAAATCGTTTTATTGATTGTTTTGAAATGTTTTGTTATTATATACTCAAATATCCCAATCCCAAATATTGTATACAAAATATCTATACAATGTATGTATTCTAGATATTTCTAATTGTATTTTCTACAAATCGTTCTCGAATGAAATGGCCGATGTGTTTAGTTCTCTCGGAAGGCCGGATTTAGATTGGCATGATGATCTGTATCGAGTAAATGATTCCCAGCTTCTTTAAGGCCAGGTGATCCCCATCACTTTCTTCGCTTTGTGCCATTGCTCTATATTTCGTGAGCCCGAGCTCTTGATACTGATGCATTTTTACAGTTCTTGGATTTCCGGTTGAGTTCGTATCGTATAAGTCAACTAACATCCCTGCCTTGATGGGAAGTATTTAACAAGGCGAAGACCAACGTATGTGATTCGGGAGATTTCGTGTCCGTATAAATACAACAATCGACCAATTAACATATGTTGATCAAACTCCAAAGTTGTATATTTCACATTCATATCCATAGTGATGACACCGGGTTTGGCCGCGAGTCTTTTATCTTAGTTGCACACTATTTCCTTTATCAATAAGTCATCCCACATCACAGATGATGACTACACTTCCATCTTTGTGTTTGGTAAACAAAGAGTAATCCTTTAATTTAATGTTGATGCTTGTTTCAAACCATACAACGACTTCTATAAACCTCGCATTATAAACATCCATTTGATGGATGGACCGTTGATCACTTCTCGCCAAATTTCCTTCCTTATTACTATATCCCAATCTCTTCTGGCCCTAGACTCCTTTTGACTATATCCTTCGCCCATGCTGCAACTTAATCTTATAAACCCATCTGCGTCCTATAGCCTTTTTCCTTCGGAATGACACGATTTCGGGTACCATTATCTTCCAAAGCTTTTATCGGTGATAGATTAGTATAATCTACTTTATAAATCGAAGATCTTGATGTTCCATTCCTCTTGTTGGCTCTCGGAACATGGATCTTATCTAATGGCCGCGTTAAGCGATTGATGAAACTGCGAGGAGGTGTGTGGTGTATCGATCATCATAGTTGAAATGTTCGTATGCTCACAATGGAATGGCGCGGTCGTGATGTCCAAGTGTTGTAGAAAGACATTATGTTTCACTTTCCATGTCATATAACCTATATCCTTTTTGTCATCACCGTAGCCTAGCAAACTTGAGCCTTCACAGGGGAAACATCACTGTCTTGCAGTGTTGCAAAACATCAATCACCCTTAAATGAGAGAGTGATGGTGGCTAATATATGCCTATGCTTCCTTCTCTACCACATTTGTTGTGAACTCTCGTGTACCACCATGCTTTGTAAATAGCTCCTCGCAATTATGATTGAAAAACTGATTTCTAATCTCAACAAAAATTAAAGCGTGACTACATCCGACTTTAATCTCATTAAAAACCAAGTCCATCTAGAGAAGTCATCCACTATGGTAGAAATATCTCATTCCATTATATGTTTACACTTTGTAAGGACCCATATACATCATCTACAGGTAGCAAATGAAAAGGTCTATTAGCTCTACTAGTACTAATAGGAAAAGGAACTCTTGTCCCAAAGCGGCATATTTCACAAAAGAATGGTTATTATTAAAAATGACATTTTCTTTAGACCATAATCTCTTATGCCTACAATCCATCCTCTTCATCACTAATCCCCACACTTCCATGGATGAGATCCGAAAAATGCAATAGTGTGGGAAAAAGGTGACACTACAGTTTAACTGTTAAATTTGAAAGTTGGTATGCATAGGACATTGCGAGAACATCACCTTTTCGAGATACTTTGTTGAAATCACCTGTTGGTGTACTCTTCCCGTATTCTACCATGATTAGTGGCCCCGAATCTACAATCCACTTCATTTGTGTCTCGTAAGAGTTCATACCGCCATATTTGCTATTCCCATTCTTGGAAAGATTGAGACTGATTGTGTCCATAGCCTGAAAGTTTCTCATATCGAGTATACAGTCTTGTTTTTAAAATTCTCGGGTAGCGATTAACCTATAACAATCATCTCAAGATGTCAATCACATTTCATCAACTTGTTGCAATCTTATGCGAAGTGTCGCTTTCCGTATAATCACAATATGCATTAGGATTGTATGGTTTTCTAACATTACGGATGAATCAATTGACTCTGTATCATTCGATCGCTCTGACTATCCTCCGACTTTCTTCTTGATTCACCATGTATACGATTTAGATTAGGTATTTTTGCATCATTAAAATCGCTTGCTTCATTCAACCCAACTCCTTAGACTTGATCGAATCATATTTCCTTAAGCTTGGTATAATATATGGATCTTTGGCGTGGTGTCCGCGTGAAAATTTCCTTATGAAGTTGAAAGGATTTACTTTATCAAACCTTTCCTTGATTCTTCCCAAATAGTATAGGATTCAATATGCTTTTGTTCACATTCCCATCACCATGAAACAACGATGGCATTACATCGTGTAGTTGTCCATTCCACTCGATGTAACTCCTCGGATGGAAAGAGATGATTATGGTCCTCGTCATTGTTGTAGTTTCACTCGACAACTCCTCGCCAGATTTTTCCATTATCTATTCATTGATTTCACTTGCGAAAATCTGATTTCAACAAAATTACAATCTTGCGAATCTTCACCGTCTTCGATATTCTTCACTCGAGACACGATCCGATATCCTTCGCATGTGTCAAATATCCTTTCATCGATCAATTTCAATTTTTCTTCTTCCGGAATTCGCCGAATGCATTGTCGAATTTATCGAATCACACCTGCTCGATCCGATCGTTAAATTATATTACATTAATCAATTATACCTCAATCAACGCATGGCTATATAGATGCTCTGATTCTGATGAGAGATAGAAGGAATGAGAAGGAGAGGTCGATAGTAGACAGAGATGGAAGGTTCAGTAATGGCGGTGAAGAATTGAGAAGAAGAAGACGGTTGAGGAGAGAGAAGAGAGAGTAGGGAGAAAGAAATCGTTTTATTGATTGTTTTGAAATGTTTTTGTTATTCTTATACTCAAAAATATCCCAATCCCAAATATCCCCCAATGTATACAAAATATCTATACAATGTATGTATTCTAGATATTTCTAATTGTATTTTCTACAACCTATCGTTAAATAGACCGTAATTAACCATATTTTTTTGATAAAACCATCGCTAGTAATATAATTCGTCATTACATGAATTTAGCAAGATATTTTTATTATTTAGAGAAAGAAGTTATTCATCACTAATTCTTGTTTTTTAATGTAGTGCTAGGAGTCACTTGTGATTGAGGTCGTCCTCGACCATAGATTAATTGCAAAGAATGTTTGTAATATATAGGTTATGAATTGAATTCGGAAAAAAAAAAGAGGTTATAGGTTGAATGGGAAATATTTGCACAATCTCCTTGTTAGGTTTATAGCATAAATGATGCCTATCTTGACTCTTGTCAATTAATTCCTCCGTCTAAATTTAAATGACACCCTTTTTTTTTTAATAAATTTCAAAGAGAATGACATTTATATATATAATAACAAGAGATTCGTAGTAACAATTCATCTTTCAATTTATCTTTTATCCTTAATAAAATATTTTTTAATTACACAAATTTCTATGGATTATTTTAGATCATAATTTTTAAAAATTTCTCTTTATTTCTTAAACGTAATTTCACGACCAATGAAATACTTTCGTATAAATAGGACAGAGGGAGTAGTAAAGTATATAGTATTCATATTCAGCCAACGAAGCAAATAATTAGAGGAGGAGGAGTATATCTCGCGTCCATACCTAGAATATAGTATATATATTACTCCGTGTCAATTCCGTGTCTGGCTTTTGCTTCTTTCCAACAACTTTTGGTCTTGGGAAGTGGACAAATCGACTTGTAACATTGAATTAAATTAATTGTAAGGGGTACATAATTATACAGAAATTGAAAATTTAATTTAAGGAATTTATTTATTAAGCATTGGATAGACAAATACAAGATCACATGTATCTGTAGTCCCCTAGTATAACCAGAAATAGGTCAACAACGGTAGATTCACATGGTTCACCATACTTACCAACCATAGCTAATTCATAGTTCACCTTTTGGGTATTTTACTACAAGAAAGTATAGAATTGTCAATAAAACATTATTGCTAAAAAAACGTAAATTACAATAAAAAATTAATATATTATTGCTAAAAATGTAAATGACAACAAAAAAATAACTTGTTAATGCAAAAAATGTTCGCATCAGAGGTTATTGCAACGGCATACAATAATTTTTATTGTTACGAAAAGTACTTTTGACAACAACATCCAACATATGACAACAAATTGTTGTTGACAAATATCTTTCTTCTCGTAGTGTTTATTTGGCTAAAAAAAATTAAACATACATGCACAATGAAACATTCATATAATGGAATAGATACAACGATTCATAAAATTGGCTGAAATTAACATACTTGAATTGAGGTTGTGTAAGTTGATGGTTGGTTGCAGTGGCGGATCCAGACCGTCAAATCTGGTAGTGCAAACAGACGAAGTAATTTTTGTTTCTTAGCAAAAAAATGAGGTAATGTGGGTAGAGTACAAAACGACATCGTTTCGTATATAAAAAAAATAAAATTAAAAATTAAAAATTCTGGTGTGTAGAGTACAAAACGACGTCGTTTTGTGGCTATTAACAACAAAACGACATCTTTTTGTATTTAAAAAAAATAATTTTTTTGGAAATTCTGGTGACTAGAGTATAAAACGACGTCGTTTTGTGGCTATTGACAATAAAACGATGTCGTTTTGTATTAAAAAAAAATATTGAAAATTCTGATGGTGCAGTTACAGTAGTTCCGCCCCCGGTTGCTTGTCCCTTTTAAATGTACTTTTAGCCTTTAAAACTGGTCCAAAATAAGTATAGTTTTAAAAAAATCAAGAGACCACTAACTATTTGTTTTTTAAAATCTATCCTTACTCTAATAAATGGTGTAATTATTTTTTGTAGGTTACTTCTAAGCAATGTGAACGTACAAACATACGCTTTCGACAAATAGAATATAAATTATGTTGTGTTCATGGGGTGATAATGAAAATAGGAACGATTGTTTTTTTTCGTTTAGAGGACTGAGATTAATTAATATAAAAGATCTTATAGTACTTTTTCACTACTAATGTAGAGGTAAGGTATGCGTACACTCTATTTTTTTTAGATCCCATGTTGTGGGATTTCACTGGGTATGATGTTGTTGTTGTTGTGTATCTTATAGTACTTTTTATTTTTATTTTATATAATATTGATGTATACGATGAAAACAGGCACGACACGTGGCATGGTTTAGATATGAAAATTGGAGGAGGCAATAATGTTTAACACCGGATGCGAGTTGCACCCGGGTGAGTCCAGTGTCAAAGTAAGATCGGATAGCGACCGGATCAGGTGACACCGGATGGAGGACCGGATGAGCTCAAGCGTACCCATTTTGGATATGGCGCCAATCGTTACTCTTTGTTCATTAAGTGATCGTTATTCTCATTTAATTAAATTTAATTAGGGAGTGATTTTCAGGCATAAATTTCTTGTATTGATAGCTATAAAAGGAGTCCAACCTTCATGTTGGAAGGGCATCTCATTCTCATTATTCATACTTGCACAATTTACTTACAACAATTATAACTTTTATTTCTCACTTGTGGCCCGAGCGTGAAGCAAATCAGCTAAAGATCGAACCAAATTCACTGAACAATTTCAATTAAGATACATAGCATTTCAGACTAATCTTCCTACTTATTATTTTCATTTGATTACTTATTATTAATCGTTTGTTATTCTTTATTGCAAATCAGTTCACGCATCTTTAAAATCACTTACAAATTTAATTGTACATTTTTTGGGTAAACAGTTTGCTTTCATCGTGGGCTTAAGAATAATAGTGGTGATTTGTTCAAACTCAAATTTCACTTGTTTCTTTTGAGATTTTGTGATTTCATGTTAAAACTATGTACTACATAATGGCTATTGACATTCAAGTTGAAGTTAGCAACCATGATGACAACAACAACGATGACAATAATGCTAACAATATCAATAATAACAATAGCGTTCCGCCCACTGATCTGGGTGAATGGCAACAACTCCGTGATCTTACCCCAAGGGTCTAGAAGATCACGTCAGGAAAAAATCGGAAGATGATGAGGATGGTGAAATAAATTTGCTCTAATATTTAACATGCAGAAGGAGAAACAAGAGGATATAACTCAGTTGCAAAAGAAAAGTAGCGGAGCAAGTACGGCAGACGAAGCTCGTCCCGTCTGTAATAAGAGGAGGATTGAGTTGATGAAAATGGAAATGGATCAGGGAGTAATAAGTCTTTGGAGGTTTTGAAAATGCTCCAAGCCTTAACTAAATGAATTGACACTAAAGAAAAGAAGGTTGAAACATATAATTCACGGATATAAAGTGTCTCCGATCTTGAAATGACCGGACTCAAAGAGATACATTCAGTTGTTGTTTCCACCGAGTTCATCACCGAAGTTAATACCAAAGAGGTTTAAATTATCTGATCTCCCAAAGTATGATGGGACAACGAATCCAAAAGAGCATGTAACGTCGTACACTTGTGCGGTGAAGGGCAATGGCATGCATCCGGACGAGATCGAATCGGTGTTGCTAAAGAATTTTGGCAAAACTCTATCCTATGGAGCAATGCCATGGTATTCTATGGTGCATGAACATTGTATTAACTCGTTTAAAATGCTTGGAGATACTTTTATAAAGGCATATGCCGGTGCACAGAAGGTCCAAGCAAGAAAAGCAGAAATATTCAAAATAACTCAAAAAGATATGAAGTTGTTGCGGGAGTTTGTGACAATGTTTCAAATGGAACGAATGATTCTTCCCCGAGTACCCGATGAAATGGCAACTGAAGCTTTCACTAAGGGTATGAATCCTAGGAGCTCTAGTGCCTCATTCAAATTAAAGGAGAACTTGTTGAAATTTCCGATGGTAACATGGGCAGACGTACATAATAGGTACGAGTCCAAAATATGGATGGAGGATGATTAGCTCGAGCTTCGTCTAGGACCAGCAAGACAGAATAAGAACTTTGATCAATTTAAAAGGGTAGCTCAATCAGAGTTGAAATCTTCAAAAGATAGGTATCAATCCTACGACAACTGGAGAGGTCGAACTTCACATCATATTGGGGGTGCAACAATCACAACTTTCCATCAGACTGAGATGATAGGTGTAATGATCGAGGGTCTACCAGTAGGGGATTGCAATTAAAAAATGATATCGGTGGGTCTTCTAACAGTATAAAAATCCCGAGGCTATCCGAATATAATTTCAACATCAATATTGTCGGACTTGTTTTGGTTATTGGACATATTAAGGAGACAAGATGACCGAGATCACTCCCGCTCGTCTTAGAGAGATCCGAATTTGATTTGTGATTACCACGGTACGCATGGTCACAGAACGTAGAATTGTCGCTAATTGAGGGATGAAGTTTTGGTTGAGTACAATGATCCCAGAAAGAGCGGTTCAACCGCAGTCATTTCAGAATGTGTCAAGATCGGAGGCACAGATATAGGACGACTAGTTTTTAGCCTTTTCTTCTCGGTCGGATTTTTTAGAGATAGTTTGAACGACGAACTCATTTTCGAAATGAAAAGAGGATGAGAGCATGTCGAAAGCTCTAGGCTCAACAGCAGCCTAGGACTTAGAAGATTTACATGCGCCGTTGTCGGCGGCCGACAGAGGTGAAGTAGCCAGAGAGAAATTTCTTAAAGAAGAACGGGTGGTTTAGGCCATCGTAATGAAGAAATGAAGTTGTGAAGGTTTGAAGTTTTGAAGTTTTGAAGTTATGAAGGTTTGAGATTTTGAAGATATGAAGATTTGAAGGTTGAATGTTCGAAGGATTAAATGAGATTTTGCAGAAAGTAAAATTTGTGAAAGAAAAAAATAAGGGGTTTTATAGGGGTGTAGTCATCTTCACGAAGCGCTTCGGTTCACGAACCGAAGTGACGGTTCAATCAGAGAGTGACACATGTCCAAAGTGGCAGAGTGATAAGACGTGAGTCAGATTTTGGAGAATTAGAAGTGTTTTATTTTCCCGCCTATTTTGGAGTAATTTGAAAAGAAGCTTGCGAGAGAAGACACCGAAGGATTCATTTTCACTTCTCATCACTTTGATAAACTTTGATCCGGAAAGTGTAGGGACTATCTGTATATGGTGAAAATTGGCACGACACGTGACATGGTTTAGATTTGGAAATCAGAGGAGGCAATAATGTTCAGCACCGGATGCGAGTTGCACTGGGGTGAGTCCGGTGTAAAAGTAAGATCACATAACGATCGGACCAGGTGACACCGGATGGAGGACTGGAGTAGCTCTGCGCGTACCCGTTCCGAATATGGCGCATGTCGTTACTCTTTGTTCATGATCGTTATTCTCATTTAATTGCATTTAATTAGAAAATGATTCTCGGACATAAATGTCTTGATAGCTATAAAAGGAGTCCAACTTTCATGTTGGAAGGACATCTCATTCTCATTATTCATACTTGCACGATTTACTTATAATAATTACATTTTTTATTTCTCACCGTTGGCTCGAGCCCGAAGCAAATCAGCTAAGGATCAGATCAAATTCATTGAACAGTTTCAATTAATATCACAATATTTGAGGCTAATCTTCCTACTTATTATTTTCATTTGCTTATTTATTCTTTATTACAAATCAATCCACGTATCTTTAAAACTACTTACAAATTCACTTATACTTTTTTAACTACTTACAAATTCACTTATACTTTTTTTTTGAGTAAATAATTGAGTTGAGTTAATTTTAATCGGATAAGTAATATAATGTGGGCCTAAGATAAAATCCGACTTACTTGGAAGTTGAAACCGAGTCATAACAGTTATTTTTTTGCAGGGTAGAGATTAATTTTTGTCTTCTCTGGTTTGGTTGATTTTTTCCAAAAGGTGAGTCCATAATTATTGAGTGAAAAGGTTAAACAAGTTACAAATCATTAAAAGATACTAAGTGCGGTCTGATATAAAAAAAGATTTGGGAGTTTTGGACATGCTACACCAAAGTAGAACGATGTAAAAGCCATTGACACGTGTCAGTCGTCTATATGTTGAACGACCTCAAATTTCAAACATCTCTTCAATTAAAAACCGTTCTGAGAGTCCGAGGATAACATGTTATCCCACTTTCTTGAATATGGAATTGAGCGTACTCGCCTGCTTTTCCTAACATCTATCACTAAGTGGCAAATCTGTAAATTTAATAAATCTTAAACCCGTACTATTAGACAGGTGTCAGCGAGTAACACTAATTATTCAGTACTCGCGAGATTAGGGGAAGTGATTAAATTGGTTAAGTGGTTTAGTGTACAAAACAAGCAGCTGGTTTATTCCTTAAAAAACCATCATTTAGCTAAGCTTTCCATATAAAGCTTCAATTAACAGTTTATTCAGAAAAGAAACTACACCACTAGTCTACTTACTATCAAAATCTCTCAAATTAGTAAGTTGCTCTTTTTCTTTTCTTTTTTGTCTTTTTGTCAAATTCATATAATTATGGATGTATTTCCATTTTTGTGGTTCTTGATTGTTCATAAAACTTTCTAATTTTAGCTCACTGATGATTAATTTCTTCATATTATTCAAGAATTAACTTCATGTTCTTGATTAATTTTAATTCTAGCTCTTTGTGATCCATCCCTTTTGATTAATCTAGCTAAGATGAGAGGAGCAAGGTCAAAACCCCTAGTTACAATCCACCAGTCTTAATTTCTTTAATTTATCTACTTTTCTATTAAAATATTAACATTAATTAGTAAGCTCTTCTTTGTTCTCTTTTTCTTTTGTTTATCAGATTAAATTAATTATGGATGTATTTCTTGAATTTATTTTTATTGATAGTTCATAATGATTTCTAATTAGTATACCTTTTAATTGATTAGAAGAGATGGGGAGAGGAAAAATAGTGATTCAAAGGATTGACAATACAACAAGCAGGCAAGTGACTTTCTCAAAGAGAAGAAATGGACTCCTCAAAAAGGCTAAAGAGCTTGCAATCCTTTGTGATGCTGAAGTTGGACTCATTATTTTCTCAAGCACTGGAAAACTCTATGAATTTGCCAGCAACAGGTTAATAACTTATTAATTTCCTACCTCTTTTCGTCCTAAAATTATTAAGAGTTGATTTCTTATATGATCACTCAACTAATAGTTATTATTCATAAAGAGTCACTTTCTTGTTAAAGAAAATTGAAATCAAGAAGAAAGCCACCTTTCTTAAATAATAACTATTAGTTGAGCGACCATCCCAACCCCCAAAATTAATTAGACATTTTTGCATTTTTCCTTCTTCTTTTTTCCCTGTACTGTTGGGATTGATATTTGTGGGAGTTCCAATTTCCTGCTCTACTGCCTCTATTTGATGTTCACGTATTTCCTGCTTATAGTTGATTTTATTCTTTTGTATTTTTTGTTTAAAACAGTTGGCAACTTGGTACCTTTACATTTAATTTGTACTTTGTATGAGAAAAACAAAAGCTAAGTAGTCAGATGAGAATCAATGGATAAGATATACGTTGGTCCTGCATCAAGATTCCACGTGCAGCATATTTATTAGTGCATGCTACGATAATGAGTTTAATTCTCCTCTTTTTTTTCTTTCAAATACTAAGAGAGGCCTAAAGCTAGCTTTGTTTTTTGCCAGCAGTGATTATCATGCACAGGTTTTATTTAGTCTGGAGTCTGGACCATTCATTACAACCTAGTGTTGAAAAGAATGACTCTAAGAACAACATGCAGTAATCTTATACTAGAAAATTTACGAACAATAAGTAGTGAAAATTATACCTAGTATCAGTTTGCATGTGAAAAAATAATAAAAGGAAGAGGAAGAACAAATGAAATCAATGTATTTGTTGAGAATATAATTAAGTAAATAAAGTGTGTTAATGATCACTCACTTCGACACATATCTCTAGTTTATATAATTTTTTGATTTTGTGCTAGTACTATATAATAACTATCTCTATGTATATGTAGTTGTCTGTTGGCAGGGCCGTCTTTGGACCCGTGCGAGGTATGCTATCGCACATGGCCTCCGAAAAATGAAAAAATTTAAGGCTCCTTTTTTCATTTTTTATTAAGTAGTATTAGCCAGAATTTACTATAAAGTCCATAATTCGCAGTCTTGCGATTAAAGCTCACTTTCTAATTAGAGCAGGATCAAAATGTTTGAGGCAGTGCATTGGTCAGGTTAGCCTTCACATAAAACCTAAGGTATCTGATTTAGAGGCAAGGATAAATGGATATAAAATTTTATGATGTGTTACTATTATAAGTTTGTGTGTGGGATTAAATTGGGGAGGGGATCCAAGTCCCACATTCATGGGGCAATTCTATTCCACACAAGTACTATCAGTCTACTGTCACAATTCCACTTGTATGTAAGTATGGGTCTAGGACTATGTACGTCAGTATTAAGAATTCACTTCCTATTTTAATCACATTATTTTCAACAGTGTTGGCCTTTATCACATATACATATATTTTTTCAGAAAAAAATATTTAATAAACATGAGTGAAGACAAATATATGCTGTCAAAAGGGGTGCTCCTCAATTCTGTTTATTTGCATCCAGAAACTCCTGCCATTCTTTTGTTGAAGACGGTTAACTTCGCATCATGAATTCATGATCTTCTTTTAGTTGAAGACATGAATTAAGGTTAGCCATTCTAATTATTAATACAAAAAGAGAAACTAACCAGCTTTCTTTGCCAAAAAGTTGTCCATAGACTAAAAAACTAAAAGAGAGATTATGGAAAGGAAAAAAAGGAGAACTAGATCCCCTATTAGATGTAAAATCAAAAGAAACAATTCTTCCATTTTTGAGTATTCTGTATATGCATTGGTTAAATGTCTTATTTTTACACAACTTTGTTTAGAATCATGCATGATCAAATGTCTTATTCTTTCTGTGTCACTTTAGTTATGTGTATATTTGCTTCAAACTTGCCAAAATATAATTTCGTTTGATGGTACAATGGACTAGCTTAACACATGAATTTAACTCATATGCGCTGATAGTGCAAAAATGTATTTTAGCATGTCAAAAATGTCTTACTTATTATAGACAAACACTGGTAATTAATTTTTAAGTTATCTGATAGAGTAAATTTTGATTCAAATCTTAATGTCAAGAATTATTTTTCCTATGTTACCAGTATGAGGTCTACAATTGATCGATACAACAAGATAAAGGAGGGGAATAATCACCTCATCAGTTCTATGTCTGAGGTCAAGGTATATATAGCTCTTTACTCACAATATTCCTTGTTTTTTTTCTTTCTTTTTGTCAATCTGCATGTGTTTTAACTTCAAGAAAAGCTTGTTTGGGCTCTATATATTTTTTATCCTATCATATAAATGTGAAAATATTTGAAATAACCTATGTTCTTTATAAACTAACCATTTTGGATGTCTTTGTACGGCTGATGAGAAATATTATATAACCAAACACCTCCCGATTTTTTTGTTTTCACGAGTGTATGTTAATAATGGAGGATTTACGAGTATATCTATACCCTTTTGGATGTCCTTGTATACTATATGTGTTACATCATACAACTCAATACCTTGTGAGAGGATTTAGCAAAAGTTGATCCCAGGGGCAGATTTAGGTGTCCCAAACACCCTCGATAAAAAATTACACTGTATATTTTCTGCGTACACTCTACCTTCTCCAAACCTCACATTGTGGGATGTCACTGGGTATGTTGTTGTAATTGTGATATATTTTTTATGTTTATGTACATATATTAAATTTTGAACACCCTGAATAAAAATCTACTATGAGGCAGAATCTATATACTTCCAATTGAAAATTATAAAGTATTTTATGCTATTTTTAACCCTTTTTATGTAATCTTGTATATCCAATTGTGGGATAGTCAAAAGTTAAACCTGACATCCTCCATTACTTTTTTCATATAATTGATGATATCTGATTAGTTTGTATACACCTTGACTAATCTAGTGTATACTACAATAGCTTATAACTTACAAGTAGAGGAATCGAGTAACTCATCCAGGTTGGATCAAATAAGTTCAAACTAAGTAGGCGTTCCGATATGAATCTGGTTGATATTTAATAAAGAGTATCGAAGCTAAATTGGAAAAAACTATTTGAAAGTTAACGTTGTTTTTTGACATGAAAACACAATTGAATTTTTATAAGTGAAATCTTGAAGAACACATAAAAATTATTTTTCAAACTTCGTGAATTTTTAATGATATTTTTAAATTCCTTTAGATGATATTGTATATCCAAATGAGATATTAAAAAACTTGATATAATTCCAAATTCCAAGTGATATAATTCCTTCTTTAGAACCTAAAGTCGAGTGATCAAAGTTTTCAGATTCAATCCAAGATAGAAATAGTCGTTGAAACATCCCCTTGCAGAAATGCAGGGTAAGACTACGTACAATAGACTGTTATGGTCTGGCCTTTTCCGAACCTCACGCATAGCAAGAGCTTAGTGCACCGACTGCCCTTAGTGCAAGATAGAATAGAATCATCAATCAACCATTCAAATAGTATCCCTTAAGATTGACCTCTTTTCCTCAATTATAGCTTGAGAAATTGGGGACTACCAATGCTCTCATGTTGGTTTACACTACTTTTACTTGGTAAGTGCTTTGATTAAACTGTAGTTGATTGGTTCTTGTATTCATGGCAAATGACTGGAAAACACTTGCTCACACCCATGATTTATGCTAAATCAATAAAACAAATGCATGATATTTGTTTTTCATGTAAATTTTCATCACGTAACCATTATGTATTCCCACATCAATTTGCGACCAAGTGCTTCCCTTTACAGTTAAATTAACTTCCATTGGAATTAATACCATGTCCAATTAACGTTTCCTCAAAGACAGACACTATCTTGCTTGGTTTCTAAAATAAACAGAGGAGAATAAGGTAATATATCAAGTGGGCCAAAGAGAGCAGCCCAGAAAGAGCACTTTAGTTTCAATTATAGAACAAGAGCTAAACCTCTGTTGAAGTTGGAATTGATAGTACTGAGAAAATAGTTGAAGATGGCTAGTTAGCCATAGGTTCCTTTTCCTTTCAGGGTAGAATTGGAGAAAAGGCTTGGAATTGTGAAAATACAAAGACAAAAATCTAAATACAAAAGAATTGATTGCCTCCCAAAAAATTGATTGCTTGGACTATGGAGGGAGAAAGAAAAGTGAATAGTGGCTATTGGTCTTCACACATGGTGCATCTAAGATTTAAGCAAATAGCTTTCTCAAGAACAACAAAAAGTTTTTGAGAAGGTTTTTCAAGCAAGCCCAGTCAAAGGCTTACAGTGGCATTTAGGGATGGCCAGTTAAGTTCTCATGATGATTAAGGTTAGTCTTGGCCCAAACTACTCATGTATTATGCTATCAGCTTTTTTCCATTCCTACGAGTTCACCCGCTTTATCATGGCACATGGCAGTCTTGCAAAATGTCTCAAGCATGGAGGATCCATGTATGTCAATTTCATGCATGCAGTAAGAGTACATAACAGTAGCATTCATCTAAAGTAGCTGCGCTTTTGGATCCATCCTTAGCCCCATCAAATCTTTTAGCTAACCTTACCCTGGTTCATTGTTCTTCCTTCGGTGCCAAGAATGGACGAGAAATACCAACGGAACACCTGACATTGGACAATGCCCAACTCGAGTTTTAGTTGGTATGCGCCAGATTTTTTACCTCCATGCAAACTTCCGGTTGGTATCTCCACATGGATATGACAGATTGATTCCTAGAAAAACAAAACACGACATTAGAGTTGTTAGAAATGTCAATAATATATAGCTTTTGAAAAGATAAACTAAATGTAAATAAGGAAGCTCATTGAGAAAGGATAAAGAGAACATTGGCTTGTGCGCCTTTGGAAATATCCCTCACTTTGTTGAGGTTATGGTTGCTATTGGTGCCTTTTCTGCTGCAATTTTCCTCTCTACCTGCTTGGGAATTTTATCATTTTTTAAGAAAAAGCTTCCCTTAATAAGACGTTCATATGCTTATGGTGCAATGTGCTGTGTTACTCTGTTATGGGAGCTTCGTGTGTTGGGTGATACTCTTTTTTCTTCTACTTCCCTACTCTTGTTTTTGTACTGGCTCTCATGTATCTCCTTTCTCCTATGGTTCTTCTATCTTCAAGTTATTCTCCTTTGGGGTCTTTTTCCTGCTTATTTGTTGTTAGCTGTTTCCTAGTCTCTCTGTGTCCCTAACCACTGCCTATCGTGTTGTCCCTTTTTTTCGTTGTCCTCCTCCTACTTCTTGTTGTCAGTTCTTAAACTTGCTCAAGGCGATTGCCTGAGTCATCCAAGTTGGTCACTTTGAGCGGTCATCTATAGTCATAATCGACCATTAACCTTCTCTGACTAAAACAGATCTCTCACACTTGTTACAAAATAGCAGGTTTCACGTTTCATTAAGTTTTCCCAATCCCTCGTGCAATCAGTAAGTACAGTGTGATACTGTCAACTCTTAACCCAAGTGGTAAATACTATCACCTTGAGCTATTCAGCGGGATAGATACTACTTCATTCAGGTCATCATCTCTAGAGACAGTTATAGATGCTGGCTATACATAAGCAGCATGATAAACCATAAGAAATACCATCCCAAATCAAACAGATGCATACTGCAAAACTGATACTGGTTCTAAAAATCTTAAGGACAAGAACTGTACGGGCACTCGATCGAATTCTTGTCCCCAGTTCACAATACACTAGTTTTGAGACCAACAGTTCTCAGAAAAGTCGGTGCCGGTCATTCATTGAAATGAGGGAAGCTATTGGAGAACAAGGTGATGACGAAAACCAGTAATGCTCGCCTTTACAAGTTAATTGTACTCCGCCATATGCATTGACTAGAGAATATAACCTAAAGGAATCTGCCATGATAAGCCTGAGTTTAGAATCTTATTATCTCAGCATAAGTTAAATCCATGATCTAGTTAATCAACAAAGTGTTGATCTCAAATCAGTTGAGTTCTACTATAAGAATCCTATATATCCATTGTGCTCCGAGATCAGGATCTGATGCCTCTTTTAATTTGCATTTGCAGAAGAATGAAGTCACAAAAGACATATGCAATAGTAGGGAGAAGGTCCATATGAAAATATTTTAGCAAAATTCCATTAAAGGATAGTTCGTTTGTCTAAGAATGCTTTAAAATTGCAGATCCCTATATCAGAGAGAGAGGATGGAGGATGTCTCAACCCCACCTAAATCGATATAGGATCTACTACCAGAGGTAAGTAATAGATAAAAAATTGAAAAGGAATAACATGTGAGGAAATTTTACTGGTGACCATATCAATAGCATGGCCAACCGCAAACACAATACAAAAACTAGGATAAAATGTGCACAAAAGTTTAGTGATTGAAAACCCTGGCATATATTTCACATTACGACAATTTGCTCAACACAACTTTTATAGATTAAATTGGTTGGAAAATTTAAGCTTGAATCTGTATGCCATGAATACTGTTATTAAATTATAAAGACAACTAGTCCTCCCCATCTAGGAAGCATAGTTCATGTGATAGTTCAACAAACAGAATCTAACATATCAAATAAATAACCTGAACCTGAGTGTCCTGGTCTTCAGAGCTGACCTAATCCTTCAACAGTGCTGAATCATACTTTTGTGCTCTCAAGTGAGCATCTGTTACCGTGTTGCATGTTTATATCTCACAGCTGGACTGATCCATCGGCAGAGCTAATGGACCTCTCAGGTAACCATCCTTGACTTACCGACGGGTAAATGAGGATAGCAGAAAAGGCATCCAACTGGGAAAAAGGCAGTGAGAGAAAAAGGATCATAAGAAATACCTCTTCAAATAACAATATAGTATAATCTCAAGTGTTCCATAAGATCTAAAATCATATATGTCAACAACCAAGAAATATGGCATGATTAATCAAAAGTTCTCATGGATATGGATGCATGGATTTTTCATGGCTGGCGACAAACAAGAGCATTAGAGAACTCTTGGAATGATGCCTGAAGCTGTCATTCCAGTTGGGGAAAAAGACAACCTTAACCATCCGAACAGGATAAGCTGAGAGTACAAGGACATGAATACAATTGTCGCCAGCCTTGGAAAATCCATGCATCCATATCCATGAGAACTTTTGATTAATCATGCCATATTTCTTGGTTGTTGAAATATATGATTTTAGATCTTATGGAACACTTGAGATTATACTATATTGTTATTTGAAGAGGCATTTCTTATGATCCTTTTTTCTCTCACTGCCTTTCTCCCAGTTGGATGCCTTTTCTGCTATCCTCATTGACCCGTCGGTAAAGGCAAGATTGAGAGACACCATCCATTTCTTGTGTACATTGTTTATCGCTAGTTGATCTCTATCATCAAACAAGGGTGTCAAGTATCTTTATTCGAGCAGTGAGATTACAGGTTGAAGAGATGCTTAATTAAAATATCATAGATCCCAAACGTCTACAGTACTGACGCACAACGAAGCAGCGAAGTTGCAGGCCGGCAATCGTATAACAAAGGCTTCTTTCTCCCTAAAAACTAGAATTGTGCAGATGATAATGTCTGTATGCACTTATTCTCCTAGATTAGATAACTCAATCCAGAGAGGACAAGACTATTCATTAGGCTTGTAGTCACATAGGACAAATGGAAAATGCCCTAGCATGCAAATAAGGGGGGAAAACTAGGGGTGTGCATTCGGTTTTCCAAACCAGGATAAATTTGGTTTTGTTCGGTTTTTCTATTTTCGGTCTGGTTTCTCGATTTTTCGGTTGTGTCCTATAATATAATACGGATCTAATATAATCGAATAGTAACATATTTGAAAGACAAAAAAACAAACAACTATTATCAAGAATGACAAGTAGTAATGTCAAGTCTCTTAAATACAACAACATACCAGTGTAATCCCACAAGTGGGGTTTGGGGACGATATGATGTACGCAGACCTTACATCTACCTTTGTAGGGTGGAGAGTGTTTCCGAAAGTCCCTCGGCTCGAAAGGAAAGGAAAGGAAAGAAAAGGAAACATAATTCGACCAGACACAAAAAATGGGATAGTAAAATAGCAAGATACAAATCAAAAGCGCAATAGATAGTGATACAAATCAAAAGCGCAATAAATAGTGATACACATCAAAAGAATAGACAACTATGCAATTACTAAATACTACTAAGGATATGTGTAGAGGGGGTTGGCCCCTACGGCCCTACTACCTTCCTACCTACAGTGCGACATCACTCGACTACATACTACCATTTTACCCTAATTCTCGACCTCCACACTTTTCTATCTAGGGTCATGTCCGCATTAAGCTGAAGTTGTGTCATGTCATGTCTAATCACCTCCCCCAGTTCTTCTTCCGCTTACTTCTGCCTCTCCTAACTCCTGCGATAGCCAACCTCTCACACCTTACCGGCACATCCTCACACATCCTCTTCACATGCCCAAACCATCTCAGTCTCGCTTCCCTCATTTTGTCCGCAACAGAGGCCACTCTTACCTTGCCCCGAATAGTTTTGTTCCTAATCATATCTTTCCTAGTATGCCCACACATCCATATGAGCATCCTCATCTCTACTACATTCATCTCAGTCAAATCTCTTAAATATTGTTTCTAAATTTAATTCACATGATCGAAATAGTGGATACCACTGATAAGATAGTATACACTAATACATATTTGATATGATGCTCATAGTCTACTACAACAACAAACCCTGTGTGGTCCTACAAGGTGGGGTCTGAATAGGTTAGGATGTACGCAGACCTTATCTCTACCTTTGTGAGGTAGAGAGGTTGTTTCCGGTAGACCCTCGGTTCAGAAGAAAAGTACGTACCTCAAAAATATATGAAAGGAGACAACAAAAGCAAGATATAAAATAAATGTGGAAACATATAGTAATATCCATCAAAGAAATAAAAATAATGTGATATCTGGCAACTACTACTAAAAGGAAAAGAGGAGGGGGAAACTCGTCCCCTCTCTCCCCTCACTTAGCTACTTACTATTAGCCTTCTACCCTAATCCTAGACCTTCATAACTTCCTATCTAAGGTCATGTCCTCAATCAACTGAAGTTGTGTCATATCTTGTCTAATCACCTCCTTACTGGCGCATCCTCGCCACTCATCTTCACATGTCCGAACCACCTCAGCCTTGCTTCCCTCATCTTGTCCGACACCGATGTCACTCTCACCTTACCTCGTATAACTTTGTTCCTAATCATCTCTCTCATATGCCCACACATCCATCTGAGAATTCTCATCTCTGCCACCTTCATCATCTAAACGTGGGCATTCTTGACTAGCCAACACTCTGCACCGTACGGATGCCCTATAGTCTACTATAAAAGCATAATGCAATAAATCAACAAGAATAAGCTCACACCTAATATCATTAATAAAGAAAATGTAGGTATTATTTAATGCTAGTTGATTTCCTTCCTAACCATATGCCACAAATCAAATGTGTTTTTTTATAAATAAACAACATATCTCTCCCTCTATATATATACAATAATTTGGTTTTCCGATTTTTAAAATTTGAAACCAAAAAAAATTTGAATCTCTAATAATCCGAAACCAAACCAAAAATCGAAAAACCAAACAAAATAGCAAAAAGATCTTGGTTCGGTTTGGTTTTTCGATTTAATCTGAATAATGCACACCCCCTAGGGAAAGCATTTTGTCATTCATATAATCCATTGATCATTGTTCCACATTGTCATTCTAGTACTCCTAATTTCCAGTGATAGTCACAAATCCCTAATAGGTTGTCCGTTGAAACTTGAAACTACAAAGATCCCAAAGGTCTGTGGTAGAATGACTTAACCGAGAATAGTCTATTTCGTTTTCTCCTCCACTCTTAGACATTTGATTTTATCTGTGATATCTTCTATTTGTTTAGTAAATTTAGGAAATACCATTATACCCAAGGGTGTAGTCTAACGATAAATTAAGTGGATGAAAATCATGAGAGCAATTCAAGTTCCAGCAAAGACGGAAATTTATAGGTGTTTTCCTACCTGTCTATACTTTGTTGGGCAGAGTTATCAGTACTTGTGTTGGTGCAGATAGCATGTACCAGTGGAATACTCGAGGTGCACGTAAATTGACCCAGACATCACCGTTATAAGAAAAAAGGGTAAGGAGGTACTAGGAACTCCCTAACTTCTTAGCCTCTTCTTTTTACATTTGTACTATAGTCAGTGTCTTCTAAATTGATACACTGAAACTCATTTGGAGTGAGTTACTTAAAGACTCGTCGCCTGTCTTCATTTCCAAAATATACCCTTATCTCATTTAACTTTAAAGTTGATGTGTCCATGAAACTCACCCCACTTTCATTAGTTTCTCCATAATAGGGCATCAAAATTTTGTTAGTTTCAATTCTCGAGATGAATTATCAAGATCCAATTTTCTTTAAATATATTTATTTTCAATAAACTTCCAAGCTAGAAAAATATGATACATAGATGGGCTTGAATAAACCAAAACGGATACAGAGGATTCATATAGTTGACCTCAACTAGTTTAAGATTGATGTATAGTTGAACGGAACAAAAACGTTGTACATGTAAAAGTGGTGCTCATCATTTAAATCATTATTTATGATACGCGCGATCTCTGGGTCTGCTTGCGCGCAACTCGACTAATTCCACGAAGTAACTGCTATCTCCCTCCAGCACAAATATCGGATAATTTTGTCCACCAAAGCTTGGATAGATAGAAAGAAATCACCTAGTTTCCCTCCACTGAAATTTGAACTTAAGACCTCATGGTTCTCAACCCACCTAGGCCACATTCATAGGTGTTCTTCTTGAATAGTTGAATTTATCATGGGTTGCAATAATCACCAAGCACTATTCAAGGAAGATAGATTAATCTTATGAATAAATAAGTCTTCTATTTTATTTCATCTTGTCATCCTAATCTAGCATTCTTCAAGTTAAACTAGTAATTACAAACTTCGTTCTACTTATTTTTTTAAATCTTTTTTCTCTTGCTTTTTTGGATAGTTTTGGCAAAGGGAAGTAGCAAGTTTGAGGCAGCAGCTGCATTACTTGCAAGAAAATCACAGGTAAGTTGATTTGAATGTTATATCTTCTACATGCCTCTATGCCATAGGATCTTTTGTTGTATAGGCTATATTCAGCAGTGTGATGCCTTTACACACTACAGATTGAACATTGATACCTTTTAATTTTTGAATTATGTGAATCACCTCATCTAAAATGGTAAATTATTATAGTAGAGATACTTCTAAGTTATATCTTAGCACGAGCCTCTCCCAATGTCAAGAATGATCCTTCCCTACTTTGCTCCCTTGATGACTCAAACCCCCAACCTCAATTTTGGAGGTTGATCATCTGCTTAACTTAAATCACAAGGATAACTTTGCGAAATCATATATATTTCAACAACACAAAAGTTTAGCTACACTCATAATTTAGGAAGTAACTACTGCCATGCAAAAAGTATGAAAGTTGGAAAAATTTGTGATCTACAAGGTATTCCTATAAGGTCTAGAAGTGCATTGGAGAGGTTGGAGAAGTACAATATTTCAAATATTTTACTTGGTTGTTGGAAATACACAATGTATTCTACTAACTGCACAACCCTACTAGAAACACAGAAATAGAAAAAGAAAAAAAAGGTTGGCTGTGATAAAAGCCAAAATACATAGCATTGTTGATTCCATTTACCTATTATCTATCCTTTGAAAATGCAACACGTCCCATTTAATCACCTCTCTACTTCATCTTCTTTCGATGTCTTACCTCAAACGACTAATATCCATCTTGAGATACTAACTGTTATCCTAGGCACATAAATGAAAAGGTAGAGTAAACAGGCTGGGGGGAAAAGCATTGAAGGGGTCTTCTTTAGTGTTGAAACAGTTTCTTATGGTTTCTCAAAGCTTCTTCTTGTTAGTTCTTATGGTTCGGGCAAAAAGGATTGGAAAACAGAACCAAAAGAAAGATGCTGCATATTGATTTTGTTCTAAGGTTCAATCTTCTCAAGCAAATTTGTAATTCAGGGTTCTTGTAGTTTCTGGTAAAAGATCTATGGTTCAGGGCAATAAAGGCTGTGAAAACAGAAGAACAGAAAGATGTCATGATATTGATTTTGGAGGTTATAAGAACTCCTATAGCATAACTTTCTGAACAGAGTAAACAGTTTTCTACCGCTTGGTTGATTGATAGTTTAAGTTTACTATTTGCAGTTTTCCAGTCTCAAATTGGTTCCGGCCTTGTTTAGGATTTGAGTCTCAAATCCTACCTAATCATAAAACAGTAAATAAGCGAAGAACAAATAACACACATTTATAGTGGTTCACCCTCAATGCGAGAGCTGCGTCCACTTTGCCGCTGCAGATTTTACTATAATCGAGCAGATTTTACTATAATCGAACAGGGAGTTTGAGTTTACAATTCTCTCTCTCTTGCTCGACCTCACAGAAAGAAAAACAGTGCCCTAGTCGATCAACGTTCCACACTCTGCGAGGGTCTTATACCACTGTCTTGGAGCTTGTTTCAGTCTGTACATGCTTTTTTGAAGCTTGCACACCAACTTCTCTTTCCCTTTGACCTCAAATTCCTCAGGTTGCTTCATGTAGATTTCCTCTTCTAAGTCACTGTTTCACGTCCATCTGTTGAAGATGTAGATCTTCCTTTGCTACCGGCCCAAGACAGTTCTGATTGTCACCAACTTGACTATGGAAGAGAAGATCTCTGTGTAGTCAATGCCTTCTTTTTGTTGAAATCCCTTCACAACCAGCCTTTCTTTATAGCGCTTACTTCCATCATGTTCTTCCTTTATCTAGTAGACCCATTTGTTCTGCAATGTCTTCTTCTCCTATGGTAACTTAGCTAACTCCCATGTATGATTTGACAACAGTGAGTCCATCTCATCTTTCATTGTCAGCTCCCACTTGATCGATTCATCAACTTGCGTCGCTTCTTCGTAACATTCCGACTCCCCTCTGTCAGGGAGCAGAATGTAGTTGAGGGACAGAGAGAACCTGTGAACCGACTTACTGATCCTGGATGATCTGCGTAATTTTATGATTGGCGTCCGCTGATTTGTTTCAGAATCAGCATTTTCATCAACCTCGCCATCACTGGCTTGTACCTCTGCCGCAGTAGTACCTGGTTATAGCTCGGGTGCCGAGATGTCTCTCAAATCAACTGTTTTCGATTCCTTGTTCTTACATTCTGAACTCTCCC
This sequence comes from Przewalskia tangutica, assembly GCA_029844215.1. Taxonomy (NCBI): domain Eukaryota; kingdom Viridiplantae; phylum Streptophyta; class Magnoliopsida; order Solanales; family Solanaceae; genus Przewalskia; species Przewalskia tangutica. Next base: position 8,132,755 of record CM056721.1, on the reverse strand, counting down.
GCAACTTGTCCTTGTACAACACATGTTCATTAAAGACGACGTCTCTGCTTCGAATGATCTTCCGATTTTGGTCATCCCAGAATCGATAACCAAACTCGGTGTCACCATAGCCAATGAAATAACACTTCTTAGATTTCGTATCAAGTTCACTTCTAGCAGTAGCATCAATATGAACACAGGATAAGCAACCAAACACTTTCAGAAAAGAAAGATTTACCTTTTTTCCACTCCAAGCCTCTTCTGGAATTCTGAAACCCAAAGGAACAGACGATCCTCGGTCCTCTGTTAATAAAAAGGTTGTGGTATTGATTGTATTTGCCCAGAATGTCTTGGACAGTCCAGCGTGTATTCTCATGCTCCGTGCACGCTCGTTCAATGTTCGATTTATCCTTTCTGCTATTCCATTTTGTTGGGGCGTTCCAGGAATAGTATTCACCATCTTGATCCCATTATCATCACGATACCGTTTGAAGTCACCATCAATGTATTCTCCACCGTTGTCGGACCTCAGGCTCCTCAACTTGAGGTTTGTCTCATTCTCGACCATGACTTTCCACCTTTGAATACGTTAGATTTATTTTTCATAAAATAGACTCATAGCTTCCTGGTTGAATCATCAATGAAGGTCACGTAGTAATGTGATCCTCCGAGTGAGGGGGCAGTAGCAGGTCCCCACATGTCAGTGTGCATCAATTCAAGCTTCTCAGCTTTCAATTTTCTACCTGCACTTGAAAAACTTACTCGCTTCTGTTTTTCGAGAATGCAGCTCTCACACATATGATGATCCACCGACTTCAGCTCCGGAATCATGTCGTTAGTCACCAGAAGCTTCATCCCTTTCTCGCCCATATGCTGGGCATGCCACAGCTGTCTTCTTTGTGTTGTCAACAACAGTAATTGTATCCCTCATCATCAATATGACTCACTGAGATCATATTACGCTTCAAATCCGGCACATGTCTATCTTTGTGATCTTACACATTTTTATTTGACATCTTCAAATTAATGTCTTCAATACCAACAACGTCTAAAGGCTTACCATCATTATATCACGATGTGGGGTGGTGTGGAAAGACGCTCCTGAGTCAAGCACCCAAGAGTCGATCGGGGTTGTCAATAGACAGCAACAACGCATCACCAATGTCTTCAGTGGCAGCATTGATTTCACCCCCTTGTTGTCATCCTTCTTCGATGTCCTGCAATTCCTCTTGATGTGACCTTTTTTCCATTTCCCACAGTTTCAGCACTCAAGTGTTCGCCCGGATTTGGATTGACTCCTGACATTCCTTGACTTTGACTTGCCTTTATTTCGGTTGTAGTTTTTGTCATAATTTCTGCCTATGTTCTCAACATTCAAAGCAGAACTCGTCGATGTCTCACCAGAATCTATCCTGCGAACCTCCTCAGCAGGATACGATCTCTAAAATCGTTGAATTTCAATTTATCACTGCCAACAGAATTACTAACCGCTGCTCTCATCGGCTCCCAACTGTTCGGTAGAGACGCCAGCAAAATTAAGGCTTGCACTTCATCGTCAAATTTGATTGCAACAGATGACAATCACGTGCGTTGCAACAGGAACACCTTCCTCCATCTTTAGATGAACGGGTTTCTTCATGAGAAATACCTTATTGTTTACCGAAGGTTTCTCATACATATCGGACAGAACCTTCATCATGCCAGCGGTGGTCTTCTCTTTCGGCACGTTGTGAGCAACGTTTTTCGACATCGTCAATCGAATGACTCCCAGAACCTATCTATCAAGGAGATTCCACTCTGCATCATTCATCTCTTCTGGCTTCGAACTCAGCGGTTGATGAAGCTTTCTATCGTACAAATAATCTTCAATCTGCATTCTCCAAAATGCATAATCTATACCATCGAATTTCCCGATGTCGTGCGCTGAACCATCTTCGCCTCCCATCGTTTTTCTGAATAGCAACACAACATGTCGCCCTTGATACCAATTGTTAGGATTTGAGTCTCAAATCCTACTTAATCAGAAAACAGTAAATAAGCGAAAAACAAATAACACACACAGATTTATAGTGGTTCACCCTCAATGCGAGAGCTACGTCCACTTTGTCGCTGCAGATTTTACTATAATCGAATAAGAAGTTTGAGTTTACAATTCTCTCTTGCTCGACCTCACATAAAGAAAAACGGCGCCGTAATCTATATATAGTGAAAACTAGGGCGAACATAATACAAGCCTCACAGAAAGAAAATTCTCTCTTTTTTCCACTCTCTGCGTAGGGTCTTAATAGTGTCGATGTTGAATTAGGCTCCACAACTCAATAGTTTCGTAGTGAATTTATGGATTTGAATACTTCTAACACTGAATTACCTATTATCTATCCTTACGAAAATGCAACACGTCCCATTTAATCACCTCTCTACTTCATCTTCTTTCCATGTCTTACCTCAAACGACTAAGATCCATCTTGAGATACTAACTGTTATCCTAGGCACATATATGAAAAGGTAGAGATAAACAGGCTGGGGACAAAAAAGCATTGAAGGGGCTCTTCTTTAGTGTTGAAACAGTTCCTTATGGTTACTCAAAGCTTCTTCTTGTTAGTTCTTATGGTTTGGGAAAAAAGGATTGAAAACAGAACCAAAAGAAAGATGTTGCATATTGATTTTGTTCTAAGGTTCAATCTTCTCAAGCGTAATTGTAATTCAGGGATTTCTTGTAGTTTTTGGTAAAAGATTTATGGTTCCGGACAATAAAGGCTGTGAAAACAGAACAAACGAAAGATGCCATGATGTTGATTTCGGAGGTTATAAGAACTCCTAGAGCATAATTTCCGAACAGAGTAAAATAATTTTCTACCGCTTGGTTGCTAGTGATTGATTGCTAGGAATAAGAACCACTACACCAATAAATTATAAATGTAGACGTCAAAGGATTAACTAAAGATCCAAAGACCTAGTCAAACTAAAATATCATATAAATTAAATCAATCCAGGAAAACTTGCAGAATTTTCCAAGAATTACTAAGGAAAAATGACGACCAAGATCTGAAATTGCAACATTTTCTTCCATGTGTTTTCAATGAATAACTCTAAGGAGAGAAGAATAATTATCGAAAATATTAAGATGAACATCTCCTTTTACTTTGCTACAGAAAACGAATCGAAGGTGTAAGCATACTTAACATGCAATTATAAAGTAACTATAAAACGTATAAATTTCATTGTCTTATATCCTAGCCTTAGTAAACTAAGGGAGAAATAATTAAACTAATACCTTTTTTATGAACCACAGGCAGCTTCTGGGCGAAGAACTTTCTGGACTAAGCATCAAGGACCTAACAAATCTGGAAAACCAAATCGAAATGAGTTTGAAAGGCGTTCAAAAGCAAAAGGTAAAATCTACATATATAAATTCTTCTGTGTTCATGAAACCTAAGCTTATATCAAGTCTACAATTTCTCCTAAATGTATTACTCTTTTCTTTGTGGTCTAGATTTTGCATAATCGGGCTGTTAGGAGGGTCTACATTTCACATTAAGTTTTTGTAAACTCTGTTTGTTTGAGTTAATTTCCGAACAGCTCAAACAATCGAACACTTTTTGGTAAACTGAAAACCCCTATTTATAGATCCTCAAGTAAGATTATACATATATATTTTTAGATTTGGGTTTTAAGTCTTTGTGGCTAAAACCCATTAAAGATCCAATCTTTTCTCCAATTTCTGACGGCTAGTTATTTCACTCTCGTTCAACGACTATTTTTAATAGAGAAGTTTTATGTTTCTCACTCTGTCATTTACTTTTGTTGTCAAAATTCCTCTTGACCTCGTCGGAGAAGAAGGGCACTTACTCCAACCCCCATCTGAAATTTAACTCTGGAGTTCCTTCTTCATAGTTGAAACTTCTTCTATACGCTGCACATTCAGAATTATGCTAGACTTTTTGGTGAAAACTCAAGTGAACGGTACTTCCGGTGCCGGTGAACAATGATTTTCACTCGGTTCGATTCAACTAGAATTGGTACCTCCGGTTGCCCGTATCCATTCTTTGTCCTTATCCTTGTTAAATTTTGTCGCTTCGCTGTATTGATTCGTGACTTTACATTTTTGCATTTACCCTTCTTGTATTTAGTTATAGCACTCTTGGCGTAGTAGTTTTACTTGCCTCTAAATTCTTGTTAACTTGTGCTTTCACTTTGATCCCTTCTTGTTTTAGGATAAACGTTTGATTAGTTTATTATTTTATATTTGTTTTAGTGTCTTTGGTAACTGATGGTAGATTAGGGTCATGACTGAGAATAGGGTCTTGGAATATTGGAACTTTAACGGGAAAGTCCACAGAGCTAGTTAAGATTCTTAAGAAGAGGAGAATTAATATAGTCTGTGTCTAGAAGACCAAATGGGTAGGACCTAAGGCTAAAGATGTGGACGGATATAAGTTATGATTCTCGGGTAGGTCGAGGTATAGGAACGGGGTAGACATTTTAGTAGACAACGAGCTAAGGGATCAGGTGGTAGAGGTTAGGAGAGTCAATGACAGGATGATAGCGATTAAGTTGGTAGTTGGAGGGTTCACTATATGAACATTACTAGTGCTTACGCATCGTAGGTGGCCTTGGACGAGGAGATGTGCTTTTGGGAGGATTTGGACGAGGTGGTGGGTGGTATACCACCCACTGAGAAGTTATTTGTAGGAGAGAATTTCAATGGACATAGTGGGTCACTTCCGGAGGGTTATGACGACGTGTATGAAGGCTTTGGCCTCGGGAACAGGAATGGGGAGGCGTCTCACTTTTGGAGTTCGCTAGAGCTTTTTGGATGGTGATAACCAACTCGAGGTTCCTGAAAAAGGAGAAGCACTTGGTGACTTTTCATAGTTCGGTGGCTAAGACTAAGATAGACTTTTTGCTCCTTAGGAAGGTTAACAACGGTCTATGTAAAGACTGCAAGGTTATTCCAAGAGAGTATCTTACAATCCGACGTAAGTTTTTGGTGATTGATTTGGAGATCAAGATGGAGAAGAAGATGAGGGTTGTGGATGACAGGTTAAGAATAAATGGGGAGTTTGACCATGACTAGTGCAAAGGTGATGGGGAGAGGTTGATGGCCAAGGAGGCTTAAAGGAGTAGTGGAGATGCGACCAGTATGTAGGACAGGACGGCCAGTTGCATTTGAGAGGTAGCTAAAGAAGTGCTTGGGGTCTCGCGGGGTAGCCGTGGTGGGCATCGAGGGGACTGGTGGTGGAATGGTAAAGTTTTAAGAGAAGGTGAAAGCGAAGAAAGTGACGTATGCGAAATTGGTAGAAAGCAAGGATGAGGTGGAGAAGTGGACGAATAGGAAACTGTATAAGATGGCGAGAAAGGAGGAAAAACTTGCAGTTACAAAGGCGCAAAACGGCGACTTTTGAACGTCTGTATGTGGAATTAAAGGGAAAAAATGGGATAAGAAGTTGTACATACTAGCCAAGGCGAGGGAAAGAAGGGCCCGTGACTTGGATCACGTGAGGTGCATCGAGGACGACAAAGTACTAGTGGAGGACGCGCATATTAGGCGGAGATGGCAGTCTTACTTCCATAAACTCTTAAACAAAAAAGGAGATAAAGGCATTGTGCTAGGAGATCTGGAGCAATATGGTAGGTACCGGAATATTGAGTATTGTAGAAGCATTAAAGTTGAGGAGGTTAAGGATGTTGTTCACAGGATGAGCAGGGGACGAGTGACAAGGCCTGATGAGATCCCAGTTGAATTTTGAAAGAGCGCAGGCAGGGCAGGTTTGGAGTGGCTGAGTGAGTTGTTTAACGTGATTTTTAAGACGATGAAAATGCTCGAAGAATGGAGGTGGAGTACAATGATCCCTCTGTACAAGAACAAAGGTGATATCCGGAGTTGCAACAATTATAAGAGTATCCAGCGGCTAAATCACACTATGAAAGTTTGGGAAATGGTCGTGGAGATGAGGGTGAGAAGAGGTGTGTCTATTTCTGAGAACCAGTTTGAATTCATGTCGGTACGTTCGACTACAGAAGACATTCATTTTATTAAGAGGTTGGTGGGAGAAACTTACATATGGTTTTCATCAACCTCGAGAAGGCATACGACAAAGTCCTTAAGGAGGTTCTATGGAGATGTTTGGAGGTTAGAGGTGTACATGAGGTGTACACTAGGGCGATAAAGGATATGTATGATGGAGGCCAAGACTTGGGTACGGAGTAAGAGGAGACTCGGAGCACTTTCCAGTGATGATGGGGCTACACAAGGGATCAGTTCTTAGCCCATTCTTATTTGTCTTGGTGATGAATGGACGGACTCGACAAATCCAAGAGGAGGTAACATGGTGTATGTTATTCAGACATAGTCTTGATTGATGAGACTCACAACAGAGTGAACGCTAAGCTGGAGATTTAGAGACAGACTTCAGAGTCTAAAGGGTTCATGTTGAATAGGACCAAGACAGAATACTTAAAGTGCAAGTTCAATAAGGGGAGCAACCTTGAGAAAGACGTGGAGGTGAGGCTTGGTACTCAGATCATTTCAAAGAAAGAAAGTTTCAAGTACCTTGGGTCTATTATCCAAGGAGATAGGGATATTGATGATGATGTCACACATCGTATTGGGGCATAGTGGATGAAATGGAGGCTCGCATCTGGAGTCTTATGCGATAAAAAAGTGCCACCAAAACTTAAAGGCTTATAGGGCGGTGGTTAGATCAAATATGTTGTATGGGGCGAAATATTGATCATTCAAGACTTCGCACATCCAAAAAATGAAAGTTGCGGAGATAAAGATGTGAGATGAATGTGTGGGCATACAAGGAGGGATAGGAGAAATGATGATATCTGAGACAGAGTGGGAGTGGCCTTTGTGGAGGATAAGATGCAGGAAGCGAGGCTGAGATGGTTTGGGCATGTGCAGAGGAGACACACAAATGCCCAGTGGAGGCGAGAGGTGAGAGGTCACATGGACGTTCAAGAGGGGTAGAGGTAGGCCGAAGAAGTATTGGGGAAAGGTGATTAGAATGGATATAACGCAAGTGCACCTTATTGAGGACATGACCTTAGATAGGGGGTTGTGGAGGACACGGATTAGGGTAGAAAGATAGTCGAGCGTAGTCCTACTTACGCTTGCAAAATTGGTAATTGTAGTGTTATTATTGTAGGCCCACTTAACCTATCATAATAATAGGCGCAATATTGTTTTATAGTCCCATGTAGTTTGATTTCTACTTCTATGTGTCATTTAGTGTACTTTGTTAGCTTATTTACATGGGCTAGTTACTTCTTACTTTTTCAGAATGTGCTATAATGGCTTATTCACTTTTGATATCAGCATTTTCATATTGCTTTACATTTTTTGACCGGGTCTGACCGTTTCTCTTACTTTGTCATTGCTTGTGATTTGCTTGTGCTTATACTTTGTCTTGAGCCAAGGGACTCTCGGAAACAGCCGCTCTACCTACCAAGGTAGAGGTAAGGTCTGCGTACACTCTGTCCTCCCCATACGGACATTGTGGGATTTCACTTGGTATGTTGTTGTTGTAAGGATGCTGAATGTATTACTCTTTTCTTGCAGGAGCAGATTTTGACGGATGAAATCAAAGAACTAAACCGGAAGGTCTTTACTAGAAAATTATCACAACTTCCATATTCCCTGTCTTTAACCTTTGTACCACGATGATTAATATTGCTTCTACAGGGCAATCTTATTCATCAAGAAAATATAGAACTCTATAAAAAGGTAAACGTCGTTCGACAAGAGTACACAGAATTGCAGAAAAAGGTATTAATTTAGAGTGTTATTACCTTCCATGTTGTTTAAGTATGCACCACAAAAATGTGATTTACATTAAACTTTTACCACACGCATAGATGTCTGACCTTAATCTAAGGAAAAGTTATCTATTCCAGGTTACTGAGCAAGGATGTGGAAGTGAACCAAGTGGGGGTGTTCAGGCCACACATACTATCAGCAATGGATATGATCTACATGCACCAATCAATCTCCAGCTAAGCCAGCCACAAACACAGAAGAATGAAACATCAACAAGTGTCATGCAGCTTGGGTAAATTCCTATTAGAAGAATTAGTCATGCTTCAGTCTTTGTCTCTCTCCCACTCCCATAATATGATCCCTCGCTCCTCAGAGGGCAAAAGAGAAAACGTGACACTAATTCCACCACTATAACTTTTAAAACAGGCTACAACTGCACTACACAGAAGACTGACAGCTCTCTGTTTTCTCAACTAGCCCTACAGCTGAGATACTTCTATGAATCCCATTTTTTATCAAGCTAAAAGGACAAAGGTCATCAAGCCTGAGAGGAGATGAGGCTCTGCTGATATGTTGGGTAGTTTTACGATTTATGTAAACATAAGTTATCGATGTAAAGTAATTTTAACTTAAACTAAGAATAAAAATGTAGGAATTATCACTTGTCAAGGTTTGCTTCAGTATATGTGCTGAATGAAAATGGTTGTATGATTAATGCCCATCCAGGATGCTCAAAATAAGATGTGGTTTCATGAAACTGTACAAGCTCAGAGGAATTCTTTTTGAGCATGGCTAAATTTCATGTCTGTGCTCAAGAGCCCCTTGAAAGTATGAATCCATAAATTTTGAACTCAAACACAGAACGATTCTCAGCTTTTTTTGTGAGAATGCTCATCTTATGGCTAAATTAAGGCAATGATTCCAAACTAAGGCTTCAAGACACTATTTTATTTTTATTTTGTCTGGATAAAGAATGCTTCAAGACGCAAGTATTGCACTACTCTGCAAACTGTTACATATATAGTACCACAACTACAGCATATTGCCAAAACTCGATCAGTTAACCAAACTATGCTGTCAAACAAATCGAAATAGGAAAAAAATGCTGAAAACGCAAAACCTGACAGAGGAAAACTTACATTAGGTGCATTCTGTAAGTATTCATGAAACATGTTTCTACTGTGATAAGGATTAAAAGTTCCTACATGCAATGCATCAAAATCACAATAATTAAGCACATGAAACACTAAGAACCTTGGAAACCCTGTGAAATCGGGAAGTTGGACAAGATATACTAATTCACCACACACTTCTTATGTCATCTAATTCAAACTAAGAAGAACATTGAACTTAACTTCGGACATGAGACTACAGGAGGGTCAACTTTGAAAGATTCGAAATTAACTAATCTTAGACAAGTTTACTTTAGTTAACTCAACCTTAAGCCTGGAGTGAAAATTGACCATCATTATATGGCTACAAGCAAGTTGCTGTATTTGGCTAACTGAAGCATAGGCCAGGAGTTGAGTGCAATTTCAAAAAAAATTATCAAAGTTTTCAATTCGCCTAGGAGAAAGAAAAATAGAAGGAAGAGAACAGGAAAATAAGTCAACTGATTTCATTAGTAAATTCATCTGCAAGGCAAAAGGTAAATCCAAAATTATTAGACAGATCAATTAGATAGCAAAGGATCACCAGCAAAAGAGGTTTTGCATTTTGGAACGTCTGTACTATATCAAAAGGACCAATGGCAACATTTGTGAAAGTTCTCTCATTCCAATATTGCCCTTCTAATTGAGAATTCTGTAAAAGGAGTACGCCAAATTTGGAAAAGCTCTAACCTCAAATTGGTTTGAAATAACAAATAGAAACAACCCCACAGGTCCTGAGACACATAATTACACTAAGCCAATATTTAATTATCTCATAAAATTATAAATAAGGATTTTACATGATTTCTCAGATTTGAAGGATGCTTTCTATTTTAAACAGTTAAAAAATCAAATTTGGAATATGTTTCTCTTATGACAGAATGTAAAAATAAATGTATTTGTTACATACATCAACAAGAGAAAAAAATTGAGTAGCACAAAACAAGAAAATTTGATATAAGCATAGGATAAAAGTATTGCATGTAACTTATGATAAGAACATATACTTGCTCAATGTAATGCACCAAAAGTATAAAAGATGGATGTATACGCTTGGAAGCATGAGTGAGAAGAATTAATGCACATACAAAAGCATAACACTACTGTGATGCTTAAATTGGTAGGCCTTTCAAGTTGGAAAGAGAAACAAAGAATGTTTCAAAGTTTCAAGATCTAGTGGAATTTCATTACACGTATTGTGAGCATTTGCATATGTACTCAAAAAATACTAGTTTAACTATAAAAGTATGTTTAACAGCAACTGTTGGAAATTTACCTAGTGGGATTGAGTTTATCCCGTCCTTAATGACTTGAACACATGGGGCCCCGCATGTCGGAAATGTTATTTCCACACACATGCATATGTCGTACAACGTCGCTAAATTTCATGTAGTGAAAGAGATGTTGGTACACATGTTAAGTGTTCTTAAGTTATATAAGGATGGACGATTAATTAGTCAAATTGATGAGTCTCCGCGACGGTATGAGAAAAGAAGAAATGTGCAAAATACGGAAAATTGGTGATGAGCCGCGGAGCCATAACAAGGCCGCGACACCGAGCCACGATGGGACAGCGTCGCGGCGCATCGGAGGCGTCGCGGCGCTACGCGTACAGTGAACCGAAAACCAAAGGATTCTGAACTCTTTTCAAGGCCATGAATCAGCCAACTCTTGGCATGATCAAGACAAACTTTTAAGAGTTCAATGAGATCTCTTGCACCTATAAACAGAGGTCTCAAAACTCATTTGAAACCATCCAAGATCATCCAAAATCTGGAGATTACTTTGAGAGCCTCTCATTCTTCTTCTAGCAATCTTGAGTTCTTAATTCTTCTAGAGATTCACAAGTATTTAGCTTGTACTTGTGAAAGTTGTTGATGTTTTATCTTGAGAGGCTATTACCCACTATCCGTAAGTCATTATATACTGGGTAATTTTGCCTTAAAGAGAAAGTGTCATCACTCGACTCAACAAATGTTGCTAACCCCTTTTGTCTACCCTTTAAGTTCTTCCATCCCTGTTCACACACATAAATTTCAACACCAGCAGCGGTGTTTACATTCGAGGAATAAGGGCAATTGATTTCAGTATAAAACTCTGCATTGCTTACAGTGTTTACGTTTAAAACTTTTCTTTACTAATATAATCTCAACATAATTAAGGCAGCATATCCAGTTTACTTGATATTAATTTAATATCACGAGTCACATGTCCTACCACTAATATTGGTACAACTTTGTATTGAGATATATGTATTACTTTATATGGAATAAAATGTAAAAAAAAGGAACAAAACATCAGTTCCATTAAAATAAAGGACAAGAAGAAACTTCATTTGAGCGTGAGAATTCTATCTCGATGATAGAAGGAACTACTTGATCACTTGACAAGAAGAAACTTCATTTGCCTGGAAGGGAATGAAGTGTGTGCTTTCAGGTTAGAGTTGAAAGAGTCACTAGTATGAGTATGCATGAGATATTAGGATATGTGATATGTTGAGTAAAGGGTAGCTGGCGTTACCTACATCAGAGCATTAGCGCAACCGACGGGGAATCCTAGGTGTAATGCCTTGAGATGGAAGTAATAAACATCAATCGGAAACAGATATAAAGAAAAAGGAGTCATGAGCAAGAGAAGTTCGGATTTTCCTACCCAACATTACTTTTAAAAAAAACAGTTTATTCTTAATTTATAATCCTCATGCTTATACATTGTATGCCCTGCCATTCACTGGACACAAACCACCAGCTGTCATCCTCCCACTGCCCATCAGAGGACCACCCACGATGCCCTAAGTAATTGGCCATGAATCGTGATGGTGCCCTCAAGATTCATGTTCAAGTAAGAGTACACAACAGTGGTAGGGTGACCTTTTATGTTATACCCCGTATTTTCAGAGTATGTACGTAAGGACGTACGTAGAAATTTGAACTTGTGATTTAGGCTTGGCCGAATTCTTTTTGTTCACAACACCCGATTTGAGTCGTTTTTCGACGAAACGTTTCCACAGCTTTCGTAGGGGAATTTCCGGCTATGTCATTTTTAATTTTTGCGGATTTTTCCGAGAGACGAAACATTTTGGACCAACGGGAGGGTGACATGTGTCACCCTCACATTGGAAGCAAGGGGCGGCAACCCTTGGCCGAATTGGGCTACTTTATGGCCTTGATTTGTGCCTTGTTTTGTGGAGTGTTTTGTGGAGTAGGGTTAGGGTGCACATGGCTTGATCTTGGCCCTACACTTGCTATGCACTTGGCAAGATCTTGGCCATTGGTTGGCCTTGGCTTGTGCTATAAATACCCCTCTCCCTTTGATGAATTCTTCATCCTTTCCACAAATCTTCTAAGTGTTAAAATCCCTCCTCTCCCTCTTGTTGACTCTCATCCAAGAGCCCTCTCCCCTTTGACAGGCCCCCATGGCCGAGAGCCCTCTCCTCCTAGTAGTGTGGCCGTGGTACCCCCTGCCTAGTTGCTTTCGTATAATACCCCTGTGGTGTAGAAATACTCTCAAAAGTATTGTTATAATGCCCAAATTACCTTAGCCAGATACCTTGTAGTATTCTAAGGTTATACCTATCTAAAAGCCCGAAATACTATTATACTTCCCACCACAAAACCGAAACCCTAGGAAAATCTCCATAGTCATTGGAGTATTGTGTGTGTTTGGTTAGAACTTCTAAGGTGGTTTAGAGCGGGTTGAGCGCTGAGTGGAGCTAAACGATTGCCCAGATCGACTTTATACTTGGATAATTATGGGCTTATCGAGGTAAATATCTTGTCCTCTATTGTAATTGGAAATTACATGATTGTTAGACTATAGTTGAAGTATACTATATGTAGAATCGAACGTTGTTGTCGGCAATGTCTTTTGACTTAAGCCCGAATAATAAGAAACCTTTTCAGAAGAAGAGTCGAATCGTATTTACATAGGATCATTACAGAGACTTGTGTAGCTTTTACGTGAGTAGAATTGTACCCGTCGGGTTAGATGTGTAACCCTCGGTTGGCTTGGTAGCCTCGATAAAGGAGGAGAGATTTACGCTGCCATGGGGAGGTCTTTGAATTTTCTAGAATGTTCTGCGATGAGGTCTAAATGTTAATAAGCGCCTTGTGGCCTTATAGGTCAAGTACTACGTGTGGCGCGATCTACTGGCTTAGGAGTAGCCGACGGTTGGAAGTACTTGAGCGTTTTGCTATTAGTCGATACTGTCGCGAGGTATGTGAACCTCTTCCTATCTCTTCTAGCATGATATGTGTGAACTATGTAGTACTGCAGACGCGTACGTGTTAAATGTATTTGATTGGTTTGAAACATAAAGTGTTATAACGGCTTTATGGGAAGTTGGTTATAACGACTTTATGTAGGTCCAAAATACTTTGTGGTTTTTAAAAGGTAAATGATTTGTTTATAACTGGCTTGATGTGTGATAATAAATAACTTTAATTATTTAAAAATATTTCTAAATCGTTTTGAAAGAAGTGTGATACTTGGTTTATTTTGAAAACTTAAGAGTTATACTAGCTTTATGGGAAGTTAGGTATAACGGCTTAAGAATGTTTTCTCGATTTTGGAAATCGGGATGTGTATCGACAAACCACGCGGCGTTAATTAAAAGGAAATGTTTTGAATAATTAAGTATTATTAAAACCAGAGAAACTTCCATCCGCATGAAGCTAAGATGAGACAAAATGATATTTCCTAGATCATGGTCAGTAATAAGATTGTTATAAACAAGAATATCCTACTCACATAAGACTTATGTTTCTCAGTTGTTTAAAAGAGAATTATATTCTTAAATGAATAAGACTACGACTACGAAACCTTTCTAAAATAAGAAACGTGAACATTTGAAATTAGGCAAACTTGGACGCTTGGAAAATAATGTTGTTACTTGATTTTACAAAGGTAAGTATTTTGGTTTACTTAAAAGATAGTCACTCTATTTTTATATACTACGTATTGTGTGACTTTTGACGTACCTTTTAAAAGAGTTATTGTATAAAGTACTTTGGGGATTAATTCTAACTTGTTAACTTAAAGTAGAAAGTACCTTGTGTGAATAACTTGATTGTATTGAATTGTGATAGCCGTAATACTTTCTCGTTGCTTTGATAAGTAATCATGTTAGACGCTGCGTGTGATAGTATTCGTGATGTTTGTGTAAAGGGTTTTCCTTGATTGTGCTTCTTAACTATCGGTCGTTATGATAGTATTGTGCCACCATCGTGACATATTCGGAGGTTGCCGCCTCCGACGCAGGTACTCAAAGTGGTCGATGGACCTATGATTCGAGAATACCTTACGCGGTCCAGAGGGGCGCGAATCTTGCGGAGTTCCAGTTAGTGCGCGCCCTTGTGGTCACGCGTCTCGCGCACGCGACGGCGAGTCCAGACGCCGGGAGTAGCTACCGACGCGGGTTATACCTCATGCGGCCTATGAGTTTGGCCTATGCGAGTCAGCGGAGTTCGAGGTTAGACGCGTGCATTGATACCGCGCGCAAGTGGCGGCTGATCATGTGACGGTCTAGACAGATCTTATGATACGATTCATGACCGGTTGGTGCTAGGTTTTTTGTAGTCGCTATGCCTTCGCATTTACCCCGCATACTTTATTATGACAGCGGACACGGTGTTCATGTGTGTTCTCGCGTTTATATCATGATCGCAGCCGGCGAAGGTATTCCACGCATGATTGATGTTGGGCCCGAGACCCATTGTTATACTTGAGTGATGACTGAGGCGTGAGTCCCCGACTGACACGATCGCTTTGTAATCGTAGTTTGGTTATCATACATGTCTCACGCTTTATATGATCGCTATGATTTCATTTACGTGATTTATTTTCGCCACATACTTGCACTCAGATCGACTTTCGGCCGCGTTAAATGCCGCAGTAAAGGTACACCCCGTTGATCCTCACTCTTAGGGTCAGCCAAGATTGGGAAAGCTCCGCTTTCTCCGAGGCTTATCGCGGTATAGTCCCTGTTGTTTTAGGTGCTACGTTCGTGGTATGGCGGCCCCGTCCCCGTTGTTGTCATATCATTCGTAGAGGTCCGTAGTAATCAAGGTGGTTTGTAAAAGGGATTAAACTGCTCATTTGTAAGAGTTGTTATTTATATATATGCCAAAGGCAAGTTTTCCTTAGATTATCGTTTTGTACTTCATTTGTTTCATGTATGTGTTTTATGTTCACGATTACTGATGTTGTATCACTAGGGTGCCCGGTAAGGCACCATCACGCCCAGTTCGGTCGTGACAAAGTGGTATCGAGCGATTAATCCTCGGAAAGTGTCTACGCATCGTATCCATGAGAGTCTTGATTATCGCTGTTGTGCACCACACCAATAATCGTGAGGCTATAGGATATTTAGGATTGGTTTCTATTTCTTCTTACTCGATCGTGCCTTAGAGTGTGTTGTAAGTTGGACCTCTAACGATTTCTTTCCCCACCGATATGCCTCCGCAGAGGGCAAAACCCTGCCCGAGAGGCGCGCAGCGGAGCCGCGAGTAGAGTTCAGAGGGTTACGCGGCACAGCCCAATCATTACCTAGGGTAATGCTTCATTCGAGATTTCGACGTCACTAGCCCCAAAGAGAGTTTAAGCGGCGACGGCAGCCTTCATCGCGCCATGATATGTGAACCTTCGCCCACGACGGAACGGAGAATATAGATTTCGCCGAGGCGACCTTACTAACTATGGATTTGACTACCGCAGAGTATACCACGCATCGCGAGTCTTGATGAATATCAACGAAAGGTTGTGCAAGAGTAAGTTCTTGATTAGGCTTCGAGCATGGCACGTATGCGCTTTGCGCAAAGCCGAGACGCAGAGATCGGCGTTAACGGGCGACGTAGAAGAGGCCGAGCGGAAGGTCCTTTGGTAACTTTCGAGGCGAGTCGCCACCAAAGCAGATTAGATTTGCACATCCACCACCGCAGTGGTCTTCCACGGATTTCGGGGCGTTCGTACGCAGGAGTTGGTTAGAACTCCGTGGCTTCCGCTCATTGCTGGATGACGCCATCCCGGAATGTCGTCTTTAGTCGGGTACTTGTTGTACTATGACCGCCGTGTGGTCGATGTCGAAAGAGTGTCCCGTAGAAGGACTTAGCCTTCGTGATCGGTGGGTAGTTCGTCACCTTCCTTAGCTGCGCCTACGGCGTTTGATTAGAACGACTAAGGGAGCGAAGAGATATAGATATATCCTTAACCCTCAGAGATCTCAGTATACGTGATAAGGTGAGTATACCTTAAGTGCTATGTTCGATAGCAGTGTGTTAGTTGTGATTAGAAATCATGATGGGTTAACCGAGTAAGATTTTGGGGATAGAAGGTGTGAGCCTTAGAGTTTTATACGTAGAGACCTTGAGAGCAGGCCATCTCGAGAAAAGGTGTAGTGTTATGTTTGATCCAGACGGAAGTGCATAGTGCACGTGAGCTACGTTTGGGATAGGTCCCTGGCAGTGTGGAATGAAAGGGTAGTTGAGCTAAGAAGACCGCCAGGTTTTCGTAGCGTGATTAGTGAGAGTTTTTCTTCGCGAGCTAGCATTGTGCGCGCGGGTCGGGTTGAGGCCACGTTGCGGGTCAACCCGCCGAGTTTAGTGGTGAGGGCCATGTGGTGGTCCCGTCTTGTGTTAAGTCACGAGGTGTTAGGCCCAAGTTTAGTTGACCAACAGACGAGTTCGTGGACGCGTTCGACCATGGTTGGGCGATGGGGCAGCCCATCGTGTTCTTCTCGGACCGTTCACTCGGCGATGTTGTTTTAACAAAGGTTGTAAGGTCGCACGGTGCCTACCTTCACCTTATGGCGACATGGAGCCTGTGGTACTACTGCTTTTTGTTTCGGAAGTTTTACCAAACATGTGTTAAGAACTCGGTGAGTCTCGACCGCATTCGCCTGCCGGTGCTTGGATTTCGTGGATAGTTGTGGATTGTTGTCTCCTGGAGGAGTGTTTAGGCTACCATTTCGGTGTTCGGATGTCACCTTTGAAGCCTCAGGGCGGAAGTGTAAAGTTGCTTGGTCGATTGGTTCGATGTTGGCGTTCGCATACTGGTTCAGCTTGTTCCAGCAGACGTGGATAGTGTGGCTTTGTCAGAAGAAGTTCAGCACTCGGAGAATCGTGCGGATAATCGGCGACGACGCTTAGAGTTCGTGCCGACGGTAGGTCTTCAAAGTACCACCCCGACAGGTGTGACGAGCTTTGGAAAACAGAGAAACTTAGCCCGAGTTACTTTGGGCCTTTGAGAGTTCATGTGAAGAATAGGCCGTTGCTATATGTTAGCATTTGTCGTCCGACTTAGGAGGCGGGGCGTCCGTCTTTCAGATTGTTATGTTCGAAAGTATCGAAGATCCATCCGTAATGTTCCCGATTAATGATGCCCACGAAAGAGATAGTAACCCGAGTTTTGGAAACTAAAGCGATCGTAAATGTGGTGCGGTTCGAGTGTCACGAACCTTCGGGATCGACGCACCCGGCACCGTTTGTTGGGTCGGAGCAAGGCTCGCGACAAAGTGACAAAAGTGGTATCATTTTGGTGATGTTAGAGGTGTTTCCTCGTGGACTTGGATGTAAGTTTTTATGCGCGCGGTGTTTCGTGGCGGACGTGGTGTTGGTTCTCGTAAGTATAGTAGTGAAGACTATCTTGGCGACGTTGTTTTGAGACTTAGAAGGAACATTCGACGAATGTTTCTGAGGGGAGAATGTTATACCCCGTATTTCCGCAGTATGTACGTAAGGACGCACGTAGAAATTTGAACTTGTGATTTAGGCTCGTAATTCTTTTGTTCACAACACCCGATTTGAGTCGTTTTTCGACTAAACGTTTCCACTTTTCGTAGGGAATTTCCGCTATGTCATTTTAATTTTTGCGGATTTTTCCGAGAGACGAACATTTTGGACCAACGAGGGTGACACGTGTCACCTCACATCGGAAGCGCGGCGCAACCTCGCCGATTGGGCTACTTTATGGCCTTGATTTGTGCCTTGTTTTGTGGAGTGTTTTGTGGAGTAGGGTTAGGGTGCACATGGCTTGATCTCGCCCTACACTTGCTATGCACTTGGCAAGATCTCGCCATTGGTTGGCCTTGGTCAGGCTATAAATACCCTCTCCCTTTGATGAATTCTTCATCCTTTCCACAAATCTTCTAAGTGTTAAAATCCCTCCTCTCCCTCTCTTGTTGACTCTCGCCCAAGAGCCCTCTCCCCTTTGAAAGGCCCTTGGCCGAGAGCCCTCTCCTCCTAGTAGTGCACGTGGGGTACCCCTAGCCTAGTTGCTTTCAGATAATACCCTCAGGTGTAGAAATACTCTCAAAAGTATTGTTATAATGCCCAAATTACCTTAGCCAGATACCTTGTAGTATTCTAAGGTTATACCTATACTAAAAGCCCTGAAATACTATTATACTTCCCGTCACTACAAACCGAAACCCTAGGAAAATCCATAGTGGTTGAGTATTGTGTGTTTGGTTAGAACTTCTAAGGTGGTTTAGAGCGGTTGGAGCGCCTGGATTGGAGCTAAACGATTGCCCAGATCGACTTTATACTTGGATAATTATGGGCTTATCGAGGTAAATATCTTGTCCTCTATTGTAATTGGAAATTACATGATTGTTAGACTATAGTTAAAGTATACTATATGTAGAATCAACGTTGTTGTTTCGCAATGTCTTTTGACTTAAGCCGAATAATAAGAAACTTTTTCGAAGAAGAGTAATCGAATCAGATTTACATGGTATTCAGACATGAGACTTGTGTAGCTTTTCTGAGTAGAATTGCACTGCTCGTTAGATGTGTAACCCCCGGTTGGCTTGGTAGCCTACCGATAAAGGAGGAGATTTACGCTGCGGGGAAGTCTGCCAATTTTCGGTAATGTTCTGCGATGAGGTCTAAATGTTAATAAAGCGTGTGGCCTTATAGGTCAAGTACTACGTGGCGCGATCTACTGGCAGGAGTAGCCACGGTTGGAAGTACTTGAGCGTTTTGCTATTAGTCGATACTCGCGAGGTATGTGAACCTCTTCCTATCTCTTCTAGCATGATATGTGAACTATGTAGTACGGTAGACGCATACGTGTTAAATGTATTTGATTGTTTGAAACATAAAGTGTTATAACGGCTTTATGGGAAGTTGGTTATAACACTTTATGTAGGTCCAAAATACTTTGTGGTTTTTAAAAGGTAAATGATTTGTTTATAATCGCTTGATGTGTGATAATAAAGAACTTGAAGTATTTCAAAAGATTTCTAAATCGTTTTGTTAAGAGTGATACTTGGTTTATTTTGAAAACTTTAGTGTTATACTAGCTTTATGGGAAGTTAGGTATAACGGCTTAAGAATGTTTCTTGATTTTGGAAATCGGGATGTGTATCGACAAACCACCGCGGCGTTAAAAGGAAATGTTTTGAATAATTAAGTATTATTAAAACCAAGAGAAACTTCCATCCGCATAAGCTAAGATGAGACAAAATGATATTTCCTAGATCATGGCTGCTGTAATAAGATTGTTATAAACAAGAATATCCTACTCACATAAGACTTATGTTTCTCAGATTGTTTAAAAGAGAATTATATTCTTAAATGAATAAGACTACGAACTACGAAACCTTTCTAAAATAAGAAACGTGAACATTTGAAATTAGGCAAACTTGGACGCTTGGAAAATAATGTTACTTGATTTTACAAAGGTAAGTATTTTGGTTTACTTAAAAAGATAGTCACTCTATTTTTATATACTACGTATCAGTGTGACTTTTGACGCACCTTTTAAAAGAGTTATTGTATAAAGTACTTTGGGGATTAATTCAACTTGTTAACTTAAAGTAGAAAGTACCTTGTGTGAATAACTTGATTGTATTGAATTGTGATAGCACAGTAATACTTTCGTTGCTTTGATAAGTAATCATGTTAGACGCTACGTGTGATAGTATCTTGTGATGTTTGTGTAAAGGGTTTTCCTCGATTGGCTTCTTAACTATCATCGTTATGATAGTATTGTGCCCATCGTGACATATTCCGGAGGTTAAGCCGCCACGCAGTGGTAGACTCAGCGTCGATGGACCTATGATTCGAGAATACCTTACGCGGTCCAGGGTCGGCGCGAATCGCGGAGTTCCGTGTTAGCGCGCTGTGGTCACGCGCCTCGCGGTTACGCGACGGCGAGTCCAGACGCCGGGAGTAACTACCCGACGCGGGTTATACCTCACGCGGGCTATGAGTTTGGCCTACGCGAGTCAGCGGAGTTCCGTGGTTAGACGCGCATTGATATCGGGCAAGTGGCGGCTTGATCATGACGGCCTGCACAGATCTTATGATCTGATTCGACCGGTTGCACTGGGTTTTTGTAGTCGGCTATGCCTTCGCATTTACCCCGCATACGACATGACACGTGGGACCCGTGTTCATGTGTGTTCTCGCGCGTTTATATCATGATCGGCAGCGTGGCGAAGGTATTCCACGCATGATTGATGTTGTGGGCACGAGACCCATTGTTATACTTCGAGTGACGATTGAGCGCGAGTCCACGACTGACACGATCGCTTTGTAAATCGTAGTTTGGTTATCATACATGTTCTCGCTTTATATGATCGCTATGATTTCATTTACTGATTTATTTTCGCCACATACTCTGCACTGTTATCGACCTCGTGGCCGCGTTTCATGCCGCGGTAAAGGTACACCCGTTGATCCTCGCTCTTAAGTCAGTCATTCGGCGTTGGGAAAGCTCCGTTTCTCGGAGGCTTATCGCGCAGATAGTCCTCGTTGTTTTAGGTGCTTACATTCGTGGTATGACGGCCCCGCCCCGTCGTTGTTATCATATCATTCGTAGAGGTCTTGTAGCATCAGGCGGGGTTTGTAAAAGGGATTAAACTGTTCATTTGTAAGAGTTGTTATTTATATATATGCCGAAAGGCAAGTTTTCCTTAGATTACTATTTTGTACTTCATTTGTTTCATGTATGTGTTTTATGTTCCGCTGATTACTCTGATGTTGTATCACTAGGGTGCCCGGGGTAAGGCACCAGTCACGGGCCCAGGTTCGGGTCGTGACATTTTAGTAGACCTAAACTCCACTTAAACCACCAAATCTGATCCACTTGGAAGAAATCTGGAACTCGTATAAATTTGGACTCGACAAACATCGACCACCACCTTCATAAAGAAATATCCACCACTCCCAAAGGCTCAATTCACAATTATAGGGCAATTTGAAGTACTCATATAAAGTTTATTTTCTTTCAACATGTATTAGACTATTATCAATAGACACCGCAGTGTGAGAGCAATGTATTGGACCACTACCTAAATACCTTGTATGTACATCAAAATTCAGAATCAGAAATACTATTATACGAGCGTGTCTATGTGGTCAATCTAAAATATATTCACAATAATAAAGCAGTGGATTTCATACCAAAGAAAAAGAAGATGCTGCTTGTTATTGATTCTTGTAGATAGAAGAATCAAAACCAGTAACTTGTTGGTCTATTGAAAGATCCCAACTTGCAAACAACAGGTGAAGACGAAAAAAGCAAGAAATTGCATACATATGAAGATGATCGTTGCGTATACGTAAAGAATGCATGCAATTTAGAATCGTACCTGGAGAGAAGAACTATTTGAACATACAGATCAACCACCAAGAATTGAATGTAGTGGAAGATGGGAGGAGAGAGAAGAAAATATCTGGAGGACCCAGAATTTAATAATATTGCACTAAGGTTGGTTCTTTGTATCCGTACTATAAGCAAATCAGTATGACTATGACCTGTAACTGGGCGTCTAGTCAGCGGTTCTCTTTTTTCTTTTTTTTATATCGAGCTTCCTTGTAAATAATAGAACGTTCTTTAATACTACTACCAGTAAATCGCGGAATGTATCTGAATGACCAGTGTTTTAGAACAGAACAATTTATATCATCTACAAGGTCATATCCCAGAAGAAAGTAAAGTGCTCCCACCAGGATTCGAACACACGCTGCTTTGTGAACATGATATTGATTCTCCTGATTGTAACGATGTTTATATAGAGCATCAAGGGCGTGTTCGTCCTAATCACATCACAATGAGCCAACATTTTAGAGTAAATCTCTTTTGTGTTATTATTGATCAACAATTGCATGAATTGAATCACATGTTTAATGTTCAAACAATGGAGCTTTTGAGCCTAAGCAATGGTTTGATCCCTAAAGATATTTACGAAGCATTTAATATGGATGATATATGTGTTATAGAAGAAAAAAATTATCGAGTGAATTTTAGTGAGTAAGAGAAAATAAATTTGAGATTTTAACTTCAACACTTTATTCTTGAGACTATTAGTCATCCAAAATTGAATAACTTGTCAACTATGTCTGAATTGTGTGAAACTTTGGAAAAACAGGGAAGACAAATACATATTACTTGATTGACCGGATAATCCGTCTTATCTTAACTCTTCCAGGTTTTACGGCTACTATAGAAAGATCACTTTTATCAATGAAGATAATCAATACAAGGTTGCGTAATAAGATAGATGATGAATTTGTAGGGATTTGTTGGGTGTAAAACACACAAGTAAGGCACAGCGAAAGTTTAAAATTTTGTTTACTTACTTGCCCCCAACAAACGTTTCTGGTATGATTATGCGATAATTCAAATCTGCAGAGACAGGAAGAAAACTTACCGTTTAAGCTTTGTTAGTCTTTACTAAAGGGAGCGCACGCGATTGTCAATCCGGGTGCAAGCCTTGATTCGGTATATTCCTTTGCCCAAGAAAGTTAGAAAATCTTGGCAGAGGTTTGAGAGAATTTTATTTCCTGAACTCTGAGTTCAGAAAGTAGAAAGTGAGTGTGACCTTAAAATTATGGGTTAAGTGTCAAATATATAGTGGAGGAAATCATAAACCAAATCAGATTTGGATTAGGCTTCAAGACCTGACCCAAATCCAAATTGCAGTGGGCCAGTCGAACTGGGTCCACTGCTGTGCGGCTCCTCCATTTATTTTCTGCACGTTTTAGTTCTAATTAAATCTAAGATTTAATTTTGACTTAATTATATAATTTTCATCAAATGAAAATTATCCCATAATTTATTATTAAATAAAATATCTTGATTCTAAATCCGATATTTTACATTATCTCAATATACCCTTAGACCGAAAAAGACAATCGACTTAGTGTGACCCTTTAGCCCTTCACATATCGGCACTTGATCAAATCAAGGTTCACACGGAACTCTTAGACGCCGCGATGCACTCCAATGTGAAGACGCTACGCACTCAAGTAAATAGACCTCTATGTGAGATGATAAATTCCTTTCATTCGCGACACACTCGATCAAGCTTAAGATTTGCCACGTGTCTATCCAAATGACTTGATCACTTTATCTCATCTATATTAATCGACAACTAGACCATATCCTAGATATGTCTCTTGAATCGCCAATGACTTAGTGACCTAACATCTCCGAGAGTGGTGTTCTCTCGAAATTCAATCGAGGAATGAATCCTATTATTGGCTCAACTACCACTCAATCTACTTCAGAATGTACCCAAAAACAAGTCGCGTCTCAACCTATAAGGCGTTTGAGCTAGACGTGATCAAAGTACACATCTCGTAAACAAGTGGTATTGACCTCAAGTCTAAGGACCTCTATCTCCCACACGGTGATAATACTCTGACATGTATAACAAATAGTTTATCATAGGTATGTCACGACCCGACCTCAAGCTCACGATCGTGCCCTACCAGGCACTTACTGTATACATCGAGAAAATCAGTGAACATACATGAAACTTATAAAATAAAACAACAAGAATAAAACAACAGGTTAGCCGATGTGGCTACCTTCCGAACGTGACATACATAAACGGGCATTGCCTTTCCTTTACAAATCGACCACAAAATGTGACTATGCACTTAAGAATTACAATCACAAGGACAGTGGTTCGCCATACCCCTGAATGTACATAAGTCTACCATATCGTGGAAACCGCACTAAAAGATAAGCCTCCGAGTGAAAGCGAGCTTTCCAAAATCAACAGAGATCCTAAGAGCAGGATCACCAACCTGGTACCTATAACTCGCGGCATTTAACGCAGCTTCGAAGGGTCGCATAACAAAAATTTAGTATGGAAATGCAAATAAAATGCAATAACCAAATCGTATCAGTATAAAAGAATGTCCTTTAACTCCTCAAATCAATCATATATTAACCGTTCCTTCTTCTTTCAATAAAATTAACAACATATTCATACATACATACTTAAGAGTTTAATTCATTTTTTCACATAACTTACATATCTTACATAACATAATCCACCCATTATGGAGGACTTTATTTGGGAGCTTACTTTGATTATCCATACGTGATAACGTAATCCACCCATCGGGACACGATGTACTCATAAATCATGTGTAATAACCGCCCAGGGGCTCGGTTTCTTGTGGAATCATGTAGCATAATCCGCCCGCCGGGGCCTCGTGTCTTGTGGAATCACGTAGCATAATCCGCCCGCCGGCTCGGTGTCTTGTGGAATCACGTAGATAATCGCCCGCCCGCGGCTCGGTGTAAGATGACGTAACGCCTATGTGAAGGCTCGGGGTAATATGACGTAATCCCGCCATGTGTAGGCTCGATGTATTTCATAACGTAATCCGCCTATTCGTAGGCTCGGTGTATTTCATAACGTGTCCGCCTATTCGTAGGCTCCTGTATTTCATAACGTAATCCGCCTATTCGTAGGCTCCTGTATTTTCCTTACATAGCATTTTTAAACCATCTTTCACTTCTTCTTAAGTCGTCATAACAACTTCCCATAAAGCTATTATAACAACCATTCATTTTAGAGAACTTATGTCACTTTTATTCTTACAACATTTAGGAAAACGGATCCAAAGATACTACGTACATACATACTTAAAAAGAATCAGACGCTTAAAACTTCATAATCCTTAAAAGACAATCAAAGTTCTTAGTCTTCATACTTCATAACATACTTCCTTTAAAGCCCAATTACTTATACAAAAACATATAAAGTTCCATACCTTCCCAAACCATGTAATTCATTCCTTAAAATCATATAACTTCCACTTTTAAAATCAATCCCTTTTCACATATAAATTCAAGTCATTTTGAACATAAAATCCACTTACTTACTTTGAACAAATCAAGACACATAGCCTTTAAATCAAATCTCATAACTTCCTAACCGTTCTACTAACGCCTCCCATAAGACCTAGTAAGGACTTAGACAATTTAAACATACTCTTAACTTAGATTCAACAATGTAAATACTTCTTAACTTCTAAGAGTAGAAGGAATCTTGAAATACTATCAGATGGTGATTTCATTCGTAGGATCTTGCCTATGATAGAAATGGTTCAGTTACCTCGCGTCGACTAGCGACAAGTTGCATTATGGCTCCATAGTACTTCAACCTATAATGGCCACATTACGTCCATTTACCTCTTAATTCAAACGTAGAATATTCTAAGTGCTAAGTCGCTAAATTCTACGGAAAATCTGACAAAGACCTCCTTTGTTTCTACTCACTTTGCCACCTTTTCAAGGCCGAATACAATAACCAAACAGCCCCAATTGGCTCACAAATAACATGTAGGTAGTCTAGTACAAATGAATAACCAAACAAATTTCAATTGGCTCACAATTTAGAAGGTAGTCCAATACAATCAATAACAAACTAATACAAACTACAAGTCCAAATTCGGCCACCTTGAGTTCAACAATACTAATTCTTATCCAATTTCCATTTCAATCCAACTTGGTAGCATAACATAATATCTAGTCGCAACCAATTATAACTACTATAATCTTCTAGCCAATTACATGCGACGATTCTAATAACGATCAAATTGTATTCCAACTTAACATGACTTACTTTTCATTTCGAACTTAAGCTACAAGTAATCCATAATACTTACAAACTTCAACTTAACAACTTTATGCTAGCAACATGTAAAGCTAACAACAACAATATAAATAATCTTGTAACACTTTCAAAGAATAAGATTATACCTCAACGAATTGTAATCCAATCTTCAAACCCGAAGTTGCTCCTTAGCAATGTCAGGACCCGAACCCGGGCCCGTGACTGGTGCCTTACCCCGGGCACCCTAGTGATACAACATCAGAGAAAAACCAGCGGAAATAAAAACTCAAGAATGAAAACAGTGAAATAAGAAAGTAGGCTAACCCAAACGGTTACCTTTTTTATACATAATTTAAAACTGAACAGATATCCCATACAAACTCGCCACAACAAGCATGCACTCTAAGAATTTTGAAACCATAATGACGGGACAGGCCCCGCCATGCCCCTGAATATACAAAAGTCTACTACTTCAGGAACTGCACTCACGTGACAAGCTTCCGAGATATGGAGCTTTCCGAGAACCGAACAAATGATCCTAAGAGTGGATCGCAAGTTACGTACTCAACTCGCGCAGATGAACGCACTTCGGCGAGGTCGAGCAACAGTACCAAGTATGTGAAATCAGAAAAATCAGAAATGAAATCATAATAGTCTATATAAAGCGGGAGACATGTATGATAATCAAATTACAACACCACAACTTAAAAGCGGTCATATCAAGATAGGACTCACGCCTGAAATCATCACTCAAATACAACCCGAATTTAACCCGCACAAAGGCCGCGTGCCCCGATCTCACCTCAGATAAGCACGGCCCCGAGCCGTCCTAGTGGGCCCATACCCGTGGACCATCCAACGGTCGGTATGCCCAAAGGAGATAACAAGATAACAATCCTTGTAAGCATACCCGCGCTACCCAACGGCTCAGATGTCCAAACAACTAACAAGAGAATACTCACCGGGAAGATACCCGGCTACCCAACGTGTCGTGATGTCCGATCAAATAACAATAACAACACCCCTAATGGAAGCACACCCGGGCTACCCAACGTGTCGGTATGTCCATCAATCAACGTATAGCCGCTCCAACGGTAGGCGCAGAGTACATAAATACAACACTGCACACGTGCTATCACTACAAGATAGTTCGCTATAATACAACTCAAGGTACTATAAATATTTCTTAACACAATGTCAAGTATACCATTTAAAACCCAAGTACTTAACCCCTTTAGGATCAAGATACTCCTACCTTTATAAACAAGTCACTTATGTTTTTCCATCACAAGAAGTTCAATATTTGAAAACGAGTTACTTCCTTTTCCCAAAATCAAGTTACCATTTTAAATCTATTAATGAAACCATTTCTTTATTTTCATAAAGTCGTTATAACTAACCTCCCATAAAACTATTACAACACTTTATGATTAATAAAACAAGTCAAGACAAAATCATGCCTTTCTTTTAAACCAAAATACTTCAAATTCTTAAGTCTCTTTTCCTTTAGAAAATCGAATTCTTACTTTGGAATTTTTAAGAAGATCAAAACTTGATTTCAATAATTCTCATTAGAGCAAAATGCATGATCTAGAAATGTAATGCCATTTTGTCTTATCTTAGCTTCTATGCAGATGGAGGTTTCTACTGGTTTTAATATGATTAATGTCATTACTTCTTTCCTTTATCGACGTTGCATCGCTTGTTCGATCCTTATTCCCATTTCCAAATTGTAACGTTATTCTTTAAAACCAAGTATTCATATCTCACGAATTAGGTTTTATACTTTTCAACACCATTTAGGTCAATTACAAGTCACGCTCTTATCTTTCAAAACAACAAACCATTCTTTTAGCTACATAAAGCTTATAACAAACTTCCCATAAAGCCGTTATAACACTTTATGTTTTAAACCAACCAATTACCACTATAAACATTTATGAGACCAATAGGGCTCATTCTTTAACCACCGAAAATTCAAGTACTAAATCTGATAAGACTTTACTACTATTTTCACACAACGGCCCTTAACACTTCATATCAAATCAAGGCACAAAAGGGAAATCAAATTCCTTTAACACTCGCAAGGCTACCGCACTATATATTTTACAAATAGTCATGTCAAGAGGATAGGAAGAATCACATACCTCGCGACGATTGTCGATAATAAGCAAAATGCTCCACCGTATTATCGCCCTTAAGTAATATGCCACCGTAGTACTTCAATCCTATAAGTGGTCATGAAACGCCTATCAAACTCTAGCTTCAACGTAGAATCAACTAAGTGCAAAGTCCCTAAATTCTACGACAATTGACGCACTTCCTTTCGCTTCTACTAACTCGCCACCTTTGTTAAGGTCGAATTCAATAACCCAACGCCCCACAATAATACAAAATAACCCAATACTTTCCATCCCATTCTCGCCAACCATAAACCAATTCTTAAATCCCTTTCAATACTTTCCAATCCAAGTCCTTAGGTTCAACATGATATCTAGCCTGGCATCTTCAACAATTACAATCTTAAGGCTAAGATGCCCATTTCGCTTTTTAACAAGACAACAAGATCCAAATCTATACAATATAAAACAAATTTGCTCAACTCTAAACTACTAAAATAAAACAACCTGTGCTCACATCTATACTACTAAAATAAAATGTACTTTAGCTCATAACCAAGAGAAAGGGAAACTCTTACCTTAAGGAATAGCACACAAAAGCCCTTTTTCTTCCTCCTCTTTCCACAAAATCGCCCACCAAATATACCCACAAGTTTACCCACACTTTTTCTTCTCACGCTCCAACAATCTCTCTCTAAAGCTAGGTTTTCTTTCAAAACTAGAGAGGCGAGAGGTTTTCCATGGAAGGGTTTTGAAATGAAATGGCCAAGTCTTCCAAGACTTGGCCCTAAAATAGGCCCTAATATGGTCAAAGGGACGGAGGGACACTTGTCACCCTCCTTAGGTTTTTAACAAAATATCTCCCGATTTCACTTTTATCGCGAAAAAACCCGGCCTTAGCGCCGGCACTTTCCACGCCGCTTCCACTCAAAAATGTTCCAGAATCCGCGCGCCCCGCAACCCCGCGACCCCGAACAAACGGCGCCTCAGATTCCGGCCGCTGCACTTCAACCGAAATCGCTGCCGTCACGCGCACCAAACTTGAAACTTCCATAACTTTTTGACTCCGTCCAAACGACGAACGGTTTGTCATATTGGGATCTAGATTTAACGGACTACACATTAGGCCTTTTAAACACCTCGAAATTCTTAACAACTGGGGTACAACACTCCAAGGCAAACTCAAAATCCGTCCAACACATGTTGTCAACTTATCTATCAACTTTTTACATCTTAAATTCCTTGGTATGTTCTTATCTAACTCCTTGAATTTACGGGGTGTAACAAGCAACCTAGAGCCTCATCAAGACACCTCAATCCGCTCCTTGAGACCCTTAGAACCGCACCAACAACTTTCCTTCAAACCTTCAAACCTCCAATCCAAAACCTAGAAAGCCACTAGGTTTTCACTTTCATGACTAACCCAAAACTAACTTTTTCCGAGATTTTTCTATTGAGATAAGCTTAAACTACCCTCAAGAACCTTGGTTTAAAGTGTGGAGTTTAATGGACAAGAAACAAATTTTTTCCTTTTGAAAGGCATGGAACCCAGAGCAACCTGTAGGGTTCTTGAAATTCTTGCAAATTTTTCTAAGTGTTGTGCTCTCTCATGCTACTACTAGTATTATAAAGGGACACTGAGGGTCAAGATGCAAACAATTGGGTGGTTTGGATGATCTCTTATTAAATATCAAGGCTAAGTGGGTCCATTGACCAAGTCAATTATGTCAAGCTCTTCAAGTGCAAGACTTGTCTTCCTAACAAGGGTCAAATGACCCTTATGTCCAAGATCAATTCGTCCAAGCTCACTTAAGGGGGGTGACACGTGTCGCCTCCCATTCGCCAAAATAATACGTTTCCGACAATTCCATAATTCGTTAAATTTTTTTACAAGTCTCAAATTTAACACTCATGAAGTTCTTACGCACGCTCTAAAACACGTCCCGCAATTTCGGTGTAACATTCTTCCCCCCTTAGAAACATTCGTCCTCGAATGTTCTTTCGGAGTCAAACTTATAATTAGCGACATAGTTTTCTTTCACAACCCCGACATACCAACAATGCCACACATGGCCCTAATACCTCGCACACGCATATCTGTCCATCATAAGCCCAAACGAGGTTACCTTTTCGCATTTCCAACTCCTTCTAACATACATACATAACTTCAATATTATCCGTTTAATACTTAAACATAAAATAACCTTATCATGCATACAGATCCGTAAAGGGCCAAGATATACCGATTCATATAGCGGTTCAAAGGACCGCTAAAATGGAAACTTCCACCACGACCGCCACTACCGCCATGGATGAACATCCCGCTTAGCTATCAAGGCGAAGAACCCGCAATCGATCCCAGACTTTTCTATCCTCCCGCAACTCTCCTACTAGGACAATCCTCAACATATGGCTCGACGGCCACAGTGCAAAACAGCACCAGAGCACGACGACATTCCCATGGCGATCGCCACACCGTGAACACCGAGGAAGAGGGCCCCGATCGCTGTAACCCACGCAGATATACGACCAAGCCCTGAGCTCGACGGCCCCGACTACCCGGCCGATCTAACCTCCGCCGAATCGAAGGAGCACTGCGCCGGCCGAATCAGACCTAGCTCACGAGGCTCTCCGCCTTGAAAATCACCTCAACCCTCGCTGCCCTGCCTCTTGGCCTTCGCCTCGCTCGGCCCTCTCTCTCTCGCCTCGATCCTCGCAGATAAGTCTCAGATTCCGCAATATCCATTCTCGGCCGAAGGGCTACTCCTGTGCAAGCGGTGATCATATAACGGTCTAGCCCCATAACATAGCGATGAACTCTATCACCATGTTAGCTACAATAGTATGCGACGTACCGCCGAGTCAAACTCCAAGCTATACTCTCGATAGTCCTCCTGCTCGCATCAAGGTCAAGAACTGCTTACCCGGCTCTCCT
Organism: Przewalskia tangutica; assembly: GCA_029844215.1. Taxonomy (NCBI): domain Eukaryota; kingdom Viridiplantae; phylum Streptophyta; class Magnoliopsida; order Solanales; family Solanaceae; genus Przewalskia; species Przewalskia tangutica. The sequence goes on along the minus strand of CM056721.1, from coordinate 8,101,941 downwards.
CATCTCGTGAGGCAAAGTGATCCATGAAGGCCTCTCAGAACTCCTCCCAAACAGATGGAAGAGCATCATCACCTCTTGAAAGAACCACGACTCAAACCAGGTTCAACGCGATATCGTAACCCAGTAGGAGGCTAGCGTAATGCACTGTCTCAAGCCCTAAGAACTCGCGTGGTCCGTCAGAGTCGCCGAATGAACTCCCGCGGATCCTCATCGCACTAACCATAAAACTCGGTGGATGACATCCTGAAAATCCCTAATCCGCAAACCGCTTACTCGCGGTCGCCGCTTCCTGCGTCGCCGCTCGACTACTATATCGGGTCAATAATCGGACCGCCCCGTAGTCTCTATACTCAAGACCCGGCGGAATCGAGGCTCGTACGGAACCTTCGAGCTACCGCCCTCGGCCTCTAATATCGCCGGCTGGCCGAACTCGCCGACCCACCTACTACTCGTATATTCTCAGGCCCGACTCGTAACTCTTCACAGACCATCGCGCCTCGCCGCTTTGCCCTCTTCGGGCCCCGTCGCTCCGCGAGGCATAGCCGATTCACATACATAAGAATACGCCGAGACGGTCAACCTATTAATACAAATTTCATCGCACGATCTCGAGTGAGAAGAATGAAACTAATCCTAAATGTCCTGTAGCCTCACGATTATAGACGTGGTGCACAACACACCGATAATCAAGACTTACTAGACACTGCCTGTAGACATTTTCCGAGGACTAATCGCTTCGATACCACTTTTTGTCACGACCCAATTCGCGATCGTGCCCTACCCGCACCCTTACAGTATACATCGAGAAAATCACGAACATACATGAAACTTATAAAATAAAACAACAAGAATAAAACAACAAAGTTAGCCGATGGCTACCTTTCCCGAACGACATACATAAACGGCGCTTGCCTTTTCCTTTACAAACCGACCCACAAAATGTGACTACGCACTTAAGAATTACAATCACAAGTGACAGTGGCTCGCCATACCCTGAATGTACATAAGTCTACCATATCGTGGAAACCGTACCAAAAGATAAGCCTCCTGAAAGGTTTTCTTTCCAAAATCGAACAGAGATCCTAAGAGCAAGGATCACCAACCTGGTACCTATAACTCGGCATTTAACGCACTTCAAGCGGGCCGCATAACAAAAATTTAGTATGGAAACGTAAATAAAATGCAATAACCAAATCGATTCAGATAAAAGAATGTCCTTTTTAACTCCCGAAATCAATCATATATTAACTGCTCCTTTCCTTCTTTCAATAAAATTAACAACATATTCATACATACATACTTAAGAGTTTAATTCATCTTTTCACATAACTTACATATCTTACATAACATAATCCACCCATTATGGAGGACTTCTTATTTGGGAGCTTACTTTGATTATCCATACGTGATAACGTAATCCGCCCGCCCGCGGCTCGATTGTCGTGGAATCATGTAGCATAATCCGCCCGCCGGGCTCGTGCATCGTGGAATCATGTAGCATAATCCGCCCGCCGCGGGGCCTTGCATCGTGGAATCACGAGCATAATCCGCCCGCCGCGGCCTTGCATCGGAATCATGTAAAGATAATCCGCCCGCCGCGCTGCCAGAAGATGACGTAACCCGCCATGTGAAGCTCTGGGTAATATGGCGTAATCCGCCCATGTGTAGGCTCGATGTATTTCATAACGCAATCCGCCTATTCGTAGGCTCCTGTATTTCATAACGTAATCCGCCTATTCGTAGGCTCCTGTATTTCATAACGTAATCCGCCTATTCGTAGGCTCCTGTGTATTTTCCTTACATAACATTTTTAAACCATCTTTTCACTTCTTCTTAAGTCGTCATAACAACTTCCCATAAAGCTATTATAACAACCATTCATTTTAGAGAACTTATGTCACTTTTTATTCTTACAACATTTAGGAAAACGGATCCAAAGATACTACGTACATACATACTTAAAAAGAATCAGACGCTTAAAACTTCATAATCCTTAAAAGACAATCAAAGTTCTTAGTCTTCATACTTCATAACATACTTCCTTTAAAGCCCAATTACTTATACAAAAACATATAAAGTTCCATACCTTCCCAAAACCATGTAATTCATTCCTTAAAATCATATAACTTCCACTTTTAAAATCAATCCCCTTTTCACATATAAATTCAAGTCATTTTCAACATAAAATCCACTTACTTACTTTGAACAAATCAAGACACATAGCCTTTAAATCAAATCTCATAACTTCCTAACCGTTCTTACCAACGCCTCCCATAAGACCTAGTAAGGACTTAGACAATTTAAACATACTCTTAACTTAGATTCAACAATGTAAATACTTCTTAACTTCTAAGAGTGTAGGAATCTTGAAATACTATCACATGGAGATTTCATACGTAGGATCATGCCAAAGAAAGAAAAGGTTCACATACCGACGACTAGCGACAAGTTGCAAAAGGCTCCAAAGTACTTCAACCTATAATGGCCACAACACGTCCATTAACCTCTTAATTCAAACGTAGAATATTCTAAGTGCTAAGTCGCTAAATTCTACGGAAAATCTGACAAAGACCTCCTTTGTTTCTACTCACTTTGCCACCTTTTCAAGGCCGAATACAATAACCAAACAGCCCCAATTGGCTCACAACAATATGAATGTAGTCTAGTACAAATGAATAACCAAACAAATTTCAATTGGCTCACAATTTGAAGGTAGTCCAATACAATTGAATAACAAACTAATACAAACTACAAGTCCAAATTCGCCACCTCGAGTTCAACAATACTAATTCTTATCCAATTTCCATTTCAATCCAACTTGGTAGCATAACATAATATCTAGTCGCAACCAATTATAACTACTATAATCTTCTAGCCAATTACATGCGACGATTCTAATAACGATCAAATTGTATTCCAACTTAACATGACTTACTTTTCATTTCGAACTTAAGCTACAAGTAATCCATAATACTTACAAACTTCAACTTAACAACTTTATGCTAGCAACATGTAAAGCTAACAACAACAATATAAATAATCTTGTAACACTTTCAAAGAATAAGATTATACCTCAACGAATTGTAATCCAATCTTCAAAACCGAAGTTGCTCCTTAGCAACCTAGAGCCTCATCAAGACACCTCAATCCGCTCCTTGAGACCCTTAGAACCACACCAACAACTTTCCTTCAAACCTTCAAACCTCCAATCCAAAACCTAGAAAGCCACTAGGTTTTCACTTTGCGACTAACCCGAAAACTAACTTTTTCCGAGATTTTTCTATTGAGATAAGCTTAAACTACCCTCAAGAACCTTGGTTTAAAGTGTGGAGTTTAATGGACAAGAAACAAATTTTTTTCCTTTTGAAAGGCATGGAACCCGAGAGCAACCTGTAGGGTTCTTGAAATTCTTGCAAATTTTTCTAGCAGGTTGTCTCTCATGCTACTACTAGTATTATAAAGGGACACTGAGGGTCAAGATGCAAACAATTGGGTGGTTTGGATGATCTCTTATTAAATATCAAGGCTAAGTGGGTCCATTGACCAAGTCAATTATGTCGCTGCTCTTCAAGTGCAAGACTTGTTTTCCTAACAAGTGGTCAAACGACTTTATGCCCAAGATCAATTCGTCCAAGCTCACTTAAGGGGGGGTGACACGTGTCGCCCTCCCATTCGTCAAAATAATACGTTTTCCGACAATTCCATAATTCCGTTAAATTTTTTTACAAGTCTCAAATTTAACACTTGCGAGTTCTTACGTACGTTCTTAAAACATGTCCTGCAATTTCGGGGTGTAACAGTATGTCAATACTCCTCTAAGAATATCCATGTGTCCATCACTAGCAACTATTGCTAGTAGTAAGTGAGATATACTACATCATCTAAGAATGTGATGCAGACCACATGTCGACTTATAACATATCATTGATATCTCATTCTCAATGATCATTAGTCTAAGTTATTTTAAGAACTACACTCTATCATTAATATCTCACACTATTAATGACAATATAAGTTCAAGGGATGCACATTAATGAATAATATAAACAATCAAATAATAATTCAATAATTGTAAATGCTAAGTATATTAATTTTATTAATAATATGAATGTGTTCAAGTACATCTGCTCCTAAAATGATTGTTTCTAGGACATATATACTTTCAGAATTTCTTGCTGACAATATGATGGTTTATATTGAAAAAGAAATAGCTGAAAGCTTTAGCTCTGATTCAATTATTAATGATTTCAAGTCTTTAAAAGAACGAAGGGCGGCTGCACTTTAATTCTAGGTACGTCTTTTCTTTTATATATTATATTTTTGTTGTGTTGATGTTATTTTGAATCTTTAATAAAATTACATTTTGTTCTTATAAATTTTAATTATAATATTTTTGTTAGTAGTTACCGCCTTTTAATATTTTGGACAAGTTCTGCCACTGCACGCTGAAGGCCTCCAACTGGATTTTAAGTTCGCTTTCTTTGTCCCGAAGACAACAGTTCTGTTCTCTTGTTGAAGTGAAAGAATGATGACCTGTCATTTTTAATTATCATTGAATATTTTCGCGCTTTGCGAGATTATAAAAATATAATTTCTTAATGAAAAAATGAGGAAAATTTCAAATTTATCATAGATAAGTTGAATAAAGGTACAATTCCTACATTTTGTTAAAAATATTTGTTTCTATCAACGGAAATTTTACGGTATAAATGATTAAAAAATAAGACTAACATTCTGGCAAGTGGTAAGCATGAAGTAAAATGAAAGAAAATAATATAGAGAAAAAAAGAGAAGTATTTGTCAGCCTCAAATCTCTCCTCTCTAGGAGTATCAAATATGAGTTTTCTCTTACTATAAGTCTAAAACTATTAGAGTTTGTTAAATTTAAATTATAAAATAATTTTATTCTAACAAGGCTAACATCACGCTATAATATTTCACTGAATATTGGTGTATGATTACTTTTATCAAATTTAAAAGATTAAAATTACTTTAAAATATATTTAAGCTATTATTTGAAACCTATCTAAATATAAAGGATAACTCAAAAACACTAGACATAACACACTTGTTTCGCAGGCTCAGTCCAGATTAGCCATACTAACGACGGCGTAATGCCGCCGTTAATTCGATCATTCCGGTCACAAGCAGCATTGAAAGCCCTGGCTAAAGCATCGGAAGACAAAATCCCAAACCTAGTCCTCTACAATTATCCATCATTTTCCGGAGCTTTTGCTGCACTTTTCGCTCACCTCTATCACTCTCGTCTCAACATTCCTTACCTCGTCTTGCCTTTCTATTCCCTTGAATCCTTCAGGTACCTTTTTTAAGCTACTTATAAAAAAGGATGCTTGTCATAAAATTGTTCAGTGTCTCCCTGTCTCCCTTCATTTTATAATGTTTGTCTATTTTGACTTAAAACGACTTTTGAATAATTAAAATGTCCCCTCCCTGACATGCGGAAAGTTGGAATAAAAGAGTCCAACAAATAAAGAAAAAAACATTCATTTTGAAATGGACTAAAAAGGAAATTATGACATATTTTGAAATGGAGCGAGTAATTAGAGACAATAGGATATAGAGGATTCGTATAGACCCTAACCAAGTTAGATGGATGAGTAGTTGATTGATCGATTCATTAAGCAAAGCTGTTAGGTCAAGGTCATTCGCATTGCAGGCAGGTTTGATCACTGAAGAAAATACTAAGGAATTTCTGTATTGCTCACATATAAAAGGGCAGGCCAAGACTGCTTCCGCCATGCGAGGTCCAAGTAAGGGACTCACAAGCCTATCAGACGCAGACTTAACTCACATTTTCGCAAAAGGTTGTTTACACGGCTTGATATTTAAAGAAAAATATTATTCGTAATATTAACCTGTAGTCTCGTTTAATTCTTTATTCAGCTCGTTCCTGGGATTGAACATGTATTTTTCTTTGTAAATATTTATGATAGAGTTGAAGACTTGTGTATTGACGGACTGCAAAATTGCTACTTCCTTGATTTTGTTGGTCCAAAAGGATTTGCAGCCGAGCTAGCTCAGCGGACCTCATGCCAGTAAGATTTTCTTTTTTAGGTATTTATTTACTTGTAGATAAACATAGATTTCTTAAACGCTGGTTGTTCTGTTGATTTTCACTTTGATAGAATTGAATTTTTAAATTAAATTAGGATAGTAGGGTTTGATCACCGGAAGTCCGCGCTATACAAGATCCCTTTGAATCAAAGTTCTGGTGGTAGTCCCACATTTCATGTCAACCTCGAGAAAACAAGTTCTGTTGCTGTTTATGAACATTTCTCTTCTAGGCCTTCAGAGGTTTGATCCAATAAGGTGCATTCTATTGTGTTGTCATTGGCAATACTTGTTCTTAGCTAGATTGTTTTTCAAAGCGACTGGCCCGTAAAGTGGTGATGTATGTGTTTCTTTAACACACAGGGGGATGCTAATATGCTATCAACTTGCTAAATTCTACTTTTCAAGATCGAGTAGAAAATGTTCTAAAATATATAGAGGATGGAGATCTTCATAGGTGGAGTTTGCCTGATATCAGGGCCTTTGGGATTGGAATTAACCAGTGGCGTTCAAAATTGAACTGCAATACTAATCCACATATGTATGAACAGGTTCGCAGTTATTTTTTGCTTTTTGCTTGGGGGTGGGGGTCACTTGGTTGTCTAGGATGGAAGACTGGAGATAATAAAGTATGCATTTGATGCTATGTAGTTTTCCCATTTTATTGCGCTCAAATGAAGTTGATCTAAATAAGTTCATGTTGCATTCCCTTTTACATAATATATTTTCCCTCAGTAGAGTATAACTAATAATTTTTATTTATTTTCCTTAAAACAGCTAATGGGGATTTGCGCCGGTGATTTAATTGCTAATGGGAACTCCCATATTTCTAATAGACTGGCTGCTGCACACAAGTTGCTGGATAAGTTTTTCAAAACTAGGCTGGGGAGAGGACTTTATGGTGAATGCTTGGTAAAGAACAATAATCATTTATGAAGTTTTCTTTTGAATTGGTACTTAATCCATAACACTCAAATACTATGAAGTCTATGAGAGCACAGTTAAATATATGTCAGGTTTAGAATATTTAGTTTCAGGTGCTCGATAACATGTTGTACAATGCTTGACTTGTTTTCAATCTTCTATAGGTTTTCCATATGCCAGGTTATTCATGCTTGGCCAATATTACATCTATTTTGGTTATAATTGTAATTTTTGTTTCCCTTTCTCAACATAGCTAAGTGAAGTATTTAAATTCTGTTTATCTTTTAGGGGGTTAGAGCTGATGGAAATTCAGACTTAAGTGATGAAATTGGCAAGGAACTAAGCAAGTAAAGCGCTGCAGTTGGACTCAGGTTTCTATGTTTATTTATCTTACTCTTTTATTAAATGTGTTGCATCATGCATGTGCCCTGAGACTGTTTTTATTATTTCGCTTTCGAACCAGAAATATCATAAGCTGCATCAGAAATTAAAAACTTCATGATATAAATTCATGACTAGTTTTACGCTAAAAAGAACATATCTGAGGTTATTTGTTGCTTTTATCACAATTTATTTCATATAACTGCTGTATTACTTTGAATCTATTATACTTCAGGCCTATAGGAGCAGTCATATACCTTCAGCGGAAGAATCTCAAGATGTGTCTGAGGACTGTAGATGCTGCTACTGATACTTCAGAAGTTGCCAAGGTCTGCATCATGTGTCACTTTTCTTGGTTGTTATTCACTTATTTGTTTCCCTTCATCTTGAAGATATTACTCACCACTAAGCGAGACAGTGAATCCTTATACTATCTTTGAAAAATTATGCTGCCAGCTATGCTCATCCCACTCACCCTTCCACAAATAAGCACAGACTAGTGCTCTTTAATTTCCATACCAACAAATGCTTTGCTTCCTTAAACATGCAGGCATATGGTGGAGGTGGTTCTCCTAGTTCTAGCTCATTATAACCAGTGGCTCTCAGTGCATTCATCCTGAGTGGGGTACGATATGAATTCCCATCCTCACTTGTAAGGCATCACATTTTTACTATATAATTATTTGCAGCACTCGAGCCGAGGGTCCTCCACGAGGTATGTGTAAGGTCTGCGTACACACTATCCTCCCCAGACCCCACCTTGTGGATTGCACTAGGTATGTTGTTGTTGTTGTCGTAAATAGCTACAGATTCACCCTCAAAAGCATCTATTGTTCTTTTTTATGAAGCAAAGCTTCTATTGTTTCTTGAAGATAATGAAGGAATTTGTTTGGGAATCAACAGTAGGGTTATATGCATTTTGTCCGGTTTGTTGTTCATAGATTTTCCTAAAAATGTGTTAGAAATTGATTATATGTTGTTCATATTCATTATACGTATACAACAACAACATACCCAGTAAAATCCCACAACGTGGGGTCTGGGGAGGATATAGTGTACACAGACCTTACCTTCACCCTGATAGGTAGAGCGGCTATTTCCGGGAGACCCTCGGCTCAAGACAGAGCATAATCACAGTCAAAGCAGTCAAAGCAAAGCAAAAGAAACGGTAGACTCAGACGAGAATGAGAAATTAAAGCATTATGAACATACAAATAATAAAATCAAATACGTCATGGTAGTGCATTGTAACAACATGAAGCAGTAGTTAACATAACTAAATAAGATTATCACACTTACACTAAAGAACACATAGTAGCATGTATCAAACTACAAGGGACTATAAAGCACTAATGCGTCTATAAGTGTGATATGCTAATCGGGCCTACAGTTATAACACTACACTATATAGAGGTAATTTTGCATCTTCTTGATGCCTTCTATGCAATACATTACCTTATAAAAAAACGTATATAGAGATAAAAATATTCACAACCACAAAGGGTTTGGTAGCACATGGCTGTATATGTTCATCTGGTAGTTGTTCCTATACTTTAGACTAATGGAATCATAATTGCTTTCAGTATACCTTGTTAGTGACTTTTGAGTTGCTTATGATACCTCCCTCACATGCAAGCATTACCGCGTTTGTGCACGTTCTAGTTGTTCCTCGTGCTACTTAAGACTGATGGATGCGCAATGGATTTCAGTCTCGCAGAACATCTTCACATTGCGTGCGTGATTTTTTTTCTATAACCAAGATTGGAGAAGATAGAGCGGGAACCATTTAATTTCTTCCATGGCAAATGCAATTGTAGTTGAATACAAGAACTGTAGATGACTTCGACAATCTTTTTTTCCCAAGAATGTTGGCCATTACTTACAAGAGAAAATTTAAGTGGAAGAAATAGTACAGAGAACCTGATCATCCAGTAAAGTGGTAATGATTTTCTAGACCTAGGTGTGTAACTTCTGAATACTAGTGAAGAGAAGATAGAGATTCTTTTGGGCCCCGAAATACATATACACTGTATTGAATATATTCAGTTATCTAGCTGGACACCCATCAACAGCTATGCCTTTGGCTGTTGGACAAGTTGCTAATTTGCAGTGTTCCCCGTTGGTACCCCACCAAGTCAGTCCTTTATTCTCCATTCTCAATGAGAAATATAGTAGGACTGCCATGAAAGCTACTCCTGCATCCAGCGCTGCAGATAGAATGTAGTTGTATCTTTGCCACCATTGCTTGCGGTATCGGAAGATGAAGAAGTTGAAAATTGTGCCAACAATGACCCATGCATTATAATTTAATGGTGTTGCTGGTGGCATGGCACCTGTTGCTCCCAGAAGAACTGGAAGGTCGATCAGGGGAATCCATGATTGTTTTGGAAACACTTTATGCAAGAGCCACACTATTACAGGTCCTACTGCACCTCCAAGGAAGAACCAGTTCATGGAGCTGTAGTTCCCAAGAGTTCCAAAAATCCTTTTTGGTCCGACCAAACCCCAAATAACTGATGCATAAAAAAAAAACACGATCCCCTGGGCATGTCCATGGACTATCTGGGAGGATATCATCTTGACATATGTTCTCGATGGAATTTAGCAGCCATCACGCCACAGATATGTTGATAGTTCCGGAAATTATTGTACCTAAAAACTGGAATTTGGACAAGAATGAAAAATGTTCTTTTATTCTGGAATTTACTTTTGTTTGGAACACTGGTAAATTCTAGTTTCTGGAAAACATTGACTAAGCTAGTTAAATAATGTGTCTCAAAGATGAATTGCTAAATTCTTGTGTATGTTGATAGATTATGAAATCCTAACTCCCTGCATTTACTTGTTTTACTTGTACGCTCAATTTTATTCTACCCTTTATATCTGCTTCTAATGAGCATTGCACTCATAATTTAGCATGCATCTGATTTGAAAACTATCTACTAAATGCCTTTTGGTGCTTTTCGTGTTTTGAAAATTTGGGGAGGGAGGAGATTGGGCTTTGAGTGATGGGTTTGGAAATGCAAACTCAGTCGCGTCTAATTCTTATCATAAATAAAATAAAATGCAAACTCAGTCCATAGAAGTGATCCTAGTGCCTATACATCTATGTAGTGATATAGTATCTGTATTTCGTGCACTCATTTATATCTTGGCACATAAAGCATGTTGTTTTCTCTCTGACTTAAGACGCTGGTGACTATTCTGGATGTCTTAAAGACATGGAGAAGCTTCTGCATTGTGGTTTCTCTACCTAGGAAATGTTAGTGCTAATCTCTACTGTATACCAGAATCTCCAAGTTCATCGCTGCTGTATTTCCAATTTTTTGGCAGAAACGATAAAGGGGATCTACCTGAACCAAGAACATTGATCGAGGGGGGATCTTCATGTAGTGGCCCAGTTTGAATTCGCTGAGGAAAGAGACAGCCTGTGACATACTCATGTACCCATAGACTTTGAAGCACACATTGGCTATTGGTCTTCCTGGTAGTATAATTCCCATGACATATTCAGTGATTATGTTCAAGCCCGGGGTCTGCAAATTAGCATCATAAATAAGAAGTTAAGAGCTCCCTTGAAATAACAAGGGTGATGTTGTATTTGTTCTTGTACTAAATCCAACTAGTTTAAGGTATCAGATACAGACCGGGGTTTGCATATTGGTATGTTAAAAAAAGAGTGAATGTTAGTCATTTAGTAGTGTTTACAGCTTCTGTAAGCTTGTTAGTCATTTAGTAGTATTTACAGCTTCTGTAAGCTCCAACAACACTACATTAAGATTTCTTTTGAAGCTCGATGCTAATAAATCTGATAGGCAAAAGATGCTTGTGGTGCTAAATCTAAGTGCAAGTGTGTGCGCTTTATCACCTGGTTTGTTGTAGCTGTTATGATGCTGACTGGAAGCGTGAAGATAAAAACAATAGCACTTGCAAATATAAGCCCCCACCATGGCAGTTGGACTTGGTTATTCAAGAAAATGCAGAGGATCAAGGAGACTGCTAGGGCTCGTTTGGTACGTCGCATTGAACTGTACTAATTTCTGGATTGAATTGTACTGGACTGTATTAATATATAATGGACTGTATTAGAGTATTAATATATATGAATTGTATTTTTTTATTTTTTTATTTTCTTATTTTTAGTACAGTCCAGGGGAGACCCACCTGCTAGATGAGTCTCAAAAATGGCAGTTGGACTATACTATTTCTAAAAATAGTACGGTCCTGAAAACACCCACCAAACGATGTATTATTTTTTTGTCCAGTACAGTCCAACTTAATACAACGTACCAAACGTGCCCCTAGTGTCACCAGAAGCAATGCATTATTTAAACCACCAAGAAGATACGTCTTTGTATTTCCTATTAATCTTGTATGAATATCCTCCTTTCCCTTATATGAAGCTCAGAATCTTTCATAGATTTCCCTACACATTGCAAATGGACAATAAAGACAATCCTTAACCGCAGTCCGACACTGTTGTGGTTTATTAATAAGCAATTCTTAACCATGTTCATAGTTCTACTTAATTATGGAAATTTCTCTGCTAAACAGCTCTATATATGTAGCAGTTGAGGTGTCAAAATTTTGAAGAAATGTAAAATAAAATCTCATATCATCAATTTTGGGATAAGACATTTAATGTCATTAAAAAAAATATTTTGTACAAAAACACAGTTTTCCTTGACTTTGGCTCTAGATTGTAAAACACAAGGAGCGATTTGACAAAATAGTAGTACTTAAGACTGTTAGAGCATGTTTTACCTTCCGTAGAACAAAGCCGCGTGTGTAAGAGTGGATGCTATAGTAGCAAAGCCAAAGCCGTAAGTGAGAGCAAAGAACATGCTCATATGTATCCGCCCTTGCTCCTCATACTTCCCAATATCTAGCTCAAACTTGTCATTCACGATCGTACTTCTTTCCACTTACTATTGCAAATTTCATCATGCATGTTAAATTACTGGTTCATTGATGAACTCAGTAACTTACCACATCCGGCGACTATGCTTCGATCAACGTTGCAGCGATTTACTTCACTGTGCGAGAGTAGCAGCGAAAGCTATTGACTAGGACAAGAAAGGAAAGGAGGAAAGAAAGCTAGAGAATCGAAGTTCAGTGGAAGGAAAGAAACGAAAATGGGGGTGAGGCGGTTGGAGAAGATGAAGTCGACATAGGAAAGAAAAGAGAGAAGAGAGAGAAGAAAAATTGGAAAAATGTATTATCAATTGTCCATTATCAATTGTCTATTATGAATTGTTAACCTCTGTGTAGTAATACACATGTACATATACTCACTATTACAAAGTGTACAAAATATCCCCCAATATTCTAGATATTTCTAATACACCCCAATGGTCTAGATATTTCTAATACATCATGCTATACTAGATATCTAGATATTTTCTACACCCCCCCCGCAAGCTAGGCACCATGAAGATATTCTTCATTCCCAGCTTGGACATCAAGTACGCATGTTGAGGTCGACCCAATGCTTTGGTCAATACATCAGCAGGTTGTTTTGTCGTAGGCAAGAATGTAGGAGACACCAATCCTCGCTGAATGTTCGAATGAAATGGCGATACCAATATCGATGTGTTTAGTTCTTTCATGAAACACCGGATTTGCCGCAATTTGCATAGCAGATCTGCTATCAGTGAACAGAGAAACTGGTGTCTGCAGGGAGACTCCCACTTCCTTATAAAGACCAATGATCCAAATCACCTCACCATCGCGTTGCTATCGCTGCACTCACTTCTGCAGAGCTTTTGGAAACAGTGGTCTGCTTCTTGGATTTCCAGGAAATAAGTGAATTCCCAAAGAAAATCATGTAACCTGTCACTGATTTCCTATTGTTGATGCAGGAAGCCCAGTCTGCATCATAGAAGGCTTTCAACTCTTGTGTGCTGGATCTGTGTAAGAGAATCCCCAGGCCTGGTTCCTGTTTAATGTATCTAACAAGTCGAAGACCTGCCTCCATATGTGAATCTTTAGGAGCTTGCATGAATTGACTTAAACATTGCACAGAAAAAGCAATGTCAGGTCTGGTATTTGTCAAATACAACAATCGACCAATTAATCTTCTATATGCAGTGGGATCAGACAAAGGCTCATCAGGCAGCTTTTGTGTTTCAGGCTGCTGCTTTGTTAGATGTTGGTCAAATTCCAAAGTGGTATATTTCATATTTGTATCCATGGGTGATGACACGGGTTTAGCCCCTGATAATCCCAAATCTGAAACAAGTTCTAAGGCATATTTTCGTTGGTGCATGAGTATGCCTTGGGCATTCCTGACAAACTCTATTCCAAGAAAATATCGTAATTCTCCGAGATCTTTTATCTTGAATGCTGACTTTAGAGTGTCTTTTGTAGACTGAATAAGTGACATATTATCTCCAGTAATCAACAAGTCATCCACATACACCAAGATAACTACAATACTACCATCTTTGTGCTTGGTAAACAAAGAGTAGTCTCACGCTCACTGGAAATCGTAATCAACCAAAGTCAAGTGAGTCTAATGTTCCACTGCCGTGATGCTTGTTTTAAACCATACAACGACTTCATTAACCTACACACCTGCTTCTTCCCACTTTGAATGTTGAACCCCTCAGGGACTGTCATATAAACCTCCTCATATAGGTCGCCTTTTAGGAAAGCATTATAAACATCCATTTGGTGAATGGACCATCGCTCGCAAATGCTAGGAAATCATCGCCTTACAAATGACATCTTCACTACAGGTGAGAATGTCTCCTGGTAATCCAATCCCTCCTTTTGACTATAGCCCTTTGCAACAAGACTTGCCTTGTAGCTTTCAACTTCCCATGTGGCCTTGTATTTGATCTTATAAACCCACCTGCATCCTATAGCCTTTTTGTCCTTTGGAAGTGACACCAATTTCCAAGTACCATTGTCTTCCAAAGCTTTTATTTCAGCCTCCATTGCTTCCACCCATCTTGTATCCCCTGCAGCCTCTTTATATGAATTAGGCTCAACATTCTCTGATAGGTGAGCTATAAAACTCTGATATCTGGGTGAGAGATTAGTATAATCTACTCTATCAGATATAGAGTAAAGACAGCTTGATGATCCATGGCTCGTAACAAAATCCTTATGCCAAATGGGGGGGCCTACTAGGCCTGGAAGATCTCCTAGTAAGTACCTCTGCTGCTGGAGGGTGATGTTCAACTTCTTCTTGCTGAATATTCTGAATTATGTCCTCTGAACATGTATCTTCCTGTGCTCTATTTGATGGCACATTAACTGTCTCATGTTGGGCCTCCTGAGGAACTCTGACTGTGTGATGGACTAGATCATCATAGTTGAAGTGTTCATGAGCTCTAATATGATGAACAGTATCATCAACTCCTCCTTTGTAGGGAAATACATTCTCCATAAACACCACATCTCTACTCACAAAGAATGTCTCATTTTCCATGTCATATAGCCTGTATCCCTTTTGAGCATCACCATAGCCAAGAAATACAACCTTCACTGCCCTTGGACTGAACTTGTCCTGCCTCACCAATATTGTTGCAAAACACAGGCACCCAATCACCCTTAAATGAGAAAGTGATGGAGGCTTGTTATACAACAATTCATAAGGTGACTTGTTCCCAATAACAGTAGAAGGTACTCTATTCAGAATGTAGATAGCTCCTATCACCAGTAAACCCCAAAACCTATCTGGTAGGCTGGCCTGGAATTTGATAGCTCTAGCTGTTTCCAATATGTGCATGTGCTTCCTTTCTACAACACCATTTTGTTGTGGTGAGTATGGACATGTACTCTCATGTACCACACCATGTTGTGTGAAAAGCTCTTTACAATTATGATTAAAGAACTCTGCTCCATCATTCGACTGATCCTCTGGATACTGGTCTTAAACTGATTCCTGATCTCAACAAAAAATTCTTTTAAAACTGTGACTACATCTGATTTTAATCTCATTAGAAACACCCAAGTCCATCTAGAGAAATCATCCACTATAGTCAAGAAATATCTCATTCCATTATATGTCTTTACCTTGTAAGGGCCCCATACATCAACATGTAGTAAATGAAAAGCTTTAGTAGCTCTACTAGTACTAATAGGAAAAGGAACTCTTGTCTGCCTAGCCAAAGGACATATATCACATCTGTCCAAGACAAAATATTTTTTATTACTAAAACATGGCATTTTCTTTAGAACACTCATGGGCACATGACATAGTCTTTTGTGCCAAGTCCTAGCATCCACAGATTGTGCTGCTGCCATACACTTCTGCTGAAACTTCTCCTTATTCTTTGTGTCCAGACACACGTGTACAACCCATCCTCTTCATTACCAATCCCCCTCACCTTCCCAGATGAGAGATCCTGAAAAATGCAATAGTGTGGGAAAAAAGTGACACTACAGTTTAACTCCTTGGTCACCTTTGAAACTGACAGAAGGTTAAATTTGAAAGTTGGTATACAGAGGACATTGCCAAGAACATCACCTTTCCCAAGATGACAATCACCAATATGAGACACCTTGACTGAGTCACTGTTGGTAAATGCACTTTCCCTGTATTCTCTGGCAAATATGCATTTCGCAAACAACTCTTGTTACCAACCATATGATTAGTAGCTCCTGAATCCACAATCCATTTCATTTGTGTCTCAGTATCAGAAGAGTTCATACCTGCCATATTTGCAATTCTCATTCTTCCTGTTTTCTCATCCAGTAGCTTCAGAAGTTGTTGATGCTGATCAGGTGTCAACTTCATGTGAAAGGATTGAGGCTCCTGGGTGTGCCCATAGTTCTGCAGCAGAGGTCTTTGCTAATTGTACAATGATTGAGTCTCCTGGTTATATCCATAATTCTGCTGAAAGTTCCTCTGTTGGTTGTATGCTGGTTCATTTTCCTTACCAGCAACATCAGAGTACATTTCAGATCCTGCCACATTGTATGCTTTCTTAGTCTTGCTTTTAAAATTCTCCGGGTATCCAATTAGTCTATAACAGTCGTCTTGCACATGTCCAGTTTTGTGACAATAATCACATTTCATCAACTTGTTGCAATCTTGTCTAAAGTGTCCCTTTCCATGATAGTAATCACAATACGCATTAGGATTGTATGGTTTCCTTTGCTTTGCGACTCCACTAGTAACTCCATTTCCACCCCTTCCTGCTCCATTTCTGGCTGTAAACATTGCGGATGAGTCAATTGTCTCCTGCATCATTCGATTGTTTCCCGCAACTATCCTCTGACTTTCCTCTTGGTTCACCATTGCGTATACCTGATTTAGACTAGGTATTTTCTGAATCATTAGGATCTGACTTCTCGCTTGATTGTATCCTTCATTCAGCCCCATCAAGAACTGCAACACTCTCTGATAATGTAGATGGCTACTGAACTCTTTTGATTTAGGGCAGCAATCTGGAGGTGGCATAATCGAGTCATATTCGTCCCAAAGATCCTTAAGCTTAGTATAATACATGGACACTTGCATGGTTCTTTGCCTTAATGTGAAAATCTCCTTATGCAGCTGAAAATCCCTTGCACTATTTACTTTATCGAACCTTTCTTTCAATTCTTCCCAGATAGTATGAGATTCTGAATTGAACAACATCCCACTGAACAGACTTTTGTTCACATTTCCCATCAACCATGAAACGACGATGGCATTACACCTATCCCACAGCCTTGCCATATCACCCTGAAACATCTCCCTCCTTATTGTTCCATCGACAAATCCTAGCTTGTTCTTTCCTAACAATGCCAGTTTCATTGCCCTACTCCATATCGTGTAGTTGTCCATTCCACTCAGTGTAACCCCTACCGATAGCGATCCCGGCGCATCAGATGGAAACAAATACAACGGATGATTATGGTCCACATTCATCGTCACTGTCGTAGCCTCACTGGACAATTCCTCACCAGTATTCTCCATTGTTTATTTCAAGTATAAGTATTGATTTCACATACGAAACTGTAGATCTATATATCGCATCTACAGATCTATATATCCTTATCCTCAATTCGATGAAATCACTTACTGATTTTCATCGATTTTCAGATTTCACGCAGATTCCTCGAATGTCCTTCTGCATATGTCAAATACCTCCTTTCATCGATCAACTTTAATTTCTCCTCACTCGATGTGCAGATTCCTCGAATTTCCTGTTGCATGTGTCGGAAATCCCCTCAATCTACCTCATCGATCCACGAGGCTCTGATACCATGTTAAATTACTGGTTCATTGATGAACTCAGTAACTTACCACATCCGGCGACTATGCTTCGATCAACGTTGCAGCGATTTACTTCACTGTGCGAGAGTAGCAGCGAAAGCTATTGACTAGGACAAGAAAGGAAATGAGGAAAGAAAGCTAGAGAATCGAAGTTCAGTGGAAGGAAAGAAACGAAAATGGGGGTGAGGCGGTTGGAGAAGATGAAGTCGACAGAGGAAAGAAAAGAGAGAAGAGAGAGAAGAAAAATTGGAAAAATGTATTATCAATTGTCTATTATGAATTGTTAACCTCTGTGTAGTAATACACATGTACATATACTCACTATTACAAAGTGTACAAAATATCCCCCAATATTCTAGATATTTCTAATACACCTCAATGGTCTAGATATTTCTAATACATCATGCTATACTAGATATCTAGATATTTTCTACAATGCATACTTTGTAAACCAAAGACATTGCAGAAGAGGTTTGTCTACTAACGATCCACTGCGAAATGCTATCAATGTGCAATTGTGAATTCTCTTTGACGTCACACACACCCTACTTGTGCAAATAATTAAAGTTGTCGCAAATCCGGAGAATTTGACTAAATTATTCTCAAAAAATAGTGGAAAAGGTATAAACTTACTATTTTCACACACACAAAAAAGCAAAAATTTTGGTGTGTGCCATTGTTTTGAGTTAATAATGGCACTAGGGGTCGGCAAGATCTATAAGCTGGCTGTCAGCTGTCAAAGGATCGATTTAACTTTCAAGTGACCTAGACCCATCTCATCTCTCCGTTGAACAAGTAAATAACTAGATAAATGATCAATATTTTACTTTGAGAGTTGGGGTTACTCAGATGATATGCGTCCTCCATTTTCAATCCGAAGATTGCGGGTCCGAGCAAAGGGGAGACACTTTCAGCCCATCACGAACCTTGTAGCTGACGTTATTTGCAAACAGCGTCCATAATCTCCTGATTGACTTCAAAATACTAACTCCAAAAGGTCTGATAACCTTTTTAGAGTACCACTGACCCTCCTGACCATATTTGACAGTAACAACCTTTCTCCACAAAGCTTAATCCTTATAAGTGAATCTCCATAACCACTTCATGAGTAAACTTCTATGGTGCAGTCTCAAGTTTCTTATGCCTATCTATTCTCTTCTCAACTTTGAAAGGTAAAGGGAAAAGAGACATCATGCAGGTAAAAAAAAAATGTACAGAGTTTACTAGGATCAGTCACACACACACACACACCAAAATATAAGTACTGGCTTTCGCACCTAGCCCATATTTTCTCACATCTCTCCAGAACTCCATTCCAAATGTCTAAAAGTTATATTTTTTTTAGCTCCCAATGCCATACCTAGATAGATCGTTGGGAGAAGGCCCACCTCACTTCCGAGAATCCCTGCAAATAAGTGAACTTCTGGCACATCATTTACCGGATAGATAAGACTTTTCCTCCGGTTAACATGTAAAACTAAGACTGCTTCAAAATTTGTTAACCAAACATTATGTGTATCCCTCTTCACAATACAACTCTGACCTTCGATGGCTATGATGAAGAGAAAAGGAGATGAAGAATCTCTACGTCTGATTCCTCTAAGAAGGAAAAACATGAATCATTTATCAAGATGGAAAACCTCACTGTACTAATGCAAAAGGATATCCACTTGGTTTGTTTCGTTCCAAACCCCATGTCCTTTAGCAGCTTGAGTAGGTAATTCCAGTTTACATGATCATACGTTTTTTCAATATATAATTTACATAACATCCCTTTCCCTTTTGTCTGGTTGCCTTACATCCATTTGCTATTAGGACAACACACTACCAATTAGGCTTATAGGCCTAGAATTCCTGAGTTCCTTTGCAGCACTCTTAATCGTAATCAAAGCCACATATATAGTATTAAGGCTTTTCGCAAAATATTCCTGGGAATGAAATCTCTTTAGAGTGTTCATGATATGCCCTTAAGAATCTCCCAGCAAGAACGAAAGCATCCCATAAAATATCCATCGGGTGTAGAGCTTTATCTACTACACATTGTTTAATAGAATTCAACACCTCTTGTCAACCACAAGACCCTGGTTCTTTCTCTCCATGGCTATCTCTTCATTTTTTATCATCTCTTCAATCTCCATAAATAAGCTAGCCTTCATCTCTTTGTTCTTGTGCATTGTCCAGCTGTAGGATTTGGTTTAGCAATTCTATTTTTCTTTTACCCAAAATACCATAGGTTAGAAAATTCCATTTCTTTCAATTTTTTTCTTTAGCAACTAGCTAGCAAAAATGAAATCATGCCTTCCTTGTACTTGAAAAGAATTCCACCAGCCACTTTCTATATCATTAAATCCCTCAGTTCCCAACCACCAGTTTTCAAACTCAAAATAGGATTTCAAATTATCCCAAGAAAGCCCCATTTAACGGAGGATCAACAAGCTCCAGATAAAATCAGAGAATTCCATCATCACCTTGTTTCTTCTTTCTAAAAAAAAAATCCCGACATACCACCCAAGGTACTGCACAAATACCTCTAGATGCTGCTGCGAGATGCCAGGAGAAATTTTGCACCATTAAAGTAAACTTGCATGTGATAGAGTACAACCCTTTATTGTTAGAGTCACCTGCCCAAATTCTTTTGTCCCACATCACCAAGATCCCATCTTTTTCATGCCTCTCGACTCCAACAACAATAGTACACCCATCTATATGACCCCATCTGCTTAACAATAACCTCCATATCCCCTTCTAATTTTAATTCTTGAACATAGTAGATGTCTGCCTTCAATTTGAATATTAGCAGTTTTAAAGCTCTCTTCTTCCTTCTGTCATTTAATCTCCTAAAATTACATGAGATAATATTTATCTTCGTGGATAACCAGAGTTTAGATTTCCCCCCTGTTGATAGTTGGGAAACTTGATAGATAACTGGGGTTGATCCATGTATATACCTTCGGAAACGACTTGGTATACAACTATACTATTAATGAAAGATCTCTGACTATTCATTTAAAATATGAGGACAATCTAAAATACCACAACTGAGGGCAATTGGGGAGTGGAATTTCTTATTCAGAAACTCCATTATTTCTGCACAGGTTACTTGCATCTGTTTCCTCCTTTCTTGCATTGAGCCAGCACCAACTGCAATGTTAATGAATCTTCCCTTGTTTTAGAACTTTCACTTTCATACTCATTAACTATTTTTATATTCTTACAACCCTTCTTTGATTGCCCCATAGTTTTCGTCCACAATTACTCCTAATATAATATTGTTATCCAACATGCTGCACAACGAAGCCGAAGACCTTATCAGTCCAATATCTATAGCATATCTTAGCTTACTGATACATTATATTCTCGATAATACGCAGTATCGTCCTTAGCGCATTGTACTTCCTTTGTTTTACTCCTTCCCAAAACAAATGTTTCTCTTCCCACGCTTGAATTATCTCTTTCGTATATGCGTGAGACAACTTCTCATAATCTCGAAACTTTTTAACATACTATTGTCCTTCTGGCGTATCAATCGTTTTTATAGAAATCACTCATGCTACAAGTATAAACTAACCGAAGTCTTTTTGTAATCAACATTACCGAAATGGTATAAGGAATGGGTTGGACTCGAATTCTTAAGACTCAGCTCTACTGCACGATTTACGAGATGAAATAATGGGAACCATCCCTAAATGTCAGGTAGCCTCCTGCGTATAAGTATGGTGCACAAAATATCCATACACAAGACTCTACTAGACACGGTCTATAAACATTCCGAGGACGAACTGCTCTGATACCACTTCTGTCACGACCTGATCCGACGGGCCGCGACTGGTGCCCTAGCTAGGCACCCTTATACTGACATGTCACATATAATCAAGCTGATACTAAGGACAATGTAAACATGTGTAATAAATCTGTCTTCAGAGGAGTCACAACAATTCAATATAACAAAATAGGCAAGTCGACAAGGCTGTCATCATATACGGAAACATCCCAAAACGCAACTACAACAGTACAGCTGACCAAAACACGTCTATAATCCACACACGTTCAACCCACACATGACTACAGACCTCTAATAGTATAACTGTGAAATATGACGGGACAGGACCCCGCCGTACCCCTAACTAGCACGAATATGCATAAATCTATATCATATGATCTGTACCAAAATGACTAGGCTCCGGAACAATGAAGCTCTCCAAATAGCCGAGCAGAATCCTAGACGGGAGGACCACCAAACTGAGTATTTGTACCTGCGGGCATGAAACGCAGCCCCCCGGAGAAAGGGGGTCAGTATTGAGTATGTAAAACATGAAATACTGTAAAGATGATCATAACTGGCCAAAAGATAACATGAGACAAGTATGATAACCAAAATACCAATACAACTGTGCCATATAAAATGAGAGTCAATTGTGCCTTATAAAAATGAGAGTCATGTGTGCCTTAAATAAATGAGAGTCAATTGTATGTCCATATCGTATACCGTGCCCGGTCCATTATGGGACTCGGTGAATGAAGTCATATACATATACATACCGTACCCGGCCCCCTAGTGAGGGTCTCGGTGAAATCATATCATATACCGTACCCGGCCCATTACGGGACTCGGTGAAATCGTACACATATCGTACCCGAACCATTCTGGGACTCGGTAAAATCATATACATACCGTATCCGACCCCCTAGTGAGGGTCTCGGTGAAATCATATAATGTGCACAAATACATACCCAGCCGGGACTCGGTGAAGTCATATAACCATATCAACACGAATAGAATATCATGAGTAACTTTATACAAATTAAATCATCATTTGACTCTCAATGGAATTGAATAGAATATCTATCAATTAGAAATCAAGGCACTATCATATCATGTATCATAAAGAGTTATGATTTAATGGAATTATGTACGTCCGCCGTACATTCATCTTATATAAATCATGTCAAAAGAAGAAATGATAGATTCACATACCTTGTTGTCGAATTAGTCTAAGTTTCGCAGATTCTTGTAAGCTCTATGAATGATTATCTACATCCTAAGAAAGATTCACATTATAATCGGATCAATATACTATTAACAAACTCTTTGAAATATTTTATCGAACACCTTATTCGAGTAGAATCTATGCTTCTTCTATGTGAATATCTATACGTGTAGCGACACAATCAACCTTCCCAATTCTCTCCCTTACTGTTTTAATGTCTAAAACAACCCAACAATTTCACATGCAATCACCAATTTCACACAGACAGTCCCAAAAAAAATACCCAATCTCATATTAATCAATTCTCTTACTGCTATAATCTCTAAAACAATCCAGCAAGCACTCATGCAATTCCCAATATATATATCAACAATTTCGACGATACTAATAATCCAACATCCTCGATAATCACCTTAGAACTAGTAATAATCACATTCTAAAATTCATGTAAACCAAAGGATAAGAAGAACTACCTCTATTAGGAGTTGCGACGAAAGTTGTCGAACGATCCTTACCAGTACCAGCTTCCAACGAGCAAAACAGGCTCCAATATCAACTCAATAATTAAAATGCGTCTCGATTTCACTTAATAATATATGTTTGCTGGAATAGTTACTTTGGTCTAAAAAAAAAGCTTCTCCAACACAAGTTATATTCCCCAAAATGATTGATCCTTATCATGTCCCCCACTTGGCCAATATTTTGGCAGTGGTGGCACCTTAATCATGCCACCTATACCCAACATGCAGCCTATTTAATATATTTAAGTGACCTGCCTCCGTATACTCGATATCATAATTTATAATATGACATTAGTCCATCACCTCTTTTGGGGATATACAATTACTATTATTAATTCACATCGTCATACTGGTTACATCCAAAATTATTTCGGGATCGCATTCCTTGTATACTAATTCTCTTATTAGCATACGTAAATATAATAAAATTTTCCCAACACTCAGATCTATTTTCTTCGTTTACATGCTCAAATTATTGTCCAAAATTACGAGTCGTTACAGAAGTAGTGCCTTTGGCTTGAATTGACATTAGTTTACTGCAATGTGTGCATTTGTTCTTCTTTTCACCAGAAGACAGTGTAATTGGATCCATGTGATTCCAGACATCTGATCTGTTTGATGGTTCAGGAGTAGCTAAACAATCTCCAGCACCACCTTCAACAGATTGAGATCATTGTTCTTTGTACTTCGCTATCCTCATTTAGAGTATCCTCAACTGACTTTAACAAAACAAGCATACCCAAGCCTCTTGTACCCTTGCCATGTTCATCTTCATCATTGTCAGACTCTAGGTTCTCAATCCCCAAGTCATCATCAGAATCAAACTAGGGTGTATCTGATGAATCAACAAAAGAGAAAGTCATTTATTAGATTTTTGAAAGTGAAAATTTAATTAAAATTAAATTGAATTAAAATAAAACAAATTACAATTTACAAAAAAAAAAACTAATTACGAATTCATAACTTTATAACTTGTACCATTTTTAGGGCATCCAAATGACAAAAAACAAAGTAAAAAAGGGGTAAAATCTGAATCATATCTTTTTAAAAAGTAATTTTAACCTCTTTGAAGTTTCCAAATGAGAGATGGGCTCCTTTTGACCTAAAACAAAAGTGAAATTGAAACCCAAAATCAAAATCAAACATTAATTATCCTAATTACAGTTACATGCATCAACAATTGAACATCAGAATCATAAGAATTGAAAACCCTAAAAGTTCAAATATAAAACCCTAATTAAAACTCATAATGTAATAATCGACTTTCAAAATAAAAAACACAACAATTAGTATCAATATCGAAAACCCTAAAAGTTTAAAACAAAATTTTTATTACATACCTTGCAAGTCTGAAGAATTCAGAATCGATGATGTTGGGGGATGAGAAGATCTGAATATGACGTAGACTTTGATGATGAAGGAAGAATCGGTGACGTTGAGAGGTTTGTATTATGAGGTTTCAACTGGTGGTTTAATCTTAGCCACCAAGGTTAGAGAGAGGTCAGAGCAAATGAGGAAGAAGAGGGCAAGACCGCATCAAGAGGTAAGGCTGAAATGACCCTGTCCTAAGACCACATCAAGAGGGCAAGACATCAGTAAATAAGGGAGAAGAACTGAAGAGGGCAAGACCGCAGCAAATAAATTTTTAGAGTTTATATATATATGGCCTGGGGAGGACTGGGCATGTGGAGGATCGGACCGAATATTCAGCTCGATTTGTGCCGAATCAAAATCTAAGATTCGGCCCTATATTTGATGCAAAATCGAACTCAAATCGAAATTTTTCGAGCCGAATTTTGCGAATCGAATAGTTTGACTCACTTACAACCCTAGTTGAAACTTGAGAGTGGGTATTCAAGGTGATAGGGGTGGGATGGTCAAAGGGGTGGAGGTTGAGTGCGTTGGGTGTGGAGGTAGGAGACAATAAACTTAAAAAATCACTTATGAACTTGTTTTCTCTAATTTCATTAGAAAAATCATTATCTTCATTTTTTAAAAACTTATTTCTTAAAAAAAAAATATTTTTCAAGATATTTTGATCAAAACCGAACACACCCTACTACATGACTTCCCCCTATTTAATTAGAATTATTCTTCAAAAAGGAAACGAGCGGTTGAAGTGCACACAGCAAGCAGGCATCTAGAACTTTCTAAAACCTACTTAAGTTTTACCATACACCGCCACGCAGCCTATAATTACTCTCTATCATCTAAGTTCTAACCCCTTCTACAAGCATCTGTTTCTCCCTTACTTTAAAACCCCCAAAAACCCTAACAGAGAGAATTAACTAATTACGAATTAGTCTTCTTCCTATGTCGACCGCCGTGTTACTCAGATCTCTCCGCCGCCGTGAATTTGCTACCTCTTCGTATAGAACTGTGAGTTCGTTTTGTTATGTTTGTGTTATGCTAGATCATACTTCTCGAATTTTGACTCGATTTATGGTTTGACTATGAAGCAGAGCTTGTGTAATGTGTTGTAGCTGCTATAGCTTCCCTCTTTTATTGGGATAAAAAAAACACGTGAAACCTAATTTTATTCTAATAAAGAAAAATGCTGTCCGATAAAAATTGTGAAGTTTCTAATAGTTTCGAATTTGTTAGTTTATAATTCCATGTTTGATATATTGCAATTTTTTTTGAATTTGATGAATATATAGATCGCTTAATATGTTTTCGCTGCCATAGCTTCCCTCTCAAATTATCGAGTTTAGATGTTTAGATAAAAGTTAAGAAACCTACAAAGGAAGGGTGAATATCAACGGTACCGTTGCTGATAGACTTGGCTAATAGTGTGTTATACTGTCATTATACTTTTGTTGTTGTTCAACAATTTAGCTAATATGGAATAGGCTAGAATATAGTAGAATGGATATAGAAGATTTTGTGTAACCGATCCAGCTAGTTTTGGATTGAGGTGTAGTTGATTGGTTTGTAAGATCTCGGTAGTAGTCTCTCATTTCCTAGCTTTTGATTAGCTAACCTCTCTCTATTATGTCTGTTTGTTGGCTTGTGCAGTTTGCTTCCAACACAAAGCCTTCGTGGTGTCCATCACTTGTTGGTAATAAATGGGCTAGTCTGGCTAGACCATTCAGGTATGCGGTTTGTAGCTACCCGTCTCCTTTCTACCTTGTGTTGTAATTGTTTCTGTGCAATCTTATTTGTAGTGTTGTGTTTGTTTCTGCCCAATCTCATTTGCCTTTCATTGCAGCTCTAAACCTGTTGGAAATGAAATTATTGGGATTGACTTGGGTACGACCAATTCTTGTGTTTCAGTGATGGAGGGGAAGGTATGGATTAGATTGTTGAAATGCTACACTTTTGTTGAGATCATTTCTGAGATACTGAATCCTACTTTATTTATGCAGAATCCTAAAGTCATTGAGAATGCTGAAGGGGCTAGAACAACTCCTTCTGTGGTCGCCTTTAACCAGAAAGGAGAACTGCTTGTTGGTACTCCAGCCAAGCGTCAGGCAGTTACCAATCCTACAAACACTCTTTCCGGGACCAAGCGTCTTATTGGCAGACGCTTTGACGATCCTCAAACGCAGAAGGAGATGAAGATGGTTCCTTACAAGATAGTGAGAGGCTCAAACGGAGATGCTTGGGTTGAAGCAAATGGACAACAATATTCTCCAAGCCAGATTGGAGCATTCATTCTAACAAAGATGAAGGAAACTGCAGAAGCCTATCTAGGGAAATCTATTAATAAAGCTGTGATCACTGTTCCAGCTTATTTCAATGATGCTCAGAGGCAGGCAACAAAGGATGCAGGACGAATTGCAGGTCTTGATGTGCAAAGGATTATAAATGAGCCTACTGCAGCTGCGCTCTCTTATGGTATGAACAACAAAGAAGGGCTTGTTGCTGTTTTTGATCTTGGCGGTGGAACGTTTGATGTTTCAATCCTGGAGATATCCAATGGCGTTTTTGAGGTAAGTGAAATTTGTGATGCTCTCTAAAGTTGTGTATCTTGCTGTGGTTACTCAACTCTCTACTTACATCTACTCAGGTCAAGGCAACCAACGGTGACACCTTTTTAGGAGGAGAGGATTTTGACAATGCCTTGTTGGAATTTTTAGTGACAGAGTTTAAGAGGACAGAGGGAATTGACCTGTCAAAAGACAAGCTTGCCCTGCAAAGACTTCGAGAGGCAGCTGAGAAAGCTAAGATAGAGCTTTCGTCAACATCTCAAACAGATATTAACTTGCCGTTCATCACAGCTGATGCATCAGGGGCTAAACATCTTAATATCACACTGACAAGATCAAAATTTGAGACATTGGTGAACCACTTAATTGAGAGGACAAGGAATCCTTGCAAGAATTGTTTGAAGGATGCTGGAGTATCCTTAAAAGATGTGGATGAGGTCCTCCTTGTTGGAGGTATGACACGGGTTCCTAAGGTGCAGGAAATAGTTTCTGAGATATTTGGTAAAAGCCCTAGCAAAGGAGTCAATCCAGATGAGGCAGTTGCCATGGGAGCTGCACTTCAAGGTGGTATTCTCCGTGGTGATGTTAAAGAGTTGCTTCTTTTGGATGTGACTCCGCTATCTCTCGGTATTGAGACATTGGGAGGTATCTTTACTAGGTTAATCAACAGGAATACTACCATTCCCACAAAGAAAAGCCAGGTGAGTCGTCGGATCCAAATGTTTTCTCCTGTTCTTTTTTATTATTTGCTTAGTCTTGCCAATATCGGTTCTTCCGTCCAGACTCCAGAATTAATCTTTTCCATTTTGGGAATATGTGACCGTTCCATGTTTATACAATTTTCAAGGATTCAAATTCCACTAAAGTAAAACTTTAAACTTTGCTACTTTCAGTTACTATTATTTTCTTCCATCATCACTATAGTATAATTCACAAATTAACATCTTGTATTTTGTCTCTGCTCAAATTTGATCTGGGGAAGGATGACACATGTATCTCCAAGGCTTATATTCTTAATGTAAAGTATGCCTATTTTTGTAGAGGTTACAGTGTGCTGCTTCCTCTTGTATTTCAGGTCTTTTCTACTGCTGCTGACAATCAAACTCAAGTGGGCATCAAGGTATTACAAGGTGAACGTGAAATGGCTTCTGATAATAAGCTTCTGGGTGAATTTGAACTAGTAGGTATTCCTCCAGCACCAAGAGGTATGCCTCAGATAGAGGTCGCCTTCGACATAGATGCAAATGGAATGGTTACCGTGTCCGCTAAGGACAAGGCTACTAACAAAGAGCAGCAGATCACCATCCGGTCATCTGGTGGTCTATCAGAAGATGAGATAGACAAGATGGTCAGGGAAGCTGAAATGCATGCCCAGAAGGATCAAGAGCGCAAGACGCTTATTGATCTCAGGAACAGTGCAGACACTACCATATACAGTATAGAGAAGAGCTTGAATGAATACAGGGACAAGGTCCCCAAGGAGGTGGCTACAGAAATTGAGACAGCTGTTTCGGACTTGAGAGCAGCAATGGGGACTGAGAACATTGATGAGATCAAGTCAAAACTTGATGCAGCAAACAAAGCTGTCTCAAAGATTGGAGAGCATATGGCTGGCGGCAGTTCTGGTGGTGCATCTGGAGGTTCGCAAGGAGGAGATCAACCACCAGAGGCTGAATACGAGGAAGTGAAGAAATAGATTATTCTAGGCCAAACTGAATAGTGCATGAGAGACGGAGCGAGAGTTATAGATCCACTACTAAAAATGAACTTTTTTCCATTTCATCCCCTCCTTCCATGTAATTTTATGCTCGAGCTCAAAAACTGGTTGTACTAAAATGGGTCTTTGAGTTGTGAATTTTTTAATCTAGACTTTCTTTAGTAGACAGGTGAGTACAATTTTTGCCAACAATTCTGTGTTGAAATCGACCAAACAATGTTTTTGTTTCCACAATAAGATGATAATGTGCTCTGTTCCAACCTTTTGCATGCTTGATTCGGCACGGTTTCTGGACTCTTCTCGAGTGGAACTGAGTATAGACTTTTATCTTCACAGAAGTAAAGTTTATTAAATGAAAGATGCATTAGTTTCGCCTGAAGATGGGCTAAGGTTTGTATAGGTTTTTTTATTACAACTGGATACATAGCAATTTCTTTTGTAATTTATGCAATCTATGTAATATCTCAATATTGGTATTAGCCAATACAGAAGCCTTTTCAGAAGGTATCAAGGAGTTGTTTGGTTCAGTATAAGCCAAGTTAACCTTGGTATATAAATCACTATTATGTTTGGTTTTCGGCATTAAAATTCGTATAAATTATGCGGATTTTAATTCTGAAAATCACTGTAGTATAGTTAATAGTCTTAATACGGATATAAGTTATAGGGGAATTTACACATTATTATATAAGGATAAAAGATAGAATAATCAATACACGTATTATTAATAATATATGGATAAGAAAGATGAACCTCATATAATATGTAATTCCTAGAGAACAATTCTTGCAAAGCAATTCTTTGTATTGTTTATTCTCTGCATCACATCACAATCTTCCTAATTTATTTCTGTAAAAATAACTTTTATATATATATATATATATATATATATATATATATATATATATATATATATATATATATATATATAGTAAGATATTAGAATAATTTTACTTAGGAATTTTTTCCATTAATCACAATATATATAGTTGTACAAAGGTGGTAAGAATTCTAAGTTACCTTAAATACATGATATTAATAAATACAATATATACTCTGAATATTTGAAGAATATTCACTAATACACCCCCTCAGACGGAGCGGGAGGAGGTCGAATGCTCAGGTTGAATCTGAAGTCTGTGAACAGTTGTCTGGGTAGTCCCTTTGTGAAGATGTCTGCATACTGATAGGAGGAAGGCACACGTAGAATTTTGACAAGACCACGTGCGACATTCTCACGAACAAAATGAATATCCATCTCAATATGTTTGGTCCGCTGATGCTGGACCGGATTATGAGACATAAATAGCAGATATGTTATCACAATAGACTATAAATGTCTTACGCAATGGACAACTTAGCTCCAAGAGAAGATTCCGGAGCCAACAGATCTCAGCAACTACATTAGCAACACCATTATACTCTGTTTCGGCACTGGAGCGGGATAACGTGGCGTGTCGCTTGACATACCAAGAGATAATATTATCCCCTAAGAACACACAATAGCCTGAAGTAGAGCGTCTCGTGTCCGGACACCCTGCCCAATCAACATCTGTGTAAGATAGTAACATGTTCGGAGCGGAGGGGTAGAGATGCAATCCATAGTCATGAGTGCCCTTAATGTATCTGATAATACGCTTAAGAGCAGCAAAATTGGGTTCCCTCGGAGCATGCATGAACAAACACACCTGCTGAACGACATATGCAATAACGGGTCTGGTAAATGTGAGGTACTGAAGAGCACCTGCAAGACTTCGATAGAGAGTAGGATCATCACCATCAGAAGCACTGAGCTTGGATTTCTGAACACAATTTCTTCTACATACTTACGCTGAATCAGAAACATAATATCTGCAGATCTAGTAACTGATATACCCAAGAAGTAACTCAGTTTGTCCAAATCAGTCATAGCAAATTCAGTTTTGAGAAGAGCAATAATATGATTTTTCAACTTGTCAGATGAGGTAGTGAGAACAATGTCATCAACATATAATAACAAGTAAGCAATGTCACTACCATGGTGAAAAATGAACAGAGAGGTGTCACACCTGTTGCAAATAAATCCAATTTGCATAATGTACATGACAAAATGGTCATACCAAGCACTAGGTGCCTGTTTCAGACCATAGAGTGACTTCCGGAGACGACAGACATACTGGGGAACAACAGGATGAACAAAACCAAGTGGCTGATGCATGTACACAGTTTCTTTCAAATCCCCATGAAGAAATGCATTCTTGACATCCAGCTGATGAATCGACCACTTTTTACCTATAGCAATACTAAGAACAGTACGAATCGTAGCCGGTTTAACAATCGGGCTAAACGTATCACCACAGTCAATACTCTCCTGCTGATTAGTGTCATTTGCCACAAGTATAGCCTTGTAGCGTTCCAAAACACCATTATCTATGAATTTGTGATGAAAAAGCCACAAGCATCTGATCACATTCACCCCCTCTGGTCTAGGAACAAGATCTTAAGTATGCTACTTAGTTAAAACATTATATTCCTCAGATATGACCGCATTCCAATTAGGGTCAAGTTTAGCCAATTTGGGATTCTTTGGAAGTGGAGAAATGATTTGGACAGACAGGTTAAACTGGACTCTAGGTTTGAAAATCCCGTGTTTGACACGAGTTTCCATTTGGTGACTGGGTACATTGGGTGGTGGCATTGGTGAAGTGACAGGTTCCGAGATTTGCTCACTGGAAGGGTGGCACCGCGATGCATCATCGAGGGACCGCAGTGCTAAAGACGAGGAAGGAGCAGTGAACTCACTGGAAGGGTGGCACCGCAGTGCATCCTCGAGGGACCGCAACGCTAAAGGCGATGAAGAAGTAGTGAACTCATTGGAAGGGTGGCACCGCAGTGCATCCTCGAGGGACCGCGACGCTAAAGGTGATGCAGGAACAGGGAACTCACTGGAAGACAGGCACCGCGGTGCATTCACTAGGGACCGCGATGCTAATTGCGAGGCAAAAGCAGGAGACTCACTGGAAGGATGGCACCGCGGTGCATCCACTAGGGACCACAGTGCCGAAGTCGATATTGGAGTGAGCTGACTTAGAATGTTTGGGGATATGATTAGTTCATCAAGAAATGAGTAGTCTGGTTTTCGATATTTCTGAGGATTCGAAAATGGAAATATCGTCTCGTCGAACGTGACGTGATGAGAGATGTGAATTTGACTAGTGTACAAGTCATAGCGCAGATAACCCATATGATTGGGTGGAAAACCGAGGAATACACAAGATGTAGTTCGAGGAACCAACTTATGAGGGGTTGTGTAGGTAAGATTGGGATATCATAGACAACCGAAGATCTGTAGGTGGTCATAAGAAGAAGTCCTACGATATAGAATGTCTGTGGGGGTCTTGTTTTGTAGGGTGCTAGTAGGTAAAATATTTAGGAGGTATTCTACCATTTTGACAGCATAGACCCAGAAAGATGATGACAGAAATGCATGAAAGATGAGGGTACGGACCATGTTATTAATAGTACGAATAATTCGTTCAGCTTTACCATTTTGAGGTGAGGTGTGAGGACAAGAGAAGCGGAACACCATGTCTTTTTGGGAGCAAAATTATGAAAAACAGAATTATTAAATTCACGTCCGTTATCACATTGAAACGATTTTATGAATTTTTCAACTGAGTTTTAATAAATTTGTGAAACTAAATAAATTTAGCAAAAACTTCAGATTTGAATTTGAGAGGATAAATCCATACAAAATGTGAGAAATCATCTAATAAAACAAGATATAATTTGTGACCTAAAGAGCTAACAACAGGAGTGGTCCACAAGTCTGCATGAACAATGTCAAATGGTGAAACTGTAATACTCATTGAAGACATGAAAGGAAGACGAGTATGCTTGCCAAGCGGGCAAGAAAAACAATTTTGGACAAGTTTCCCATTATTACATTTAATACGCTGATTTTTTCTAAGAAAAGAAAAAACATGATCTCCTGAATTTCCGAGCCTATTGTGCCAGGTGGATGGAGACAATGCAGCAAGGGAGACTGGTTGTTGAGTTCTTACATCGGAAGAGTTTGTGAAAGGGTAGAGGTCTTCCACACTATTGCAGCGCATAAGAATTCTCCCCGTATTGAGATCCTTCACAGAGAAACCAAAAGGGTCAAAATCTACATACACCCAATTATTACGAGTGAATTTCCTAACAGATATCAACTTTTTAATAATTTGAGGTGCGTAGAGGATATGGTTAAATGAGAAGGGTGGATGAAGATTTTTAATGTGTGTATTGCCATAAACTGCGATTAGAATGCGGTGATCGTTGCCAACAGTAATGTATTGAGGATACTTTAACTGAAACAGTTGGGAAAAATTACTTGAAGAGTTGGTCAGGTGTGATGTGGCTTCGGAGTCCATATACTAATTATTGTCAGACGGTTACAGAGTGAGAGTGTTGAAAGCTTGGCCCAAATCAGTGGATTGAAACAGTTGGGCTGACATCAGATGAACCTGTTGAGGAGATGGGCATGTTGGTCTTTGGACCAAAAATCTGGCTGCCATTATCACTGGCCAGGCCATTGCGGGATCGCCGCCACTATCGCCGCTATGTGTTCGACCACCGCCGCGTGTCGTTGAAAATTGCTTCTTCGCTGGGCATTCGCCACCGCCGAGGCATGGCGACGCGATTATTGTTGTTGTGCTTTTCCTTTGCCACGACCCTTTTCCTTGTTTCCTTGTCTGCGACCTCTGCCTCCACCGCGGTTCTGGTGGTGGTGGTGGTCCAACGGTGGTAAAGCAGTGGTGGTGGTCGGCGACTGCAAGTTTTCAACGACTAATGCTTTTTTATTGTGCTCATCTTGTTTAGCACGCCGTGTTTCTTTCAACAACAATTGTAAACACACCTTATTGAAAGTTGGAAGTGGATCCGCCTGTTGAATCATCGTTGCAAGAGTATCATATTCCCCCTTCGGTAATCCTGTAACGAGTTGTAGTACCATCTTAGTTTCAGACACAGAAGTCCCAACATGAGAAAGTTGGTCAGCAACAAGTTTCAGTTGTTTGCAGTATTCGGTCATGTTGTTGAAATTCTCAAGGCGTGTGTTATTGAACTGCTCCTCTAAATACATTGCCCTAGTATTTGTATTATCCTGAATTATGTCCTCCAGGCGTACCCAAAGTTCACGTGCTGAAGCACCTGTTTCAAGGATAGTACACAATAAATCCTTTGAGATGGTACCATAGATCCATTGTTTGACAATAGCGTCAAGACGACGTCATGTTGAATCATCAATGTCAGATGAGCGAGGAATTGACTCATCAATATGGCCGAGCACGTTGTACGCACAAGCATGAATATAGAATAGTTCTACCCACATAGAATATTGACAGTCTTCTTGATCAAGAATAATAGGGACAAAATTCTTGATATTTGTGACAGCAAACGCTGGATGAAAAAAAAATATTTTGATGAAGGAGGAGGGTTGTCAACTAAACCAGAGGTAGAACCAGTAGATTTAGGAGAGGTAGGAGGAGACATGGTAGCCACAGGATTGGAAATTTAAGGGGGGCACCACGGCCGAGAGGAGTAGGGGGGGGGGGGTTGTGAAGAGAAGAATTTTTAGGGTTAGGCTAGTGATACCATGTAAGATATTGGAATAATTTTCCTTAGAGATTTCTTTCATTAATCACAATATATATAATTGTACAAAGGTGATTCTTAATACATTAAGAATCCTAAGTTACATTAAATACATGATACTAATAAATACAATATATACTATAAATATTTGAAGAATATTCGCTAATATATATTATAATCCTCGTATAACTAATAAATCCAATCAAACGATCCCCAAGTGTTGAAAATGACTTTGGCATATCAACAAAGTAATATCTCAATATATTTTCACAAGGATCTCTAAGCTACTTGAAATTCCACGACCAAAAAGAAAAGAATAACTACGGCGAAGGATGTTGGAATTCGGATGTGCCGTAAGCCTTTCCCATGTTTTAGAGCTTGCAGTAATTACCTAATTAAATTTCTTTTGTAGCATAGACTTCCTTAATGCATGACCATTTGAAAGTAACGTGTATTACTATTTCTTTTTCGTTTGTTAGAGGCGTTATCGTTCCACCAATTTTTTGCGATGTGAGAAAACAACACTAAAATAGCTGTTAAGATGCTAATGTATTAGGATTAGCCAACGTAAACTATATCTTCAAGATTAACCCCCTTCTCTATTTTAGGTTAGATCACATTAATTTTATTTTTCTAAAAGATAAAATGACTAGAAAAAAAGAAAGAAAAGTTGTTTCTATATGTAATTCATCGACTCTTTCAATATTTTGTGATAGACATTGCTTTTAATACTGAAATAGTGTCACTTCTTCAAATAATTAAATTTGTACCAATTTAGATAGAATAAAACCGCAACTCTTATTTTAATGTTCTCAATCAAATAAAACATGACTTATAAATTGGAATGGATAAAGTATTATAATATGCCATCTTATAAAAACTAGTTAGGTGACATTTGCTTCAGAATTAACATTCGCAAGCCATATATATAAAAGGTAACCATATTTATATATCAAAATATATACTATATTTTATATATAATTATATATTTATATACAAAAGAAATACATCTGCAAGCTATATTATTTTAGTGGGCGTCAATTTATATCAATTTCTCAAAAAGTTTAAAGCCCATTTAAGTGAAAACTATGGCCCAAGCCTCACATTTGTCATTTGGATCTAAAACAAATATAGAGCCCAAACATTTCCCTTAATTCATACTAAACCCTCTGCCGCTATTAAACGGTACGTTTCTATATTCACACATTCCATATGTATTTTTTAGGAACCACTAAAAATAATTGTATTTTTATCTTAGGAAGCAGCCTATATTCCTCTCTAAAATCCTAAACCCTAACACATAAACTCCCCTTTACAATTACAAACTAGCCATAGCTCACATCTCTTCGTCGCCGTGAACTCTGTCCGACTATAAAACTGTGAGTTCTTTTCAGCCTGTTATGTTGTGTTCTGTTAGATTCTAATCTTAGCGTTTCCTTCACCTGAAAAATATTTAAAGTTTCACATTCTGGTTAAATAAACATCCCATTTCGATTTATCTAATTAGTTGATTTGTATTATTGATGGTTTGGCTCTGGTTGATTGTGGAACACAGAATATGTTCTATTGTCTGTGTGAGATCATAGTTACCCTGGTTATACTTATAGAAATTGTAGGGTGGATTACATTGAACAGCAAACAGATGGGACTACGGTGTAATATTTTCTTACTGGGTCAATTTGGCTTGTTACCCAAGCTGATCCATTCTAGATGGGTCAATTTGGCTTCTTAACGGGTCAGTTAGTCAACCCGTGGTAGCCTGTATATCGTAGCTCATTGTGTTCATCTGTTATAAATACTACCTCATGAATAGGAAACTTTTGGCTTCAGTTCCACATGGTTATGTTTGAATAAAAAAAATGAGTCTTCTCGTTTCTACTTTGGTCAAACAGAAACATTTATGGTTCGAGAAAAATGCAACATTTTCTGTATTTTAGGAACTACCAAAATAAAGATAAAAACTTGCAATTTTTTATTTTTATATTTATGTTTGAACACATTATATTATTTGTTAGTACCTGACAACTCGGACTTTTGACATGATAGACAAACATTGGAATTAGGGAAAATTCCAAGAGGTGAAGCCATCCAGTTCCCAGTGCTTAAGTCTCTCTTGGAAAGGAACTGGCCTGGGTCGCAAACCCTTCAAGAAAAGAAATCGCTTCTAGCTTGTCAAAGAAAAGGCATCTGCGCTTGAATAGATACAAAATGATCAATTCTCTTGCTCGAGTTCAACATTTTGGATTACAAGATAATTGATGCCAAAAATCTTCCAGTCCGAGCTTGGAGGTTTTTCGTATATTCGGGGAAAAGGCGATGGGCTACTTAGATAGTAAAACTACTCGAATGAAGTGTGAGTTTCTAAAAGAAGTTTTTAAAAGACGACCGTGGATTGGACATCACCTATTTGAGTTCCTTTTAGAAATGTGCTAGTCTGGTTTAGCTGACAAATGAAGCTCTTGAGTGGTTATTGAGATTTTAAAATCGATTGTTTCTTCAAAGCCCTTGATGTGACTATCTTTCAAAGTTAAATTTGTCTTGTTAATGCGTTGTTGAAAAATATGCCGATAAGGCATCAAGACGAGTGATGTCCTAAGTTACGTGGCAAAGTCATTCAGTTTTATGGACCACTAACTGAGGGCCTTGTTTCGTAGTGCTCTGGAACGATTGTGAAGCTCACCGATCGACATGTTTCTGTTTTGAAAAAGTGAATGTTAGGGAAGACATTAAACAAAGTTTTATAAGAAAATTCATTCGTATGTTGGAGTAACCGGTTTGGCATTGTTTTCTAGGTTTTATTCCAACCATAAGTTATTCGTAGCTTTGTTATTGTTGGAATTTTCTGTTTTTGCCATTTTTTCTTTGGTTGTTGAAAAACTTATAGTACCCAGCTTTGGTAATATGTAGTCCATAGTAGTAATTGTAAAATCCAAAATTTTGGCATAGGAAGCCCTAATTTACATATCACATTTGAATGATTCTACTTGTCATTCTTCACTTTAGTTCCATGTCATTGTTCATATTTGGAAGTTGGATTTTTGTTGAACGATTATAGAGTATTATAAAGTATGTGAGATTCATTGTTAACACCCCCAAGCAATCTTTGTTTATAGATTTGCATTATACATTCTCTCTCTCCAATATTATATATGCATTCTCTCTCTCTCTCTCCATTAATATATACCTTCTATCGTACATCACTCGAAAAACAAGAATCGGCATCAAAGGATTTTTATTTATTTATAAAAGCGAAAATGGATCATGCTATTGTTATCTCATCCTTGTTGAAGTCATCTTCATCACCATAAAGATTCTGGATCGTTGTTCAACATAGATGTATGACTAGAACTAGACACAAAGTCTAGCTAACTGCATCAAATAATTAACACTTTAAGCAATGAAAAAAGATGATTTCAAGCTGTAGAAAACTGTTCCATTGGAATTTCTTGTTTAGCTGACTCTTTGTATAATAGGCTAACACATTTCTTTCTTGCTTTTGTTTGTTTTAGTTAACGATTGAGTGTGGGTACAACCTCAAGGGGTAAACGATGTAGAGTTTACCTTAAGCATTTGGTGTCGGAGACCTATTGATTAGACTAATCATGATTCACATTGTATAGAATTGTTACACGTAGGGGTGTACAAAACAGGACCGGACCGGAAAACCGGACCGGAATGGACCGGACCGGTGGATTCCGGTCCGTTCCTCGGTCCTCAAAATGGTGGATTCCGGTTTTCGGCCCGTAAAATGGAAATTTTCCGGCCCGACCGTTTTTTTATAAGTTGAATTTCCAATATTGAAATTGACATTCCCGGATGCGGTGCCACGCAATTTTTACATTGAAATAAATTGTACATCGCGAGATATTTAGATTTGAAAAGGGGAAAAACGTAACGATTTGGGGGAAAAGTGAAATTGAGGGGCAAGATGGACGTTTTTGGAGAAATTGGCGGAACTCTTATTTTGTACCAATTTATATAGAATAAAACCGCAACTCTTATTTTAATGTTCTCAATCAAATAAAACATGACTTATAAATTGGAATGGATAAAGTATTATAATATGCCATCTTATAGAAACTAGTTAGGTGACATTTGCTTCAGAATTAACATTCGCAAGCCATATATATAAAAGGTAACCATATTTATATATCAAAATATATACTATATTTTATATATAATTATATATTTATATACAAAAGAAATACATCTGCAAGCTATATTATTTTAGTGGACGTCAATTTATATCAATTTCTCAAAAAAGTTTAAAGCCCATTTAAGTGAAAACTATGGCCCAAGCCTCACATTTGTTGCGGGCTGGATCTAAAACAAATATAGAGCCCAAACATTTCCCTTAATTCATACTAAACCCTCTGCCGCTATTAAACGGTACATTTCTATATTCACACATTCCATATGTATTTTTTAGGAACCACTAAAAATAATTGTATTTTTATCTTAGGAAGCAGCCTATATTCCTCTCTAAAACCCTAAACCCTAACACATAAACTCCCCTTTACAATTACAAACTAGCCATAGCTCACATCTCTTCGTCGCCGTGAACTCTGTCCGACTATAAAACTGTGAGTTCTTTTCAGCCTGTTATGTTGTGTTCTGTTAGATTCTAATCTTAGCGTTTCCTTCACCTGAAAAATATTTAAAGTTTCACATTCTGGTTAAATAAACATCCCATTTCGATTTATCTAATTAGTTGATTTGTATTATTGATGGTTTGGCTCTGGTTGATTGTGGAACACAGAATATGTTCTATTGTCTGTGTGAGAGATCATAGTTACCCTGGTTATACTTATAGAAATTGTATGGTGGATTACATTGAACAGCAAACAGATGGGACTACGGTGTAATATTTTCTTACTGGGTCAATTTGGCTTGTTACCCAAGCTGATCCATTCTAGATGAGTCAATTTGGCTTCTTAACGGTCGATTAGTCAACCCAGAAACGTATATCGTAATTATTGTGTTTATCTCGTTATAAATCTACCTCATGAATAAAACTTTTGGCTTGAGCCCACATGGTTATGTTTGAATAAAAAAAATGAGTCTTCTCGTTTCTACTTTGGTCAAACAGAAACATTTATGGTTCGAGAAAAATGCAACATTTTCTGTATTTTAGGAACTACCAAAATAAAGATAAAAACTTGCAATTTTTTATTTTTATATTTATGTTTGAACACTTGTTAGTACCTGACAACTCGGACTTTTGACATGATAGACAAACATTGGAATTATGAGTATGGAGACGGGTGGGTCTGAGCAGTCAAGGGAGAAAATGAAGAAAGACAAGAAAAAAAGAAAGGCTGAAACAGAGGAGCCCAATACCCCATCAACCTCTAACAAGATTTCTACCAATCTTATGGAGGGTAAGAAGCTAAAAAGAGCTCTAGACAAAGAGAGGCGCAGAGTGGAGTCTGAGAAAAAGCACGACTCTAAGCAAAACTAATGGCTTCTTCTGTAGCGATAAATAATCAGCGGACCGAGATTTCTCCTAATACTAGTGGGTTGCCTGAGTTTCACATTGGTGTATTTAAGGACCTTGCAGCTGTTGAGGCATCCATTAGAGAAGCAGCTGCTCATTCTTTAGTTGCTGAATTGCTTGAAGTTCAGAAGGCTTATGATAGTCTGGAGAACAAGGAAGTGGTTGAGGACAGTTCAAGTTGGAAGCTGAAAAGGATGATGGGTTGAATAACTGTGCCCCTTCGTTGAGATATGCTGTTCGAAGGCTAATTCGTGGTGTTTCTTCATCAAGAGAGGTGTGTTTGGTTAATTGTAGCACAACGCCCTGTGATTTTGTTGAAAATCAGTGCCTAATTATATTGTTACTATTAAATTTGAATGCTTTAGTGCCTTCCCATCTTCATTATATAATTGAATTTTTTAGGGAGACTAATATCTCTGTGGGTTCTTGGCTGATTCTTGCTGACATTCCCATCTGATAATAGCACATTCATGCTGGAAAACTTTGCATTGTAAAATAAGATGCTTAGGCTATGCTCTCCTGTCTTTACCTTTGAAATGTTATTTTATACTAGAACCATAAAGGTGAAATTTTTCGATAGCTCTATGCTCTACAGGTTTGAATTTAGAGGCTAAATGAAATAATGGAGGTTTAGAGACAGATGTCTCTTCTGCTTATAGTATGATTGTCCCGATGAGCTGAATGTTTTCATATAAAGCCTTATCTGTTTTCTTATATGCGCAGTGTGCAAGACAAGGGTTTGCATTAGGCATGACAGTTTTGGTTGGTGCAGTTCCATGCATAAAAGTGGGCGCTGTTGAAGCTAATTGTTGAATTATTGGAGTTCTCTTCTTCCATGAAGGGTCAGGTGGGAAGGTTCACCTTTTGTGAACTTATTAGGGTTTATGGACTGTCTTAACAGTTTAACTTGGCATTGTAGGACATAAAAGATTGCCTATTGGGACGCTTGTTTGCTTATGGAGCTATTGCAAGATCAGGAAGATTAACTTTAGAGTGGACTGCTGATAAGAACACTCCTTATATTAAAGAATTTGTTGGTTCTCTTGTCTCGCTGGCAGCAAAGAAGACGTGCTTACAGGAGCCTGCTGTCTCAGTTATTTTGGAGTTGGTTGACAAGGTCTTTAACTTTTACAAGCCCATGAATTGCAAATTTAAGCTTAACACATTCACTTTAGTTATCTATTGAAAATAACTTCACAGTTTGGCTTTTCTTGCGTTATTACAAACTCGTATGAGCTTAAATATCTCCGTATGGAACTTCTGGGATCTTGTTCGATTGCCTATTAAACATCATGTCTTACACTTATCCAAATAATATCACCTCTTCCTACTAATCTAAGATGTGCTTTTGTCATGTTGCTGATTTAACTTTTTCATTTGGTGTTTTTTGCTTCATCATATTGTCCTTGTCCTCTACTTTTGGTCTTTGCTTAAGCTGCATTCTGTTTAGCCGTCTCACCATCATATTTTTGCCGTGTCAGTTACCTGTTGAAGTTTCATTGAATCATGTACTTGAAGCTCCTGGACTAAAAGAGTGGTTTGAAGGTTCAACGGAAGTTGGAAATCCTGATGCTTTGCTTCTTGCCCTTACTATACGTGAGAAAACTGGTGTTGATAATAAAGTGTTTGGCAAGCTTCTGCCATTTCCTTATAGCCCCAGCCGGCTTTTCACTGTGGAGCATTTGTCCTTGCTTTCCAATTGCTTGAAGGTGCTACTGAACTTATTCATTTTCTTTCCTTGAAACGTTTTGTTCATATTTTGATCTGTTGACTTTATGGATGTGCAGGAATCCCACTTCTGCCAGCCACGAACTCATAGTGTATGGTATTCCTTGGTAAATATTCTTTTACCTGAAAATGTTCTACAAGATTTTGATCCCTCAGCAGCTTTAAGTTCCATAAAAAAACACAAAAAAGGCCGCAAGGC
Organism: Przewalskia tangutica; assembly: GCA_029844215.1. NCBI lineage: Eukaryota > Viridiplantae > Streptophyta > Magnoliopsida > Solanales > Solanaceae > Przewalskia > Przewalskia tangutica. The sequence goes on along the minus strand of CM056721.1, from coordinate 8,060,150 downwards.
AGCTCAGCAGAAGAAGATATTGAGAAAAACCTTAAAAACTTTTGTGAAATTATCATTGAAGGATCACTTCTTCCATCATCTCATAATTGCAAGAATTTGGCGTTCAATGTTCTGCTGCTTCTCCTTCCAAAACTGCCAGCGTCATGCATCTACAACGTCCTGTCCTACAAAGTTGTACAGTGCTTAAAGGATGTACTTCCTGCGAAGACACTAATCTATTCAAAGCCGGTCACCACTTTTAAGAGAATTTTCCGAGTGGGTCAAGCATGATGATGTTAGAAGAGTGGCAGTTATTATGGCTTTACAGAAACATAGTAATGGGAAGTTTGATTGCATCACCAGGTCAAAAACAGTAAAAGAGTTGATGTCCGAGTTTAAAACTGAGTCTGGATGCATGCTTCTCATTCAGAACTTAGTTGACATGTTCCTGGACGAAACTCATGCTTCCGAGGAGCCTTCAGATCAGAGTCAAACTACAGATGACAACTCAGAAATTGCCGTTAGAAGGTAAGGGTTCTATTGGAGCAGTAGGAGCCAGATTTTTGAAAGCCTGGGTTATAGAGTCACTTCCCAATTGCTTGAAGCATCCAACTCTGGATACAAATGCAAGGTTCAGGGTCCAAAGAGAAATTCTAAAATTTTTGGCAGTTCAGGGTTTATTTTCTTCAACTCTTGGAACTGAGGTGACATCATTTGAATTGGAAGAAAAATTTAGGTGGCCGAAGTCTGCCATTTCAAGTGCTCTTTGTAGGACGTGCATTGAGCAGCTACAATTACTGCTATCAAATGCTCAAAAAGGCGAAGGACCTCAAGTTGTGGCAAGTGGTCTTGAAGCTAATGATCTTGGAGCTTACTTCATGCGATTTCTTACTACATTGCGAAACATTCCTTCTGTTTCGCTGTTTAGGTCCTTGAGCCATGATGATGAAGAAGCAATCAAAAAATTGCAGGCCATGGAGTCTCAGCTCTCAAGACAGGTCAAATTTTGTGCTGCTTCATTTTGTAGCATCCTAGTAATGTTGCTGACCTCAACACTAGTCCAAGTTTTTTGTGTCTTTGTGAAACCAAAGTCCCTTGCTTTAGGCCTTTTAATTCTCCTTTATTGTTTGATAAGAGCATTACTCCTGCTTTGGTTTCAGGAGTCTTAGTAAGCTCTTAACTGAAACAGCCATGTCCTGTTATTACTCATCTTATATTAGTTATTACCATCAACAACTTGTATTCTCTTTTTGTCAAATTAACCACTATTCACCGTGTACAGGAGAGTGAAAACTAATTGATATCTTCTGTGAGATAGTTAGATTGTTAATTTTGTTCTCTGACCTTATTCTTTTCTCCAAACAATGGCAGGAGAGAAACTTAGGTCCAAGTATTGAAACCAATAAGTTACATTCCATGAGGTACCTTATGATACAATTGTTGCTTCAAGTCCTACTTGGCCTCAAGAATTTTCTGAAGCCGCCTCTGAATTGGTTATTTGCTGTACAAAAGCTTTTCGATCTTCTGATCTTCTTGCTTCCTCTGGAGAAGATGAAGCAGATGGCGATGACACACCTGAATTCATGGATGTTCTAGTGGACACCATGCTTTCATTGCTGCCACAGTCATCAGCTCCGATGCGGACGCTATTGAGCAGGTACCCTACAGAAAAACAACTTAATCTCCCATCAGTTCTGCAACAGCTGTTGTAGTCAGGTTCTTCTTTGCCTACTTAAAAACATTCTTGTCTTTTAGGTTTTCAAATGTTTTTGTCATGATGTCACGGATGATGGGTTACTTGAATGTTGCGGGTTATAAAGAAAGATCTCAAACCAGCCAGACACCAAGAAACAGACAGTGAGGGCGAAGATGGCGGCGGCAGCGATGATGACGTTCTTGACATTGAAGAAGCAGAGGAATCAGATGAAGCAGAGATGGATGAAACTGCGGAGAGTGATGGACATGCAGATGACTCAGAGACAGTAGTTGGTGTCGAGGGTGTTAGCTCAGAACTTCCTGAAGCTTCTGATGATGATTCTGATTGGGATGATGATGCAATGCTTGGCATGGACACCTCTATTGCTAAATTTTTGAAGGATAGGAAGAACCAGGCTGGTAGTGAAACTGCTCATTCACAGCTTGCCCTCTTCAAGCCGTGTCCTCTCTTTGCTGGAGATTTACCTACATGAAAATCCAGGCAAGTCTTTTCTTTATTCACTAAGCGGTTGTTTGGTTGCTGGTTGGGAAGTTTTTTTTTTCGTTTTCAAAAATTAACATAACTTATATCATGTTTGGTAGCCGTTTAGTTGATTTGTTTAAAACTCAACACACCAAGTACGGTGTGTGGTTATCTTTTTGCAACCCCACATAAGTAAAACAGGTATAGGTTGTGTCAAGCGGGATAAAAATACTAAAATGACAAATTTACCCTCTATCACTCCAGAATTAAATTTTTGATTTTGATTGCATTTCTCTGGCGTCCCAACTATATACCTTGGACCTTGCATCATTTTAAAGGTCAAACATTATCATTGTAAATAAGTATTTTATTTTAAGAATTATATAATGTATTAATTTCTAATGCAACAAAACGAATATCCAAAAAGTAATTCATGCATTGTGATTCTTACATAACCAAACTCCATAACTAATCCCTTATTCCTGCACAATTAAACCGTGCATAACTCTAACCGACAACCAAGCAGGCCCCAAGTGTATTTATCTTAAGGATGTCTAACTTGACTTCAAAGCTTGATCTTGTTATTAGCTTTGTGGCATGATCATCATGATGAAACTGGGGTAAACATACAAGTTTTAATCATAATAAAAGCCTCTTGATTGAACATTTGACCAGTGTAAATGTAACAACAAAACAGCTGATACTTCATTCCAACTGGTTGGGTATCACCTATTTGCTCTTTCCATTTGTGTTCTACTCTTAACTAAGTACCAGTTTTTAAAAAGTTTGCATCGGTCAAGTTTTTGAAACTCTTCCATTTTTGTGATTAATCTCAGGCTCATATTTTATATTACTCTCAACCATCATTTTGTGAACCTACATATCGGTACATATTCAGGCAAACCCAATTAATAACGGCCTCTTCTCATTTTATTCTCAGCGTACTGCTTGCTCCATTTCAGACATCTTTATCATGTTTTATAGTATCTTCCCATGGCTTTATACATTGCTCCATTTCAGACATATTGTTCAATTTTACTCACCTAACTTCCACTATAACATTCACATATCAACAATATTTTCTTATATACATGTTGACCTTCAGAGGCCTAAGCGTCGCCTCCATATAATGTTGGTCGCACAATTGTTATATAGCATTAGCATTTAATATTCTGTGTATCTTTCTATGACATGACATTCCTATCAAACTCTTCTTTTCAGCTTATGTCATTCTCCTAGAAATGGAAAATATTACCTATACTGAATATCATGAAATAAAAGATGCAGCGGCATACACTTTAATCTTATGGCTAAACCTGTGGTTCCCTGGTATTAAGCACTGCAGCTTCAACGGCACTGTTTGTTTGATCTTAATGATTCTTTAAGGGGTGAATAGTTGTTTAAATTTTCCATTTTGCAGGGAAGCCACAAGTGTTGAAAATATTCTCAAGCCTAGCTCAAGCATTTGTAAACCCGCATACTACGGAGGGTAACGAACAACTTGGCAAGCGAATTTGGGAATTTTACAGAAGAAAATCTTTAAGGCAAAGGACTATCCAAGAGGTGAAGCCATCCAGTTCCCAGTGCTTAAGTCTCTCTTGGAAAGGAACTTGGCGCTGGCTGCAAAACCCTTCAAGAAAAAGAAATCTGCTTCTAGCTTGTCAAAGAAAAAGCTGTCTGCCGCCTTGAATAGATACAAAATGATCAATTCTCTTGCTCAGAGTTCAACATTTTGGATTCTGAAGATAATTGATGCCAAAAATCTTCCAGAGTCTGAGCTTCAGGAGGTTTTTCGTATATTCAGGGAAAAGCTGATGGGCTACTTAGATAGTAAAACTACTCGAATGAAGTGTGAGTTTCTAAAAGAAGTTTTTAAAAGACGACCATGGATTGGACATCACCTATTTGAGTTCCTTTTAGAGAAATGTGCTAGTGCGAAGCTACAGTTTCGACAAATTGAAGCTCTTGAGCTGGTTATTGAGATTTTAAAATCGATTGTTTCTTCAAAGCCTGATGACAGCAGCTATCTTTCAAAGTTAAGCTGTCTTGTTAATGCGTTGTTGAAAAATATGCCCGTTAAGGCATCAAGACGAGCTGATGTCCGGAAGTTCTGTGGCAAAGTCATTCAGGTTTTAACAGACCCTAATCTGAGGGCCTTGTTTCGTAGTGCTCTGGAACCTGATTGTGAAGCTCAGCGGACTGACATGTTTCCTGTTTTGAAAAAGTGAATGTTAGGGGAAGACATTAAACAAAGTTTTATAAGAAAATTCATTCGTATGTTGGAGTAACCTGTTTGGCATTGTTTTCTGGGTTTTATTCCAACCATAAGTTATTCGTAGCTTTGTTATTGTTGGAATTTTCTGTTTTTGCCATTTTTTTCTTTGGTTGTTGAAAAACTTATAGTACCAGCAGTTTTGGTAATATGTAGTCCATAGTAGTAATTGTAAAATCCAAAATTTTGGCATAGGAAGCCCTAATTTACATATCACATTTGAATGATTCTACTTGTCATTCTTCACTTTTGGTTCCATGTCATTGTTCATATTTGGAAGTTGGATTTTTGTTGAACTGATTATAGAGTATTATAAAGTATGTGAGATTCGCTGTTAACACCCCCAAGCAATCTTTGTTTATAGATTTGCATTATACATTCTCTCTCTCCATTAATATTATATATGCATTCTCTCTCTCTCTCCATTAATATATACCTTCTACTGTACATCACTCAAAAAAACAAAAATCTGGCATCAAAGGATTTTTTATTTATTTATAAAAACTGAAAATTGGATCATGCTATTGTTATCTCATCCTTGTTGAAGTCATCTTCATCACCATAAAGATTCTGGATCGTTGTTCAACATAGATGTATGACTAGAACTAGACACAAAGTCTAGCTAACTGCATCAAATAATTAACACTTTAAGCAATGAAAAAAGATGATTTCAAGCTGTAGAAAACTGTTCCATTGGAATTTCTTGTTTAGCTGACTCTTTGTATAATAGGCTAACACATTTCTTTCTTGATTTTGTTTGTTTTAGTTAACGATTGAGTGTGGGTACAACCTCAAGGGGTAAACAATGTAGAGTTTACCTTAAGCATTTGGTGTCGGAGACCTATTGATTAGACTAATCATGATTCACATTGTATAGAATTGTTACCGTGGGGTGTACAAAGCAGGCCAGGACGAGAAAATCGGACGTCGGGCCGGTGGATTCGGTCAGGTCCTCGATCCTCAAAATTGTGGATTAGGTTTCGGTCGATTTTTTTTTTTATAAATTGAATTTCCAATATTGAAATTGACATTCCCGGATGCGGTGCCACACAATTTTTACGTTGAAATCAATTGTACATCGCGAGATATTTAGAGTTGAAAAGGAAGCATGCGATTTGGGGTAAAGTGAAATTGAGGGCAAGATGGACGTTGTTGGAGAAATTGGCGGAACTCTTATTTTGTACCAATTTAGATAGAATAAAACCGCAACTCTTATTTTAATGTTCTCAATCAAATAAAACATGACTTATAAATTGGAATGGATAAAGTATTATAATATGCATCTTATTGAAACTAGTTAGGTGACATTTGATTCAGAATTAACATTCGCAAGCCATATATATAAAAGGTAACCATATTTTTATATCAAAATATATACTATATTTTATATATAATTATATATTTATATACAAAAGAAATACATCTAGCTATATTATTTTAGTGGGCGTCAATTTATATCAATTTCTCAAAAAAGTTTAAAGCCCATTTAAGTGAAAACTATGGCCCAAGCCTCACATTTGTTGCGGGCTGGATCTAAAACAAATATAGAGCCCAAACATTTCCATTAATTCATACTAAACCCTCTGCCGCTATTAAACGGTACGTTTCTATATTCACACATTCCATATGTATTTTTTAGGAACCACTAAAAATAATTGTATTTTTATCTTAGGAAGCAGCCTATATTCCTCTCTAAAACCCTAAACCCTAACACATAAACTCCCCTTTACAATTACAAACTAGCCATAGCTCACATCTCTTCGTCGCCGTGAACTCTGTCCGACTATAAAGCGTGAGTTCTTTTCACTGTTATGTTGTGTTCATTAGATTCTAATCTTAGCGTTTCCTTCACCTGAAAAATATTTAAAGTTTCACATTCTGGTTAAATAAACATCCCATTTCGATTTATCTAATTAGTTGATTTGTATTATTGATGGTCTGGCTCTGGTTGATTGTGGAACACAGAATATGTTCTATTGTCTGTGTGAGATCATAGTTACCCTGGTTATACTTATAGAAATTGTAGGGTGGATTACATTGAACAGCAAACAGATGGGACTACGGTGTAATATTTTCTTACTGGGTCAATTTGGCTTGTTACCCAAGCTGATCCATTCTAGATGGGTCAATTTGGCTTAGCGGGTCGATTAGTCAACGTGGTAGCGCGTATATATCGTATTCATTGTGTTAAATACATTATAAATCTTCGCCATGAATAGGAAACTTTTGGCTTCATTTCCACATGGTTATGTTTGAATAAAAAAAATGAGTCTTCTCGTTTCTACTTTGGTCAAACAGAAACATTTATGGTTCGAGAAAAATGCAACATTTTCTGTATTTTAGGAACTACCAAAATAAAGATAAAAACTTGCAATTTTTTATTTTTATATTTATGTTTGAACACTTGTTAGTACCTGACAACTCGGACTTTTGACATGATAGACAAACATTGGAATTATGAGTATGGAGACGGGTGGGTCTGAGCAGTCAAGGGAGAAAATGAAGAAAGACAAGAAAAAAAGAAAGGCTGAAACAGAGGAGCCCAATACCCCATCAACCTCTAACAAGATTTCTACCAATCTTATGGAGGGTAAGAAGCTAAAGAGCTCTAGACAAAGAGAGGCGCAGAGTGGAGTCTGAGAAAAAGCACGACTCTAAGCAAAAACTAATGGCTTCTTCTGTAGCGATAAATAATCAGCGGACTGAGATTTCTCCTAATACTAGTGGGTTGCCTGAGTTTCACATTGGTGTATTTAAGGACCTTGCAGCTGTTGAGGCATCCATTAGAGAAGCAGCTGCTCATTCTTTAGTTGCTGAATTGCTTGAAGTTCAGAAGGCTTATGATAGTCTGGAGAACAAGGAAGTGGTTGAGGACAGTTCAAGTTGGAAGCTGAAAAGGATGATGGGTTGAATAACTGTGCCCCTTCGTTGAGATATGCTGTTCGAAGGCTAATTCGTGGTGTTTCTTCATCAAGAGAGGTGTGTTTGGTTAATTGTAGCACAACGCCCTGTGATTTTGTTGAAAATCAGTGCCTAATTATATTGTTACTATTAAATTTGAATGCTTTAGTGCCTTCCCATCTTCATTATATAATTGAATTTTTTAGGGAGACTAATATCTCTGTGGGTTCTTGGCTGATTCTTGCTGACATACCCATCTGATAATAGCACATTCATGCTGGAAAACTTTGCATTGTAAAATAAGATGCTTAGGCTATGCTCTCCTGTCTTTACCTTTGAAATGTTATTTTATACTAGAACCATAAAGGTGAAATTTTTCGATAGCTCTATGCTCTACAGGTTTGAATTTAGAGGCTAAATGAAATAATGGAGGTTTAGAGACAGATGTCTCTTCTGCTTATAGTATGATTGTCCCGATGAGCTGAATGTTTTCAAATAAAGCCTTATCTGTTTTCTTATATGCAGTGTGCAAGACAAGGGTTTGCATTAGGCATGACAGTTTTGGTTGGTGCAGTTCCATGCATAAAAGTGGACGCGCTGTTGAAGCTAATTGTTGAATTATTGGAGTTCTCTTCTTCCATGAAGGGTCAGGTGGGAAGGTTCACCTTTTGTGAACTTATTAGGGTTTTATGGACTGTCTTAACAGTTTAACTTGGCATTGTAGGACATAAAAGATTGCCTATTGGGACGCTTGTTTGCTTATGGAGCTATTGCAAGATCAGGAAGATTAACTTTAGAGTGGACTGCTGATAAGAACACTCCTTATATTAAAGAATTTGTTGGTTCTCTTGTCTCGCTGGCAGCAAAGAAGACGTACTTACAGGAGCCTGCTGTCTCAGTTATTTTGGAGTTGGTTGACAAGGTCTTTAACTTTTACAAGCCCATGAATTGCAAATTTAAGCTTAACACATTCACTTTAGTTATCTATTGAAAATAACTTCACAGTTTGGCTTTTCTTGCGTTATTACAAACTCGTATGAGCTTAAATATCTCCGTATGGAACTTCTGGGATCTTGTTCGATTGCCTATTAAACATCATGTCTTACACTTATCCAAATAATATCACCTCTTCCTACTACTCTAAGATGTGCTTTTGTCATGTTGCTGATTTAACTTTTTTCATTTGGTGTTTTTTGCTTCATCATATTGTCCTTGTCCTCTACTTTTGGTCTTTGCTTAAGCTGCATTCTGTTTAGCCGTCTCACCATCATATTTTTGCCGTGTCAGTTACCTGTTGAAGTTTCATTGAATCATGTACTTGAAGCTCCTGGACTAAAAGAGTGGTTTGAAGGTTCAACGGAAGTTGGAAATCCTGATGCTTTGCTTCTTGCCCTTACTATACGTGAGAAAACTGGTGTTGATAATAAAGTGTTTGGCAAGCTTCTGCCATTTCCTTATAGCCCCAGCCATTTTCACTGTGGAACATTTGTCCTTGCTTTCCAATTGCTTGAAGGTGCTACTGAACTTATTCATTTTCTTTCCTTGAAACGTTTTGTTCATATTTTGATCTGTTGACTTTATGGATGTGCAGGAATCCCACTTCTGCCAGCCACGAACTCATAGTGTATGGTATTCCTTGGTAAATATTCTTTTACCTGAAAATGTTCTACAAGATTTTGATCCCTCAGCAGCTTTAAGTTCCATAAAAAAACACAAAAAAGGCCGCAAGGGCAGCTCAGCAGAAGAAGATATTGAGAAAAACCTTAAAAACTTTTGTGAAATTATCATTGAAGGATCACTTCTTCCATCATCTCATAATTGCAAGAATTTGGCGTTCAATGTTCTGCTGCTTCTCCTTCCAAAACTGCCAGCGTCATGCATCTACAACGTCCTGTCCTACAAAGTTGTACAGTGCTTAAAGGATGTACTTCCTGCGAAAGACACTAATCTATTCAAAGCCGGTCACCACTTTTTAAGAGAATTTTCCGAGTGGGTCAAGCATGATGATGTTAGAAGAGTGGCAGTTATTATGGCTTTACAGAAACATAGTAATGGGAAGTTTGATTGCATCACCAGGTCAAAAACAGTAAAAGAGTTGATGTCGAGTTTAAAACTGAGTCTGGATGCATGCTTCACATTCAGAACTTAGTAGACATGTTCCTGGGCGAAACTCATGCTTCGAGCCTTCAGATCAGAGTCAAACTACAGATGACAACTCAGAAATTGCTTCGTTAGAAGGTAAGGGTTCTATTGGAGCAGTAGGAGCGCCAGATTTTTGAAAGCCTGGGTTATAGAGTCACTTCCCAATTGCTTGAAGCATCCAACTCTGGATACAAATGCAAGGTTCAGGGTCCAAAGAGAAATTCTAAAATTTTTGGCAGTTCAGGGTTTATTTTCTTCAACTCTTGGAACTGAGGTGACATCATTTGAATTGGAAGAAAAATTTAGGTGGCCGAAGTCTGCCATTTCAAGTGCTCTTTGTAGGACGTGCATTGAGCAGCTACAATTACTGCTATCAAATGCTCAAAAAGGCGAAGGACCTCAAGTTGTGGCAAGTGGTCTTGAAGCTAATGATCTTGGAGCTTACTTCATGCGATTTCTTACTACATTCTGAAACATTCCTTCTGTTTAGCTGTTTAGGTCCTTGAGCCATGATGATGAAGAAGCAATCAAAAAATTGCAGGCCATGGAGTCTCAGCTCTCAAGACAGGTCAAATTTTGTGCTGCTTCATTTTGTAGCATCCTAGTAATGTTGCTGACCTCAACACTAGTCCAAGTTTTTTGTGTCTTTGTGAAACCAAAGTCCCTTGCTTTAGGCCTTTTAATTCTCCTTTATTGTTTGATAAGAGCATTACTCCTGCTTTGGTTTCAGGAGTCTTAGTAAGCTCTTAACTGAAACAGCCATGTCCTGTTATTACTCATCTTATATTAGTTATTACCATCAACAACTTGTATTCTCTTTCTGTCAAATTAACCACTATTCACCGTGTACAGGAGAGTGAAAACTAATTGATATCTTCTGTGAGATAGTTAGATTGTTAATTTTGTTCTCTGACCTTATTCTTTTCTCCAAACAATGGCAGGAGAGAAACTTAGGTCCAAGTATTGAAACCAATAAGTTACATTCCATGAGGTACCTTATGATACAATTGTTGCTTCAAGTCCTACTTCGGCCTCAAGAATTTTCTGAAGCCGCCTCTGAATTGGTTATTTGCTGTACAAAAGCTTTTCGATCTTCTGATCTTCTTGCTTCCTCTGGAGAAGATGAAGCAGATGGCGATGACACACCTGAATTCATGGATGTTCTAGTGGACACCATGCTTTCATTGCTGCCACAGTCATCAGCTCCGATGCGGACCGCTATTGAGCAGGTACCCTACAGAAAAACAACTTAATCTCCCATCAGTTCTGCAACAGCTGTTGCAGTCAGGTTCTTCTTTGCCTACTTAAAAAACATTCTTGTCTTTTAGGTTTTCAAATGTTTTGTCATGATGTCACGGATGATGGGTTACTTGAATGTTGCGGGTTATAAAGAAAGATCTCAAACCAGCCAGACACCAAGAAACAGACAGTGAGGGCGAAGATGGCGGCACGGCGATGATGACGTTCTTGACATTGAAGAAGCAGAGGAATCAGATGAAGCAGAGATGGATGAAACTGCGGAGAGTGATGGACATGCAGATGACTCAGAGACAGTAGTTGGTGTCGAGGGTGTTAGCTCAGAACTTCCTGAAGCTTCTGATGATGATTCTGATTGGGATGATGATGCAATGCTTGGCATGGACACCTCTATTGCTAAATTTTTGAAGGATAGGAAGAACCAGGCTGGTAGTGAAACTGCTCATTCACAGCTTGCCCTCTTCAAGCTTCGTGTCCTCTCTTTGCTGGAGATTTACCTACATGAAAATCCAGGCAAGTCTTTTCTTTATTCACTAAGCGGTTGTTTGGTTGCTGGTTGGGAAGTTTTTTCGTTTTCAAAATTAACATAACTTATATCATGTTTGGTAGCCGTTTAGTTGATTTGTTTAAAACTCAACACACCAAATGCGGTGTGTGGTTATCTTTTTGCAACCCCACATAAGTAAAACAGGTATAGGTTGTGTCAAACGGGGATAAAAATACTAAAATGACAAATTTACCCTCTATCACTCCAGAATTAAATTTTTGATTTTGATTGCATTTCTCTGGCGTCCCAACTATATACCTTGGACCTTGCATCATTTTAAAGGTCAAACATTATCATTGTAAATAAGTATTTTATTTTAAGAATTATATAATGTATTAATTTCTAATGCAACAAAACGAATATCCAAAAAAGTAATTCATGCATTGTGATTCTTACATAACCAAACTCCGCATAACTAATCCCTTATTCCTGCACAATTAAACCGTGCATAACTCTAACCAGCAACCAAACGAGCCCCAAGTGTATTTATCTTAAGGATGTCTAACTTGACTTCAAAGCTTGATCTTGTTATTAGCTTTGTGGCATGATCATCATCATGAAACTGGGGTAAACATACAAGTTTTAATCATAATAAAAGCCTCTTGATTGAACATTTGACCAGTGTAAATGTAACAACAAAACAGCTGATACTTCATTCCAACTGGTTGGGTATCACCTATTTGCTCTTTCCATTTGTGTTCTACTCTTAACTAAGTACCAGTTTTTTTAAAAAGTTTGCATCGGTCAAGTTTTTTGAAACTCTTCCCTTTTTGTGATTAATCTCTGGCTCATTTTTTATATTACTCTCAATCATCATTTTGTGCACCTACATATCGGTACATCTTGAGGCAAAGCCAATTTAGAACGGCCTCTTCTCATTTTATTCTACGCGTACTGCTTGCTCCATTTCAGACATCTTTATCATGTTTTATAGTATCTTCCCATGGCTTTATACATTGCTCCATTTCAGACATATTGTTCAATTTTACTCACCTAACTTCCACTATAACATTCACATATCAACAATATTTTTCTTATATACATGTTGACCTTCAGAGGCCTAGCGTCGCCTCCATATAATGTTGGTCGCACAATTGTTATATAGCATTAGCATTTAATATTCTGTGTATCTTTCTATGACATGACATTCCTATCAAACTCTTCTTTTCAGCTTATGTCATTCTCCTAGAAATGGAAAATATTACCTATACTGAATATCATGAAATAAAAGATGCAGCGGCATACACTTTAATCTTATGGCTAAACCTGTGGTTCCCCTGGTATTAAGCACTGCAGCTTCAACGGCACTGTTTGTTTGATCTTAATGATTCTTTAAGGGGTGAATAGTTGTTTAAATTTTCCATTTTGCAGGGAAGCCACAAGTGTTGAAAATATTCTCAAGCCTAGCTCAAGCATTTGTAAACCCGCATACTACGGAGGGTAACGAACAACAACTTAGCGAATTTGGGAATTTTACAGAAGAAAATCTTTAAGGCAAAGGACTATCCAAGAGGTGAAGCCATCCAGTTCCCAGTGCTTAAGTCTCTCTTGGAAAGGAACTTGGCGCTGGCTGCAAAACCCTTCAAGAAAAAGAAATCTGCTTCTAGCTTGTCAAAGACAAAGCTGTCTGCCGCCGTGAATAGATACAAAATGATCAATTCTCTTGCTCAGAGTTCAACATTTTGGATTCTGAAGATAATTGATGCCAAAAATCTTCCAGAGTCTGAGCTTCAGGAGGTTTTTCGTATATTCAGGGAAAAGCTGATGGGCTACTTAGATAGTAAAACTACTCGAATGAAGTGTGAGTTTCTAAAAGAAGTTTTTAAAAGACGACCATGGATTGGACATCACCTATTTGAGTTCCTTTTAGAGAAATGTGCTAGTGCGAAGCTACAGTTTCGACAAATTGAAGCTCTTGAGCTGGTTATTGAGATTTTAAAATCGATTGTTTCTTCAAAGCCTGATGACAGCAGCTATCTTTCAAAGTTAAGCTGTCTTGTTAATGCGTTGTTGAAAAATATGCCCGTTAAGGCATCAAGACGAGCTGATGTCCGGAAGTTCTGTGGCAAAGTCATTCAGGTTTTAACAGACCCTAATCTGAGGGCCTTGTTTCGTAGTGCTCTGGAACCTGATTGTGAAGCTCAGCGGACTGACATGTTTCCTGTTTTGAAAAAGTGAATGTTAGGGGAAGACATTAAACAAAGTTTTATAAGAAAATTCATTGGTATGTTGGAGTAACCTGTTTGGCATTGTTTTCTGGGTTTTATTCCAACCATAAGTTATTCGTAGCTTTGTTATTGTTGGAATTTTCTGTTTTTGCCATTTTTTTCTTTGGTTGTTGAAAAACTTATAGTACCAGCAGTTTTGGTAATATGTAGTCCATAGTAGTAATTGTAAAATCCAAAATTTTGGCATAGGAAGCCCTAATTTACATATCACATTTGAATGATTCTACTTGTCATTCTTCACTTTTGGTTCCATGTCATTGTTCATATTTGGAAGTTGGATTTTTGTTGAACTGATTATAGAGTATTATAAAGTATGTGAGATTATTTATTAACACCCCAAGCAATCTTTGTTTATAGATTTGCATTATACATTCTCTCTCCATTAATATTATATATGCATTCTCTCTCTCTCCATTAATATATACCTTCTACTGTACATCACTCAAAAAAAAAAGAATCTGGCATCAAAGGATTTTTTATTTATTTATAAAAACTGAAAATTGGATCATGCTATTGTTATCTCATCCTTGTTGAAGTCATCTTCATCACCATAAAGATTCTGGATCGTTGTTCAACATAGATGTATGACTAGAACTAGACACAAAGTCTAGCTAACTGCATCAAATAATTAACACTTTAAGCAATGAAAAAAGATGATTTCAAGCTGTAGAAAACTGTTCCATTGGAATTTCTTGTTTAGCTGACTCTTTGTATAATAGGCTAACACATTTCTTTCTTGCTTTTGTTTGTTTTAGTTAACGATTGAGTGTGGGTACAACCTCAAGGGATAAACGATGTAGAGTTTACCTTAAGCATTTGGTGTCGGAGACCTATTGATTAGACTAATCATGATTCACATTGTATAGAATTGTTACGTGGGGTGTACAAAGCAGGCCAGGATCGGGCCAGGGCCGGAATGGGCCGGTCGGGCCGATGGATTCGGTCCGTTCCTCGATCCTCAAAATGGTGGATTAGGTTTTAGGTCGGTCGAGTAAAGCGGAATTTTCGGTCGGACCGTTTTTATATTTATAAATTGAATTTCCAATATTGAAATTGACATTCCCGGATGCGGTGCCACGCAATTTTTACGTTGAAATCAATTGTACATCGCGAGATATTTAGATTTGAAAAGGGAAAAAACGTGCGATTTGGGGAAAAGTGAAATTGAGGGGCAAGATGGACGTTTTTGGAGAAATTGGCGGAACTCTTATTTTGTACCAATTTAGATATAATAAAACCGCAACTCTTATTTTAATGTTCTCAATCAAATAAAACATGACTTATAAATTGGAATGGATAAAGTATTATAATATGCCATCTTATAGAAACTAGTTAGGTGACATTTGCTTCAGAATTAACATTCGCAAGCCATATATATAAAAGGTAACCATATTTATATATCAAAATATATACTATATTTTATATATAATTATATATTTATATACAAAAGAAATACATACAAAGCTATATTATTTTAGTGGACGTCAATTTATATCAATTTCTCAAAAAAGTTTAAAACCCATTTAAGTGAAAACTATGGCCCAAGCCTCACATTTGTTGCGGGTTGGATCTAAAACAAATATAGAGCCTAAACATTTCCCTTAATTCATACTAAACCCTCTGCCGCTATTAAACGGTACGTTTCTATATTCTCACATTCCATATGTATTTTTTAGGAACCACTAAAAATAATTGTATTTTTATCTTAGGAGCGGACTATATTCCTCTGCAAAACCTAAACCTAACACATAAACTCCCTTTACAATTACAAACTAGCCATGCTCGCATCTCTTGTCGTAGTGAACTCTGTCCAGCTATAAAGCGTGAGTTCTTTTACTGTTATGTTGTGTTACATTAGATTCTAATCTTAGCGTTTCCTTACTTTGAAAAATATTTAAAGTTTCACATTCTGGTTAAATAAACATCCCATTTCGATTTATCTAATTAGTTGATTTGTATTATTGATGGTTTGGCTCTGGTTGATTGTGGAACACATAATATGTTCTATTGTCTGTGTGAGATCATAGTTACCCTGATTATACTTATAGAAATTGTAGGGTGGATTACATTGAACAGCAAACAGATGAGACTACGGTGTAATATTTTCTTACTGGGTCAATTTGGTTTGTTACCCAAGCTGATCCATTCTAGATGAGTCAATTTGGCTTAACTTAGGTCGATTAGTCGGCCGTGGTAGCGCGTATATAAATTTCGTTGTGTTAAATGCATTATAAATCTTCTCATGAATAAGAAACTTTTGAGCAGTTCGCATGGTTATGTTTGAATAAAAAAAATGAGTCTTCTCGTTTCTACTTTGGTCAAACAGAAACATTTATGGTTCGAGAAAAATGCAACATTTTCTGTATTTTAGGAACTACCAAAATAAAGATAAAAACTTGCAATTTTTTATTTTTATATTTATGTTTGAACACTTGTTAGTACCTGACAACTCGGACTTTTGACATGATAGACAAACATTGGAATTATGAGTATGGAGACAGGTGGGTCTGAGCAGTCAAGGAGAAAATGAAGAAAGACAAGAAAAAAAGAAAGGCTGAAACAGAGGAGCCCAATACCCCATCAACCTCTAACAAGATTTCTACCAATCTTATGGAGGGTAAGAAGCTAAAAAGAGCTCTAGACAAAGAGAGGCGCAGAGTGGAGTCTGAGAAAAAGCACGACTCTAAGCAAAAACTAATGGCTTCTTCTGTAGCGATAAATAATCAGCGGACCGAGATTTCTCCTAATACTAGTGGGTTGCCTGAGTTTCACATTGGTGTATTTAAGGACCTTGCAGCTGTTGAGGCATCCATTAGAGAAGCAGCTGCTCATTCTTTAGTTGCTGAATTGCTTGAAGTTCAGAAGGCTTATGATAGTCTGGAGAACAAGGAAGTGGTTGAGGGACAGTTCAAGTTGGAAGCTGAAAAGGATGATGGGTTGAATAACTGTGCCCCTTCGTTGAGATATGCTGTTCGAAGGCTAATTCGTGGTGTTTCTTCATCAAGAGAGGTGTGTTTGGTTAATTGTAGCACAACGCCCTGTGATTTTGTTGAAAATCAGTGCCTAATTATATTGTTACTATTAAATTTGAATGCTTTAGTGCCTTCCCATCTTCATTATATAATTGAATTTTTTAGGGAGACTAATATCTCTGTGGGTTCTTGGCTGATTCTTGCTGACATACCCATCTGATAATAGCACATTCATGCTGGAAAACTTTGCATTGTAAAATAAGATGCTTAGGCTATGCTCTCCTGTCTTTACCTTTGAAATGTTATTTTATACTAGAACCATAAAGGTGAAATTTTTTGATAGCTCTATGCTCTACAGGTTTGAATTTAGAGGCTAAATGAAATAATGGAGGTTTAGAGACAGATGTCTCTTCTGCTTATAGTATGATTGTCGATGAGCTGAATGTTTTCATATAAAGCCTTATCTGTTTTCTTATATGCGCAGTGTGCAAGACAAGGGTTTGCATTAGGCATGACAGTTTTGGTTGGTGCAGTTCCATGCATAAAAGTGGGCCAGCTGTTGAAGCTAATTGTTGAATTATTGGAGTTCTCTTCTTCCATGAAGGGTCAGGTGGGAAGGTTCACCTTTTGTGAACTTATTAGGGTTTTATGGACTGTCTTAACAGTTTAACTTGGCATTGTAGGACATAAAAGATTGCCTATTGGGACGCTTGTTTGCTTATGGAGCTATTGCAAGATCAGGAAGATTAACTTTAGAGTGGACTGCTGATAAGAACACTCCTTATATTAAAGAATTTGTTGGTTCTCTTGTCTCGCTGGCAGCAAAGAAGAGCGTGCTTACAGGAGCCTGCTGTCTCAGTTATTTTGGAGTTGGTTGACAAGGTCTTTAACTTTTACAAGCCCATGAATTGCAAATTTAAAGCTTAACACATTCACTTTAGTTATCTATTGAAAATAACTTCACAGTTTGGCTTTTCTTGCGTTATTACAAACTCGTATGAGCTTAAATATCTCCGTATGGAACTTCTGGGATCTTGTTCGATTGCCTATTAAACATCATGTCTTACACTTATCCAAATAATATCACCTCTTCCTACTACTCTAAGATGTGCTTTTGTCATGTTGCTGATTTAACTTTTTTCATTTGGTGTTTTTTGCTTCATCATATTGTCCTTGTCCTCTACTTTTGGTCTTTGCTTAAGCTGCATTCTGTTTAGCCGTCTCACCATCATATTTTTGCCGTGTCAGTTACCTGTTGAAGTTTCATTGAATCATGTACTTGAAGCTCCTGGACTAAAAGAGTGGTTTGAAGGTTCAACGGAAGTTGGAAATCCTGATGCTTTGCTTCTTGCCCTTACTATACGTGAGAAAACTGGTGTTGATAATAAAGTGTTTGGCAAGCTTCTGCCATTTCCTTATAGCCCCAGCCATTTTCACTGTGGAACATTTGTCCTTGCTTTCCAATTGCTTGAAGGTGCTACTGAACTTATTCATTTTCTTTCCTTGAAACGTTTTGTTCATATTTTGATCTGTTGACTTTATGGATGTGCAGGAATCCCACTTCTGCCAGCCACGAACTCATAGTGTATGGTATTCCTTGGTAAATATTCTTTTACCTGAAAATGTTCTACAAGATTTTGATCCCTCAGCAGCTTTAAGTTCCATAAAAAAACACAAAAAAGGCCGCAAGGGCAGCTCAGCAGAAGAAGATATTGAGAAAAACCTTAAAAACTTTTGTGAAATTATCATTGAAGGATCACTTCTTCCATCATCTCATAATTGCAAGAATTTGGCGTTCAATGTTCTGCTGCTTCTCCTTCCAAAACTGCCAGCGTCATGCATCTACAACGTCCTGTCCTACAAAGTTGTACAGTGCTTAAAGGATGTACTTCCTGCGAAAGACACTAATCTATTCAAAGCCGGTCACCACTTTTTAAGAGAATTTTCGAGTGGGTCAAGCATGATGATGTTAGAAGAGTGGCAGTTATTATGGCTTTACAGAAACATAGTAATGGGAAGTTTGATTGCATCACCAGGTCAAAAACAGTAAAAGAGTTGATGTCGAGTTTAAAACTGAGTCTGGATGCATGCTTCTCATTCAGAACTTAGTTGACATGTTCCTGGGCGAAACTCATGCTTCGAGGAGCCTTCAGATCAGAGTCAAACTACAGATGACAACTCAGAAATTGCCGTTAGAAGGTAAGGGTTCTATTGGAGCAGTAGGAGCGCCAGATTTTTGAAAGCCTGGGTTATAGAGTCACTTCCCAATTGCTTGAAGCATCCAACTCTGGATACAAATGCAAGGTTCAGGGTCCAAAGAGAAATTCTAAAATTTTTGGCAGTTCAGGGTTTATTTTCTTCAACTCTTGGAACTGAGGTGACATCATTTGAATTGGAAGAAAAATTTAGGTGGCCGAAGTCTGCCATTTCAAGTGCTCTTTGTAGGACGTGCATTGAGCAGCTACAATTACTGCTATCAAATGCTCAAAAGGCGAAGGACCTCAAGTTGTGGCAAGTGGTCTTGAAGCTAATGATCTTGGAGCTTACTTCATGCGATTTCTTACTACATTGCGAAACATTCCTTCTGTTTCGCTGTTTAGGTCCTTGAGCCATGATGATGAAGAAGCAATCAAAAAATTGCAGGCCATGGAGTCTCAGCTCTCAAGACAGGTCAAATTTTGTGCTGCTTCATTTTGTAGCATCCTAGTAATGTTGCTGACCTCAACACTAGTCCAAGTTTTTTGTGTCTTTGTGAAACCAAAGTCCCTTGCTTTAGGCCTTTTAATTCTCCTTTATTGTTTGATAAGAACGTACTCCTGCTTTGGTTTCAGGAGTCTTAGTAAGCTCTTAACTGAAACAGCCATGTCCTGTTATTACTCATCTTATATTAGTTATTACCATCAACAACTTGTATTCTCTTTCTGTCAAATTAACCACTATTCACCGTGTACAGGAGAGTGAAAACTAATTGATATCTTCTGTGAGATAGTTAGATTGTTAATTTTGTTCTCTGACCTTATTCTTTTCTCCAAACAATGGCAGGAGAGAAACTTAGGTCCAAGTATTGAAACCAATAAGTTACATTCCATGAGGTACCTTATGATACAATTGTTGCTTCAAGTCCTACTTCGGCCTCAAGAATTTTCTGAAGCCGCCTCTGAATTGGTTATTTGCTGTACAAAAGCTTTTCGATCTTCTGATCTTCTTGCTTCCTCTGGAGAAGATGAAGCAGATGGCGATGACACACCTGAATTCATGGATGTTCTAGTGGACACCATGCTTTCATTGCTGCCACAGTCATCAGCTCCGATGCGGACCGCTATTGAGCAGGTACCCTACAGAAAAACAACTTAATCTCCCATCAGTTCTGCAACAGCTGTTGTAGTCAGGTTCTTCTTTGCCTACTTAAAAAACATTCTTGTCTTTTTAGGTTTTCAAATGTTTTTGTCATGATGTCACGGATGATGGGTTACTTCGAATGTTGCGGGTTATAAAGAAAGATCTCAAACCAGCCAGACACCAAGAAACAGACAGTGAGGCGAAGATGGCAGCGGCGATGATGGCGTTCTTGACATTGAAGAAGCAGAGGAATCAGATGAAGCAGAGATGGATGAAACTGCGGAGAGTGATGGACATGCAGATGACTCAGAGACAGTAGTTGGTGTCGAGGGTGTTAGCTCAGAACTTCCTGAAGCTTCTGATGATGATTCTGATTGGGATGATGATGCAATGCTTGGCATGGACACCTCTATTGCTAAATTTTTGAAGGATAGGAAGAACCAGGCTGGTAGTGAAACTGCTCATTCACAGCTTGCCCTCTTCAAGCTTCGTGTCCTCTCTTTGCTGGAGATTTACCTACATGAAAATCCAGGCAAGTCTTTTCTTTATTCACTAAGCGGTTGTTTGGTTGCTGGTTGGGAAGTTTTTTTTTCGTTTTCAAAAATTAACATAACTTATATCATGTTTGGTAGCCGTTTAGTTGATTTGTTTAAAACTCAACACACCAAATCACGGTGTGTGGTTATCTTTTTGCAACCCCACATAAGTAAAACAGGTATAGGTTGTGTCAAACGGGGATAAAAATACTAAAATGACAAATTTACCCTCTATCACTCCAGAATTAAATTTTTGATTTTGATTGCATTTCTCTGGCGTCCCAACTATATACCTTGGACCTTGCATCATTTTAAAGGTCAAACATTATCATTGTAAATAAGTATTTTATTTTAAGAATTATATAATGTATTAATTTCTAATGCAACAAAACGAATATCCAAAAAAGTAATTCATGCATTGTGATTCTTACATAACCAAACTCCGCATAACTAATCCCTTATTCCTGCACAATTAAACCGTGCATAACTCTAACCAGCAACCAAACGAGCCCCAAGTGTATTTATCTTAAGGATGTCTAACTTGACTTCAAAGCTTGATCTTGTTATTAGCTTTGTGGCATGATCATCATGATGAAACTGGGGTAAACATACAAGTTTTAATCATAATAAAAGCCTCTTGATTGAACATTTGACCAGTGTAAATGTAACAACAAAACAGCTGATACTTCATTCCAACTGGTTGGGTATCACCTATTTGCTCTTTCCATTTGTGTTCTACTCTTAACTAAGTACCAGTTTTTAAAAAAAGTTTGCATTGGTCAAGTTTTTTGAAACTCTTCCCTTTTGTGATTAATCTCTGGCTCATTTTTATATTACTCTCAATCATCATTTTGTGCACCTACATATCGGTACATCTTGAGGCAAAGCCAATTTATAACGACCTCTTCTCATTTTATTCTCTGTACTGCTTGCTCCATTTCAGACATCTTTATCATGTTTTATAGTATCTTCCCATGGCTTTATACATTGCTCCATTTCAGACATATTGTTCAATTTTACTCACCTAACTTCCACTATAACATTCACATATCAACAATATTTTTCTTATATACATGTTGACCTTCAGAGGCCTAGCGTCGCCTCCATATAATGTTAGTCGCACAATTGTTATATAGCATTAGCATTTAATATTCTGTGTATCTTTCTATGACATGACATTCCTATCAAACTCTTCTTTTCAGCTTATGTCATTCTCCTAGAAATGGAAAATATTACCTATACTGAATATCATGAAATAAAAGATGCAGCGGCATACACTTTAATCTTATGGCTAAACCTGTGGTTCCCCTGGTATTAAGCACTGCAGCTTCAACGGCACTGTTTGTTTGATCTTAATGATTCTTTAAGGGGTGAATAGTTGTTTAAATTTTCCATTTTGCAGGGAAGCCACAAGTGTTGAAAATATTCTCAAGCCTAGCTCAAGCATTTGTAAACCCGCATACTACGGAGGGTAACGAACAACTTGGCAAGCGAATTTGGGGAATTTTACAGAAGAAAATCTTTAAGGCAAAGGACTATCCAAGAGGTGAAGCCATCCAGTTCCCAGTGCTTAAGTCTCTCTTGGAAAGGAACTTGGCGCTGGCTGCAAAACCCTTCAAGAAAAAGAAATCTGCTTCTAGCTTGTCAAAGACAAAGCTGTCTGCCGCCGTGAATAGATACAAAATGATCAATTCTCTTGCTCAGAGTTCAACATTTTGGATTCTGAAGATAATTGATGCCAAAAATCTTCCAGAGTCTGAGCTTCAGGAGGTTTTTCGTATATTCAGGGAAAAGCTGATGGGCTACTTAGATAGTAAAACTACTCGAATGAAGTGTGAGTTTCTAAAAGAAGTTTTTAAAAGACGACCATGGATTGGACATCACCTATTTGAGTTCCTTTTAGAGAAATGTGCTAGTGCGAAGCTACAGTTTCGACAAATTGAAGCTCTTGAGCTGGTTATTGAGATTTTAAAATCGATTGTTTCTTCAAAGCCTGATGACAGCAGCTATCTTTCAAAGTTAAGCTGTCTTGTTAATGCGTTGTTGAAAAATATGCCCGATAAGGCATCAAGACGAGCTGATGTCCGGAAGTTCTGTGGCAAAGTCATTCAGGTTTTAACAGACCCTAATCTGAGGGCCTTGTTTCGTAGTGCTCTGGAACCTGATTGTGAAGCTCAGCTGACTGACATGTTTCCTGTTTTGAAAAAGTGAATGTTAGGGGAAGACATTAAACAAAGTTTTATAAGAAAATTCATTCGTATGTTGGAGTAACCAGTTTGGCATTGTTTTCTGGGTTTTATTCCAACCATAAGTTATTCGTAGCTTTGTTATTGTTGGAATTTTCTGTTTTTGCCATTTTTTTCTTTGGTTGTTGAAAAACTTATAGTACCAGCAGTTTTGGTAATATGTAGTCCATAGTAGTAATTGTAAAATCCAAAATTTTGGCATAGGAAGCCCTAATTTACATATCACATTTGAATGATTCTACTTGTCATTCTTCACTTTTGGTTCCATGTCATTGTTCATATTTGGAAGTTGGATTTTTGTTGAACTGATTATAGAGTATTATAAAGTATGTGAGATTCGCTGTTAACACCCCCAAGCAATCTTTGTTTATAGATTTGCATTATACATTCTCTCTCCATTAATATTATATATGCATTCTCTCTCTCTCTCCATTAATATATACCTCTGTACATCACTCAAAAAAACAAGAATCTGGCATCAAAGGATTTTTTATTTATTTATAAAAACTGAAAATTGGATCATGCTATTGTTATCTCATCCTTGTTGAAGTCATCTTCATCACCATAAAGATTCTGGATCGTTGTTCAACATAGATGTATGACTAGAACTAGACACAAAGTCTAGCTAACTGCATCAAATAATTAACACTTTAAGCAATGAAAAAAGATGATTTCAAGCTGTAGAAAACTGTTCCATTGGAATTTCTTGTTTAGCCGACTCTTTGTATAATAGGCTAACACATTTCTTTCTTGCTTTTGTTTGTTTTAGTTAACGATTGAGTGTGGGTACAACCTCAAGGGGTAAACGATGTAGAGTTTACCATAAGCATTTGGTGTCGGAGACCTATTGATTAGACTAATCATGATTCACATTGTATAGAATTGTTACACGTAGGGGTGTACAAAACAGGACCGGACCGGAAAACCGGACCGGGATGGACCGGACCGGTCCGGACCGGTGGATTCCGGTCCGTTCCTCGGTCCTCAAAATGGTGGATTAGGTTTCGGTCGGTCGATGGCAGAATTTTCCGGTCCGGACCGTTTTTTTTTTTATATTTATAAATTGAATTTCCAATATTGAAATTGACATTCCCGGATGCGGTGCCACGCAATTTTTACGTTGAAATCAATTGTACATCGCGAGATATTTAGATTTGAAAAGGGAAAAAACGTAACGATTTGGGGGAAAAGTGAAATTGAGGGGCAAGATGGACGTTTTTGGAGAAATTGGCGGAACTCTTATTTTGTACCAATTTAGATAGAATAAAACCGCAACTCTTATTTTAATGTTCTCAATCAAATAAAACATGACTTATAAATTGGAATGGATAAAGTATTATAATATGCCATCTTATTGAAACTAGTTAGGTGACATTTGCTTCAGAATTAACATTCGCAAGCCATATATATAAAAGGTAACCATGTTTATATATCAAAATATATACTATATTTTATATATAATTATATATTTATATACAAAAGAAATACATCTGCAAGCTATATTATTTTAGTGGACGTCAATTTATATCAATTTCTCAAAAAAGTTTAAAGCCCATTTAAGTGAAAACTATGGCCCAAGCCTCACATTTGTTGCGGGCTTGATCTAAAACAAATATAGAGCCCAAACATTTCCCTTAATTCATACTAAACCCTCTGTATTATTAAGCGATGCGTTCTATATTCACACATTCCATATGTATTTTTTAGGAACCACTAAAAATAATTGTATTTTTATCTTAGGAAGCAGCCTATATTCCTCTCTAAAACCCTAAAACCTAACACATAAACTCACCTTTACAATTACAAACTAGCCAGCTCACGTCTCTTTCGCGTGAACTCATCCGACTATAAAGCGTGAGTTCTTTTATTTGTTATGTTGTGTTCTGTTAGATTCTAATCTTAGCGTTTCCTTCACCTGAAAAATATTTAAAGTTTCACATTCTGGTTAAATAAACATCCCATTTCGATTTATCTAATTAGTTGATTTGTATTATTGATGGTCTGGCTCTGGTTGATTGTGGAACACAGAATATGTTCTATTATGCGTGTGAGATCATAGTTACCACAGTTATACTTATAGAAATTGTAGGGTGGATTACATTGAGCAATGACAAGCAGATGGGACTACGGTGTAATATTTTCTTCTTTGAGTCAATTTGGCTTGTTACCCAGTGATCCATTCTAGATGAGTCAATTTGGCTTAACGGTCGATTAGTCAACGTGGTAGCGCGTATATCGTAATTTCGTTGTGTTAAATCATTATAAATCTTCACTCATGAATAAGAAACTTTTGGCGATTCATGGTTATGTTTGAATAAAAAAAATGAGTCTTCTCGTTTCTACTTTGGTCAAACAGAAACATTTATGGTTCGAGAAAAATGCAACATTTTCTGTATTTTAGGAACTACCAAAATAAAGATAAAAACTTGCAATTTTTTATTTTTATATTTATGTTTGAACACTTGTTAGTACCTGACAACTCGGACTTTTGACATGATAGACAAACATTGGAATTATGAGTATGGAGACAGGTGGGTCTGAGCAGTCAAGGAGAAAATGAAGAAAGACAAGAAAAAGAAAGGCTGAAACAGAGGAGCCCAATACCCCATCAACCTCTAACAAGATTTCTACCAATCTTATGGAGGGTAAGAAGCTAAAAGAGCTCTAGACAAAGAGAGGCGCAGAGTGGAGTCTGAGAAAAGCACGACTCTAAGCAAAACTAATGGCTTCTTCTGTAGCGATAAATAATCAGCGGACCGAGATTTCTCCTAATACTAGTGGGTTGCCTGAGTTTCACATTGGTGTATTTAAGGACCTTGCAGCTGTTGAGGCATCCATTAGAGAAGCAGCTGCTCATTCTTTAGTTGCTGAATTGCTTGAAGTTCAGAAGGCTTATGATAGTCTGGAGAACAAGGAAGTGGTTGAGGGACAGTTCAAGTTGGAAGCTGAAAAGGATGATGGGTTGAATAACTGTGCCCCTTCGTTGAGATATGCTGTTCGAAGGCTAATTCGTGGTGTTTCTTCATCAAGAGAGGTGTGTTTG